>CM029611.1:3618997-4218997 GCA_017311315.1 Dendrocalamus latiflorus
AAGCCATGATGTATAGAGCATAATTTATCCTTTTGATCCTGTCATTCTTGGAAGATGCTATTTTTTGGATAATAAGATCAACCACATTAAATTTGTGACCCTGCATAACATAGTCAATTAGGTTCCATGCATGGCCTCTTATGGCATCATAATCCCCACTTTTGGGAAGAATTGTATGGTTAATAATCCGGTTTACCAGACTGGGAATAGGGAGGAGGCCAATAAGTTTGCCTGGGACAAATCTTACACTCTAATCGTAGTACTCAGACAAGGCAGGAAGCTCAAGTGCAGGTATGTTATATACCTTTTTATGTACACTTGACTCTATCCTTAGAGTTAGCTCAAACTCGTGCTTATTGAAGTCCAAGGATCTTTTTGTGTTTTTCTTGGATTGAATCCATGGAATGGACGCGAAAACATCATTAGACACCAACTATAGCAATTTGCCCAAGAAAAACAACTCTAAATCATTTCGCATGCATCTCACAATCATTTTAGGGACAAAACCTTTTAAACACTAAGTAAACATATTAGTCTCATATTCATATAATATCATTAATTACCAAAAATATTTTTAGGGGCCTAGATACTTTCAGGTGGTCAGCGGTTGAGCAAATCCAGGTGGCGCCGCATCAACCGAGCATATCCGGGAGGCGGCTGACTAGTAGAGCTGGGCAGCGGCCGACGGGCCAAGGCGGACGAGCCGAGTAGATCCCAGCGGTGACTGAGCTGCGAAGGCGCTGACAGCCTGTGCTGGCGACTGAGCCCTATGCAACAAGGCATGTCAGATGTGGTTATGGGTGGCGCGTCGCAAGGGAGCCAGGGTCGACTGGCGAGTGGCGAGCTAGGTCGATGAACTCGTCACACCTGAGCGGTAATGAACCTTGGTGGCGAGCAAATCAACAAAGCAAGACTGCCAGAGAAGACTCATCAGTCACTCAAAAGAGGTCCTCTAGAAGAGGACTAGCAGTGAACTGGCCTAGTGCACTGCGATTTGTCAAGAGAAGAGAAGCCAACTTGGGGAGTCGCTTTTGCCTTTTTGTTATCGATCGAGGACTGACTGCGGCCCAAGACTTTAAGAGGAGCTGCCCGACTGCCTGAGAGGCCAATGAGCGAGTGCCGATTAGCCGAAAGTGGGCCAAAAAGGTAATTTCTTAGCTTGAGTCTATAGATTATATTGAGTTCTTGTATTTCTATAATTTTAGAAATTATGTGTATCATTGACATTGCCTAACTTGAATTCTTAAAGGAAATTTCTTAGCTAGAGCCTAGAGATTTATATGTTTCAATTAGAATTGATGTGTCACATTTTGTTAATAGATTTGATATAGTGGAAAAAAATAAACTTTGCTATTGCGTTTTGCCTCGTGATCCTTTCAAAAACTATGGTATAATAAGTTCGATTGGTTAAAATATAGTGCAGAAAAAGACGCCATTTTTCCTATTGTTTTTTGCCTCGTGATTTAATCTTACGTGCTAGTGGTATGTTATATTTTTTTTGAATGTTCATGATCATTTATAATTAGTTGTCATTTCACTAATATTGCTATTTTTGGTATGTAGATAACTGATCTCCACTCACAGAAAGCATATTTATATATTTTTGCGATATGCTTTCTATTACTGAGGTACTTTCATTGTATTTCTTCTCTTTTGCTTTGTTTCTCTTCTATTTATGTATGAATTTGAATTACACAAGAGTAAAATACTATATTTGTGACAATCTAGTTTAGCCACCCTTGATTTTGTTTCTGGATTCACCACTGGTTTGGCTCAACAACACATACTTCAAGCATTGCATAACAGTGGCATTGGTGGCCACTCCGGATTTCATGCATCTTATAACCGAGTGAAGAAACTATTTGCATGGCCAAAACTCAAGAATTGTCTATGTCTGTATGTGCAAGCCTGCTCAGTGCACCAACACGCAAACAAAGAGCATGTTAAGCTTCTAGGCCTTATTCAAACCTGAAAGCATCTAGGCCCCTAAAGGTTATTTTGGTAATTAATGATAATAAGTGAATATGTGTGATGCGGGGGATTGCCCGATCTTCACGGCGTAGGATCGATGAAGATAATTGGATCCGTGTAACCTGACGAATCGATGGCGCCAACCACTGTTAGAACAGCAACCTGCGACAAAAGAATTCGCCCAACCACACGCTTGTGATCCCGTCTACCCGACCACCAAGTAGACGCGTCGTCGCTCCGGCCAATCACAAGGAATCACAAGAACGACGGGGAAGAACGCCCGATTCCTCTCTAGGTTGCAATCATATGCCAAACCCTAGGAGGAACAAGCGAAGAGCTCTCTCAAAATAATAGATCTGTTTTCTGGTGGTCTCCCATAAAGAGGGGATACATGGCCCTTATATAGCCGACTCAACAGAATAAAAAACAACCGACGCACGTCCTAAGTCTACTGGACTTGAGCTCAAGCCCGTAAACCGACTCAATCCAGATTACAGACTCTGACTCAAATAAATCACAACTAGGACTCGGTTCGGCCATATAGCACCAATACTCAATCTAATCCCATGACTTGGGCTCGGTCTCACCTAGCTTAGGATACAACCGACTCAGTTTCGAGTTCGGCAAAAAGCACACAGACCAACTCGTACTGAGAATTAATGAGTTGTGAGCTAGCGATGCGGAGAAATTGCACCAAACAACATGCATACGAGCCAATATCTTCTAGCCTCTCGTCTACAGCAAACATAGCAATTGTTTCTTCTCTTTTTTTTTAGTCCCATGCATGCATGCACTAATTGAAGCCTTGACTTGGGATTCCATCCGTGATAGCACGTTGCATGCATGTCTTCATGGCTAGATAATTCTCTTGACTAGAAGTGGCTTCATGATTGTGCATAGATTTTATGTTTAGAATAGTGTTTCTCTAAAACTTGTAATCCCATATAAACCTGAGAACAATTAAAATACTAACATTAGGTAGTAGCCAATTCTCATGTAAATTAAAGCCAAATTTAATTAGGATCGGGTTCACCTGTTGATTAATCTTTTTAACTCATGCTCGCGTAATCGGACCAATCGAGATGCCCTCGTCATCTTGTACACTTGAAGTGATGGACGTTGCACTAGTATCGGCGAGACCTTCTAAACGCATCTTTACTTTAGGCTTGTACAAATCGAGTATGGGCCTGCAAATAATTAAATAAAATAGTAGTAGCTCCGTATCTCTAAGTATAATAATTAAAGACCCAAGTAAATTAGAATTCACCTGATAATATTTAATGCGGCTCAATAATTCCTTCCAGTTAAATAATATATTTAACTGAGAAGTGTAAGACATAAGCGTATCCGCGTCATCCTCCCCTTCTTCAAGAAAAGCCGTCCTCGGCTTTTGATAGCCTGAAATCGTACTAAACAAAGAATACAACGTATATGCATGGTATATATATTTGTCGTCAACACTTCTGTTTAGTACATCATAAACATCTGAAGGCATAGTAAATAAAAAGAACAACACATATGCATGGTATATATATGAATCAATTTTTGTTCCATTCTCATTGTTTTGCACAAACCATTTAGTACAACAGTATCCATAAGATGTAAGCATTGCAATACTGTCATTCATATCATTCTCCCTTCCATGAGAAAAAGTCGTCATCGACTTTGCTAAGTATATGGACAAATCATTAATGCGCCAAACCAAATTAAGTTGTTCAAATGTGGGGGAGAAAACTTTTAGTGCCTTCCATGCTTCAACTGCGCTATTTTGATTATTTGTACATGATTGTACATTAAAGGATGAACAAGTAGGCTTAAGAAATCTTTTAGAACATGAAACACTATTGTTGAAACTCATCTCATTGTGATCATGATATGGCACAAAAGATTGTTTATCCAAAATATGCAATTTCAATTCAGCAAGCTTATCACATGTAATACATATTCGGTAAACATAAAACTTGTCATCTATACCATAATCTCCAATTAAATTAAACTTATAGGTGTAGGCATAGGTACTAACTAGTGATTTTAAACATGAAATTTCAGCAATATTCTGAATCACACTAGATAGCTCTTTAGGATCATCGAACATAATATAATACAAAGAATCACTAGGAGATATTCGAGTAAGAACTTCCTTATGAGTAATTAATTCCACATTATGTAAATTGAGCATATTAAATTCAGAATGTGGTATTTCCAATTGGGCACAAAAATTCTCATAATTACTCACCTTTTCTTGATGAACTACCAATATATCACCCTTATTGTTACCTTGAACGTCCTCCTCAGATGATGTAGGTGATGTAGGTAGTGTAGCTTCAACTTCAAGTTGTGCGATTTGTTTAGCATTTAGCTTCTCTTCTTCTTTAACCTGCACAATGGGAGAAACAACACTAGAAGTAGAGAGTAAATCGTTAGTATAAAATACAATCTCACTTTTTCTATCATCTACTTCTCTCTTTTCTTTTTGTGTATATCTCTCACTCTCAATTTGGATGCTCTCAACCTTACATATGGTGGAATCACACAACTCACTCTTTTTATCACTCCCACTCAATTTGGCTATGTGGCTCTCATCCTTACATGGGTTTTGAAGCATCTCATCCTTTATGGATCGTGGGCCAGCAATGGTGCAATTACCATCAACCACGATCTCCTCATGTAGCAACGGAGCAGCACTATATGACGCCTTGACCGAAGGGAAAGTCCCATGCTCGGTCGTCTTCTCATGTGACGCATTGGTAAAGGCATACGAACTGAAGTGGGGACTCAGATTGAAATGTGGTGTACATCTCTCCTTAATTTTCTTCTCCTGCTCTATAGCATAATTCACAAGATCCTGCATACTACCATCATATTTCAAACGAACAGTAGCAGCGATCTCAGAATTCAAACCTCTTTTGAAGTAAGCTCTCTTTGCACATGCCTCTGTGATATTAGCACGATGCATAGCATAATCTAGCTCATCATAATAAGATTGGATAGATCGACGTCCTTGACGAATGCTCTTCATATGATGAAGTAACTCTAGCTCATACTCATATGGCACAAACTTCTTTCTCATGACTTCCTTTAATTCTTTCCAAATAGTGACATATTGCTTCTCAGGATATCGCTTCCACCAAGTGCATGCATATTTTTCAAACTCCATGGTGGCTTGTGTCACTTTCTTGGCTTCGGACAGCTTCTGAAACTTAAGGTCACCTTCAAGTTGTTCCACCCATTCGAGATACTCCTCTGGATTTGTAGTTCCATAGAATGGAAAATACAAGTATCGAGAGTCGCACCATGAGGAACGAAATGTTGTATATCCTGTCATTGTTAGTACTGCAAAAGAAATAGAAAAGAATATGTGGAATTTATGTGGAATCACTCATCCTTGCATTCTCTTACCAACCGAAGTTCTTATGCCTCCTCGGATCGCGAAGACACACGTACCTTGGTGACGGTAGACAATCAAAGGTGATAGATCAAGCGAATTCAATGGCACAAGCTCTGTTATAACAATGGCTTATATGTGGAGCTTGGAGGGATATATGTAGCAAGGAGTAATAGATATGTAACTCAGTTAATGCAAAATCAAATAATAATCCAAAAGTTAACAATGCCCTAAGTTGCCGTCACTGGATGGGATAAAGATAGCAAAATAGGACGTGTAACAAAGTGGATATAAGCACCATGCAATAACTGAGTATATGCACCAAATAGATATGGCCGAGCACATACAAAATAGGGCCAAGAAACTATACAAAAATTTGAATTGTTCTCCCTCTAAAAATCACAGCCGAGAGCATATATTTTTTTTCTTTTTTTTCACTTCTTTTTTTTTCAACCGGTTCTTCTTTTTTTTTTGAACCGATTCACTTTTCCCTTTTTTTTATATACTCTCGGTTTGGATATGCAAACAGCAGGGAGAAGACTTGTGATGCTAATCTTCAATGCCTTCTTGGTAATAACGTGGTTGCTTTTCTTTTCACAACTATGCACAAACTGACACACGGGGGCAGATGGATGGAAAAATCGGCAAGGCACTGCGGCAGCAATTAAGTTTCATGGAAGTAGAACAGCTGTGGGCCTTCGACGTCACCCTTGACACAGGAAACAAAAACTAGAAATCTGAGCGTTGCAGAAAAGTTGTGAGTGGCTTAAGCGATTTTTGCGGTGCGATTAGCAAGGCAAGCAGTATGTGCAGGGATGGGAATGGCGATGGCAATGGGAAAGCCAGATAACCCGGCGGCGAGGGAAAAAAACGATGAACCAGGGCAGATGGCTGCGGCTATAAAACAAAGCGAAACTCAGATTGGTGACGGTGGCAGATTTTGGTGGCGACAGTGGATGAAGAAATTTTGCGGTGGCGGCTCAAACAAATGCGGACTGATTTTTTTTATATTAGATCTAATCACAAGATGATTAAGAGATGCGGCGGAAACAGGAAATTTGACAGCAACTAAGAACAATCTAACACATGGATTAAAACTTGATAATGCAAAACCAAGAACAAATCTGGGCACAAGGGTCTAGGTATATGATGGTATTTTTGTGAGGCAATTTTCTGGATTCTAGGACTGAAAATAAATATGATACTAGCTAAGGGTAAATAATCCTACCGTGTCAACCCGGCGCTCTGATACCAAGATGATGCGGGGGATTGCCCGATCTTCACGGCGTAGGATCGATGAAGATAATTGGATCCGTGTAACCTGACGAATCGATGGCGCCAACCACTGTTAGAACAGCAACCTGCGACAAAAGAATTCGCCCAACCACACGCTTGTGATCCCGTCTACCCGATTACCAAGTAGACGCGTCGTCGCTCCGGCCAATCACAAGGAATCACAAGAACGACGGGGAAGAACGCCCGATTCCTCTCTAGGTTGCAATCATATGCCAAACCCTAGGAGGAACAAGCGAAGAGCTCTCTCAAAATAATAGATCTGTTTTCTGGTGGTCTCCCATAAAGAGGGGATACATGGCCCTTATATAGCCGACTCAACAGAATAAAAAACAACCAACGCACGTCCTAAGTCTACTGGACTTGAGCTCAAGCCCGTAAACCGACTCAATCCAGATTACAGACTCTGACTCAAATAAATCACAACTAGGACTCGGTTCGGCCATATAGCACCAATACTCAATCTAATCCCATGACTTGGGCTCGGTCTCACCTAGCTTAGGATACAACCGACTCAGTTTCGAGTTCGGCAAAAAGCACACAGACCAACTCGTACTGAGAATTAATGAGTTGTGAGCTAGCGATGCGGAGAAATTGCACCAAACAACATGCATACGAGCCAATATCTTCTAGCCTCTCGTCTACAGCAAACATAGCAATTGTTTCTTCTCTTTTTTTTTAGTCCCATGCATGCATGCACTAATTGAAGCCTTGACTTGGGATTCCATCCGTGATAGCACGTTGCATGCATGTCTTCATGGCTAGATAATTCTCTTGACTAGAAGTGGCTTCATGATTGTGCATAGATTTTATGTTTAGAATAGTGTTTCTCTAAAACTTGTAATCCCATATAAACCTGAGAACAATTAAAATACTAACATTAGGTAGTAGCCAATTCTCATGTAAATTAAAGCCAAATTTAATTAGGATCGGGTTCACCTGTTGATTAATCTTTTTAACTCATGCTCGCGTAATCGGACCAATCGAGATGCCCTCGTCATCTTGTACACTTGAAGTGATGGACGTTGCACTAGTATCGGCGAGACCTTCTAAACGCATCTTTACTTTAGGCTTGTACAAATCGAGTATGGGCCTGCAAATAATTAAATAAAACAGCAGTAGCTCTGTATCTCTAAGTATAATAATTAAAGACCCAAGTAAATTAGAATTCACCTGATAATATTTAATGCGGCTCAATAATTCCTTCCAGTTAAATAATATATTTAACTGAGAAGTGTAAGACATAAGCGTATCCGCGTCAATGAGATTGACATATTTATTGAGTGTTTAAAAGGTTTAGTCCTGATATCAAATATGACAATATGGAAATGTATACTATGGATCAACATGATGATTAATAAGGATCAAGACAAAGGTATAAGTAGTCTACAATCTCCTTTTGATTTTACTGCTCTTAGGAGAAAAGGTTGAAACCAGAATTTTGGTTAGATGCCATACTATTAAGAGAGATCATGACTAGTAGCTTGACATCATGTTTTTGTGCCATTTAGATCAATTTAGGATCACACATGCACTTCTAATTTAATTTAAAAGCCAACTATGCTTTTCTCAGAAAAGTCAGTAGTACCGATGTTTACAAGGTGGTATTACCACACTGCAGTATGACTGGGAAGGTAGTGCAGTACTACCACAACCTGAAAGTATCGAACGTTAGTTGGCAGTATGTTTTTTTCCAGAGGGACACTTTTGGAGCATATTTGCTCCCCTAGAAAAACGGTAGTACTTGAGTCAAAATGGTGGTATTGCGGCATGACCGCAACTCTTGAATGGTACTACCTCATGCCGGAAGGACGAAATGAATAGGCAGCACGTTATTTTCAGAGAGAACCAATTGTGGCCCTCAAGACAAACATCAGTACCATATCAGAAACCGAAACTAGTGAAACATCAAAACTATCGCACTTAAAACGGTGGCAGTACCGTGCCGTAAATATAATGGCTAGTTTAGACATAAATTAATATGACTGCTATAACCGTTACTGTGCAGACTTTGTAGGTGCGGTAGTACCGGCCTTACAATGGCGGTACTACTAATTTCCCTGATTTTTTATGATCTTCTCCCAAACAATCGATTTTGGTTTGTGGAGTTATAAATACCCCTCCACCAGCTTAAGGGCAAGTGCAGAGACGTTATTTAACATCTTTGAGCTAAGAGCACACTCTCCACGCATCGTTTACACTTGTTGCATTCAATTTGAAGTAGTTGAGCAAAAATCAAGTGCATTCATTCTAGATTGATTCTTGGCACTTGAAATATGTCAAGTGAAGATTGTGATTTATTGCTCTTGGTGCTTACCGACACCTAGACGACTTGGCAGGAGTTTATACGGTGATTTCTTTAAGGAGATTGTGAAGAGGCTCGGCACCAAATTGTGAGTGACTCGGTGTTCACCATCTCCAGAGCGAAGGAAGAATAACCACTAGTGGAATTGAGGAGTAAGGCTTAATTCGTGGAGCCGGTCCAAGTCGCTTGGGTTTTCCTCAATGTGGATTAGTGAAGACTGGCAAGTTTTCAATACCACGACAAAACATCGTGTGTCATCATTTGGTTATTTCTTTGCCTCTACTTTCTGCATTTATATTTCTAGCAAATTGAGATTACTGAGATTGTCACATTTAGTTGCGCTACAAATATATTTATAGAGTCTTGTCTTGTGGTGCCTTAGCTTTACTAGAATTAAGTAGGTCTTGCATTGCAACATAAATCTTGCTTAACTCTAAAATTATAGAAATTATTTTTAGAAAGTAAGAATTTTTAGAACTTCTTATTCACTCCTCTAGTCAGTTATCCTTGATCCTACAAGTAGTATCAGAGTTTGGTCTCTCATTGATTTAGATTTAACTATCTAAGAGAGAAAAAGGACGGCTAGTGTAGGAATTGCTATATGAAAGACACATTTATTTGATGGCTCAAATTATACATATTAAAAAAAATTAGGATGTCTATTTATTTAAAGACCATGGGTTCAAGCATATGGAAAATCGTAAATGAGGGTTATGTTATCTCTCTTGATTTACTACATTCCACGAACTTGAGGGGTGTAATGCTCATTTAAATGGTTAAGCAATGAATGCTCTCTTTGGTGCTTTAAACGTGAATGAGTTCAATAGAGTGAGCAATTTAGAAACCGCTCATGATATTTGGATTACCCTCTCGGAAATCCATGAGGGAACATCCATGGTCTAAGAGGCTAAATTGCATAAGTTCCAGATTAAGTATGAGACATTTATAATGTTGCCGCATAAGGATATAAATGACATGTACTCTCGCCTCAACAATATTGTAAATAAACTCAAAGGCTTAGACACATCACTAACCGATGTTGATATTGTGAGAAAAATACTTAGGGCCTTGTCGGAGAAGTATGAAACCTTGATGACACTCTTTCTTAACTCCCACGAGTTGATAAGGATGACGCCAACATAACTCTTGGGCAACTTCATAACCAATGGTTGTACAAGAAGAAAAGGGAGGAGCTTTTGGAGCAAGCTTCCACCAACAGCAAGAAGGTCGCCTGTTTTAAAGCCAAAACGGTGTCAAGCGATGAGTCTGAAGGTGACGAGGATGATTCCAAGGAGGAATTGGCTCTCCTCGTGAGAAAAATAAAGAAATTAATAAAAAAAGGTGCTTATACCGAAGCGTTAGTCATGAAAAAAGCAAGAAGAAGCGCTCTTACAACGACAACAAGCACTACAACAACATCCGTTGCTATGAGTACGATGAGAAGGAGTATATTGCCTCTCATTGCCTACAAAGAAGGATGACAAGGGCAAGTCATCCAAGAAGAAGAAATTCAATGGTAAGAAGAAGTTTTTTAAGAAGCTTCACAAGAATGGCAAGAATAAAGTTCACATTGGAGAGTGAAACTCCGATGAGGAGTATACCGACTCTGACTCTGATGAGGATGAGCCCCCCAAGAAGAAGGGACTTGTTAGCATCGCCATTAAAAAGGCACCATCACTCTTCTTATCTTCTACATGCCTCATGGCAAAAGGAGATAAGGTAAAATCTTTTGATGACGATGAATCTTCATATGTTGAGCTTATGAATATGTTGGAAGAATTGAATGAATATCTTGAAAAATAAAAAAATAAAATTTAATGTCTTGAAGAAAGAGTATCTCTCTCTTAAAGACTCTTATGAGGAGCTAAAGGAAACTTATAACTCGCTTATCCAAAAAAATTTAAACAAGTCTTACACTAATATTGGAATTACATGTGATATCTTTATAAAATATCTAGTATAAAAATGGCTAGAACTAGTACATCTATTTTATATACTGATATGCTTGCCATGCCAGCACAGGAAGACAGCCATACCAGCACAGGAAGACAGCCAAGGGCCAGAGACCCAGAAGACCATTGCAGGCTTCGGCTGAAGCCCATGTAACCAAGTTGGTGTGTGTGCGTGTACAACTGACATTGGGACTGGGTTGAGGGAGGGTATAAGCCTGATGTAAACGACAAGAAAAACATTATGTCCAACCTATCTATCTGAGATGCCCCAATTCCCCTCCTGTTTTTCCTGTTCTTCTCCAATTCCTTCAAGAATTTTCATCTCTTGCTCCCAATCTTGTCCAGGCCCATGACATTGCGATACTACCCACTTATAATTTAAGTGTACAAGGAAAAAAACTCACACTAAGGACTTGTTTGCAACGCATAAACTTCATAAAAATGTTGCAAAAAAATCAATGGAGTTTATATTAAATACATCGTTCCAAACAGGACCTAAATCTGGCTCCTGTTGTGGGCTCATTGGATCTCAACTGGTGCCCAATATTGTCCTGGGGTCCGTCTAAAACACGGAAGATTTTCAGATTCCTACGAAACAGTTTCCAGTAAAATTTACGTGCCCGCGGAAATGGGCCAAATGAATGGATATCCCAATTCCTAACACGGCCCTGAATCGATGGGAGAAAACAGCGATCCACACCGTCCGATTTGGCGCGCAGCACACCGATCCGCATCCCGCGCCGTCCGCGCTCCCGCCTCACCGCCACCCTTCCTCACCCACTGACAACCAGTCCCACACAGCACGAGGGCCCACACGTCAGTGACACAAACGGGTCCCCGGCGCCCACCTCAATTTGTTCCGCTCCTTCCTTCCTTTCCGCCTCTCCGATCCAACCGACCAACCGCCCGCGTCCTCGCGGCGCCTCCACCGCTCGTCTCCAATGCCACCCCCGCCGCCGTCCGCGTAGGGTCCCCCGGCGATGGGAAACAACTGCGTCGGCCCCAACGCCGCCGGCCGCAACGGCTTCTTCGCCAACGTCACCCTCTGGCGCCCCGCGCGACCCGACCCCGCGCCTCCCCCCGCCCTCCCGCCGCCCTCCTCCCCTCGCTCCGACCAAGCGCCCGAGCCCGTCACCATCCCTGCATCCGAGCACTCCTCTCACCACTCCTCCCGCTCCGCCGACCAGCCGCCCCACGGAGCCGAGCCGCAGGTACAGGCCCCTCCTCAGGCGAAGAAGCCCGCGCCCAAGGTCAAGCGCGTCCAGAGCGCCGGCCTCCTCGCTGACTCCGTACTCAAGCGCGACGTCAACACCGCCCGGCTCAAGGACCTCTACACCATCGGCAAGAAGCTGGGGCAGGGCCAGTTCGGCACCACCTACCTCTGCGTCGAGAAGGCCACCGGGCGGGAGTTCGCGTGCAAGTCCATCGCCAAGCGGAAGCTGCTCACGGAGGAGGACGTCGAGGACGTGCGCCGCGAGATCCAGATCATGCACCACCTCGCGGGCCACCCCAATGTCGTGTCCATCGTCGGCGCCTACGAGGACGCTGTCGCCGTGCAGCTCGTCATGGAGCTCTGCGCCGGCGGGGAGCTGTTCGACAGGATCATCCAGAGGGGACACTACTCCGAGAAAGCCGCCGCGCAGCTGGCGCGGGTGATCGTCAGCGTCATCGAGGCATGCCACTCGCTCGGCGTGATGCATAGGGATCTCAAGCCGGAGAATTTCCTGTTCGTCAACCAGAAGGAGGACTCGCCGCTCAAGGCCATCGATTTCGGCCTCTCCATCTTCTTCAAGCCAGGTCTGGCCTCTAGCAATACAATGCAGTGTAATTTGCGATATAGTTTTGGTAATGTGAGCCTCTGGCTTAGTGGAATTAGTAATTGAGTTAGCAAGTTAGGTGCCATATGGTGCTTGCAAAGTGGGGGATTAATTGTATATGTGGTGAGTGGCGACGCCGTGACATCACTGGTTATGTGGTGCGTGCAAGCAGGCCACCATGTGGTGATAGCAAAGGTGTATACCGAGAATACATGCCAAAAGCGCGTTATATATTTACTTCCAAAGGGCCATGGATGCATTAGTTCCACCAATTTATTCTTATTGTGCACCTGATACCACAGCTTTGCTATGGTCACTATGTCAAATCCCAAACAATTTGATGCCACTTAAGTTGCTTCTTTTAAGAGGTATTTTTTATATAGGTGCCACTTATGTTGCTGAACTATATCTAACTAGTAACCAACACTGGAGGTTGTTGCTGTTGATTCAAATTCTAGATCATCCATTATGGTTTGGTCCTAGACATTGCTACAAAACTTATAGGTTTTTTTAAGTGCCAGATAACTTTCATGGGCTTGTATTGTCATGTTCATTGCTAGCTCAGTCATGGTTTTGACTAGAGTGTTTTTCGATTAATTTAACTAAAATGTGTAAAGTCGTGAGTTTAAGTAGATCCATGCCCACGTTGATTTACTCCTGGATAGTTTAGGCCAAGTTTATACAACTCTTTGTGAACACAAACTCCTAGATATAAATATATGCAGTAGATTCTTTCTATGCGTTGGCTCAAAATGACAGTCTTAAACTAGCTATAGAGAATCAACCACGTGAAGTATCATGCTCTTGCCCTCTTTTGCCATGTAATTATAATACCATTCTTCTGATGCCATCTGAATTAATATCCTTGCTTTTACAGGCGAGACATTTACGGATGTTGTTGGAAGCCCATACTATGTCGCACCCGAGGTTCTGCTAAAACACTATGATCGTGAGGTTGACGTCTGGAGTGCTGGTGTAATAATCTATATCTTGTTGAGCGGGGTCCCTCCGTTCTGGGATGGTGAGGTTATATGTATCCTATTCAGTGAAATGTCGCATTGCCCTTTTGTGTAATGTTTGCAGCTTCCATTCAATTGATTTATTTCTTTTGGCTTCTGGAGCAGAAAGTGAACAAGGGATATTTGAACAAGTTTTGAAAGGTGATCTGGACTTTTCATCTGAGCCCTGGCCTAGTATCTCAGAGAGTGCAAAGGATTTGGTCAGGAAAATGCTTATTTGTGATCCAAAAAAGAGATTGACTGCCCACGAAGCCCTATGTGAGTAGTAGTATGGAAGCATAACTATCAGCTACTAACACAATTTATTACTAGTCATCTAGCTTCACTTTTAACCAAATATCATTTAATGACACATCTTTTGCTAGGTCACCCTTGGGTTTGTGTTGATGGGGTTGCTCCTGACAAGCCTCTTGATTCTGCCGTCCTAAGTCGGTTAAAACAGTTTTCCGCAATGAACAAACTAAAGAAAATGGCCCTTAGGGTGAGCACTGATATAAATTTTCTAGTTGGTGTTATATAGGCTGTTTGCATGTTGATGTTTTATTTTGAACTGGCATGTGCTTGTAGGTTATTGCTGAGAGTTTATCTGAAGAAGAAATTGCAGGATTGAAAGAAATGTTCAAAATGCTAGACACTGACAACAGCGGTCATATCACATTGGAGGAGCTAAAAACTGGCTTGCAGCGAGTTGGTGCTACTTTGATGGACTCAGAAATTAATGCTCTAATGGAAGCAGTAAGTATTCTAAGATGACCCCTGTCCATTTGTTCCTCAATTGTATTGAAATTGTTGAATAGAGTTTTGCTCCTTTCTGTTATTGTGGCTTACAAGTTTGTGAAGACCCTTACTTTTCAATTGAGGTTAACAAAATTTCTATTCCCCCCCTAAGTTCAATAAAAATTTCCCCATTTTTACCTGTAAATTCCTGCAGCCCTCTTTGATCTCACTTGCAAGATGTTGACCATGAAATATGTGATACACATATTATAATATCTCTGAACTTGCTTCATTTCGAGTTTTGAATTGCTTCTACCATATTTGGTATTTTGGCATAGAGAAAAAGAGCATGTTGTGAGGAGGATTAACTGCATTACCAAATATGGAAATGTTTTGGAAAGTGTGTAGGGGAGTAGTGGTGCTTTACTTTTATGACGATTATCCTTTGAATTTGTGGACTTTGCTTCAAATGAAGCTCATTTCATGAAAATATCAGGCGGATATTGACAACAGTGGCACAATTGATTATGGGGAGTTCATTGCCGCAACTTTGCATATAAACAAAGTTGAGAAGGAGGATAAGCTCTTTGCAGCTTTCTCATACTTTGATAAAGATGGCAGTGGTTACATTACTCAAGATGAGCTCCAAAAAGCATGTGAGGAATTTGGTATAGGAGATACCCGTATTGAGGATATAATCGGAGACGTTGATCAGGACAATGTAAGTAGATTCACTGTTTATGATGAAATTTATAACAATGATTTTATCTCATTTATCCAACATCTTTTCAGGATGGACGGATCGACTACAATGAGTTTGTTGAGATGATGCAGAAGGGAAATAATCCATTGGGTAGAAAGGGACAGCAAAGTAACGTGAACTTTGGTCTTGGGGAAGCACTGAAGCTTCGGTAAAGGAAGGTAACTGATGTGTGTTTTCCCTACTTTGTTTTTTCTACTCAGTCAAGTTGAATTTGTATGGTTTTCAGTTGCTTTACCAGGGATCAGATTATTATATCAGTATTTGATCAGCTCTTCCTATAATTTGAGGCATTCATATGACAGATATCATAACATCCATCTGGTTCTTTGAATTTTATTGTCATGTCTTTGGAACTAAGGAGTGCTTGTCGGTATGTGACAAGATTAGAATGATAGATATCTACCGCCCATCTTGAGGGGGGGGGGGGGGTGTTGAGCATATGGGCTTCGTGCTGGCCCATGTGGCCCACATCTTTGTGTAGTATATGGAGCAATACGCTTGTGAAGAAAGAATCAATACAACCACAAAAGACTACAGAAATCCCTCCATAAAAACATGTGTTAAACTGAGCACTTCCGGCTGCATTAGCCCAAAACTCCAAAGCTATTTTGAGAAATAAGTTGGGGAAGAAGTTTTGGGCTTCTGTAGTGAAACACACCATCAAATAGATAGTGAATGCCTTCTAAGCCATCATTATATCAAGCTATGAGGCTGCAACTTCCACATTGTGGTAAAGTTATGAGCAACTCATTTTCCATGTCTGATAATTCTACAATCATATAAAGACACCAGACTTTTACAGTCATATATACTGATGAAGACTGGTAGACTGAGGCATATATATTATCACCAAGTCCTTAGAGATTGTGTATATAAGGGAACACATCCATAAAGAAGTGGCAACAAGGTATATAGTGGCATGTGTTGGACACAAAAAAAAACTCAGAAAAACCATGATAAACTGGATATCTGATAGTTGCTGACAATCGGTTATCCTAGATTTGGTATCATGCTATCACCAAGCCCTTCTGCTATCATGTTGAGATTTGGCATGATTAATAAATGTGCAAGTTCGACAACTAGGTGAATGCCTTGTAGTTGGCCAAATGTATGTCTAAGTCACAACTGTTGTTTTCTATTCAGGTAAGTTGAGATTCAAGTATATATGTGCAAAACGGACATTTGCTAAACTAAAATAGCTACTGCATTGTTGTCCTAAAGTAGTTACTGACTTTCTGCATTTTCGGTTTGTAAAGACTGCTTGAGCAATCCCCACAATTTGCGGATACCTTTGGTCATTTGCGCATCTGATTGTATGGTTCTCTTTTAAGGTATTGTATGCGAAAGGGTCTCTAGCCCAATGGTTAGAGGCCTGAGTAGCACCCCCCAGGTCCTGGGTTCGACTCCCAGTGGGAGCGAATTTCAGGCTTGGGGGAAAAAAATCCCCTCGCCTGCTACCACACCAAAGCACAGGTCTAAGGCCCCGCCAAGGCGTTGATCCAAAGGATCCGCCGGTAGTCTCACAAGGTCGGGCGATGGTGCCGCTGTGTAAGGGTGGAGCAGGGGTTCAGAGGTTTTCTCGGTCTGCGTGAGAAGACCTTCTTCTTAAAGCAATGCCCGGGGGGATTCTTCCCCCCGCAGGTCGAGTTTTTTTTAAGGTATTGTATGCTTACTGATTGCCTTGGTTTCTTTACAGGTATAGTAAGTTACCATTCAGTGACACAAAAAGTTAACCCAACAGCAAAATAGCTCCAGAAGCTAGCTGCATGCAGGCATTTTGATCTCAAGCTTCCATACGGCAATTGGCACCAGAGTGGCAGTTTGGGGTCTCGCAAGCAAGCTGACGCATGCAGGACCGTAAAAAATTACTAGGATTCAAAAATTGACAATAGGGTGCTTGACATGGCATCTATGGATTTCCCTACTTGAAGTATGGACCGTCTTGTAGTTCGTCTTCGACCGTCAAATGTTTTTTCAATCCATCGCCATGTATACTCATTGTAAGTAAGGATGAGGGTAGGTGAGGTCCTTTACGTTTTTTTTCTTCTGCCACTTCATTTTTCCCGTTCTGAAGCCAGCGGCAGGGAGACCCCATAGGAGTGTATCAGTCATCCTGCATCTGTGTTCCAAAGTAAATTTCCAATTGTTACATTTGATTTTGTTCGTCTGTGTTGGGTAGCGGTTTAGTCGTCATGCCTGTAAGAATAGGCTGTGTACTATAGGCAAAAATCTGACGAATGAAACAATTCTTCTGTTCTTATTCTTCTTTTGGTGTAAGAAAAATGGAAACAGCCAAAGCCTGATGATGATTATTATTTCAAGTTTCATTTTGCCTACATGGAGTTAAATTACATGTTGTTGGAAATTTTGTGTCCGTGCCCTGTGCCCGTGCGCCGCCGTGCCGGCCATCCAATCCTGCTGCCGGCTTGACCTTGATGATTCCTAAACCCTGACATTGCAGAAAGGGGAGATTGGGCCTGTTTTTTTTGTTGTACCTTGTGGCTTTTGGCTGCGGTTTGTGGCTTTTAGGCTGTTTGTACGAGAGATTATAGAGGAACAGAAACTCACGTGCGATTTTTGCCAATATAAATGAAGTCAGTAAAATATATGCTACAATTAACTAGTAGACTATATCTTAAAAAAATAATCCGTTTAAAAGCTAGTTACTGTAGAAAAGCCGAAAAACAGCTTTCAAAAGCTGAAAAGAACAGGACCTATAGAGTTGCAGAAAATACCCACTACTGGTGTGAAAACCGAGCGAACGGTGATGTACGAATGTACCTGCTTGTGTGCATTTGAGCACCACCAATTTGGCGGCAGGGGTTTTTTTCTCTCTTCTGAAAAGAATTACAATGATTTTCTACTTTTGGACTATGGCTAATAATTTTTATATGTGTTTTTCGATATAGCAGTGAATAGTGTATATGATTTTATATTTGAAGAGCTGTTTGCAGAATCCGCATTAGAAAAACTCTATTTATTTTAATTTTTAGAGAAACTAAAAATCAGTGATTAGTCTAATTAATATGGCACTCGAATGCCTAGACAGGACAACTCACGGCAATAGAGTAGGCGCGTCGACGACCCTCCACTGTGCGCGACGGTCAATTGGCATTGGCCAGCCAATGGTGTCGAATACGACAGAAAGTGGAGTCGTGGAGCAGGGGGAGAAATAAAAGAGAGGTCGTTGTGAGAAAAAAAAAAAGAGAGAACAACGTAAGGGCCCAACCGGGTTCGAACCGGTGACCTATTGATCTGCAGTCAATTGCTCTACCACTGAGCTATGGACCCTTTGTTGACATTAGATCTAACACACAAGTTAAAAACAAGGCTAAGAAATTACCTCCCTAGATCGGTATTTGTTTTTTCTCCTGAAGAAAACGAGGTCATAAGGACGAACATGGCGTAAACCTATCCAGATTACGCGTACGAAACGATCTTAAAGACCACAGTTTCAGTGGCGGAGCCAGGATTTCAACCTTGGGTATTCCCACTCTCACATAAAAAAATCCAATCCATAGATTTGTTTTTGTTCTTCATTTTGCAAACCAATACTAATAGCGCTGTAATTGTACATGACTCTAAATCAGTAAATCATCAACCAATACTCCAATACTGCATTAGTGCGTTGTGCGTACAAGTCAATACTCAACAACTCACCTTGTAAATTTGTTATCCTCTGAACCACTGAACAATTCTTCAGTCTTCACTGCTACTAGTTAAAAGGAGCATGCTTCAGAGAAGGAGAAAGGCAGAGGATCAGAGACCAACCCCTGAACCCCCACAAATCACAAAAAGCATGATGAACAGATGAAGGCTGGAGACAGGGGTCCTCACGGGTCACGGCGTCCTCGGCGGCTCGGCTCCTCGGCCCTCGCGCAGTCGCAACCAGTAGCAGTGCCTCACGGGTCACGGCGACACGGCGTCCTCCGGTCCTCGGCTCATCGCGCAGTCGCGTTGGCCGCTGGCGCTGGTTGGTAGGGGTGGACTGGAGGGCGGAGGCGTGGCCGGCATCAGCAGCTTGGTCACTGCTCAGGCGCCGAACAGCCGCAGCCCGCGCCCCGCAGAAATGAGGAATCGCCAATCGGAACGCCGGTCGCCGCCCGCCGGAACGGCCCGCACTCCCGCAGCTACAGCTAGGGTTTGGGATTGGGATTGAGGAATCAGGAATCGGGAGCCAGGCAGGCTATGAGGCTAATAGGTTGTTTTTTCACTTTTTGGGCCGCTGTGGCCTGTGGGACGCTGTGGCGAAAATAAATACATCATTATACATTTATATATACAAATATACATACATATATACTACATATTACATCAAAAAAGTTGGGTATTCCTGGGAATACCCAGGAATACCATTAAATCCGCCCCTGCACAGTTTGGAAGTTGGAGCACAAGAATTTTACAAGAACTCTACGTTAAAAGGATACAATTTTTATTATGCACAATCTGCATGTTCCAAAGAGTAAATTTTATCGTACCATCGTAATCCCTTGTGATTTGTGAAATACCATTGCGAATGTCACACATTACCAAATGCCACCACGAACTATCAAAATTATTCATAATGCCCTTGTTGCCGTGAGGGTTGCCGTAACCAGCTATTGTTTGGAGTGCGATTTGACCATACTACCCTCACAAAAAACAGTGATTCACCGTGAGTGGTTTCTTTAAAAAAAACAAGGAAGTTCCTCATGAAACCAACCACATCAGGATGTGTTCCCAAACATCCTCCATCAATCCCCTCAATTTGTTAGACACGTACTCTTGGTACTGTCCTTAAGCCTCAAGGTCTCCGCGTCTTGCCAGATTAGCAATAGTGCCGTAAGGCCCAATGATTTGTTATGCCAGTCGGCTCTCCGTTTCAGATTCAAACTCTGATTTAGTTTCCAATACGGTTGTACTCCTAAACTGTATATAAGCCAATCTGGCCAATGGAAATCATATTGCGTGAAATCTTTCCGCTTTCATGGTATCAGGCCGGTCGCCCCTGTGACCTCCCTCTGCCGCTTCCGCTCTTTCCTCTCGTCTTAGTCGCCGCTCCTGCGTTGTCCCCTGTCCGCTCCCCCATGGCCGGTGATCTCACTCCGGAGGAGCAGGACCGTCTCCGCAAGGATACGGAGGACCGCCAGGCGGAAGCTCGCCGCCGCGCCGCCGCGGACGCCGAGCAGCAGCGCGCTGATGCCGAGCAACGCCGCCGCGCCGAGGAAGCCGACGCCCTCATCGTCGCCAACCTCCACGCCCAAGCCGTCGCTGTCCAGAACATCCGGGCATTGATCCCGATTGTTCTTGACGTTGGCTCGACGTCCTACTCCAAGTGGCGTGGTTTGCATCTCATCACGCTCGGCAAATACTCGCTAACCCATCACGTGCTCTCCGACGACGTCTTCCCCACCACCCCGGCATGGCATCGCATGGATTGCGTCGTGATCTCGTGGTTGTATGGCACCCTCTCTGCCAACCTCTTCGAGTCCGTCATGACCCCGGCGCCACCAGCCGCCAGGTTTGGCTTGCGCTTGAAGATCAGTTCGTCGGCAACAAAGAAACCCGTGCCATGATTCTTGACACAGAGTTTCGCAATTTCATTCAAGGTGATCTCAATATCTCAGATTATTGTCGCAAATTGAAGACTATGGCAGATCAACTCGGCGATTTGGATGAGCCGGTTCTTGATCGTACCCTCGTGCTGGCTGTTTTGCGTGGCCTCAATGAACGGTATGCACATATGGCGGCTCTTCTCAAAAGGCAAAAGCCGTTTCCATCCTTCCTCGATGTGCGCAACGACCTGCTTCTGGAAGAGCTTACGCTCAATGACCGCTCCAAGTCTCCATCGACGGCTCTGCTCTCCACCACCAACGGTAGTGCTCGCAGCGACTCTTCCGGTGCCCAGGGTGGCTCACAGCGATCTGGTGTTTCTGCATCCGGTGGCGCCAACACTACCACCACGACTACCTCGGGCGGAAATCGTCCAAATAATCGTCGCCGCCGCAACAATCGTAACACCAGCACCGATGGCAAATCTAGCAATGCGGGCAAAACCGGCTCCCTAGGTGGCGGTTGGGCACCCTCCTTCTTCAATCCGTGGACGGGAACCTTCCAAGTGTGGCCCGCCTCTACGCCGCGCTCGCCTGCCGGAGGCTCCAACCCGATCTCACGGCCACCTGCTCCGCATGCTTTCATGGCGGCACCAGGGGGCACCACTGTCTTTCAGTTATGGCGGCCAACTCCCCTACGGCAGCAGCGCAAACAGCCCTCCTGTTCACCAGCCACATCTCGGCGCGCCCATGATCTGGTCCCCTTACCAACAGCAGCCGGGTGCCCCCATTCATCAGCAGCATCAAGGGGTGCCCACGGGCTGGGATCAAGCAGCCCTCGCCAACGCGTTCAGCACGGTCTCTCTGACTCCACCGCCATCTACTGAATGGTATTTGGACTCTGGTGCCAGCAATCACATGACAGCAGACCCCGGTAATCTCTCTGCCACTTCCACACC
Source organism: Dendrocalamus latiflorus (assembly GCA_017311315.1). NCBI lineage: Eukaryota > Viridiplantae > Streptophyta > Magnoliopsida > Poales > Poaceae > Dendrocalamus > Dendrocalamus latiflorus. The sequence goes on from CM029611.1 coordinate 3,640,710, forward strand.
CTCCTCTTTTACCCCCTCCAACATTGTTGTTGGCAATGGCTCAATGCTTCCGGTCACTTCTATTGGCTCCACTCACATATCCTCTCCACATGGTTCCTTTGTTCTTCGGAACGTCTTAGTCACTCCACAGCTTATCAAAAATTTGATTTCTGTTCGTCGCTTCACAATTGACAATAATTGTTCCGTTGAATTTGACCCATATGGTCTCTCTGTGAAGGATCTCCGAACCGGACGCATCACGGCCAGGTCCAATAGCTCCGGCGATCTTTATCCACTACAGCTGCCTCCCGCTAGCTCCCACGCCATGGTCGCCACCACATCTCCCACCCTTTGGCACCGTCGTCTCGGCCATCTTGGCGCCGATGCATTACACCACCTAGCTAGTACTTCGGCTATTTCTTGTAATAATGGTCCTATTGATACCCTCTGCCATGCATGTCAGCTCGGCAAGCACACTCGCTTGCCTTTTACTTCTTCCAGTTCGCGTGCTCCCAAAAATTTTGACTTAGTACACTGTGACTTATGGACCTCACCTATTGCTAGTGTCTCTGGTTATAAGTACTACTTGGTCATTCTTGATGATTGCTCTCATTACTTTTGGTCCTTTCCTTTGCGCCTCAAGTCAGATACTTTTTCCACACTTTCCCACTTTTTTGCGTTCATCCGTACTCAGTTCGGCTCCATCATCAAGAGCGTTCAATGTGACAACGGCCGGGAGTTTGACAACCTCTCCGCTCGCTCTTACTTTCTCTCCCACGGCATTGCACTCCGCATGTCGTGTCCATATACATCTCAGCAAAACGGAAAAGCCGAACGATCCATTCGCACCATAAACAATGTCATCCGTACTTTACTTTTTCAGGCTAGCCTACCCCCACAATATTGGGTCGAAGCCCTTAGCACAGCTACATATCTTCTGAATCGCCTCCCTACCAAAACACTGCACTTTTCCACCCCCTACCATGCTCTTTATGGCACCCCACCATCTTATGATCATCTCCGTGTTTTTGGTTGTCGTTGCTACCCTAATCTTTCTGCCACCACCGCCAACAAACTCTCACCACGTTCTACGTTGTGCGTCTTCCTTGGCTACTCTTCTGAGCATAAAGGTTACCGGTGTCTCGATATGGGCTCCAATCGGATTATAATCTCTCGCCATGTCACCTTTGACGAGAATTGTTTTCCCTTTGCTGACAAGGAAACCTCCCAATCATCGGCTGACCTGGAATTCTTGTCCGACATGGATTGTTCTCCACTGCCCATTGGGTCGAGGTTTACTCCAGGTAGCTCGACTGCATCCGGCCCTGCTGCCCCTGCTGGTTCTCTACCGCGGGTTGCTGCCAGCAGAGCTGGATGCTCTTCTTCGCCATCCCGTGATAACTGGCCTTCCGTGCCAGGAATCGGCCGATCAATTCCTGCATCTGACCAACCCACGGTCATCACCGGCCAGCCCGCACCTGCTGTCCGCCAGCATGCCGCCCAGTCATCGGCTATAACCAGCCAGACAGAGGTCCCTGCCTGCTCGTCCACAGCCGCAGCGGATGGGTTGTCTCCACCTCCTAGTCCGGCTGCCCCTGTTGCCCCGTTGGCATAGGCTGCTGCCAGCCGGACCACGGCGCCTCCGATTGTCATCCCAATCACTCCTGTGACAAATGCTCACCGCATGACAACTCGAGGTAAGACCGGCTTTCACCTTCCCGTCGATCGCCTGAACCTTCACGCCACAGTCCTGTCTCCGCTCCCGAAGACTTATCGCGGTGCCTTGGCTGATCCCAACTGGCGCGCCGCGATGACCGAAGAGTTCGATGCTCTCCAGGCCAATGCAACCTGGGACCTGATTCCTCGACCGCCTGGTGTCAATGTTGTGACCGGAAAATGGGTTTTTCGTCACAAGCTTCATCCAGATGGTTCTCTAGATCGATATAAGGCACGTTGGGTGCTTCGGGGCTTTACTCAGCGCCCCGGTTTGGACTTCGATGAGACCTTCAGTCCAGTGGTGAAGCCCGCGACCATCCGCACCGTCTTGACATTGGCTTTGTCTCATGATTGGCCTATTCATCAGCTCGATGTGAAGAACGCTTTCCTTCATGGCACCCTCTCCGAAACAGTCTACTGTGTACAGCCATCAGGTTTCGTTGATCCAGCTCGCCCTGATTATATTTGTCGGTTGAATAAGTCTTTATATGGACTAAAGCAGGCTCCCCGGGCATGGCATCATCGATTTGCCTCTCACCTTCTGTCCCTGGGTTTTGTCGAGGCTAAAACAGACACATCTCTGTTCATCTTCCAACGGGGATCAGACACTGCGTACTTGCTGCTTTATGTTGACGACATTGTCCTTACAGCCTCCTCCGATGCACTCCTTCGTCGGATCATTACTGCCCTTCAGCATGAATTTTCCATGAAGGACCTTGGGCAACTACATCACTTCTTGGGCTTATCAGTGACCAGACAGCGAGACTCGTTGCACCTCTCTCAACGTCACTATATTCTGGATATTCTCGAGCGAGCAGGTATGACCGATTGCAAGCCCTGCAGTACCCCTGTCGACACCCACTCCAAGCTATCTCATGATGGTGTCCCTGTTGCTGATGCCACACATTATCGGAGCTTGGCTGGCGCTCTACAGTACTTAACTTTCACTCGGCCAGACATTGCATATGCAGTTCAGCAGGTCTGTCTATTTATGCATGATCCGCGTGACACTCACCTTGCCTTGGTCAAGCGAATTCTCCGGTACCTCCGTGGCACCTTGGACTATGGTCTTGTCTTGCACAAAACCACTCCGGCTGATTTGGTTGTTTACACCGATGCCGACTGGGCAGGCTGCCCCGACACGCGCAAGTCCACATCAGGCTACGGTGTTTTTCTTGGCGACAATCTCATTTCATGGTCATCCAAACGGCAACACACAGTATCTCGGTCCAGTGCGGAGGCTGAATATCGCGCAGTGGCGAATGGTGTCGCCGAAGCTACTTGGCTCCGACAACTTCTCGCCGAACTACACGCCCCTCTACGTCGCGCCACCTTGGTGTATTGTGACAATGTCAGCGCTGTGTATCTCTCCACCAACCCGGTTCAGCATCAGCGTACCAAGCATGTGGAGATTGATTTACACTTCGTGCGCGAGCGTGTCGCACTCGGAGATGTGCGTGTTCTTCATGTACCCACTACGTCGCAATACGCAGACATCTTCACCAAAGGCTTACCAACATCTGTCTTCACTGAATTTCGGTCCAGTCTCAACGTCCGTCTTCCTCCCGTATCAACTGCGGGGGAGTGTTAGACACGTACTCTTGGTACTGTCCTTAAGCCTCAAGGTCTCCGCGTCTTGCCAGATTAGCAATAGTGCCGTAAGGCCCAATGATTTGTTATGCCAGTCGGCTCTCCGTTTCAGATTCAAACTCTGATTTAGTTTCCAATATGGTTGTACTCCTAAACTGTATATAAGCCAATCTGGCCAATGGAAATCATATTGCGTGAAATCTTTCCGCTTTCACAATTAATTTCATTTTCTCACGGCCGTTCAATTGAATCGAACCCATCTCCACCACCTTTGTTGGAGCGTTGCCGCTGTCGATTGCGCTGCCGTCGGTGAGCCTCTGCCATCATTGCCCCCATCATCTTCTTCCTTGAGTCGTATTCTACCCCGTGCTCGCCTTGCCTTTGTCAGAACGCTGTTCCTGCTGTACGTTTCCGTTTTCGTCCGCCTCTGGTCTGCCATCGCGAGCTACCGCGCCGCCCCGTTTTGAGTCATCTCCACCCAGTGCCTCTAGGGACTCGACCGAAGGAGGAGGACCATGGTGAATGGGACTTCGGTGGACTCGTCGGTCCCGAATCGCCCCAGCTCGAGCTTGTCATCGTACATGTCTTCGTCTCTCATTCCACACGAGGGATGCGTGCAGCAATGGGCAACTTTGTGGGAATTTGGTTAATTTCTCTTCTCTCACTTAATCGCACCTAAACGACAACTGTCGATGGAGCAATAACGGTAAGGGCATCTTGAAGAATTTCGCGCGTTCACGATGTCATTTGGTAGCGCTTGGCGTTGCCATGCTATTTTATAAATCATGAACTATTTACATGGTATTGTATTGACTAAATTTACTCTATTCCAGATGGGGCCCACACTGGTGCCAAACTCCAAAAGTACTCCGTTCACACCGACCTATACATCCATATTCATGAGATGATAGTTAAAAAAACATCCGAATATTGACTAAATCAAGTAAATGCATTACTCTATCTGGTCGTAGCTAAATAAATATAAATTTAAATGATAGTTAAAAAAATCCGAATATTACCTAGACACTACCGAAAACATCATGCTCGAAACACAATAGTTCCTGGACTCACGTTGATACACAACGCACTTTCAGGTTAGCTTAACCCTCTTGTTATTGATCGCCTGCAGTACGCTAATCCCATTTTGACCCAAATGCCGCAACGTGGTTGACACTAATATCTCTGAACCTGAGGCGCGCTCCACCGATCACTGCTCCCCACCTCGCGATCACAACCATCGCTCACAAGTGGGCCACACAACGCGGGGCCCGCACATCAGTGGGGGCAACTACTACGCGCACCTATCAATTTTAGCAACACCCATGCAATAACATCACCAGATAAGGCGGGCCCACCGTTTCTCGGCCCCACCAGTCATTGGCGTGAGGGGAATGGGGGAGAGCGGGAGAGGATTTTTTTTCCTTTAAAGAAGCCCCCCTGTCTCCGTCTCCGTCTCCTCGCCTCGCCCCGCAGGCGACGCTGTCGTCTCGTCTTCGTCGCCGAGGTGGAATAATTCCACGGGGGATTGAATCCGCTGATTGATCCTACGTATTCCCAAATTTCCCGTGAGCAATCAGGGACAGGTAGCCTCCAATCCGTCGGCGTTATGCTTTCCCATTCCTCCGATGTTTGTGGGTTTTCTTTTTTGGAGTTTTCCGTGCAGTTTTTTTTTGTCTGGATGGGCTCAGTTTTGCGGTCGTTATTGCCGTTTTGGTGGATTTTGTTGCATGGATAGGGGAAGTTTGAGCAATGGATGCTGATTTCCATCGATACGCTGGCTTGATTTCGCTTAATCTCTGGAAAATTTCACCAATATTTGCGGTTTTCTTTGGCCTGTCGGTGTAGGAATCTTGCGCGAGAAGAGCTAGTCAAGTCTGTTTGGTCGTGCGGACATGGACGAGAAGGCGAAGATGGAGAGCAAGCTGTCCTCGGCGGCGGCGTTCGTGGAGGGATGCGTGCAGGACGCCTGCGACGACGCCTGCAGCATCTGCCTCGAGCTCTTCTGCGACAGCGACCCCTCCACGGTCTGCATCTGCCGCGGTGGAATCTTTCGATTCAGTACTATGCCTTTGATCGATGCGCTTATTGTTTCTGTTTGTTGGTGTTTTCTCTCGCAGGTGACAAGTTGCGAGCATGAGTACCATCTCCAGTGCATTCTTGAATGGTAATGTTTCTTGCAGGCCTAATCTAGCCATCTTGATATGTGCCGTTTTATTTTCATATACTTCTTTATGGAGCTGGTGATGCAAGAAATTGACAATCTATGTAAAGCAATGTAAATTATGGTAATTGATTCATGTATTGTGAGGAATAGGCTAGTCTTGTTTCTGAACAAAGATCACACATTTTTATGCCATGCCATTGATGAAAATTGTCCAATATTCTCCTGGCCAGTTTGCACTCTGTCTTGCATGGCACAATCTTCTTGTTTTCCACCAAGAGAAACAACCGTGCTTTTACCTACACGGTGATGAAGTAAGATGGTGTTTGTCTGATAATTGCGGTTACACATTCCTGATGCAATTTGACTGTGATGTTCTGGCAATAGCATTTTAATTAGCAAGAGTTACAAAATTTGCCTGTTTTAAGGTAGCTTATAGCATTTGAATCCTTGCTTGTTTATACGCTGAATTGCTAACAATGAAGTTAAACTATTCTGTGACTTGTGAGATGAATCATATGTTCTTACCTTTGAGAAATGAATCATGTGTTTTGTACATTCCAATTCTCTTAGGCTGTACTCAACCTGTCTATACAAGTTGAAAATGATCACATATACTTTAAGCGCTAAAAACCCTGCAGAACATGTTTCAGCATAGGGAACACATTCTGGAACATATGATTCACAGGGTTGTGTTTTTTCAGAAACATTATTCTCCCATTAGATGGGGCACCATGTTGCAGAAAATGCCATTACTAACTTTAGTGCATGCTTACTTGATTGAGCTGTCCAGCTGGAAGAACTTTTTAATGCAAGATTTGTTTATTGAGTCTACTATGTGTGCCAGAAGCCTAGAATGATAGTTTTGTTGGAATAGTTCTTGGCATGGAAGTCCCTTTACAGTTTGCTCATGAAGCTATTTTTGCCCTTTACAAGGACTTGTAGATACGGATTCATGGGATGTATTCTAAAGTTTTCTCAAACATAAGATGAAGTTAATTCTATGTGTGGTTTCAAATATTGGAAATCATACTGAAAATAATTTCCACGCGGTCTATCTATGGTGCAAGATATATAAAATAATCTCATGCTAAAATTTTATGAATAAGATTAAGATTGCTTGAGATTGAACTAATTTGATTCAGGAGAAAAATTGTATTTAGAAGTCAACATGCAATCAATGAGTACTGAAAATACTATACCATCCACCGTGTTTGTAATTTTCTTTCTCACATGCTTTTCACTGTGTGATAATCTAGGTGCCAGAGAAGCTCTCAGTGTCCCATGTGTTGGCAGCCTATCAGCATGAAGGATCCTATGAGGTCGAACATGTATCCTGTGTGTCCCCTCGGTGAGTGAATGTTGTCTTTTGGTGGTTCTCATATGCTATTTTTGAAGTATGCAGCCAAGAGCTACTGGAAGCTGTTGAACAAGAGAGGAATATGCGGGCTAACCGCTCGCATGCTGCTGCTGTTTTTCATCATCCAGTGTTTGGTGATTTTGAGGTGCAGCATGTTTATCACTCACATTTGATGATCTTTGCAATATTGGCCTGTTTGCAGCCCTCAAGGGCTTAATGCATATAGTTCTATTGATATCTCCATTTCTTATTTCAGATCCCTGTAGGAGCAGATGATGCTGAACTTGAAGAACGCATTATACAGCACTTGGCTGCTGCTGCTGCAATGCGTAGGTCACACCGACATGCTAGAAGAGATGGGCACCACAGCAGATCAGGAGCAAATGGCAGCCCACAAATTCTGGTGTTTTCAACAAACGAGGTTACTCCTGGTGGCTCCATGCATGCAAGTTCAGGCCAAGAAGGTGATCATGTACAATCTCCTGCTATACTTTCTGCTCGCCCTTTTGCCACTCTTGCTGCTACAGAACAGGGACATCTGAGTGGAGGTTTGCAGCTAAACCTGGGTCATTCTGACCGTGATGCTACCAATCCATCTCTGCATTGTGGTAGATCAATCACTAGGTATTTCCTACAACCTATGATACTATGCCTGTGTTCTATTCCTTTGTAGAGGTTTACTCTCGTAGTCTCGTTGTATGTTCATTTTGATCAGGACTTCTGAAAATCAATCCGCACCTGTCAATCAAGATAGAGCAGAGCCATCTGATTTGCAGTCGTTCTCTGACACACTGAGATCTCGTCTGCAGTCAGCTTCGATTAAGTACTCTCCAACTCCTTTAAAACACCTGGCGCATGGAGCACAGGCATTAGTTTCTTACTTGTGGGCATTCTTTACAATGCCAGGTACAAGGACTCTATAACCAAGAACACGCGTGGATGGAAGGAAAGGTGGTTTTCTCGGAGTAACACTATATCAGATCTTGGTTCTGAAGTAAGGAGGGAGGTCAATGCTGGGATTGCTGCGGTAGCTCGCATGATGGAACGACTCGAAACAAGGGATGGCACTGGACCATTTGCTACTTCTGCAGCTAGTGTTAGCTCTCCTTCAGATGCAAATAATCAAAGGCTGATATCCCCCAACCGTGCTGTTGTAAATGATGCTCCTTCTGCAACTTGTGCATCAGGATCTGGCTCTCAGTGAGCCATTCGATCCGGTGAAGAATTGATACAACTGTAAAGACAGGTACGTGCTCTCCTTGCACACAAGAAATCTCTGAATCCATCAGTTTCAAGGTGACATAATATCCAGCAGAAATCTCTGGCTCTTCATGTCTATGTTTCTGAGTTATTTTGTTATCACGAGACACTTTCATTGCTGGTATGTAATGCACTGATATAGACTGATAGTCTTATCAGGGATGAAAGAAACCTTTCCTTCAGTAGTTTCTCTAACTGCTGCCAAATTCAACCTTCTTCAGGTCCAGGGAGAAACTCCATCTGTTCAGAGCACCTGAGATCCAGCGATGCTTCATGATCTTTGGTAGGTCTGTTGAAGCTTTTGCGTCCAGATCACGGGACGGAAGACATGTGCTTCCACTCGACGAACCTTTATATTTCACTACCTTGTGTAATATCCCCAAGGGTGTAATGAGATGGTTGTAACTCGTAACAAAACAGATATTGGTGGTGCAGTTCTTGTTCATATACATATAAATCTATCGCCAAGGGCGTGTGCTTATCACCCATCCTGCGCCTCTGCCTGTGATCCACTCATTTCGCCATGTTCTTATGATATGTCGTTGGGATAATTCGTGAGCGTGAAAAGTGTACATGCTAAATGTTTCTCGCAAACTTCCACGTGAACAACTTAACTTCTCGTAGCCAAATCTATCCTTCGGGCAGCCTTAAGCTGCATCCACCTACACGTGCTCGATTCAGATTTACTACCAAAAAAAATGGAAGAATTGTAGTATGTATACCATTGGGTATTGTTGTTTCGAATATGGGTGGAAAGGAACGGCTACCAAGGTCACTGGTTTCAGTTTCGCCCCTGTACACGCAAAACAATAGGTACTGGTACATTTTTTTTTCGCGAGGTAGTACCTGTTAATCCTTCTGGAAGAGAATTTGTCACCGAAGTGTTCTCCTTCCATGACTCGATAACATTTTCGCATGAGTGCATAATGAATCCACGATTCGACAAAAACAGCGGAGCGCAGTCACATTCTCGCATCACCTCCCCAGTCCAAGCAGTAAACTCCACCATGTGCGGGAACCACCTCTTGCAGCGGGAATCGGATTCTCTACAGTCTCATATGGCGAATGTAGAGTGAAGTCGCGAATCTGAGCCGTCCGATCGGGAAAAGAATGGCCCAGATCAGTTTTTACCACAGTAAATTTACTGTAGCTACAGTAAAAGAATCTTATTTCCTTGCAGCGTGATGGAGTTGCTAGTGTACGGTTTGTCATCATTTAAAATTTGAAGATCAGCTATCAGGTACATATTAGTACGGTATAGTAGTAATTTTATAAGATCATAGATTTATCTTCATTATCCATGTGTACAATTTTTCTATGATTTTAGCGTGTGTGCGTGTGTAGTATGCATCTGTTTGTGTGCGCCTTTCTTGTGATAAAGAAGAAAAAAACCCTCCACCATGTGCACATACAGGTGATGGCCAGCTAGTGCTCAACAAAACCAGCGAACTTAAACGTGCGTGCGTCACACTTAATTGTCACGAGAACAAGGTGCGGAGCTCGCCTCCAAACTTCCGTTCCGTATCGACAAAGCGCAGACGTGCAACCCGAAACCACCGACACCGACGCCTCCATCCGCGCGGCGCGCGCGCTCGCGGACGACGCGACCCCGCACCAGCAAATAGCCGTGGCAGATCAACGCGGCAGGGCATCTACTACCAGCGTTCTCCGATCCGCCTTTCCCTTAACTCTGGAAGACGAAACGTCGCGTGTGTTTACTGATGGCAAGTCCATCGCGTGCTCCTGTACGCAGGGTGGCACAAGACTTGGCTTCAAAGGAGACTCAAGCGTTATGTACCACATCAGTTACGAGCTGTCGTTGTTAAGTCCGGATGAATGCAACGATGATCGGACGACCAGGGCAGGAGTTTTCGCAGGCAAAACCCACGGCTCTGTTCATTTCAGCTTAACTTTCTAACTTTAGACTTATTTTTTACTATTTATAATTTTGTTTTTTCTGACTTTTTTGCTGGTTTTTTTCCGTATTTGTTTACATTGCCTATGATGAATTAACCTGTTTTTTTTCTATTTTAAAATTTTTTAAATTTATTTACACCAAATAAATTATCAATTAGGTATAATGTAATTTTAACTATAAATTAATTTATTTCAGTTGAACCGAATGGCGCCATAGTAAAGAAGAAAAGCACGTATTGGAAGAAATATGGCAGCTGGGGAACGGGCCGGTAGCTTAGCGTGGAGTCGAGGCTAACCCAAGTCAAGCAAAGACTATCGATAAAGTGACGGCTCACTTTACCCCATCCTTTACAATAATTGAACGAATGAAACAACCAAAAGGAAACTACTACTACTAATTGCTCGATGTAACACGTTATTTATACTAGGATTAAGCAATGTTTTTTGCTACCTTTTGCGGTTGTGTGAAAGCTAGGAAGATTGTAGTACGGTGCTGTCCTGCTGGTTCATTTTTTCCCTGGGTGCGAATTGATTGCCGTTTTTGGTTGCGGCATCAACGAAGCAGCACGATTTGGCGACGGTGACCATGCAACGAATTGTCGCTGAATCATGATCAATGCTGTGAAGCTGATACGACTGTCACATGTCGCTCAACGCTGAAAGTCGTGTACTTTTTAGCATATTTGAAATTGTTTGTCATCGTATCTACAAAAAAGGCCATATATGTAGCGTATTAACAAAAATAACGTTTTTATCGTCGATGACCAGATGATAACTTCTATGGATTGACACGTAGCCGCTGCCGTCTCACGGACGGACAACAATTAGCCTACTGTCCCACCACCAAACGACAGGGGCCTACCGTCCCGTGTCAAAACGGTAGGTTTTGGAGATTTCGATAGGCAGAGCTCTTCTGGCTTCGCTACCATATCGTACAATCAAGGCGAGAGCTCCTTCCACTACGAGGGGGGATTTTTAGAGTCCTTCGTTCACGATATTATTGCTGGCGGCTCGTAGTTTGGTATGTCTCAGCTGGAGGATATCGATCCTTACTGGACTCAGCCTTCTGTACCTGAGCCTATTAAACCACCACTGCCCAGTGAGCAAATAAAATGGTCTCCATACCTCCTCTGAACCGAGACGCAACCTCTGGACTGAATCGAAATCGCTGCCTTAGCATCATTAATTTATCATGGTACAATACATACGTTCGTGTCATCGACGTAATTGTTTTTCCTGAGCTGTATGATGAATTAAAATGCCAACAAAATAAGCTTGAAATTTGCAAAAAAACAGTTTGATTTGGAGCATAGAGCATTAGTCATTTTTATGTAAGCCGTATACAGGAGCTAGCTGCCTCTCAATGTCTTTTCTACAAGGAGCCATTTGACTATTGCTAACCCTAATATCTCCTCTATACCTGAGGAGAAAGGAAACAATTCTGTGTAACAATACCCAACCTAATCGCTGATCTCTAATCTTCATTGACTTGCTGCAAGTGGGTAACACGAGGGGTATTTCGGGAGCAGTCATTGTACATGTCTTAGCTGCATCGAGAAGGCACATGGCGCCTCATGTTTGACCCCCCAAAAGATACCCCAGCAATGATAAAACCCCATTAGGTGCCGTCGTTTATGATCCGGTTACGGTGGTGGCGTGCTACCTAACGAATGCACTTGAACGCTTCATTAGTAGTTCCTGTCGGGACCGCTCAAGCACCCGGTAGAAGCTAGAAACCAAGCTTGCTTGCAAAAATCAGGAGACCTACTATTACCGTGCACGGAGTTTACAAGAGCCCGTTTTACTTGTGGTTACATTGTTAGCCCTACGTACAGAATGAAATCAGCATATAGCAAAACATTTTCGCCGACGCTGTCGCTACAAGTCGCAAATGAGCTTTTCACTACAGGTCACAGGTTTTATACTCGTTCCTTGGTCGAAATGAAAATCTTTTAGTCCGACCAAAATTATGGACCCGCTTCAAAGAATTTAGGTTGTTAGTCTTTCCTTAATCATTTAATTAAAATATTTTTAAAAAACTCATTATATCGTCACAAATAATGCAAATAAAAAGAGAAAAAGGTAATAAGCCCAAAAAACAAAAATAGAAACCGATATGTTCCAAGTGTCTTTTGGCTTAAGTAAACCGAAAACCAAAAAAAATCAAAAACTAAAGCCGTTTGAATCGGGGGCCTATGTCTCGTAATTGCATTAGCTCACGCCGTGAAGAGTTCGGGCATGTTCTTTTTAGCTTCGGCTTATAGCTTTTGGCTTTGGCAGCGTATGCTATGGAAACCAAGGAGCTGTGCAAACTATGCAAACTCTAATCTAGACCACTGGACTCTAATCCGATGGTTAGAGGTAAAGGTGGGTTATTTTAGTACTTAAACCCCCCACTCATCCCATCTAATCCAAGATTTTGCAAATCACCCCAGCCCCAGCGCCTGGACGGTTCCCTTCCGTCTCCTCGCGATCCCCGTACGGCGCGATACAGCGCCGCGACGACGCCCGCGTCGAGGCCCGGCCGCGCCAGCACGTCCTGCGATTGTTTACGGCAAATGGATCCCCGTGCGCGACCTGTGGCGTTGGAGACCGCCGCTGCCGCTGCCACCAAGTCTCAGGTCGCCGTTGATCCCGTCGTCGCCGACGATCATGCCGTCATCACGATCGACGCGGTCAACGCCGGAGTTGGAGCCCACCTTGAACAGCCAAGCACACCTAAGCCGAAACCTTCTCCGAGTTTAGTAGTAAGTTGCGTAGAACATATGGTTTTTTTTTTTTGCAAAGAACTAGTTTGCCTGGTCTGTTGCTCATACAATTTTACACTTGTATAGGACACAAATTGCAAAGAACATTTGAAGCCTGTAGTTGGAATGATCTTTGATACTCTCACAGATGTGGAAACATTTTACAAATCGTATGCACACGAAGTTGGTTTCTCTGTTCGTGTTGGTCAGCACAAGAAGGAAAATGATGAAATATTATTCAAGCGGTATTGTTGTTCAAGGGAAGGGTACAGACAGGAGAGCGTAAAAAAAGTTAGTGATGAATCCGGAAAAAAAGAAAGTCACCAAATGTGATGGAAACCAGATGTGGTTGTCAGGCACATATTGTTGTCAAGCTTGACAGTGACAAGAAGTATCGAATATATTCAATGGTTGAGGCGCACAGCCATGGTTTTGTGTCGCCAGATAAGAGGCATTTGCTACGATCCAACCGAAATGTCAGTGAGAGAGCAAAGAGTACTTTGTTCAATTGTCATAAGGCTAGCATTGGCACATCACAAGCATATCGACTTCTCCATGTCAGTGAGGGTGGGTTTGAGAATGTTGGGTGCACAAAGAGAGATTTGCAAAACTATTTCAGTGACCTCAGAACAAAAATCAAGGATGCAGATGCACAAATGTTTGTGGCACAACTTGAGCGAAAGAAGGAAGTAAATCCTGCCTTCTTTTATGAGTTTATGGTGGATGAACAAGGACGACTTGTTCGTGTATTTTGGGCAGATGCTATATGCAGGAAAAACTATAGTGTTTTTGGTGATGTGATTTCGGTAGATGCAACATATACTACCAACCAGTATAACATGAAAATTGTGCTATTTACTGGAGTCAATCATCAATTGCAAAGTGTTTTCCTTGGGGCAGCATTCTTAGCAGATGAAAAGATCGATTCATATGTATGGTTGTTTAAGACCTTTCTTAAGGCCATGGGTGGAGTAGCACCTCATCTAATCACAACAGATGAAGATGCGAGCATGATGGCTGCTATTGCTCAGATTCTACCAGATACAGCTCATAGATTTTGCATGTGGCATATCATGGAAAAGGTACCTGAGAAGGTCGGGCCGTCTATAAGAAATGATGAACAATTTTGGGAAAGACTAAACAAGTGTGTTTGGGGGACTGAGAATTCAGATGATTTTGTGTCACAATGGAATTCTATCATAACAGATTATGAACTCATGGAAAATGATTGGTTTTCTAATAGGTTTGCCATTCGCGAATCATGGATTCCGGTATACTTTTTGGACATACCTCTAGCAGGAATGCTTAGGACTACATCACGATCGGAGAGTGCAAATTCTTTTTTTAACCGTTTCATTCATAGAAAGTTGACCTTTGTTGAGTTCTGGCTAAGGTTTGACACAGCTTTGGAGTGCCAGCGCCAAGAGGAGTTGAAAGCCGACAATGCAAGTCTTCACAGCACTCCTAAATTGATGACACCATGGGCCATGGAGAAGCAATGTAGAGGGATATATACACATGAAGTTTTTAGTAAATTTCATGAACAACTCGTAGCTGCAAGAGACCATTGCATTATTCAAGGTATTTCAGAGTGTGAAGATATAAGATGTTTCACCATCAGCAGCCTAACTGGAAAAGATCGAGTTGTTCATATGAACAAGTCAAACATGCTTGGTAGGTGCTCCTGTAAATTATATGAGTCATATGGCATCCCGTGTCGTCATATCATACAAGTGCTTCGAGTCGAGAAACAAAATGAGATACCTTCAATTTATATTATGAAGAGATGGGAGACAAGATGTAAAAGGTGTGTACTGTACATTTTTTCTATGCCTGTTTTGTTTCCTTCTGTATAGGCCAACAATCCTTCTGTTTTGTTTTACAGGGAACTATTCTTTGATGAGGAAGGTAACCTACTAGATGAAAAGCCTAAGGATCCCATGGAGGTGGCAATGCGGAAAAAGATTTCAGAATCACGCAACAAGTTTGAAGATCTTATCCAAATGGCCAAGAACTCAGAACAAGGGATAGACTTTTTATATTCTAGTTTATCCAACCTAGTAGAACCTCTCCAACAAATCACGCCTGCTATGAGAGTTGATAAACAGGAGGAATAGGAAACTTTCCTGGGTAATAAAATTCCAAATGAAGTCGATATACATCCACCAAATGATATCAAGTCAAAAGGGAGATGCAAAAGAATTAAGAAGGGCAAGGAGAAGAAGGCTGGAAGTGGAGGTCAGGGTAAAAATAAACGGAAATGTCGAAAATGTAATCAAGTTGCGGATCATGATGCACGCAATTGCCCAAACAATGTTGTTGGCTGATATTTTTTACACTTGGAATGCTGTTGGCTGTCCGACAACACAGAGTTTGTTACATTTAGTTTGTTTTTTTAATTCGGAAGAACCTATGTTTGATTGATCAGTACCATTGTCGAAGTAAATGTGCAATTCTGAGAATTATCTGCAGTTAATTATTGTCCATGTGCTACTGCTAGTTCATTTTGCAAGCTCCTGTGTGCAATTATTGATCGCCGTGGACGTGCATGCTACTGTGTGCATGCTCCTGTTGTTTGGTTGCGGCACCAGGTGACTTGTGTTTGGCTTGCGTATATGCATGTCAGGTTGTCAGGATGGGGAGGAAAAATGCAGTCATGTCAAGTCTGAATTGTTATCTTATTACATTGCAACTGTACGCTCTGATTAACTACGAACACATAACAACAAAACAAGAACAATAATACTACTAGTCTAGTACCGCCACATGAACACAAAAGAGAGAAGTTTCGTTCATCCAATGTCACGAATCGAAATCCTCATCCCTGTCGTCGCCCCTCCATATCAAATTCTCTCCATTCTTGATCCTCCTCATCCTGGCCATCATCTCGTCAATGGTGATGTCGAACGCGTCCCTCATCTTCCCCTCGAACCTCACCCTTGGGTCCCTGTACAGCAACCACGGCAAGGCCGTCGCGGCCGGCGCCGTGGCGCCTCTCGTGGGCCTCCTCCTGTCCGGCTAGCCGGCGGGCCTCCCCAGCGATCCTCCTCCTGACCGGGACGACGACCTCCCCAGCGGGCGCGCAGGACGTGCTGGCGCGGCCGGGCCTCGACGCGGGCGTCGTCGCGGCGCTGTATCGCGCCGTACGGGGATCGCGAGGAGACGGAAGGGAACCGTACAGGTGCTGGGGCTGGGGTGATTTGCAAAATCTTGGATTAGATGGGATGAGTGGGGGGGTTTAAGTGCTAAAATAACCCACCTTTATCTCTAACCATCGGATTAGAGTCCAGTGGTCTAGATTAGAGTTTGCATAGTTTGCACAGCGCCTTGGTTTCCATAGCATACGCTGCCTTTGGCTTTTTAGCTGTTTGTGAGAGAAAGTATGGAGTAACAAAAACTCGTGTGCGGTTTTTGCTGATATAAATGAAGTCGCTACAATGTATACTATAATCAACTTGTAAATCCCGTCTTAAGAAGACACTTCGTTTGAAAGATAGTTATTGTAGAAAAGTCGAAAAGCAGGTTTTACAAACTGAAAAAAGACACCCCATGTATCATGGCAGTACAGTCCGGTGCCAAGGACGCAAAAGCGTGGCAGGCACGGCAAAAGTGGGTGAAACCGGCAAAAATATTCGATAGTTTCATACATAGTGTTTACATTGGCTATTTTGTTTCTAGAAGATTCCAATATGAACATTTGGCCAGTGTTCTAAAAACGAGTCTACCAAACTGTATGCAAGTAACGGATGCCCTTACCTATTAGCCAGTTATCTGCATAATAAGGAAAGTTATACCACATAATAGGCCGATTATGCCTAAAATCACTACTAGGTTGGGTGACCGATCGAGTACCGGTTGCTGATTTTTAGAACATTACATCTGACTTCTTGAAATGACTTCTTAACTTCTCTTACTCTCGTCTCATTCCAAAGGTAAGGCATGAGATCTCGGGTGTACCACCCATCTACTTCTCTAGTTCCTGTCTTGCGCACACACCTTTTTTTACTTTTTACGCTACTCATTTTATTTTTCTAAAATTTATTTTTTAATTACTGTTATTTATTTGTAGATAAAAATTATTATCCGCAGCCAAAAATCATGCGAAGCCAATAGAAATACCCTGTAATAATAAGGGCCTGTTTGGCAGAGCTCCACCACTGAAAAAATGAATCTGGAGCAGCAGATCCACCAAAAACAGCTCCACCGTGAATCTGGGATCCCACCATGGAGCTGGACAAAACTGTTTGGCTTGCACAGCAGCTCCAGATCCACGAAACTGAGTTTTTGGTGGGAATAACCTGTTTTGCCCATAGGTTTTATGGTGGTATGGAATGCGGTGTATAATCAGTGGCAAAAGGTGGGTAATTACCACCCAACTCCACGAGTAGGTACGAAACAAGGTTTCGTGGAGCACCCCTTGAGGTGCTCCATGGATTTCATGAATCTGGAGCTAGATTCAGTATTTTGGTGGTCCAGATTCGTGGAGCTGGAGCGTTTGGGTAAAAATTCGTAGAGTAAAACTACTTTTGATGGATATGAAGTTGATAAAGCTCTGCTAAACAGACCCTAAATTTACCGTGCCCGGCCGCCTGGCACGGGCCGCGACCGCATGCCAAGCCTGCAACACAACACGAGCGAGAGGCAGAGCGGCGACCGTGCCTTTCTGCTCGCTTACGACGTGCGAACCTTGTGTGCGCCACAGCGCCAGCGCTTTGCGCACACCGACACTTCCTCCCCTCGGCCCCGCTCGCCAGCCTGTGCCGCGCGCTGCCCCCACCCACCACACCGCGTTTCCTTCCTCGGTCCGGTTCCCCTCCCCCCCTCTCTCTCTCTCTCTCTCTCTCTCTCTCTCTCTTCACTTATAAGCAAGCTCTCACACGTCACACTTCGCTCCGTTCTCTCTCTCTCTCTCTAGAGTAAAAAAAGGAGGAAAGGCTAGAAAAGAAAAGCTCACACCACCCACCTCCATTTATCAGTTTCTCTCCTCTTCCCCAGGCCAGGAACCAGAGCTAGCTAGTGGAACAGCACAAGCCAAGAACCCACCAGCCACCGCAGCAGCAGCAGAGCTAGACCAATCCGCGAAGCAGAGGCCGCGGCCGCCGCACGCAGCCATGGGTGCGCCGGTGCACGGCGCGCTCCTCTTGTTCGTCCTTCTCCTGGCCGGTGCGGCCGCCGAGACATCGCCGGAGGAACCCGCATTGCCCGCCGCCGCCGCCGGCGGCGGCACAACAGCCGGTGCCGGGGGAGGGATCAACTCCAACTCGGTGCTGGTGGCGCTGCTGGACTCGCACTACACGGAGCTGGCGGAGCTGGTGGAGAAGGCCCTCCTGCTCCAGACGCTCGAGGACGCCGTGGGGAAGCACAACGTCACCATCTTCGCGCCGCGGAACGAGGCGCTGGAGCGGGACCTTGACCCGGAGTTCAAGCGCTTCCTGCTCGAGCCGCGCAACCTCAAGTCGCTCCAGTCGCTGCTCCTCTTCCACGTCCTCCCCTCCCGCCACCCCGCCGGCTCCTGGCCTGCCGCCCCACACCCCACCCTCTCCGGCGAGGAGGTCGAGCTCGCCGCGGGCACCGACGGCGCCATGCGCGTCGCCCACGCCGCCGTCACGCGCCCGGACGCGGTGCTCAGGCCGGACGGGGTCATCCACGGCATCGAGCGCCTCCTCGTGCCGCGGTCCGTCCAGGAGGACTTCAACCGCCGCCGCAGCCTCGCCGCGATCTCGGCCGTGCTGCCGACGGGTGCGCCCGAGGTGGACCCGAGGACGCACCGCCTCAAGAAGCCGGCGCCGCCCGTGCCCCCCGGCGCTCCCCCCGTGCTGCCGATCTGGGACGCCATGGCCCCCGGCCCCGCCATCGCGCCGGCGCCGGCGCCGGGGCCGGGCTCCGGGAAGCACCATTTCGACGGCCACAGCCAGGTGAAGGACTTCATCCAGACCCTGCTCCTGTACGGCGGCTACAATGAGCTCGCCGACATCCTCGTCAACCTCACCTCGCTTGCCACCGAGATGGGGCGGCTGGTCTCCGAGGGGTACGTGCTCACCGTGCTCGCGCCCAACGACGAGGCCATGGCACGCCTCACCACGGACCAGCTCAGCGAGCCCGGCTCGCCGGAGAACATCCTGTACTACCACATGATCCCGGAGTACCAGACCGAGGAGAGCATGTACAACGCCGTGCGGCGGTTCGGCAAGGTGCGGTACGACACACTGCGGCTGCCGCACAAGGTGGTGGCGCGGGAGGCCGACGGCTCCGTCAAGTTCGGGCAGGGCGAGGGGTCGGCGTATCTCTTCGACCCGGACATCTACACGGACGGCAGGATCTCGGTGCAGGGCATTGACGCCGTGCTATTACCGCCGGACGATACCAAGCCCGCGCCGGTCGCAGCGCCCGCCAGGAAGGCGCCCGCCGTCACCGGCACCAGCAAGAGCAAGCTCCGGCGAGGTCAGTACCCGTAGATCTGAACTAGGCAATTTCTATTCAGGTAGTGTTATAAGTAGATTGTTTAGTATTAGTACGAAATTGCCACTGAAATTTACAGTTCACAACCTAGATTGGGAAGGTTAGTAGATGAATTATGCATTGGTTAAGTCAATGTGGGTTGATGGTAAGAATGTTGCCGGTGAGGGTACCTGTGAGTTCCGATCGCAGCGGCGGGGGTTAATTTATCGGTTGGTGGGTGGTGAGTACTTATGGGCCTGTAAGCATAAAGACGAAGGTGTAAGCATAAAATAGAAGCAATTAGGGTTGCTTACTGCTGTCCTATGCTCATGGCCGTATTGGAGGGCATGTGGGCCTGTCGGTGCCCGTTTGGACATTTACCACACCAAAATTGCAGTAGTTTCCGTTGGTGTTTGTGCAGTCACAAATACTCAGGTGATTACACTGTGGACACATGGATGTGAACCGAAACAATAGGACTAGCTGAGCTCCTCACCGGGCTGCCTGTGCTGGTGAGTCACTGTCTTCACCATCTCTTGGTACTGTTCCTGGGACTGCAAGCAAGCGCAGTTCTTCAACCCATGACGCATGAGCGGCAATTTTGCCTTTCCCAAAAGCACCAAAGGCTCATGCTTAAGTCTTGGTTACATCCTTGTTATGCGTTGAGGGAAGGTAGGGGCCAAACTGTGCGTCTAGGGAAGCTTTAGGCTTTGTTTGTATTGGTTTCTGCTTAGAAAAGTCAAAAGTCAATACGAATACCCAGCTTCTCTACTCATCTCACTACTGTCTCGCTCGGGATAAGGCAGGGGGTCATGAGTGTATCACATACCACATTCCTTTCGCTCTCGTCACGCGCATGCATCTTTCCCTCACATTTTTCACCGCTCGCCTTCTCCTTCTAAAAACCACTTCTTTCAGCTATTACTATTTATTTTCAGCCAAAAAACACAGCTAAAAGCCATCAGCAAAAACAAATATGAACGCCCTCTTAAGTTGATTGCACTAGCCAATTGTTCCCACCATCTTCAAAAAATGAAGAGTAGCTTGTATGTTAGGTTGCGATACCCCGATATGTCGCCCAAACGTCGTTCCCGTATGTGATATGTGTCCGATACAGGATACATAGGCGATGCAATGCGATATGGTATAGCAGGCATTCGGATAATTACAATTTAAAAATAAATAAATAATTTCGATACTCCTCTAATACTTCCCGATACACCCACCATATGGCCATATACCTAGCGAGGGAGCTCTGGTGGTGAGGGAGAAGGGGGCTGGCAGCGGCCTAGAAGAAGGGGAGTGGCGGCAGGCGAGAGGGGGGGGGGGGGAGGAGCGCGTAGAAAGACCTGGCGCAGGGAGGAGTTGAGTCGGGAAAGGGATGGTGTTGGGGTACCCATTTGCGAGAAATCTGTGCTGCTCGGGGGGTTATTTGGAGCCGAGTGAATCTACCTTCCTGGATCCAGGCTGTCCGAGTAGGATCCAACACTCCAAATCATCATTCACTGATATATATATATAGGAAGCCTCTTTTCTGCTCCCGGGTGTAATTACACCCTATGTTGTATCTCACAATGTAGAGAGTATCTCGCGCAACGGAGGGTATATACGTGTAGTATACGAGTATTTAAGACCATCTAGGTGGTATAAACAATTTTTAAAGGTGGTATGTATATTTTTTAGAACATTATCTTTTTTTATATGTGTATATGAAGGTATTTACAAAATACGCTAAAACTATGGACTCACTCTCTATATATATAGTAAATATACATATGTGTGTATATATGTATATATAGTAAAAATAATGAGTACTACTTGGTGTTCGGGCACCATAGTCTAAAATAGTTATGTATCGTGTGCGAAAATTTTTAAAATTTCTTGGACATCAAGTTTAACTAATTTACTAAATAGTTCAAACAAGATTGACCTAAATTTCGAATTGTAGTTGCCTTTTTTGATGATAGTTTGATTGTAAATATATGTTGATTATTTATATAAATCAACAAAGTATGTGATCTAAATTCATTCAAAACTTTGAATTTGAGTATATTTTTTCAAACTTATACGTTTCATTTGAATTGTTATAGTTGAGTATATACCCTAAAACTGATATTTCAAAAAATATACCCGAATTTAGATGGAATTGATGCATTTGAAATTATGGTGCCCGGGCACCATGATGCCTCATTTCAGCGTCCTTTCTCTCTACACACGCACACACACCGTATCGACGTATCCCTGTTTTTGGAACTTGTTGCAATCTTTCCTTTTTCCGCTCTCGAAGCTACGTTGGCTATCCTTCTGCTCCTTCGGTGGGACTCGCTGATGATCCCTATCTCGCGTTACTTCACCCACCTGGTACTTGCAGCGCACATGCAAGAGCAGTGTAGATCTTGTCTTGCCCGTACGCGTGATGGAGCAAAGGCTCTACCTTCTCTAAGTGACGAGAGACAGAGCACGCAGAACCAAAACAACTCCTTACGTGACTAGATAACACAAACACATAGGCTTCTTTTCCCCAGAGCCAAACCGCGCTCTCTCTCTCTCTTCCTTTTATTTCTTTGCTACTCCTTAGCTTCCGCGTATACGATCACAACTGATCGATTCACGCTTCATGTCTCCACCCTACATTGAGTCATTGACTACATGGCCTTTTAAAGGCTATTTGCACAACTAGCAACCGGACACTCACTCCGACTCGGAAACCGACCAGAAAACTCACACGAAAACGAACTAGCCTGACTCAGTAACTAAACTCATACATGAAACGTATACGGCAATCTCTATGATTCAAGAAACATGATTAATTCTAACAATATCGTATCATGGTATCGCTATATCTGTATCGCCGTACACGTATCGCGAATCGGGGTAACTTAGATGTTAGGGACAAAAAGTTATTTAACCTTTCTTTTGATGCAAGGATAAGAGCTGTATGCTCAGGACCATAGATAGCTCAGATCAACCGAAAGCGCTTGTCCTTTCTAGACCTGTGCTCGAAGTATGTATATCATCCATTGGAAATCAGATGGCTACTTAGACCTTTGGACACTTCGTTTGGAACAAAATTTCACGCTGAAATTTATCTCAGGATTAGATGCTAGTGATGGTGAGCAGGAATGTGTCTGTCACGCAGGGCCTTGTGTTCTTTGGACTCAGTTTTCCTCACCCCTTATAATTTCATAGCTGGCATGGCCATAAAGTGTGGCTCAGAAAAAACTTTTCTTATAGCCTGTAAATCATGATCCCCTGGTAATTCTGTTCTTGATTACATATTTTAGGACTGCAACATGGTGGTGCTGATTGCATAAATAGATGCCTTGGGGCTCTAGGTTTTTGGGTAATTTCTGCCCTATGTTTGCAGTCATGTCTGCGATTTTGACATCAGATGCCATTCCAACTAGCATAGATAATTCGGTGTTTATTCCTTTCCCCCTTGTAGCCTTTGAGGCTAAGTTACCTGAAGCCGTTGGCATGTCCTTAGCACAAACAAGATGTCAAAAATTGCAAGTTTTCTTTCACGCAATAAATCATATAGGCATCCGATGCTGATTTGATAGGGTATCTGTTATAACATAATCCAACATTAATTTTCTGACTGAGCTTCGTACTCTTAAACCTTTTCTCTTCGGTATTACATCAGTGTCATTTTGTGTTAACCACTCACTTAACAATAACCTTGTTCTTTGTTCCTTCTAAAATACTGCAGGCAAGTTGTTAGAAGCGACGTGCCAAATGGCTGGCATCTTGGGTCAGCGATCGCGATTCGCAAGCTGCCAGTAGACGGAGAAAGACTGATCTCATGATACCGAAACGCGAACTGAAATGAGGTGATGGACTGTGCTGGAGCCGTTCACATTATTACTTTTTTTTTGTTTATTATGAATAACTAATCAGGTGGGGGATGTAAACTGGTGGTCGTTGGTGTGTCCAGAAAAAAAGGCATAAAAATTTGTTCATACTTGAAAACCAAGATCGTCTGTGTATAGGAATTAAAGCGTTTTGTTTTTGTTCGTCATTCTTGCTTCTGTTTATTTTGATAATGGGAATCTCGAGTAAAGATCGCATTCCATGGGTTAAATCTTTGCCTTCATTATTTCCTGCACATTTTTATCGCTCTGACGGACTCATTTTTATTTTTATTTATTTCTCAAGATTTTTGTTCACTTGTCTTTTTTAACGATCGTAGGGCTGCGATTTGTCTTTCACTCTTTTGGACGGTCCGCATTGTTCCTTAAAAAGATTTAGACGAATCACCCGAGAACATGATAGCTCTGCCGAACAATAAACTATATATGCTCCAACTGAGAAGCAATTAAGCAGCCAGTATGTTAATTAAACAAGTGTCAACTAAAATGTGATTTGACTTTGCTCAGTGCTGCTATGGCCAACGTATTAGTGGCAGACAGCTTACGTAGACAACTCAAAAGAGTTGCAGTTCGGTACTACTAGCACTAGCAGCGAAGCACAAGTTACGCACCAGGCAATGTAATGCAGTAAACAATGGAGCAGGAGTACCTCTCCAGAAGCAAGTAGCCCATCTCGGAGTCAGAATCCGGTGGTCCCAGCCCAATGGACAAGGCAACGGGAGGATGAGTGCCTGTGTTTAGGCGGACCACTGGTTTGCGCCTGAGACAAGAATGGAACGTAAGCAAAGCGACAGAGTCACGGTGTCTGAATCCAATGTGCAGCTGCGTCGCGTCGGTGCCGGGCGTCAGAAAGTGAAATGGTTTCACGTGTCTGGTTCACGGCGTTGCCCTGGGAGGAGTAGAGGTTGGTGATGGAGACAAAAAAACTGACGAGTGGTAAATAAATAAGTTACCATCGATGACGAGTGGTAAACTGACGAGTGGTAAACTGACGAGTGGTAAATAAATAAGTTACCATCGATGACGACAAAAAAAACCATTTTGTATAGACTAGAGTGAGAAACATAATTTAATTGCACGACAAGTAAAAGCATTCAACTGAACTAAAATACATATAACAATCTGTAGTACAACAGTGTAATCATTATAGTTCCTGTACAACAAATCAATTTATATTCATCGGGCTACAATTAAAATTGGTTTAAAATTTAATAACAACAATATAAATTACTGTGAATTTACAATTCTCGGTCCCAACCGAATGACTTCATCACAAACTTAGATAACTACAACACAACTGCAACTAATTAGAAAATTTCAGAACTTTAATTACATCGGATGTAATTAGAACTCTCTGAAAAATAGCTACCGCCAAGTAAAAAAAAATCAGAACTACCGTTCAGCGGTATAACCAGCACTATGCTGCGGTACTACCGCACAGTGGTATGACCACTCCATATCTACGTATGACCGATTTCCCTTAAAAATGAGAAAATGATCCAAATAAAATACAATCTTTGTAAAATTAAACCACTCTATAAAATTTGCAATGATTTATCACAACATTATCCTGGAGCTTCTCACATGGTCCTTCATTTTCTTTCCTCTAGATATTGTACTCTTTAATTCTTTCTTTCGCTTTTGGTTACTTCTAATTTTAGTTTCTTCTTTAAATTTTCCATTGTATAGGCAAATAGCTTTATTGTCTTGCAATGGAAGGGTCCTTGGACACTTTTGGACCCCTGTGCACTCAAAATTCCCGATTTGGCCCTCGAACGAAAAAAATTCCGGTTTTGGACCCCTTCTGAGCGCGGGATTACGAGCTGCCGCCACGTCGCCTGATCCACCGCGCGACCCCGCCGTCCACCGCGCGATCGGCCGCCCGAGCGCGCCATCGCCCGCCGACCGCGCGACCCCCTTGGAGGCCCAGTCCCGCGCTCCGCGGACGAAACACGCGCTCGGGCATGCGCTCGCGCGCTCGGGCAAGCGCTCGCGCGGGGGGACACGCGCTCGGGCGATCGATCATGCGCTCGAGCGAACGAAGCGCGCGGTCGGCCGGGGGACGCGCGGTCGGCGCCGGGTCGTGCGGTCGGCGGGCGTTCGCGCGGTGGACGGCGGGGTCGCGCGGTGGACCGGGCGACGTGGCGGCAGCTCGTAATCCCGCGCTCAGAAGGGGTCCAAAATCGGAATTTTTTTCGTTCGGGGGCCAAATCGGGAATTTTGAGTGCACAGGAGTCCAAAAGTGTCCAAAATTCCAATGGAAGATGGTTTTTTGTTGTCAATGATTTTCGGCCTGTACTTACTTTTGGATCACACTCCACCACAAGGCCCGCGTCACATGCGAGATCGTCCGCTCGACGCCATGTCGCGCGTGGAGTTGGCCCACATCAGATGACGTGCGCCCGCAGAGCAACCGAACGGACGGTGCAGGAGTTGAGCTGCGCGCTTGGAGGAGGCGAACTGTTCACACAAATGATATTATAGTTACTGTTTTCTTTTTAAATGTGACCCTTAGATATTTCTTTTGGGTATTGATAAATATCATCCGGATGTTTTCTTTCTAATTATCATCCAGATTTGTGACCGTTGGATTAGAGATCTAACGGTCACAAATTCTCCCCGTCCCCTAAAAAAAATCTTCCTCCTCCAAAAAAAAAATCTCTCCCCTCCAAAAATAAGAGTCCGTTGGATCTCTAATCCAACGGTCCAAAATTTGGATGATTGTTAGGAATAAAACATCCGGGTGATACTAATACACACACATTTCTTTTTGTAAATCTAATCTTTTCTTTGAGCTCAGTAGTTACTACTAAACTCTATCAGCTCGACAGGATACCGACCATAATTAATGCTTATATTTAATTAGTGCTAATCATATTAATTAGTGCTAAATTTGTAAACCTAATTACCAGCTAGTGTGGGGGCCATTAACAATCTGCTACCGAGCAACTGTGGCTCGACAGATGCTGCCAAGCTCATGCGGCATTTGTGGAGCTCTTGTAGCACGGCAAGCGATATTTGTTATCTGTCGTAGCTACTGAGTTTAGAGGAAAGACTAGATTTATAAAAATGACTATTTGTGTGATCGGTTCGAAGGCGGGTATGGATGGAGACCACGGGGGCTGCGACGGCGATGTCCCATGCCCGAAACGGACGACTCGCGCGCGGGCAAATGGTCTAAATTAACCACGAGCAAGTGGACTTTGCTACGCGAGGTGGGTTGCTAAAGGCCATGGGCCGCGTGGGACGGGCGCGTTGGCCTCGCCTCACGCGGGGTTGCCGAAGCATACGACAGAAATACAGCATGCATCAAGGTTAGACGGTACATGTACATCCAGTCAATACGAACAGCGATGATTAGCGGATGGTAACTGTATACAGGAAGAACAAAAAACCTTTCGTAGTTTATCATCACCAAACAATTAAACCAATTCAGTGTGTGGCCAATCATCACCATGCCTGCCTCTACGTACACACATCTCAAGCCGTCGCCACTTGCCGCGAGCCATTTCAATCCTATAGAAGCAACTCACTGGCCTTATCACCATCTCTACAAGGGCTGTACTTTCTCGTTCTACAAGTAGTAGTAGTAGTATGACTCTACAGTTTTTTTTTTTACAAGGAACAGCAGACAATAATCTCCGAGCACAAGCACTATCATCGAGTTGCTTAAGCCATCCTCAAGGCCTCCCTGAAATCGATGCTGAAACTAGTCTGCAAACCGGCCTTCTTTGGGAGTCCCAGTGTAGGCTTCTGCATCATCGCGACGAACTCGCTGTAATCTATGAGACCGTCCTGCAAAAACGGCAAAGAAGCCTATCAGTATTTCGGTGGTGAACATCAGGCTTGGCTTTGATCAGAATGCCCTGAAAAAGAAGTTACTGACGTTGTCTTGGTCTACTTCTTTGATCATCTCCTCGAGCTGTACATCTCCTAAGCCGAACTCCTCACAGGCTAGCTGCAGTTCATCGGGCGTAATGTATCCACTGCCGTCTTTGTCGAAGTATTGGAATGCTGCGAACAAGTGATCCTCCCTCTCAACTTTGTTCAGATGCAAAGTGGCAGCGATGAACTCGCCGTAATCTATCGTGCCGCTGTTATCTACATCCGCCTGTTAATTCATTTCAGCAGCAGAAGTCAGACACAACAAATTTCGGTTGTTCTGATTCCCAAACAAAAAATGCGGTAAGTGCTGAAAAACTTACGGCTTGCATGAGCTCGTAGATCTCGGATTCTTGGAGATTAGCACCAACTTTTTTCAATCCGACCTTCAGTTCTTCGAAAGTGATCTGTCCACTGTTGTCTGTGTCTATCATCTTGAACATTTCTTTCAGGCCAGCAATTTCGTCCTCAGATAAGTTCTCAGCAATGACCTAGAAGGAACAAGCATATCAGGACAAGTGCTTTGACTGAATTCTACAATGGAAACTGCCTTCTGCACCTAATAGGCTACTGTGATAACATTCTTTTTTGCTTGTTTATGTAATGTATCTTGCATAAGCCAAACTACCAGCGGCTATTCGCTTGGTACACGAGTACAAAAGCAAGATGATACTAATCTAAGAATTGTAGAAAGAGAAATAAACAATCCTTCCAAATCATACTTACCCTAAGAGCCATCTTCTTCAGCTTATTCATAGCTGAGAATTGCTTCATACGAGATAGTACAGCAGAATCCAGCGGCTTATCAGGAGCCAAACCACCAACCTGAACCCATGGATGCCCTACAAGATGACAAAAAAGAACTCTTCAGTGAAACCACAGTGCATTGCTCATGGTCATGGCCTGTATTTCTGAAATAACTTGAATGCATGCACGAACATATGATGGAAAATAACTCACGTAAGACTTCATGAGCGGTCAATCTCTTTTTTGGGTCCCTAACAAGCATTCTCCTTACAAGATCTTTGGCACCTTCAGAGATGCTAGGCCATGGCTCTGACTGAAAGTCAAGTCTACCATGTAAAACCTCTTCAAATATACCCTGCTCAGTCTCTGATTGACAAGAATGAAATGTACAATTAGTCCAAGAGTTCCAACAAACAAGCGATACATTTTTCAGGAAACTAACCGTACGCTGATGTATCATTTGATCAAAGAGCAAAACAAAATTCGCACCTGCCCAAAATGGTGGCACACCGCACAACAAGATGTAAATGATCACACCAGCACTCCAGACATCTGCCTCTGGACCGTATTTCTTTCTCAGGACTTCTGGTGCGACATAATAAGGGCTACCAACAACATCAGTGAATATTTGACCTGAAATAAGATCCCATATAAATAGCGATGCAATGGGGGAATTATTGAAAGCTTAACTAAATGCCTTCAAAAATAAAAAATGCCAAGTAAAGGGTACAGAATGATGAAGTCTGTAACCAAACTGTATGTGGTCACAGTAAAAGGACACAAATTATTTTCCAGAAATGAAATGAGGCATTGCTGAAGAATTGAAATCATGGTTACACAAATTATCTGGATAGTAGAGAACGATTACATAAGGTTGATGCCAAGTACGGCTGCATTACATTGCATTAATTAGCGCTTCAAGCAATCAGAACATAATGAAGTTTTATTATGCACATATGGCTAGATGTCTTAGGACAAATAAGCAACTTAAACAATAAGGCCATGTTGAGCATCTTAAGCATATTGAACATTAATGGGCGGGTTCGATACTGCTTATGGTTTATACTTATGCACTATAACTACAGTAGTTTTTTTTTTAAAATGGTGCATTTTTTTGAGATGGGATCTAAATGTCAATTATAGTAAAAAGTGTAATGAGTTCAGCTGTACCGGCCAAAATCACATGTGACTATTTTCCTGTGCATACTGCCTCTCACGAGTAGACCAGAATTCAAAAACCACAGCCATAAGCTACAGCCTAAAAGAACCCACCCAACATTATCAAAATATCGAAGTTATTTTCCCTTATGAAAGCAAAAAATGCAGTGCACAAACTAGAAAAATATACTCGGGTTTATGGACATTAAACCAGTTCTGTTGAGAATTGTGCTTGCAGAAACTCACCTGGCCGAAAGAATATGGAGAGACCAAAGTCAATAGTCTTGAGAGCAGCCTCCTCCGTCTGGTCAACGAAGAGGAAGTTCTCCGGCTTGAGATCCCGATGCATGACGCCCATGGAGTGGCACACCTCGACGACGCCGACGATGACCCTGGTGAGCTCGGCCGCCTTCCTCTCGGTGTAATGCCCCTTCTGCACGATCCGGTCGAACAGCTCGCCGCCGGCGCAGAGCTCCATGACGAGGTGCACGGCGATGGCGTCCTCGTAGGCGCCCCGGATGGAGATCACGTTGGGGTGGCCGGCCAGGTGATACATTATCTGGATCTCCCGCCGGACGTCCTCGACGTCGTCGTCCGTGACCAGCTTCCGCTTCAGGATGGACTTGCACGCGTACTCCTTGCCGGTGCTCCGCTCGACGCAGAGGTACGTCATGCCGAACTGCCCCTGCCCGAGCTTGCGCCCGAGGCTGTACTTGTCCTTGAGGTTCTCTGTCTTGCGCTTGAGCACCGAGCCGACGAGCAGCCCGGCGCTCGACACGCGCTTCACCTGCGGCACCTTGGGCCGCGGTCTGGACTCGCCGGAGTTGGAGCCGGCGCCAGCCTTGGCGTCCTGCTCGGCGGGCTTGGCGGCGTCCTCCGCCTTGGCGGCGATCTTGACGGGTTCAGGGGCCTTGCTCTGGACGGCGAACGGCACGTCCGACGGCTGAGTCGGCGGCGACCGGTCCGGGCTGCCGCCATCCGGCCCATTGGCGGCAGGCAGCGCGTCGCCGTCCTGCCGCGTCTTCCACAGCACCGTCGACACGGACTGGAAGAAGCCATTCTTAGTGATGCTGGGGCCGACGCACGTGTTACCCATTGGTGATCCAACAAGACGATCGAATCTTTATCGGGGCTACACCTCGCCGGGATAGGACCCAGCAACTCGCCACAGATGGATCCAAGAAACACTTCAAACTCCTCGAGCAGTGTACCGGCTCAGATCACGCCGCGAACGTCACCCTCGGCAAGAGACTAACGCATCAGATTAGAATTACCTTCTTCTGCTAGGGAATCAGCCGAATCGCGCCAAAACGAGCAGGACCAAAGATGGAGCCGGTTCCGATCACCTCGCGGGCAAGGTGACGAATTTCAGTCAACGCTACCTAAGAGCAAAGAGATTATCCTCCAAAAACTCAAATTGCAGTGCAGAATGCCGGAATCTAACGCTTTTGGGCGGCAGGAATGCATCAAGGGTCAGGACTTGTAGTATCGAAGCAGAAAGGAGAATTGTTCAATGAACATCAAGGGTTGGTGGACCTTTTCCAGCCGGCGGCAGGTGCAAGAAACAGTCTCAAAAGACGAATGCAAGAAGCCAAATTGTTCAAGGCAAGAGGGGATGGGAGACTACTACTAGGACCAAGAATCACGCAGCAACAAACACGGATAGTTCCTTGGCAAGAACCGACGACACACAGAGGGGAAGGGAACAAGAAAGAAAGGCAAAGCCCTGAGAAGGAATAATCATATGTAAGACGAAGGGAAGAGTAAACAAGTACTACGTGACGGGAAGTATGAACGATTGAGCAAACGAACAAAAAGAAAACTACGAGCAGGTGGTGGAACAGAGGTGGTTCCGGCCTCGCAGTCAAGGGGCAATTATTAGCTACCTATTTAGCTGTGATTTGGACATGGCACGGCTCAGCACGGGGAGCAGGGGGCGAGGAAGAGGACGCGAAGTGGGGTGACACGGTGAAGGGGCACCACGGGTATTTCACCCGCACCAAAAAAAAAAATGGTACATTCTTCGTCTCAAAGATTTGCGTGTTCTCGTGTTTGTCTTGTTTCCCGGTTTCTTCCTTCGCAGCGCCAACGCCTAACGCGGTCGCGAAGAGAGCGCGTTGGTGGCCGACCGGGTCGTGCCGCTGTCCAGAAGTCCAAAACGCACACAGCTTCACCATCCAAGAAAGGCGCCACTGGAGCTTCTCCTTGTCGCGGCAGGTAGCCTGTAACGTCCCAGTTAGAAGATTGTGACACGCTACGTGATTATAAATTCAACGACGGTTCAGATTAGTTTTCTGAAGAATTGGTCAAGCACAGAAAAGAAAATCTTTTGGGGGAAGAAGATAAGACAGCGTGTCCATGACAAGAAGCAACTCATACAGACTCGGTAAACAATTACCTTACCTTGCAACGTAAAGTAAAAAACGGAAACATGCAGGATGTAAGCTATGGTGGGCTTTGGATTTAGAGATTCTAAACTGAGTTCTGAGCTTGTCAAATGTAGGCAAAAATACAATAGTACATTACACTCCGAGCCAAATATATCGGAGGCAAAGGGAGAGAGCAGACGGCAGCAAAAAGAAACCAAAACTCCACCTTGAGATACACTTTTTTTTGTTGTTCTATTTTACACCCCAAGAGCACAAGCATATTACACCGTGCCAGCCGGCTTTGACGAAGGAAGAAATAATTGAGTGGATCCACTGACCTTGGGTTTACAAGCCAGCCATGAGATAGTGGAACTGTGTTGATGCCGGAAAATTTGTATGACCATACGAACCATGGTCATAATTCTCTGGAGTATCCATCCAGATGAGCAAGAGATGTTCCCGAGCAGCGCATTATCCGAAATGGCATCATGCAATGAGCATTTGAACAAGACTATCTTTTCTTTTGTGGCCCCCTTTTGACCTTGATCATTCGTCTGCTGGACTTGTCGCCGCCGCCGCCGCCACTGCCCAACGAGAAGTTCCCACCCTGAAACTCAAGGCTACCGCCAGGTGGGAATGATGGGTTCTGCTGCAGGGAGCCTTGCTGGCTCCCGAACTGAAAAACTCCACCAGACTGGACTGTTGGAGCACCAAATACTGGAGCCGCAGATGAACTACCTGGCTGCCCAAATGGTGAAGAACCAAATACCGGTGCAGGTACTGGAGTTGGTGCTGCTTGGTGAGTGTCATCCGCCATGCTGTCTTCCACATTCATCTGATCATTTCCAGGAGATCCCATGCTGAAGGCCGTGTTGGCATTTGTCATCCCAAATGCAGGTTGTGGACTAGATGAATTCATGCTTGTGCTCGCCGAGGTAAATGAAAAAACTGGAACTTGTGAAGAGAAAGCTGGAGCTGACTGCGCTCCAAATGAAAAACCACCTCCTGAAGAAGCTGATTGGCCAAATGTAAACATGCTGGGAGGGGATGAACTTGAACCAAAAAGGTTGCTGAAAGCGGGGGACGATGAAGCCGTGGAGCTACTGCTGAACATACTTGTACTAGCCACTGCTAAAGACGAGCCAGAAGAAGAGCTCAGTGATGAAAATGCAAACCCACTTCCAGAGCCAGAGAAGGTAGCTCCAGATCCAAATGGTGAATTACCAAACCCAGACTCGGATGAGGAAGCTGTCACTCCAAAAGACACATTCCCAGGTCCAGATGAGGAAGCTCCCACTCCAAAAGACACAGTCCCAGGTCCAGATGAGGAAGCTCCCACTCCCAAAGACACAGTCGCAGGTCCAGATGAGGAAGCTCCTGCTCCAAAAGACACAGTCCCAGGCCCAGACGAGGAAGCTCCTGCTCCAAAAGAGACAATCCCAGGTCCAGGCGAGGAAGCTGCCGTTCCAAAAGACAAGGTCCCAGGGCCAGATGAGGAAGCTCCCACTGCGAAAGACTGTGTGACAGTCCCAGATGAGGACCTTCCAATTCCGAAAGACATGGTCCCAGAACCAGTTGAGGAAGTCCCGACTACAAAAGATGTGGCCCCAGAGCCAGATGAGGAAGCTCCTGCTCCAAAAGTCACAGTTGGGAATGGCGAACTAAACTGCGTAGCTGAACTCTGGGACGGCTGTGACATTGTGCCCTCTGACTGTGGTAGCTTGCTACCAAAGACCGTGCTAGCGGCAGAAGGTTGAGAGGTACTGCCAGCAACAGATGTGCTCAGACCAGTAGATTGAGCTGGAGAACTGAACCCAAAGATGCTGTTTCCTGAGCTCGAAAATGTAAATGGTGTCGCTGAAGCAGATTGAACACCAGGTGCAGTTGACAGTGTAGTAGATGGTGCAGAGTTAGTTGAGGCGGTTCCATCACTTGAAGATGCAACTGGAGAAAATGACAAAGTTGCAGCGCTCGAGAAAGCAGAAGAGGATGTGACTGGAAAACTCAAGAAAGTAGCGACATCTGACGAAATAGGCGCACTATTCAGATTTGATGCTGTCTTGCTGGCTGTATCTGGGGCTATAGATTTGGCTGCAGTTGTAGTACCCCCGGTACCAAAGGATAGAGTGCTAGCTGGCTTTGCCTCTGTATTTGTATTATCTGATTTGGCTGCCGCTACTATTGAAGTGCTGGAACCAAAATTGAACGTTGGAAATGCAGATGATGATGAAATGGGTGGGCTGCTACTGGATACAGCAAAGGTGGTGATGGTGGTGGATGCAGCTGAGCTAACAACGGGTTTATCAGTGGGTGTGACATCTGATAACTTTGGTGACGATGAGTGTGAGAAGCCATTGCTCAGGCTTGGTGAAATAGATGCAGTGGAAGCAAAATGGAGAGGTGCAGTTAATATTGATGCACCTGACGGTAACACCTTGTCAGATGATTTATGGACGTCTTCTGCTCTTTCCCTTTCATTACCTCTCTCTAAATTAGTGCTGTCCAATGTTGTGGGCTTGGTGGCACTAGAAACATAAATAGCAGAATAGATTAGCAGAATGTACATACTCAAAAATATAGCATGCAACTGTCTATACTACTAAAGAGGGAGATTCAATTTTAAACTCACTTATTTTTTTTATGAACAAATGCATATCCCAAATAACAAATAAATATCATAGATAAGAACTAGAATTTCTGACTATGTCCACCATTTGTTCTCCATCTTTATGATCCATACTCCATGGATGCACTTCTCTTTCCAATAATAACCGTACCAAGTCCCACAAATCTCACAAGCCTTTATTCCACTAAACAAATCCCAGAATAACTGCAATATCTCTTACCCAACATATCTTTTTCCCCACATGTCTACTAAACAAGGGAAATTGTGCAGGCTCTTCAGCCCTTACCACAACTATATTATCATTATGAGAAGAATACTGTATAAAAGGAACTTCTCAGGTGAATAACTAATATGGACACTCTTCTCCCAACCGGTTTATTCTAGCCTACCTTTTCATTTTTCCTTCCAGGCAATAATAAAATGAATTCATAAATACTGGATTGTTTTTGTTTATCGTTTTCTTTTTTTCTCCTTCCAAAAGATGCTAGTGCAATCAAATAATTGGCAATTTGGCATGAGTGCTAAGGAGAAAGGAGGAACAAAGAGTGCCAAGGGAATCACCTCTCTCCAACTCTTGCTTTGGTTTTTACACCAGCAGTTATTGATGTTTCCAAATCTGGTGTACTGGACTGATTGAGGCCAAATGTAAAAGGTGAAGCACTGGTTAGTTTATTATCTTTATTTGAAGCATGTGGCAGTGCTGGCACAGTAGTCTCAGAACGGGCACCAGAAGGTACATGTGGAAATGTAAAACCAATGTTGTTATCCACAGAAACATTGGGGGTAGCCATCTTTTCAGGATCATTAGATGAAAACAAGCCTGACGAAGAGACATCTTTCAATGCGGATGTTATAGGCTGCCAACTAACTGAAGGACTGACAACCTTCTCCTTCAATAAGTTTGATTCAACTTTCTGCTCCAATATATTTGGTTGAACATTCTGCTCCTTAATCTTTGAATCAAATTTCTCCTCAATTGTCTTCACCTCTGTCCTACTCAATGAATTCTTTGATGGAACAGGGGGCTCCTGATCATCATCAAACTCTGATAAATCCTATAAAACAAAAAAGGGTAAATAATACTGTCAGGTCATAAGTGCACATATGACTGGTTTACAATTGAACTAAGAGTTCAATTTTTTCCCATACCTCAAAAACAGCCATTTTAAAGCCTGGTTTCCGAGATGTAGAAGCAGAAACTGAATTCCCCAAAATGACAGGCTTATCAGACATAGCAACATGATCAGACTTAATGTCTTTGTTGCCTAAATCCTGAAACGAATATGAAGGAACTTTTGATGATCCATCTTTTGTCAGCCTGTCTTTATTCAATGGGGAACCATTCAGGTCTGGATCAAGGGGGTGATTAACTCCATTCGAATCTTGAAATTTCAGGGAACTAGTGGGGTCACTTACACTGTTTGGCCCATTATCTTGCCAAACAGGTTGCTTTGACATGGAGAGACTCACATTCCCAGCATCAGATTGTCGTCCAGACTGCTTCCCTTTTGGTGACGGAGCTATTATATCAAGCTGCTCAAATATCTTCTCAGCCATCTTGTTTGATTGAGGTGGCACAGGAGGAACATTATCACTAGCGGATTTACCATCTTCACCATTCCTATGTGCTTTTACAGCTCGCACAGATTGACCAGTCCCAAGCAATAGTCTTTTCGAACTAGGAGATTCCTGAACGGGTGAACTGCCTTCAGTGAAGTCTGAATCAATTGTACAGCTAGGAAGAAAGTTTCCCCTGGGGCTCACGCGAGCATCTCTGAAAGGAGACATCATACTTGACTTTTGACGAATCCTACGTATGGGACCAATAGATCCAAATTCACTCTCCAAGTCGGCACCTCTTCGTTTCAAGATCTGTTAGAAAGATGGAGGATTGAGAAAACCTCTGGCAAAAACAGTTCAGACCATGTAAAATCCGATGGAGAAAGTTCCTTGCTGATGAAAACCTATTAAGTCTAAATGGGATATTGCCACGATATCACACTAGTATCAATCAAACAGGATGACCTGCTACTTTCGACCTCATCAATGCTTGCATGTGCAACAATACAACTATATAAAAGATAAAAGGGAAAAACCATAGATTTTTACATGTTTTCAACCATAACTCTGAAACATATGTGTAATGCTTTTCAATGAACTGCATGCTTGTTCAACTGAATATATAGAACAGGAATACATACTGTAGTATGTACAGTATTTCATATTCAGAAATCTTTAATAAATTACCTGCCTGCCGCTAGCAACCAAACTTTGGGCTCGTGCCTGGGATGAAGAAAATGGTGACACATTCAAATCACTGGAAGAGCTCGGGCCCTGCTAGGCATAAATAAATATTTACTGTCAACTTTTGTAGTTTTTCAAGTAAAGTAAATCATTAAATTTAACAAGGAGAAAATTTCAAGCACCATACAAAACCAAGATTATGCCACATGGAGCACACATGAATATTTATATCTGAGAAGGATACAACATGATATGCGGTAAATAAAATGACCTTAAAAAATGGAGAACGGGACATTCTACATATTGCTGATCGCCCACGTAATCCCGGAGTCACATAGCCATTCACAGGAAGCCCGGGGTTTTCATTGCCAAATTCATTGAGCTCCTGAACAAGTGGTGCTACAGATCCCCTTCTATCATAGGCAATGTTGCTTGCTTCTGCTTTGTTCTCAAGAAATACCCGGCTCTGCAAACTACTTGACTGGGGTTCTCTCGAATAACGTGAGCTCATATGTTGTTTTGCAAGCTCTGCAGGGGAACTAACACCACAAATAGGAACCTGCAAGTTAAACATGAATTAAATCAAACAGGGAACTAAAGTTCATAACGAGATTAACAAAAGCGTAGCTGCATTTGCTTGCTTCTTCCTAACTCACACACTGAAGGATTTAAGGTGAAAAGTGCATTGCAGTAGACAGCCTGACCAAGGAAATGAAAAGGTAAAATCCACGCTGCCCAGTTTGGAGCATGGGAATTTGGTAGGAGTCCTGTGGGAATTGTACTGATTCCTCCAAATTTCTTATGAAATTCCGGCATTACAAACAGGGTGTTTAGAGCTAGCAACTTTACACATTAAATGGTCAGGAAAGAGACTTGTCAGAGCAATCAAGCAAAAAATGGCCAAATCAAGCAATCCCAATCAACTTTCTTCAGAACACATTTTCCTAAACATGCAGGGGCATGGGTCCGTGAACTTGGGAACTGCACATTTATGCCCCTAAAATTGTATAAGTGACTAAGTGAGTCAATAGAGTTCCTCACCTGGTAATTAGAGATGACAGTAACTTAGCTCAATTTAAACCATAGTTTGACGTGATTGTTATGTGAAATCAATGTATTGAATTCAAAGAAAGTTCTCAAAGTATATGGACAAATTTTACTAGCATCCTACATCCCATCAATCTTAGTTAACAAAAACGTAGTCAATTTTAACCTCAAATAAGGTCAACAACTCAACATGACATGTCATCACTAATTGCCAATTAAATTGGTTCCTTGGCACATTTGTACAAGTGTAGGGTTCTGCATTTGCAGTTCTCAAATCCAGGGACCTAAGAGATAATGATACCACCGTGCAAGTTTAAGGACCTAGAGCACATTTTGCTTTACAGAAGAAATAAGACAAGAAAACAAACTTCCATAACCAGCAGAAGGTAAACATGGCAATACAGCATATCCTGACCTTAGAAATCATTGAAACAGTGCATTTATAAACTGTACCAGCATTTCACAAATGTATTTCTACGAACAACATGAACTTGCGCCGTGTTTCTCAGGCATGCTCACATGATTCTTACCATCACCTCAATATAAAATTATCCATGATCCTATATGCATGGATGTTAACGTAAAAATTTACATGAGCAAAATAACTCCTTACATCAGCAGTTGGAGAACGATCTGCAGCCATCCCATGTGATGTGGAGCCACCTGTTCCATCAATTCTGGTTCTTGATTCGTTCTTATCCTCACCGTAATCTACCTGTGCAGGCAAATCAGACTCTACAGTTCTTGCACGCAGTAAGTCTGTAAGATGGTCAAACTCAACCCTGCAAAGAAAAACCTCATAGTCATGAACAGCTTTGGAAGCGGGCGGGCGTGGGGCGGGGGGGGGGGGGGGGGTTATTGACTTATTGTTGCAGAGGATACCAAGTGAAAAAAAGGAAAGAGAATAGCAAAAAGAATGTTAGGTCAAAAAATAACAGAAAAGAATGCACAAACAAAATAAAAGAGAAATTAGTTTGGCCAATATAGATTGTGGACTGAAGCAAGTTCAAATCACAGAACCAAATAATAGCCATTATAATAGGGGACGATAACTTGTCATGAAATACTAACAATCAACATAATTTGATACTTTACAACAAAAAAATTATCTAGTAGAACACTGGAAGTTCAAGAACAATAATTATGCAGATACTTTCCTAGTGAATGTTTTCTGCATTAACAAGTGTTCTACTTCAGACAATGCTTTGTCGTTCGATGTACCAGCAGGGTTCTTCCCTTTATCCATTCCACCCTCCAGGATTGGAGTCAAACCCTGTATCAAAATTCCAAACAACACCTAGTCACAACAATAGTGAACGAACTAAAACAGCTACTACAGAAAGTACAACACATGACACCAAACATAACAGAGTATGGTTCATTGCTAACAGTTGGTTGCTACTTACGGTGTTTGTTGACTCAGGCAAGTCCTGTTTTGGCTTAGTATCACTTCCTGCATACATAAAGCAGCCATCAAATCAGAAATACTGCAGTATAATATGCCAAGCTCAATATTAGCATTAGACAATTACAAGCAGAGCTTCAATAGTTAACACAAACAAAATGGGAATGGGAATAGCATCTCCTATATTGCGTTATTCCCACCCAAACATATGGTTCCAATAGGCCAGACGCCTCTCCTATACCAAATTCAACACCATTTAGTAGCTTAAAAACATTAATCGCACTGCACCAGATGTTTTATCCCAAAGTTGTCCAACCTTACCAACTTCAAGCACCAAATTATTGTGTTATTCTTCAGAACGTACAGCCAAGGACTACTAATGTCAAATCCATATCAATACAAACTACGGTTTTGAACATAAACGACGGTGAAAAAATTGGAACGGTCCAGTAAACACCCATTGTGAAATAGCCTCATTTTCATCACGAATTTGCTGCTACGTACCAACAATTGCACTGCTACAGCTAAAATTACCCAAAGAGGAAACAGGTGCTTGGTAAGCTGAACTAAACCCTAGCATGCCCGGGAATCCCGAAACCCTAGGCCAAGCCCACAACCACGAACCGCAGGAGCAAACACCAATCTCAGGGGAGCATACAGGAAGCTTAGGCTCACCGGTAGGCGTAGACAGCGGCTGCTGCGGCGGAGCCGGAGCCAGCGCAGGGGCGAGGCGCTTGCGAAATACCGTGGAGAAGAGGCGCGCGGCGCCGCCCGCGATGAGGCGGGAGGCGGGGTCCACAAGCCGGGACACCCACCCGCTGCCCTCGCCGCCCGGCCCCGGGTAGGCGTCCGCGGCAGCCGCGGCGGCGGCCGCGAGGCGGTGCGCCGCGGCGGCGGCGGGGGGCCGGTCGTAGGGGGTGGCAGCTGCGCGGGGCTGCGGGCGGCGCCGGATCTTCCCGCCAGCGCCGGCGTACGGGCTCGGCTCCATGGCGCGGAGGCGGAGGCGGGGGAGCGAGGAGGAGGCGCGCGGCGCGGAGAGTGAGGGCGAGTGAGTCGGGGGAAAGAGGAGGCGGAGGCTAGGGCTCTCGCGAATCGCGAGGCCCGTGTACTTCGTAGGCACTATTCTGTGCTAAGCGTGGGCCCGTGTACTGATACGTATTTTTGTACGGACGTCTCCCGTATTACTGCCCTTCTTATTGGTTTATGCTAAGCTAATATGAATACGTGTCTTTTCATTTTTCTTGTTATAAGTGTATCCTGTATCATTTTTCTTTTGTTTTTGTCTCATGTACGTATCTCTTACTTTTTTATCGCTCATCATCTCTTTTTGAAAATTATTTCTTTCAATATTGCTAATCATTTTCAATTAAAAGATATTAATCATAATCAAAAACTATTAATAGAATCGAATACAAACGTCCGGTTAATACCGAGTCGGTTGACACTTGACCGTTTAACACAACTCGGTAAAGAGCCGTCACGGAGTTACGCGCTCGAAAAATCCATCAATGAACTACATTATTGCGTCATATATACGTAGTCGATAGATATGAACACCATTTGTATGGTTCGATCCATATTCGCACACGGACAAATAACCCTAGTGGCTGGTGGTTCATTAAGTGTTCAATATGGCTTTTTTTAGTGGCTTATAGCTGAAAATCACTGTAGCTTGTTAAAAAAACACTGTAGCTGACAGACTCTTATTTAGCATAATTAAATTTAAAAATAGAAAAAATATATTAGCCCATCACGTATAATGCAAACAAATACGGGAAAAAAGAACCGGCAAAAAAGCTCAAAAAAAGCCAAAAGTTCAGAAAAAGACGAAATTTATTAATAGTGAAAAATAAGCCAGAAGCTGAAGCCGAAACGAACGGGTCGTAGGATTTTCAAAAGATTTTTAGAGAATTCAAATCCTTAGAGATTTGTCCTATAGGTTGTTTGGTACATAACATTGAGGTTGTACAATTCATTTGGAATGCACTCCTAATTCCATAGAAAATATAAACATGAGTTCAAACCTCATGTTATTTTTCCTTTAAAAAGTCCAATGCATCTTCTCTCTCTCTCCATTCACTCTCTCTCTCTCTCTCTAATTAAGTAACATATAATCTCAAATTTCCTTTATTTTTTCCTTTGAAACATCCAAACATCTCTTTTAAGTTATTCATGTGGTTTTGTCTTTTATAGAATTCAACAAGTCATGACATTCCAATCCTACGTTTCTTCTATTTCTATATTTTTAAATTCCTATGTTCCAAAGTGGTCCTAAATTATTTTTGAGCCAGGAGGAATTCCCCAGCTTTCATTTATTGCTACTAAACAGAGATGCTCCGATTAACGTGATGAAAAACAAAATGCATATGTTAGTTCTGATTGGCGCGATGCGATGGTGCTACAGCAAACAAAAACAGAGTCTATTCATATTATTTTTTGCTGATTTTTTTTTAGATTTAGCTTATAAATAGTAATAGCTTTAAAAAAACCGTATAGAGATAACTAGGCTGTCCGGATGAATAGCTGGCCACGACAGGTCGCCGACGCTCTTGTCGGGCCATCAAGGAATGAGTGAAGCAACGGGCCCATTCTGATTTACCCATTGGATAGCTCGTGATTCGTGAAAGCAACCACCG
This sequence comes from Dendrocalamus latiflorus, assembly GCA_017311315.1. NCBI lineage: Eukaryota > Viridiplantae > Streptophyta > Magnoliopsida > Poales > Poaceae > Dendrocalamus > Dendrocalamus latiflorus. Next base: position 3,681,864 of record CM029611.1, read on the forward strand.
ACTCCACGGCCAGAGCAAAAGCCTAACAAGAGGCAGTGTCCATTTATACATGTATAAAACACATGCTGACATATAGCGACACACGGAGTTCCACGACACCATATGCAGTAGTAAGATGTTCAACTCCGTACAAAACGGCTCAGTTGAACACGTGTTCAATGTCATATTGTCATTCCAGAGTACGTAGGAACTAAAAGAGATCCATAAATACACCCATGGCGTATTTTTGCAACTACGGTTTCAGTTTAGCTGATGGCAACAGGTGCAATAAACCCGATGCTGAAACCGAACGAGATGCAGGTCAGTTCCTCGTTGTTATCTCCCAGCAGCTTCATTGTGATGCTGTAAGAACCCTGAAACACAACAAAAACGTCAGATTATGATGATAAAGGTACAGGTCCTAAGGATTCTCAAGTACTAAAGAAATCCAGCAATTGAAGAATATCTAGTTCACCGCCACAACTAAATGTGCACTGCAGTTATGCAGTTATGCTTACTGGTGGAGTAAATGACGGTAAAGTCTGTTTGTGGGCTAGCACAAATTCACCGGTCGCTGGGCATGAAGTTTCATCACAGAGGTCGTGAGTTTCTGAATGGACGTGGAAAATGAAGTATGTCACATCTATCACCAGCTTTCCTTTAGCGATGCCTTTATCTGTCAAGTGTTAACAGTCCTGAGGAAGTGTCATAAGGACTCCGAGGCAAGAATAAACTAGGAAAACTTTTTAGTTGATAGAAACTAATAAGAAGCGGACCTTAATAGATTAATTGTATGAATTAGATGCTAGGAGGTCTAGATATGTATAATGTAAGACTTGATCATTAGAATTAGACTCTGGTAGGTTGCCCAAATAAATAATGAATAAATACCACTCAGATACACTTTCAACCTTATTTCATACATAGTGATCCTACAACAATATGGGCCATACTCCCAACAGACAAAAAGAATCCATAGTTCTACCCAAATGAGAACAAGACCAACATCTGCCAAAAAACAGTAACAGCAGCTGTCCTGCCAGTGTCTCATACATTCAATATCTAAGCCCTTGTAACCATGCTTAAGCCATAAGCACAAAATGATAACCATATCAGGAGCATTTGACATCATCAAAACCAAAATAGTATTTCTTTATTTGGATAGCGTTAGCTTCACTCTGAGTGTTACATGAGTAGGGCCTAGTTCAGACGTGTTAAGTGTTATGATGCAACAGGTAGGCATGTCAGTAAAATGTGCAAAAGTAAATCCTTTACGTAAATGGACAAAAAAATGTATTCAATTTCGTTCAAATTATTGTTAGTTAGTCTTTTTCTACTCTCAAACGTAGTAGCTGCAAAGCCTGCTATGTAATGTAAGATGGATGATATGTATTCTGCAGACAACACAACTATTGATCGTCCCATTGTAGAGGTAGGTGTTATAAGTTTTCAAACAACCCATAAAAAATTCAAACAAATTATCTGAAATGGATTCCTGAACTAGCATTTGGAAACTTCGACAATACCAAATGGTCCTTAGATATTACTGTCACACCACTCCTGTATTACGATACTTCTTGTGAAACTAGATGATATAATATTCTGATGTTTACAGAAAGACAGAAAGTACATGTTAATACTCCATTGTTTCATTCACAATGAAGTGAAATAACATAGCCACTTCATAATTTGTAGAATTTGAGGTTGGACAAGCAAAAGAAAAATTATCGAACTAGTTGGATGGAAATCCCCCCAATCTACTGCTGATAGAAAACACGAATTCAGCTATGCGTTATCCCAGATTCAATTTACTCTACGAAAACATGGTTAAATTATTGTCGCTTCTTACACAAAGTATACATGGTCAGACCACTTGCTGGCTCACTTTGTAAGTATTCTCTCCCCTTTGCTATTAGAGCAATTAAATGGGCATACAATGGACCATTTCGGTATACAGTTGAGATACTTAAAGGGGCTAAGGGCCCTCTGCAAGCTCAAACACAGGCATCAACAAACAAAGAAAAGATTATGAATGTCATGAACCGGGGTAAACACCACCAAGAAGATGGCCGGATGGCGTCGGCGTAGAGGGAGAGGGCGAGATTTAGACGAAGAGGGACTTTGATATTACTCTGCTTGATTACAATAGCATGCGGTAACCCCCTTATATAGATGGCTCCCCCTAACAGATAGAATCTAATCCCAATCATATCTCTAACAGATATAGTAACTAATATTATACTCTAACTATATCTCTAACATAAGGAAACTAATCTCTAACTCAAATAGAATCTAATCTCTAACTTCTAATAATAGACCGACTAGGCCTTGGGCCCAAGGCCCACATCCCTGACACTACACCCCTCTCGGACATGTAGCTCGTCCTCGAGCTGCTAGACGGTGGCCAATGGAAGACCTTCGACGCCGATGTAGAAGACGAACGGTGGCGGGGTGCTGCAGCGGATGGAGACGACCGGCCAAATCCAAACGGAACAATGAAACTAAGGAAAATACACATGCGCACATCATTGCAATTTGCAACTGACAAATATTAGGTGCTGCATGTGCAAGTAGCATGACAATAGTATCTAGGCCTCTTCTTTTCAGCCTCTAAAAGTTGTTTTTCGATTTTTCTACAGTAACTAGCTTTCAAACAGAGTGCCTACAGTAACAAGTTAATTGTAGTATACACTGTAGCAATTGCATTTATATAGCCAAAATCGCGCACAAGTTTCTATTACTCTGTACTCTTTCTCACGAACTGCCTAAAAACCATAAGCCACAGCTCAAAAGAACAGATCCAGAGCCTTGTCCAAGCAGTCTAGTAGAAATACTTAAAGATAGCTATTTCCAAATTATAACATCTAACAGTAGGTCCTTAACAAAACCCCATGTCATGGTTTAGTTGTTACTGTACATAAGACTAAAGTTCTGTTCGTATTGGCTTCTACCTCTGGCTTCTGCTTAGAAAAGCCAAAAGCCAATACCAACACCCGACTTCTCGAAATGGCTTCTCCACTCCCCTCACTACCGTCTCGTTCCGAGGATAAGACAGAGGGACACGGGTGCATCACCCACCCACTCCTCTCACGCCCATCACACGTATGCTCTCTCACTTTTTGCACCACTCACCCCCTCGTTCTATAATCCACTTCTTTCATTCGCTACTATTTATTAGCAGCCAAATCTATAAGCCGCAACCAAAAACTATCAGCAAAAACCAATACAAACCCCCTAATTCATAGACAATACAATACTAGCACATGGACAGCGCTCGCAAAACCTTCGGTACTCACCAGGACACTAATGTGATCTCACAAGCAAAATTGCATCGTTTTGATCTGACTACTACATGCGAAGTAAGTTACTTCCCCAGCCGCCGGACTAAAATAGTAGACTGCTACTAACAAACTGGATAGCTACTCGACGACGCAATTCACAAGCACACAAGTACACAACGCCTTAATTCACAGCCCAATCGCAAGGATTTCATGACTAGGTCGATTACCCGTTGAGGCGGAGATCTTGAAGGTGGCGGGCTGGCCGCGGACGACGGGGTCGGGGACGATCTCCACGCCGCTCACTTTCACCGGGTAGTCCCTCCCCTTATCTGCGAAGCCACACGGGAAAGAAAAGATAGGAAATGAAAGCTTGCACGCGCAAATACAATCCCGCAGAATCTCGAAACGGGAACGAAGCCGCGGGGAAGAAGGGTTCAGAGCACTTACCGCAGTACTCGACGTCGGTGGCGGCGGCTGCGGAGGCTGAGAGTAGGAGCGCCGCGGCGAGGAGGAGGTGGTGGTGGCGGCTCGCCATCGCCGCAACCGCAAAGCTAGCTCTCCGGTGTCGACTAGATAGATGGACAAGTGGGTGGACTCTTGACTCTGTCGCCTTGTCGGTGTTCTAGAGGACGTGGGCACGGGCAACTCGGGGCGGCCATTGAATACGTGGGCCTGATTGGACCGCAAGGTGGTTATTGCGTGCATCGTGTAGCCTTCGCTGGGCCGTATTGGAGGTCTTCAGTTGAACTCAAAAGCCTACGGCCATGTTTTGTTTGGGCGTTTAGAGTGGGTTTGCTTTTCTAAAGATTTTTTTGAATCATACCGATATATGTGTCGTCTGCATCAGCGTCTTCGTCGTTCGTCACTATCTCAAAAAACACAGCAAAAAATTATCAGCCACAGCATAAAAGAACAGGTCTACATATTTTGGCCATCTGAGAACTCTTGGAGTTGCTCTGTTTCCCAATCTGAAGCTGAATTGGATTCCGAGTTCTGAACTCACATGGACCTAGACTAGAATATTACAGGGCATAATGCTAGATCATCTGTTAACCATGCTCTACTTGAAAGCCACACGTCAGGAAAGCGGCTAGATGAGCATTGTCAGATTTCTGGTCTTCATGTTCTTCGCCGTTTACGTGGGAATTCAGTCATTTCACACCGAGGGAGATGGCATGGGCGACTAACGGATTCAGCATAAATGATTCTTGAATCTGGCTCTAATGGAACATCATCCTATAGCCCACTTTACCAATAGCCTTGCCGGGCTGCAGGTGCTTGACCACCTGAATCAATGTCACAGCGTCAGGCTTCAGGGATTTACTGAAGAAAGAATAGGTCCATGATCTGATTCTTTATTTTTTTTCTTTCTATATTTTTTCCATAATATTTGTCGTTTTGAGTTTAGGAGAATTTTATTGTGGTCGTTTCGAGTTTCTGGTGTTTGATCACATGGAAGCACAAAAGCTTAAAGGAATGTCTTCATGGTATGCATATTCCAGACCAAATCTTCAGAATTTTGTTCTTGTCCTTTGGACTGGAGGACAAAGTCGAGGTCGACATGGATGTTGCAGCTGGACAGCTAATAGTACTATCTACAATAATGTAGTGGTTGGTGGTTGGGTACGGGTTCGAGGACCGAGAGTAGGGGTTCGCCCTCATCTATCCACTAGTAAGGCTCTTCACTAATATGGTAAAGAGACTTTGAGACTTGCCTTTAGAAGAAGAGGAAACGACTTCATTTAGCCACCGGCAGGGCTCTTCCCTGACGTGGTAGAGAGCTTCTGAGGCTTGATTTTACAAGAAAAAGGAGACTAGATATTTGTTTGATTGTTCATTGCTTGATTATGAGATTAGCCCCTAACAATATGAAAACTAATATAATTTAATGCAACTAATTAATTAAAGATAATATCATATCTATACTATCTTAATATTAAGATATCTGCTCTTAATATAAAGATATGTATTTCATCTATTCCTAATATTAAGATGTGCATCTAATTATTCCTAATACAAATATATGCATCCAACCCTTTCTAATACAACTGCTACAGTACCAACGGTATTGTTCATCCACCTGCTACAGTGCCTTGCTGGGCCATAGGCCATAACATTATACCACTCGCAGCAAGACAACTCGTCTTCTAGCTGTTAAGTGATGCTCATGATTGAAGTCCTTCGTAACAGGCACTAGTGACGAGGGCAACCGATACAGGGCAACAGCAGTATCCTTCTTGTGTTGAGATGCAATAATTGTGGGAGAGATGCGATGACATCACTGACCCCCCAATGGCAATCATTGTGCTCTACACTTGCGGAGGCACAGTGTTGAGCAGCCGCATAAAGTGGTCGTTGGACGGCGACAAACTTTTTCCTCAGTGAATGCACCGATGGTACAACCAAGGATGGCGTTGCCCACTGAAGCGTTGGTGGTGATGGTGGCAGCGTTGGTTTTGGAGGTGATGGAAGTGACGATGGTAGACGTCACCTCCTTCTGCTCCACCATCTTGACGTATCTTCTCTCCTCCTCCTCCACCGAAGCATCTTTTCAAGCATCTCAATAATGTGACCTAGCATATCGTTGATTGTCATAAAATCGAAACCCTCACTACCGGACATGGTGGAAGGGGCAATGATTGGCTCTGATACCAAATGCGCTAGAGGGTGATGGCGAAACGGTGGTAGTCTTCTTCTTTGGCGATGGTACCAATGGTGCGATCAAGGACAATGAAGCCTGGAGAGAAGTTGTCGTTGGTAAAGGTAGTAGCAGGACCAACACCGATGAGGATGGTGATGGCAGCACTGTCATTGCAGCAGTAGGCGTCGCCTCTTGCTCCGCCTCCATCTTGGACATAGTTGCAACCGGCAGTGATGGCAACTCAAAAACTGCAGCAACATGCTATGTTTGTTCCTCCATCTTAGCTATGAACTCTTTCATCAAGGCCATCAAGTTGGCATAGATCTCAACGGAGGATAACTTGGTATCAGAAAACATGGTAGTTGGCTCAGTGGAGGCTTGACGTGTGGGTGGAGATGGCGCAATGGTGGTGGCGAAGATGAGGTTGACATATTTAACACAACTTGGCTATGTATCATGTATGTACTCGAGCGCACACTCCAGCTGTTGGTACCACAAGGCACCTTTCCCTATCAGGTGGTGCGATATCAACCACTCCTCTTCCTCCATTGTTCGCTACTCCTTGTAGAATTTCTCAAAGCGATTTAACCAAGATTATGGGTGTTCCTTATCATCAAAGGTTGGAAGCCCTAGATAGTGGAATCATGAAGCTCATGCCTTCATGGGATCGAAACCCCCACTACTTGCCATTAATGGCGGAGCAATAGTTGGCTCTAATACCAAATATTGTGGTCGGTGGTTGGGTACGAGTTCGAGGACAAAGGGTGGGGCGCTCACCCTCATCTAGCCACCGGCAGGGTTCTTCCCTGATATAGTAGAGAGGCTCTGATGTTTGACTTTAGAAAAAAAAAAGATATTAAAGACTTGTTTGATCATGAATGGTGCATCTCCTCTCTTTGTATAGTTAAGGTTAGCCTCTAATAATATAAAACTAACACAATCTAATGCAATTAATCAACTAAAGATAATATCATATCCATACTATCTAAATATTAAGATATCTATTTCTAATAAAAAGATATGCATATATTTATTCCTAATATGATAATATGTATCTAATTATTCATAATACGAAGATATGCATCTAACCCTTCCTAATACGACCGCTACAGTGCCTTGCAACACTGTTTACATGCTACAATACCCACAGTGCTGTTCATCCGCTGCTATAGCGCTTTGTTGGATCATAGGCCATAAAAGATACATACTCTTAAAAACTGGCAGAGCAGAAAGTCGTCTACATCATCAGTATATTAAAGACGGGGGACTTCCTGGCCGCTGGGGCGTGCCACGTCAGTTTTTTTTGCAAAAAAGTCCCTGCATTTTTCGAAATCACGTAAAGGTCCTCGGTTCTGCAAAAAAGATCCCTGTCAGGTTTTTTCCGAAAACCCACCTTCACTTCACCGAAATTGCGTATCGTTTATAGGATAGCACCCACGGTTTTCTAAAATTACATATGGGTATTGTTTAGTTACATATAGGTCCTTGCATGTCCTTGGTTTTTAACAAAAAGGCCTTCGGTTTTCTCGAAATTACGTATTTGTTCTCGATTTTTTTAGGAAAACTTCCTCGCGAATTGCTATCTCTTTTACTTCGGTCTACATAGTAGCTAGCACGGTGTCACGCCGCGCTTATGTTGCTAGTTTAATCATATTTGGTAACCAATTTGGCTTTTCCGCGTTGTACTATTTCAAACAATATTCCTGATGCGTGAATCCTGATACAGGACTACCTCTATGAGTTCTGTGATCTTCCTGTGTTTCATGTGTCTGTCGACTCGAGTAACATAATGGATGGATGCCAATTATGTTGCAAAGTCAAGCTCTTAGTGACAAATTTGCTCTCTAAAGGACATGAAATCAACTGATTCTTTGTTCTTTTCAGTTATCAAATGTTGGAATAGGCTATGACCTCAAGGGAACAAGTGAATCCAATGCTGTGTCTTTTGAAGGTCTCAGTGTCTCACATACCACAGAGCAGCCAAACTACCTTCCCTATCATCTAAAATTTGACATGTGCTTAGTCCTTCCAGCCTTACTTGCATTTACTGCAGAACAAGTTCAGCAAAGGAGAAGGGACTCGGTGTTTCGATATGGCATGTTGATTCTGGAGCTTGTGACTGGTCAATCGTCTGCTGGTCAAGCTGAACTTGTGCAATGGGTGCAGGAGTCTGAATTTGTCTGTTCAATGCATAGAATGGTGGTTGCAGATCTTGGCAATACCGATGATTAAAAAAGAGCTCCCAAGTCTCCTGATCATAGCAAAACAGTGTACGAAAGTTTTGTAGGATCGTCGATAGCAATCAGAGGGGGGTAAATGATTGCAGTTTATATTTTTATATATATATTTTTTTGTCTTCTAAAATTTTTAACCTGCAAAGATGATAAGAACAAGCGAAACCAAAATAACAGAAAAGAGTAGATAATAATAAAAAACTAACTTACTCTCTCTCCAATGGAAGCACAAAAATGTTCCTACGGCAAGCATGCATGCATAAAAAAAAACTTCTAGTCGGAGAATGCATGCAGCATGGATACGTTATGATTTTTCTTTGCTTGCATGTGAACTCGTCGTGACGTGTTGACTACAGCATTTATTACCTGGCAAAGGAGACGTGCTCGACTGAAGGGATCAAGATGTGACGACGCCTCGCTGCAGTTTCTTCGTGCGTTGTTCGATGCAGAGACAAAGCTCATGCAACCGAGATGATGACTCGCCGAGGCCGTCCGCGAGATGGGATGACGAACTGAGACGTCCTGTCGCTCTGTCCTCAAAGCAGCCGCTGTTGCTTCGCCTTTTATTTCTTGTATTCGCTCAATCACGGCCAACGCGTACTTTTTCTCCACCCAAACAGAAGCGCGCTCCCCCAAAAAGCCGTACCAATGTCTCGGCCAGCCCCGCCTTTTATTACGAGATACAATCCGTTTTCTTTTACACATCGGTCTCGCCTCCGATTCCAAAACAGCGCCAACTCCAAAACTAAAAACAAATCTCAACTTTTAATCCTAATACTACTCATCCAACTGAACCTAGATTTTTTATCTCAACCAGACTTTTAGCCCACTAATATTTAAGGGACCCGAAACCCTTCCTAACACGGGTTTTCATACTCTGACTTTTCAACTCGTCACGTGTCGAAGCCTCCAGGACCGCACCTCCTGTATCTTCTCCACGCATCATCCATCTTTAATCTCCATGTGCTCCATCGTGAGCTCGACCACCTCGTGACATCCTCGACCGCCTGGACCTCAGATTTCCCCCTCCTAGTCCCGGTCTTCCTCGTCACCGACCATGACCGTCTCCACGACCAACCTGCACATGCAAAGATCAAAGAATATTTTTCCCAGCACAAATTCTCACCAACTTGACCGATATTAGTCCACGCACACACGCACACGCCTCGAATAACAATACTAAGCCATGTTGTCAATTATTCATCATCATAAAAATCCTAGACCTAGCCACATGGTCTTACAATCTCCCCCTTGATGAATACATTGACAACACCGTAAGATAACATGATGAATTTGCTTCAAATAGATATAAGCGAAGAACTCAAGCCAAAAATCTCAAATCTCTCCCCCTCAACACAAGAGAGCAAATTTCTTCAATATCTCACAAAGCACACCAAATTTCTCCCCCTTTGGCAATGTAATCATCAAGAAATTTCAAAGAAGAACTATTCTAAAAAGAAGCAATGAGAATAAAAATCTAGAAGCTTTGTAGATTATCCAAGTCATTGTGCATTTATTTAATAAAGCAACCAAGACATATTTTTGAGTAGAGCTATCTAGATCATATAAAGTCATATATCATATAGCAATATCAAAACAAAGTTTTCAATATGATTAGGCGATTTAAATCAATGACAGGCATCTCAACAATGACTAGACCAATTATAAAGAGCACAATGAGATATAACAACAAAAAGTCAAAACCTAAAAGTGAAGCAAATTTTAACTCTAGATGGGCTAGCAGTCTCATGTAACAACTTATTGCTCCACACACAATTTTTAGGCATGTGGCATGCTTGTAGCATACTTCTTTTCATCTTCTTCCTTTTTATGGTGGCATGCTTGAAGCATACTTCTTTTCATTTTGCGCACTTTTGTGCCTTTTTTTTGTTCACCATGGCATGCTTGAAGCATACATCTTTTTAATTTTTTCTTTATATACTCTTTTTTTTAATAACATGCCAAATTGAGTGATCATAAGAATTGGAACATGAAACATGCAAGCCTCATAACCAAGAGTTAAAATAAGACTCACAATCAAGCTAATTCTTTTCAATGGACATCGCAAAGTAATAAATATAATTAATCTAGTCAAAGTATTCCGCCATGTCATACTTTTAATTCAAATGTAGCAATTTAATTATAAACAGTCCTGATCAAAGCTACACAACATATGAATAGATATGATAAAGAGAGCTCTACTATTCAATTGATTTCAATGACTTGGATTTGATGAGTTATTTGACAAGGATAATAAATCAAGCGATGATGAAAAAAAAACCGGAACCCAATTTAGCTCATGTTCTCCATCCTTGTCAGCTGTTCTTACATGACAGGAAACATCGGTCTCACAGTATTGGGGTTAGTAAAATAAGATTTAGGAATCCAGTACTGTGACACACGACGAACAGGAGCAACAAAGCTAGAACCAAAATCACGTGCATGTGGATGATTAGAATGCCGAAAAGAACGTGAATCATTTGAATTAAATCCCAATCTAGCATGTGAAGCAGATTTAAAGCCATCATGAAAGTTCTCAAAAAATATAGCTTTCACATTAGTTCTAGGAACAAAAGACATTGCATGTTTTTGTCTTAAAGCATTCAACCTTTCCTTCCTTTCTTTTTTAGCCCGCCTAAAACAAAATTCATGCAAGTGTCCATCTCTTCCACAGTAGGTGCAATGGAATTTAACATAATTAGAATTCTTTTGAGATGATGAGCTAGCACCTACATTATTATTCGATGAAGTTTGCACAAAGCCAGCAGATTTAAACACAGTTTGTTTTGGTTCAGATTTTACTTCAATCTTTCCAGGTTCAAGCAACTTAACAACCTTAGGAGGATTATTTTTAGCATGCTCAACAAAATTAAATCCTAGACCATGATTTTTCACACTTGTTTTTGACTTGTCTAGGATCATATTTAGATTTTTCTTGCCAAAAGAAAATCTCACCAAAGTGTCCTTAAGATACTCATTTTCTTTAACCAATGAGGAACAAGATGTGCACTTAAGCATTTCATTTGCTAAATTCTTGGAAGCACTACATTGAGCCAATCTTTCTTTTTCGGCGAAATCATTTAATTGCCTAGTCAAAGCATCAATTTCAATATTTAACTTAGGACAATTGGAGCAAGGCATGTTCTCATGATAAAGCATTTGTTGAATAGATTCTTGAGATGAATTAAGTCTAGCTTCTAGCAATTCACAATTAGAGCAAGTTTTAGATTGAACATTTGAAATACTTGACTCTAAACATTTAGAAGAATTAGATTTGAGCTTTTCAATTTCATCATTAGCAAATTTTAATTTTTCATCACAAGAAACATGTATCAATTTTAATTCATCAAATTTGTCAGTTATATCTCTAAGTTGAACCATATTTGATGCACTAATAGATCTAACAGCCTCCAACTCAGAATGTAAAACTTGGCAAGACTCACATGATTCATCATCAGGAATTAAAGCTCTAAGTCTATTAATTTCAGAATTTAGACTTTCAACAACACAATTATTTTCTTTCAATTTCTGTTTTGTCTTTTTTAATTCAATAGCAAGTTTAATCAAACCATCTTCAAGCTCATCATATGAAGGTCTTACCTCATCGGGATCACTATTGCCATCATCACTGTTGTTGCCTGCCATGAAGCACATGCCTGTGAAGTCATCGTTCTTCTTCTTCTTGCCTTTAGCATCATCATCGTCGTGGTCCTCGTCGTTGCAGCTCTCATACTCCACATCACTCAAATCAAGACGCTCAATGGTCGATATGATCTTTTCAGCGAGCTTGCGACGGAAATTGCCACCCTTGGTGTTGTTGTTTTTGGATGGCCGACGACGATAATTCTTCTCTTCCTTCGCCACCTTTCCCTTGAGCTTGGGACAATTCATCTTAATGTGGCCTGGTTCGCCACACTCAAAGCATCTGATCGGACCTGACACGCCACCTCGCTTCCTCATCCTCACATTGTTGAGTGCCTTGTATGCTCGTGAGGAAATCAAAACCAAGTCCTCTTCAGGAAGCTCCTCGAACTGTTCCTCTGAAAAAGAAGATAAGGTAGACAAAGAAACACAAGACAAAGCACTCGACGAAGTCGCCTGCACGGGGTTAGTCACAAGTGCTAAAGATGAAGATTTATCAATCTTAGATGGCAAAGCTTCCATCTCATAGGTTTTCAATCTAGAATAAAGATCATCCATGGTTAAAGTATCTAAATCAACAGTTTGATTAATAGTTGTAACAACCATCAACCACTCAGAACCTAAAGATCTCAAAATTTTAGTTGCATTATCTTCATCAGCAGGAATAACACCAACACCGCGCAGATCACTCAATATTTTCTCAAACCGAGCAAAGAGATCATCAATGGATTCATTAGGTTTCATAGCAAAATCAGAATATTCTTTTTGATACAGATTTTTACGCACCTTCTTGATTTTAGTGGTTCCTTCATGATAATCGCAAAGAGTTTTCCAAATTAGATGAGCAGAATTAATATGAGCTACACGATCAAATTCTTTACGAGAAATTCCTTGAAACAGCAAATTACGAGCTTGAGCATTTAAATTAACATCTGCTTTATTTAAATCAGTAACAACAGCAGGAACCTCATATGGAGTAGAAACTTTATTCCAAACATCACTACCTTGAGCCTCAATATAAGCTTGCATCCGACACTTCCAAAAAGCAAAATCAGTACCATCTAGCATGGGGGGACGATTCACATACCTCTCTGACGCCATAGCAACCCGCTCTGATACCACTTGTAGGATCGTCGATAGCAATCAGAGGGGGGTGAATGATTGCAGTTTATATTTTTATATATATATATTTTTTTGTCTTCTAAAATTTTTAACCTGCAAAGATGATAAGAACAAGCGAAACCAAAATAACAGAAAAGAGTAGATAATAATAAAAAACTAACTTACTCTCTCTCCAATGGAAGCACAAAAATGTTCCTACGGCAAGCATGCATGCATAAAAAAAACTTCTAGTCGGAGAATGCATGCAGCATGGATACGTTATGATTTTTCTTTGCTTGCATGTGAACTCGTCGTGACGTGTTGACTACAGCATTTATTACCTGGCAAAGGAGACGTGCTCGACTGAAGGGATCAAGATGTGACGACGCCTCGCTGCAGTTTCTTCGTGCGTTGTTCGATGCAGAGACAAAGCTCATGCAACCGAGATGATGACTCGCCGAGGCCGTCCGCGAGATGGGATGACGAACTGAGACGTCCTGTCGCTCTGTCCTCAAAGCAGCCGCTGTTGCTTCGCCTTTTATTTCTTGTATTCGCTCAATCACGGCCAACGCGTACTTTTTCTCCACCCAAACAGAAGCGCGCTCCCCCAAAAAGCCGTACCGATGTCTCGGCCAGCCCCGCCTTTTATTACGAGATACAATCCGTTTTCTTTTACACATCGGTCTCGCCTCCGATTCCAAAACAGCGCTGACTCCAAAACTAAAAACAAATCTCAACTTTTAATCCTAATACTACTCATCCAACTGAACCTAGATTTTTTATCTCAACCAGACTTTTAGCCCACTAATATTTAAGGGACCCGAAACCCTTCCTAACATGGGTTTTCATACTCTGACTTTTCAACTCGTCACGTGTCGAAGCCTCCAGGACCGCACCTCCTGTATCTTCTCCACGCATCATCCATCTTTAATCTCCATGTGCTCCATCGTGAGCTCGACCACCTCGTGACATCCTCGACCGCCTGGACCTCAGATTTCCCCCTCCTAGTCCCGGTCTTCCTCGTCACCGACCATGACCGTCTCCACGACCAACCTGCACATGCAAAGACCAAAGAATATTTTTCCCAGCACAAATTCTCACCAACTTGACCGATATTAGTCCACGCACACACGCACACGCCTCGAATAACAATACTAAGCCATGTTGTCAATTATTCATCATCATAAAAATCCTAGACCTAGCCACATGGTCTTACAAGTTTGAAATGATTCACTGACTTCTACCTTCAAATACTTCAGTACTTGCAAGCAAAGGTATAAAGTCTTAAGGAATTATGCCTCGAGGGTGAAGCCATCTACTGCGGCAGGACTGTGCAAGGATGTGAAATGAATAGGGAATTTGCCTCGAATATTTTCTTGTCCTATTGCCAGTTATTGTAAAAAACATCGTTCATTCGCGTGATAGAGAAACGGATGATTTGGATAGTCACTGTTTTGTGTAGATCAAAATAGAACTTGCATTCCTTGAAATCAAAGGGTTGTCTTTTTTGCTCTCTTCTCTTGTAGAGCATGCATCCTTATTGGTATCCGTTACTTCAAAGCACAAAACAATGCATATAATTTTGCATAATTGACCCAGCAAACCTGGGGGGAAAGGGGGCTGTATGTATTCTGCTTGGGTCATCTAGGAACCATAGGTTGTCTATGTTATATCTTCATTTGGTATGTGATTAGAACTTGAAAATTGATCAACTTGCAGGAGTCTGAACTATCTAGTCTAATTATTGTTCATTTTTACTTTGACTCCGAAAGTCAATAATATTGAAGCAACTGAGAGTGATGAATTCATCAACCATTTGTCCATTTGTGTTCATACAGAATCCGAACTATTTAACTTTCTTTTTCATCAGAAAGAAAACTAATCTGAAACCAAATTTACACCCAAAACCAACGAAAGAAAAAAAAATAATTCCTAATACTATCTTGAACATTTTCATCCATTCCATTTCCAAAGAATACGCAGATTCCAACCTCACATTTTGGTGGTATAGCAATAAGAAAAAAGAAAATAGAAAACAAGAAAATTCAGAAGGAAAACCAAACAAGAACCACAGTGCCTATGGTCATGACATCCTCGCCATTGCCAACGGCGTGACCTCAGCGAGCGGCGTCGGCATGGGGCTTGGCACCGGCGACGTCCGGCACACAGGGCAGGTCGGGTGCTGCCGGAGCCATGGGTCGACGCACTCCCGGTGAAACAGATGGCCGCACTCCGGCAGCATCCGGAGCACGTCGCCGTCGCCGTAGTTATCCAGGCATATCGAGCAGCACGTGCACGTGGTGCCCTTCTTCCCCTTGGCCTCCTTCCTGGCCTCGCCGTACATCACCTCCGGGTACCCCTTGAGGGTGGCCTCGTCGATGCCCAGCTCGATGTCCTGCCCATCGCCGCCGCCGCCGCCACTGTCGCCCCCGCTGTCGGCGGCCGTGACGGGCGCGCGGGTGCAGAAGTAGGAGGCGAGTGTGATGGTGGTGATGAGAAGGAGGATGCCAATGGAGACACCGACGCCGTAGCCGAGGCCGCCGATGCGGTCGGAGCTGAACATGCCGACGGAGTTGCCGTCGGCCGGGGTGAGCCCGACAGGCGGCGAGCCGCCGGAGCTCATCCGGGACGTGGTTCTTGGTCAAGTAATCAACCTCAAGAGAATGCCGGAATGGCGAGGTGAGGTGAGGAGTCGGTGTTGGCGTTGGTGCGGATAGTGATCCGTGCTCTCGTTTTTGATCCTTTGGCGCGGTTTTTGTTTGGGTTTGAAGGGATTTTGGATCCAGACCGGAGGGGAGCTGGGGAGGTTGTGAGGGGGACGTCAACGCTTTGCATGTTGCAGAGAGCGGAACAGTAGGAGAGAGAGTAGGAGATGGAGTTGTATACAAGAGAACCGCTGACAGTAACTTTTTTCCTTTAAATTTGGCTTTCAGACAACTGTTTTTTAAAATCCAATCTCCCCCCTAAAAATAGAGAAGTAGGAGATGGAGTTGTATATAAGGTCATCTGTAGTGTATGAAAATAGAGGGTCATAAGTCACCTTAAGGTCGACCTTATACATTACAGGGATGACTTTAAACAGGCCATAAGCAAAAAAAGCTTGAGGCTGGTCCTGAAGCTAAAGATCTGGCTACAAGCATTAAAATACAATTTTTCTTTATCTGCCGAGCGGGACCATCTTAAGATCCTTGGGTTATATACATTAAAGCGTTGGCCTTAAGATTTAGATGGAACCCATCTTAAGACCTCTTGAGTTATATACACTATAATGCCCTAAGAGAACTGCTGACACATCTATCACTATAACAGTTTTTCTTTAAATTTAGTTTTCGGACATCCGTTTTTGCAAATCCTTGAACTTGGCAGGATGTCGGTTGGTGCTACAGTAGTTAATTAGTATTAATATACTTAATTAGTGATAATCATGAGATATGTTAATTAATTAGTGCTAATCATGATTGATTAAACACTAATTAAATTACATACTGAGGTGCTGGTCATGCCGAGCTTGAGTGGCTTGGTAGGACCTACATCGCAACTACCGAGGTTAGAGAGGGGACTAGATTTATAAAAATAGATGTTTAGGACTAATTTTTTTTTTAAAAAAAAGCTTGTGCTAGATATGTCAACAGTTCTACATAAGAAGGGGGAGAGAGATGAGGCTGGGCAATGCTTTCGAGGTCAATGCTTTTAGCTTGGGTTTTTATATGATTTCCTGTGTTGTTTTGCTGTGGGTTGCATTCATGTCTGTTTTGTTAAATTCCTTTGTTAGGTTGTGTTTTTGTACTATTATTGTCGATTCGCTTGGTTTGTCATGGTCAATGCAATCATGTGCTCAAGATTTGACTTTGCTCGGTTGCTCTTGCAAATTTATTTTCCAATTTGTGTGTGAAGCTGCATGTAATTTGAGCCTCTATTGTTCAGATTAGCAAGTTGTAGGGTAAAAATTGCTTTATGTGCCGGGAAAATGCTCTCAATCAGCATGCTTTGTAAATACAAAATGCATTGGTCATATTGCCTTACAAGGCAAGGTTATTTGAGTAGCAGTTGCAATCTTCATGGTGGCATCTGAAGTGCACTTCCAAGTCTTTTGACGTGTGATACATAGTTCATGATTTTCTCCTTTTGTTTTACTTGCCCTGTTTGCTGGCCGTTGCTTATTTTGCGTGGTAGAAGTAAGCCATTCTCTTGCTATCCTTCTGAAGAGTTGTTTGTTACTCTGGAGCGACCCTTTCTTTAAACCCTAGACTTTTCAGTTTCTAAAAACTGTTTTTCGACTTTTTTACAGTAACTAACTTTTAAGCGGAGTATTTTTTAAGATAGAGTCTACTAATTAATTGTAGTACATATTTTACTGATTTCATTTATATTGGCAAAAACCGCACGTGAATTTCTGTTACTCTGTAATCTTTCGTACAAATAACCCAAAAGACACAAGCCACAACCAAAAACCATAATCCGTAGTAAAAAAGAACAAACCCCATGTGATTCACGATTAAGATTCACGATTAAGCTCCTGACATCGAATTCAGGAAGAGCTGTGAAGTAACATGACAGCTACAACAATGCAAAGTGACAGGAAAGAGAGCAAGAGGTTTTGCTTGACATCTAAGGGAACATCAAAGATTCAGAGATTCTGCATGCACCCTTATTCCATCTGACCCACCGATTAGTACTTTGGAACCGAACAATGGTTGTTCAGAAATAGATAATATTAGGGAATTGATATGGGCTAGACGTCCGACGTGTGAGCCGTTTGATCGAACGTCCTGTTTTCCTTCGTTGTGAGAAGCAATCCTCACAGACTCCTCACATCCGACCGCACTCGTGTTCACTCACTCAGTCGCTCGATGTTCTCCACCCGTAACCGCAAACGGCAGATCCATCCATCTCCATCTCTCTCGCTCACTCTCCTCTCCGATGGCTGTTCCTGCCCGAACCTATGTACGACGACGACCACAAGCCCCAGCCATCCATTCCCAGCGGCGCCAGCCACTGCCGTCAACTTCCTCTTCGGCAGTCCTTGGGCACGGCGCCGCCAGATCTGGAGCGATGACGGTCGGATCTCTACGTCCGAGCTCTCCGTGGTATCCCGTGCCATCTCGCTACTGCCCAGCTCCTCTACGGGCGGCCGTGAGAGCGCCGTCGACTTAGGAGTGTTCGCGGGACGATGAACTCAAGGCCGAGCTATGCGTCGCCTTCGACGTCTACAACATCGACAGTGATTATTTTGTTTTGTTTTTTGCTGCAACATTTTTTGATTTCATGTATGCAATATTTTGATTTCATGTATGTAACAATTAACAACTAATACAATATTGAGATTTTTATCAATTTTTTTGTTACATATATAACCCCAAAATGTTGCATACGTATGAAAAAAATGTTACGTTTGACCGTACGGAGCTAGCGATCCGGGCGCTAGCAACTCTCATAATATTACTACAGTCGTGTTCTGAATTTTTCTGTCATGTCTCCGCGCAAAGTCAGAAAGATAAGCAAACTGGGAATAATTATTGGATCAAGTAACGCACCTATTCAGGGGAATTAATACTAATCTCTCCCATCACCCGCTATCCTCATGGCATCTGCCTGTGCTTTATTTCCTACTTATTCCCAGTTTGCTTGGTGCGACAGCAGTGCATCAGTCAGCAGTTGTTGACAGCAGTATAGAGGGTGTTTGGCTGCGCTCTGGCTCCACTCCCAAAGCCTCCTATTTATGTGAATAGATCCTTTTCTTTTCAGTTTTTTAAAATAATTTATTAGAATAAATTTTTTAAAACGATTTATCATATTTGTTAACTTATACAAGAGACTAATAGGACCATATGTGCGGCTCTTTTTCTGGAGGCCAATATACGTAGTTCGTTTGCTCTCGAGTCCCGACTAGAACCATTCGAGACTGCATACTGTGGTTTCAGCCGCCTCAAGCTCGTTGCCTCAGCCACAGCACATGCCCTGCGGTTACATACACCACAACTCACATCAAACCGTTCAGCCCTGTGGCCTTGTTGCGCCCAGATAGACGATTCGAACCTAGAAACACTAGAACGAACGAAACAATTACGCAACCCTCGCAAAAAAATTTCATATCAGCACGCACGCACACACATTATAGCCAATTAGATAAGAACGCAAATATTTTCCTCGACAGAGAAGCTGCTGTTCAAGGTCGAACAACCTGATGCTGTGCCGTCGTATCATATAGCACCAAAAGTTTCACGTAATGCGCCTAAGTTGGAAAACTAGGGGATAGCATCGCACACAGCGATAACACAATTTGCCGCCGCCATCACATCTGCTTACTGCTGGGCGCACTGTACCCGCTGGGCACCGCCGTGCATGTCCTCGTCCTCGTCGTAGGCCTCCTGCTGCTGTTGCTGCCGTCTCCTTATCTCCTCCTCGATGTTCACGTCATACGGCATCGTCTCCTCGCACTCGTCCAGCTCCATGTCCGTGTACTGGGACGCGGGCCTAGGCGGAAGGACAGCCTCGAGGGCCTTGCACTGATCTGGGTTCAACGAGTCCGGGAACTCCACCGAAAAGTGGATGTAGAGCTTCCCCTTCACGAACGGCCTCTGGTACATGGGCATGCCCTCGTCGTTTATCGCCTTGAATGAATCTACACAAAGATATTACTATGGTCAGTCAGCGTTGGCTAAATGCATAGATTAAATGATTGCTGAATGCTGCTACTACATGACAGTGGCCCTTTTATTTTCAGGCTCGAAATGCTACCTTTCTATGATAACTACTTTTTAAGACGAGATCTATAAGTATATTATAGTTCACATTGCAACGACTAGCCAAAATCACACGAAGTCTCTTTCTGTATGTACTCTCTCTCCCAAAAAAACCCATAAACCGCAGACAAAAGCCATGACCCACAGCCCACAAGTATCTTTCTCAGGTGAAAGTCGCACTTACCAGGCTTGACGACCTCACCAGGGTTGGATTTGATGAGCAGCAGCCTGTTGTCCAAGTGAGTCAGAACAAACTGGAAGCCACACAGGGCCTCGGTAAGGGTCAGGGTGTGCTCGTAGAAGAGATCATCGCCCTTTCTCTTGAACTTGGGATGCTCCTTCTGCTGGAGGACGAAGATGATGTCTCCAGTGACAGTATCAGGCTGTACAACACAAGCACAAAATTAGTTGGTTCCACCTAGGGGCACAGGCACCACCTGAAAACTATAGTGCCAGCGAGTAAAGAGTCGATACATACCGCTTCATCGGCCTCACCAGGGAAGGTGATCTTCTGTCCATTCTGCATACCCTTCTCAACCATGACCTCCAGAACTTTCTTCTCTTGCACAACCTTCTCGCCCTTGCACTGTGGGCATCTATCCTTATCGTTGATGGTCTCCCCAGTTCCCTTGCACTCATTGCAAGGATGCTGCATTTGTTGAATCATGCCTGGTCCCAACTGGCGGATCTGGACCTTATAACCGGAGCCTTGGCAACCAGCACACTTCATTGAAGCCCCCGACTTCGAGCCCTTGCTGTAGGACATGCAGCAGCATGGGAATTTAGAACATGTAGGGGGTACTAAATGCACGGTTAGGACACAACGTAAGGAAGCAGATGATTTACCCATTGCACTTGGAGCAGAGCACATTCCGGGAAAGAGAGAGCTTCTTTGATGTTCCATTGTACAATTCCTCTAGAGAAACCTTCAGAGGATGAACCACGTCCTCACCCCTACGCTGCCTCCTGCCCCTACTGCTCCCACCACCTGTAGAACACAATGACGTAGAATTTGAGTCACAATGTGGGCAAACCACAATGGCAAAGTGACTGAATCTAGCTGCTTCTTTTGCGACGTACCTCCAAAGGGGCTACCACCAAAGAATGATTGGAAGATGTCAAATGGATCATGCATTCCTCCACCTCCCATCCCCTCCTTGAGGGCATCCTCACCATACTGATCATAGATCTCCCGCTTCTCAGGATCACTCAGAACCTCATAAGCCTGAGCTAGCTCCTTGAACTGTAATAGAACAGCTACTGTTAGCTTGACATCTCAATCAGAAAGCAATAGTTCCACACAAACACTTAGTACTCATACAGCTTAACCAGCCCAAGCAGCAGTACTAATTCTAAAATGTTACCATATGGCAATAGAAATCAAACAACCTGCATGTCAACTACTACACGTCTTAACTAAATGACAATCCAGCACAGGTGATTCACTACGTTAGGTTGCATAAAGTTTTAATCAAATCAGGATAATTGCACTCTCCACAATAACATTCATCTGAGTTCTATATTAAATCAGTCAACAGTACCGCATCATTCTGAAACTGTTGAATTGCACAAGACAAGCACAAATCAGTGGTAGGCAATTCAATACTATATACACTCCAATTACAACGAAACGATTTGATAAGATCGAACAGAGCGAATAAACTTCCTACACCCACTGTCACAGTACTCCAAGATGAACCTATTAACTACATCAATAACAAATCAACCATACCAGCATAAGCAACAAGCTTTTAATGAATTGCACTGATTACAAACCATCTAAAATTGAAAAAAAAAACCATCTAAAACCACTGATTATAGTTTCAGCCGTACGAACAAGTACGGAACGAATGCGGAAGGCTATATTGATGGATTTACGTTGAATTGAATCCTAAACAAAGGACAGCTTAGATGTGCACCTAGACAGCAGCTCCGAATCCAACCATCTATTCCTTCCCCACCCAAATCCCTCAACCCCGGAGCACGCACCCACCAATCCAAACCCTAACCCATCGAATTCTACACCCCTCTCACAGATCCACCTCCCCCACAGCCACCATACCAAATCCGCCCGCCTAAAGAGCTCCAAACCCACCATCCAGGCCCGGCCGCGAACAGATCGGTACGAAACGGAGAGATCGACCGGTGCTCACCTTCTCGGGGTCGCCGCCCTTGTCGGGGTGGTTCTTGATGGCGGCCTTGCGGTAGGCCTTCTTGAGGTCGTCCTGGGACGCGTCCTTGGGCACCCCCAGGATCTCGTAGTACCGCGTGTTGTCGCTCTTCTTCGGCGCGCGCCCGAACATCTTCGCCTCGGATTTCTTTCGCTTTCTTCCCGCGAAACCCTAGCTGTTTAATCCGGTGGGGAGCGAGATCACGGGTGGGAATCGGTTTGTGAGGAGGGGAGAGGAGAGGCGGGGGTGGTTTAAAGCGCGGAACGGGTGGTGGGGGTGAATCCTCTGGAAGCTGCGCGAGGCTGGGGGCGTGGGCCGTCGGATCCGGATCGGGCGGTGGAGCGCGGGGCTTCCAGATGCTTCCGGGGTCTTCCAGAGAAAGGGCCGGATGGGGGACATGCGGGTTTTGGGGAAGGCAAGCGCGTGTTGACTAGACGTGTGTTTGATTTGGAGACGTGGTTGGATGAGATGGACATATTTCTGATTTTTAGGATGGAATCAACTCAGTTCTTGTTTGGTTGCTGGGATGAGATTGACCCTGTTTTCTGTTTGATTGAGGGGATAAAAGGAGATGGAATGATCCCAGTCAGCAGTTTGGATAGAGGGATGGGGATAAGACAGAAGGTGTGGTGACCTTTTGGTAAGGTTACCTCTGAACAAAAGGGTTGTTGTTTTTATAAAAGTGTTGTAGTTGTTGAAATTGGGTAGCATTTCGTTGCCCAAATTAGGTTTCAGGTTGTCCATGCGACCCAGCATTGTAAAATTGCAAAACACAAACCTGAAAGCATTTCAAGCCTTATGATAACTTCAGATGCATTGGTTATCTGATCTGTACTTATTGATTAATTGAGATGCTTTTTGATTCTGCTCTGCAGTTCACTTCGGAGACAATTCCCAAAACACAGCCCATAAGAAAACATTAGGACAAACATAGATAAAGCTATCTGCATTTCCACATCAGAGTTCAAGTGTTTAGCCAAGTAAAATGCTAAGAGCAATAAAGGTTCTTGCAATGGATAACACAACGAACACCAACGT
Source organism: Dendrocalamus latiflorus (assembly GCA_017311315.1). NCBI lineage: Eukaryota > Viridiplantae > Streptophyta > Magnoliopsida > Poales > Poaceae > Dendrocalamus > Dendrocalamus latiflorus. The sequence goes on from CM029611.1 coordinate 3,704,694, forward strand.
CTGTAACAGTGTTCTACCTTCTCACAGAAGGACAGCAAAAAAGGCCTTGGATATACTAGAAGGTATACATCGAATTCAAGCCACACAATATAGCAAGTTCAAGGCTTGTGACATTAGACAGTACATAAGTTATAGCATTCCTAATATTAGACCACAGTGCATAGTTATATGTGGTTCCACCAAAAGAAACGTCATACTCCTCCAAATCACCTTCACTGTCCTGAAAACCTCTCACTAATGAACATTGCAACCCAATCTAGCTTGTGCTCGAACGGCAGGAGGTAGAAAGCCTTACCAATGTGAGGGTTAGCCACCAAATAAGCAAAGTAGAAAGATATGTGGGTCTTATCAAACCCAGGAAGGCTTTTCAATTGGTCAAATAAGTCCGTAGATAATTCATTTTCAGGTTTAGCGGCCATCTTTATAGCATTGGCAATGTTCTCACCTACACTTTTGAAAGCACTAATCAGCCCATCGTCTTCAATCTCAGCTATCCTGGCCCTCTTGTTGGTCTTGCTTGCAGAAGATGTTGCCCCATAATTATCCGGAATAGTACTCCCATCACTCACATCATGTGAAGGAACATCATCAGTTTCAGTTCCTCCATCTTCAGTACCTAGAGCTGCACTTGAGTCCTTGGCAAAGTTTCATGTAGCCATGCTGTTGCCAAATATTGTTTGCATCTCACCACAGTGGTCTAGAGGCTTGTTCAGATACTCAGCATCTGCCTTGTGATCCTAGCATATGAAAAAAAATTCAGCAAGCCCCAATTATGTGCAGGAACAAAGTATTGAAGTATACCTGCATATGGTTATTGTAGTGCTCAGCATCAAGTGTGATAATGAAGTTATCTTCATCCCAGCCAGCAGCACTCAGCTTCCTAAGTCTATTTATCTTTGCAAACTTCCTTGACCAGGTTTTCAAATGGTTCTTGATTTGCTCACCAGTGTGCATAGTGCTGAACTTTTCGTTGAGAGCCCTAGCACATGCATTGAGATGGACTTTCTTGAAGCCCTTTGATGTCTTAGCACCACCAGCCACCACATTGGCAAGGTGAGTCAGCACGAAAGCTGACTGAGCCGATGTCCATGTAGCATGGTCATTAGTGCCCCCAAGTCCTTCAACATGTTCATCCATTGTCTACCATGCCAACATAGAAAATACATACGCTAAGGAAGCCTGGAATAATATTAACTTCAAGAAAGATGTTCATACACCTCAAATTCATGATGAATTACAAGCAATAGGTCCTTACAACTCAAATAAAACAAATAGGTCCTTACAACTCAAATAAAACAAGCAATAGGTCCTTACAACTCAAATAAAACAAGCAATAGGTCCTTACAACTCAAATAAAACAAATACAAATCAGTTAACATTGTTGTTTTGACGGTCTACCCACATCTGGTCTGCAATTTGTTGCCTAAAATTGACCATAGCTGCATGCTCACTTGCTTGACCAGTATACGTTGTAGAATGACTATAGTGTGGCCAATTAGAATCAGTAATAATAAAGTCATCGATCTCGTCTTGTATGACCCAATTGTGTACAATGCAATATGCAACAACAATGTCTACTTGAGTTCAGAAAGGGAAGAATGGAGTGGCATCATCAAGAATTTTGAATCTCCTTTTAAGTGACCCAAATGCACGCTCTATTGTGACACGAAGAGATGAATGTCTAAGATTGAACAACTCCTGCTCATTTTGCACTGGATTGTTCCCCCATTCATTCAAGTGGTACCGTACACCACGAAAAGGGGGTAAAAATCCCGGCTTGGCTCCATATCCAACATCAACTAGGTAGAATTTCCCTAACATATGGTAAACAAGTTGGTCATGTTTCTACATTTCAACATTTTTATGGACAATTGAGGTAGTATTAATCTATTACCTTGTGGCACTCGAAGGCCATTCTCACGCTCTAGAGCATATCTTAAAACTAGAGCATCATGTGCCGTCCCCTCCCAACCAGCCAAGACATAGGTGAACCGGAGATCAAAATCTACAACAGCCATTACATTTTGAGTGGCATATGTCTTCCCACCACAAAAGGAGTGTTCCATTTCCTTAGGAACAGAGGCTCTTACATGTGTGCCATCAATAGCCCCAATACAATCCTATTATGTGTTTAATAAAATCATAAACAGATTAGGGGTTAGATAAGATTATATTACTACAGAAACTACAAAGAAGTAGGGATGGGCCTCACACCTTAAAGTAAGGATCCCACCTTGGGTTCTCTGCTATTTTGCTTGGAGTGTCCAATGAAGGAGGCCTAATTAGTTCCCCTCGTAGCTCACCAATGGCACGAAGTACTTTGTTAAAATAACGGCTAACCGTTTCTCCGAATCTATCAAAATTAGTTCCAACTAATCTATTCCTAAGATTATGCCCCACTGTATTTAGAAACATAGCCACTTGTTGCTCAACACACATATGGATGGTATCTTCAAGCAAACCACGGTTCCTAAAAAGGTTACAAAACCGAAAGAACTTTGCTCTATTAAGTCTTAGCATGTTCACACAAGTTGTATCGTCTTTCCAAATTTTGGTGTCGAGGTACTCAAGTCTCACCCTTTCCCTTTCATCCATAGGTCCATATGTTATTCCTACTCTCCTTGCATCCCGTTTACGTTTTCTAGACTCAATAATCATGGCCATCATTGCCAAAACCATATATCCAGCAGCAGCAAAAATTAAAAGCTTTGTCCTTTTGTCCATCTACAATACATGAAGCAAACACAAAAAAACATCATCTGGAAAGGGACTAATCATGCTGCATATTGTCAACTGCACAATCAAGCTGCATATCAAATTCAAGCCACACAATCAAGCAAGTTTACAGTAGAACTAATCATACTGTATGTTGTATATCATGGGAGAAATAATCTCAATATGTCTACTACTGAAATCAATGTCTACAGCATATTTTCTACTGCACAAAATCATCTCAATCTCAATATTGTTTACTGCACAAATCGTTTGGAAGATCAGGTACAAAGCATCATCTCAACATTGCATATTATCTACTGCACAAAATCATCTCAATCTCAATCTCAGTATTTGAGATGACACATCATCTGGAAAGAAGAGACAGGGCATGTCCTAGGGTTTCCATACCTTGCAAGGCAGCCGAGATCTCGCCGGCCTGGCTTGTCCTTGGCGTGAGGGAGAGTGCTGAGGTTGAGGGAGACCGTCGCCGGTGTGGAAGATCAGGTACGGAGCAAGGGCGTCGTGCTTCGCAACTCAGATCGATGGGGCCCCTTGCGCCTCAGCCGGCCTCATCACAACCATCTCGTGCTGCCTGGCTTTCCCTTGAGACGAGCGGCCGCCGCTGGACCTCTCCGGGCGCGGAGGCCTACCGCCGGCCTGAGATCGATAAGGGGACGGGGGATTTTTCCTTGCGCCGTGAGAGAATGGACGGGAGGGGCTGAGGGGTGAGTGGGGAGTGCGGTGGAGTGCGGTGATTTTTTCCCTTCCACGTGGTCGGCACGTGATGCGTCGGGGATGAGGGACGCCCCGTCCCACCGATTCCAGGGGCTGGCGCGGTCCCCTTTTTTCAGCGTTTTGGGACCATCCTATCGCAGCGACTCGGATCTAAACACCATGTTTTTGGGGATGGACCTGTCCCGTCCCCCATGATCCCAGGAACCAAACACATGCTTGGAGTCCGGTAGTCCGGTCTGCCTGCCGTGTAGCCGGGTGCGGGTCTGATGCGAAGGGGACCACCCGATAAGCAGATTCTCCCCTTTGAGAGAGACTGTGGTTTCTGGTGGGTTTTTTGTTTGCTAATTTTTATGATTTATGGTTTAAATATTTGAATTCTAACTGTTCACTAGAGGTAGTACGTAGAGTGAAATAGTCACATACGATGTGCGAAATGAAAAATGTAATGTGACTTGCTAATATAGGACATTCGCTTACATAGAACTTTGTTGCGCGTGTAGTGTGCTTGGCCGGCGGCGGCTGGGTGTGTAGACTGAATCATATGTGCTGGATTGCAGCAGTTGCACTACGACCGCGAAAACTCCGGCGGCACGGGTGCATCCTTGTAAGAATTGTCAAGATATGATCTCTTCTTCTTGGCCATTTCACTTTTGCTTACAAAGCATCTCTTCATAGTTCAATAGCCCAAATAATGGCATAATGACGTCCTCTATTTGTACTCTTTTCTTCCTCTCCTCTTTCCCTATTCTGAAGATCAGCTCAAATGGAGTCTTGTATCCGGTCATGGAAGTTGGCCGGGCTTTATAGGTGGGAAATGATATATAAGCATAGATCTAGTACTGAGACACGTGACAACAAAAGTAGTATGACAAGCACAAATAACACACCTCCACACAAGCTCGATCTAGACCTTACAAAATCATCTAGGACAACAAAGTCTAGTGTAAAGCAAATCTAGAAGAAGGCATAAGCACAATCTAACGCTATCAAGATGTCATACATGTTATTTCCATACCAGGATAGAAATGAATAAGTTCAAGATATACATGCATCTCAATGAATCACAACCATACACACATAACAAATGACAAGGAAGTCATAAAAGCATATGCTAGCATGCATGCAAGTATAAGCACGTACACATAAACAAAACATGATAAAAAAGCAAGAATAAGTAGTATCATGATTTAGAAAATTATCCAAGATGTAATTAAGCTTAAAATATCCATAATCAAACATGTATCATGTAGCATATATCATGACAAACAAAAATCATGGAAAGTACATTTACATGTATAAGTAATGGTGAATAGACATAAGGAGTAAGACGTAGGTAATAAAACAGGATAGATATAACAAAGCATGAAATTATGATGATACTTGACTCCTAAAACACACAATCAATAAGTAACTCATGCTCATGAAGTCAAATAAAAAACTTAAGCATCCACTAAATTAATGCATACAAATATGATACAATGGATGCAAAAGAGTCTAGTTCCCCCTCAAAACAGGCCAAAAGGACTAATAATCCCTAACTCTCCTCGCAAAGAAGAAAAACAAGAAGAATATCCGCAACCTGCTGCTCAGACTCTACAATATGAAGCACAATATCACCATTCTCCACAAGATCTCTAAGGAAATGACTAGGATGGCTAAAAGAAGAGATAGAGAGATAAGCTCTCTACTCCACATGGTTTCTAGGAAAGGGATGACTCACAGCTAAGGAGCGAATCTAGAACATTAGAGATCCCTATTACTGGACACTAGTGATTGAATAAGCAAGCTTGACCTAGACTGGAGAAAAGCACAATCTAGAAAACCTAAAATGTGCCTAAGAGAGACTCGTGTAAGAAGTGATCCTATCAATAACCCAACCAACCCTCGAACTATGAAAGTCCCGAATGATATGCAAAACATAAATTAAGGGAAAGGATAAAGCACAGAACACAATACCTGTGTCACACCGCTTGGCGATGAAATGTAGTCGAAGGAGTAGAAACTGAGCCAAGTTACATCCCATGATTGATAGCTATCACCGGATGCTGGAATGACGAAGAAGAAGACTTAGAAGTTTCCAAAACCAGGGGTCTGACCGCTCCCCTAGTACCCAGCTGCAATACTACACACTTGGTCTCCTCTCTCTTTATGAAGTCTGTATCTCCAGAAAAGAAGTCGTTTGTGCCTTAGAACTGGGGTTAGTGGAGAATGACATGTAAATCCACTTCTACAACACATGACAAGCAATAATGCTATAATCTAAGGTGCGAGATAGGTAATAAACATTTAATACTCACATAAGAATAAACAAACAATTTTGAGCATGAACAAGAACGTACATAGCATGGAAATGAGCAAAACATGGACACTACATGCTAGAGAGGTAAATTAAGCTCTATATATATATCCATGGTAAAGAATGAAACAAATGAACAACAAAACACATAACATGACAAGCACACAATCAAGGACAAAAAAATGCAAGAAATAATGTGGCAAAGCTCATCTATCCATAATTATCAATACCACTTATATCAACACCATGTAAACATAAAACATGTTTAAATTATGCTAATAAGGATCAAGAGAAAGAAATACTAACATGGATATCTAATGGATATATGGATACCTAGAGCAAGATATCACAAAAACATGATGTGAATATAACAAGATAACCAAGCTCGTGATGAAAAATCCAAGTTAAAGTATATATGAAAATCATGATTAAAATTCTAGCTTATGAATATATGAGCATGATCAAGCATAACATGTCCAATGGTGAAACTACGATAGCACATGCTAATGGCAATACGACAAGGCTCATGTATCTACAACTGATACATCACAATACCAAGTATATAAAAAAACATGACATGAAATAATTCATGCAAATACATGGTATAGTGACATCAAGCAAGCACATGAATACATGAAACATAAGCATGATACATAATGTTGCAAGAATAATGCATGCTCATGAATATAAAACTCATATATCCACAAAATACGAACAATTAACTAGCATATGGATATACAAGCAAAATACACATAAAGACATAACATGAATGTAACATGAGTAATATATGCCAATATGGTATAAGTGGGCATATGGATAAGCACAACATACCAATTACGATCAAATATGAATATAATGGCATGAAGATATCGAATTACTTTTTGATCCAATGAACGAGAGAACTAATAGGCCCGTTCAATTCATGGTCATTGGTACCACTAGGGCATGTACGTACAATACACATACTTAGAAAAAGAAAACCTTTTTTGCATCGTAAGATATATATGGCCGCATTCAATTCAGCCTTTTTCAATGACTTTTTTTTTATTAAAATGGTATTGTAGTGATTGTTAGTTTTTTGAATCATTGAATTAAAGAAAAATCAAGAAAAAAGAGGAATAAAAAACACCGCTATATCTCTATGGACAATACAAGGAAAAAGGGAGAAAAAGAAAAATTAAAAAGTCATGTTAAGAAGCTCACGCATTCCAAACGGCCATTGGCTTCTGAAAACTAGAAACCAAAAGCCATAATTTGTTTGCAATAGGACCATAAGGTTCTAATTTTACAACACTGAAGCTGAAGTAGGCATTGGTGCTTAATAGATGTTGGGCATATTTTTTTGGGTTGCTGCTTATGCTTTTTGGTGTGGCTTATAACTGTTCGCGAAAGAGTATGGAGAGATAGACTTGCATGTGATTTTAGCCCGATATAAATAAAGTCTGTACAGTGTCTATTACAATCGACTTGTAGACTCCGCCTTAAAAAGACACTCCGTTTAAAAGTTAGTTACGATAAAAAAAGCTAGCTGCCATAGAAAAATTTCTTTTTAAAGTAAAAAAGAATAGACCCGTTTATGCATAGAACTACGGGCCTGTTCTTTTGGGTTTTTCAAATCGGCTTTTGGCTTCTGCTACAGTACCTAACTTTCAAACGGAGTATTTTCTCAAGACAGGGTCTACAAGTTAAACGATCTACACGTTAAAAGCCCAACATCTATACCAACCAAAATCGCAAGTGAGCATCTATCTCTCCGTAATCTGTACCGTAAACAGTCAAAATTCAAAAGTTTCAGCCAAAAGCCATAAGCCGCAGCCGAAAAGAACAGGCCCTACCTCTGGTTAATAAATAATACAACCATTCAAACATCTACAAAGAGGTGCTTGTCTGCTTATATTATATTATCTCTTTAAACACGTGTAAAAGCATCTTGCACTGCAGTGCCCCAATTGTGTGGACCAGTTCTCCTAACAAACGGTTGCATTCGGCCCACATTGAGAACTAGGCCTAAGCCCAATGCCCAACAAGAAAGCCGGCACTTTTTAGCCTTTATTCCTTTCCACAAGTAGAGATGGCAATGGGTACCCGATACCCGAATACCCGACGGATTTTACCCGATAAAGAGACGGGTATGGAAAATTTTATGTACCCATGGGTACGTTATTGGGCAAAATCCTCTACCCGCCGGGTAGGCGGGTGCGGGTGCGGGTATATACTACCCATATCCGCCTACCTGCGGGTAATGAATACCCGCATTAGACAACTAGACATCCCACTCAAATGTTAATTTTATTATCTACTTGTTGTTGATTGTTTATTTGTTTGTCATATGTTGATATGGTCATGTCAAGTATGTTTATGTGATGTACTAATTTTGATCATTAGACGCTTTTGTGCTTGGCATGTATGATTAATGAATGTCTAAATTGATGATATTCTTATGTGTTGAACCGGGTATGCTTGCGGGTACGGGTTACCCGTCGGGTAGTAATACCCGCGCGAGTACGGGTATGGGTAAATTTTCCTACCCGCGTGCGGATACGGGTAACCCGACGGGTAAATTTACACCTGGCGGGTACAGGTATAGAATGGCAATACCCGATGGGTATTTACCCGTTGCCATCTCTATCCACAAGGCCGCGTTTGCGTTTGTGAATTGTAACGAGCCGATCGAGCCCTCTCGTCAACGATCTCGTCGCGCCCAAGGCCGAGGCACCCCAATTCGTGCTATGGCGGCGACGTCGAGGTGGGCGGCAGCTGCGGTCGTCGTGGCCGTGCTCCTCGCGACGGCGTCCGCGGCTTTCTGTGACGACAGCAACGGCGTGTACGAGCCGTGCGCGGACACGGCGGTGCAGCGCGGCGACGGGTTCACCTTCGGGGTGGCCTTCGCGGCACATGACGCCTTCTTCTCCGGCGGCGTGCAGCTCTCCCCCTGCGACGGCCGCCTCGCCCTGGCGTCCCGCGCGCAGGTCGCGCTCTTCCGCCCCAAGGTCGACGAGATTTCGCTCCTCACCGTCAACGCCTCCGCCTCCTCCGGTGCCGGCTTCGACCCGGTAAGGCCCTCGCCGAGTTACTGCTAAAACCTTCCAGCTTTTGTGTTTAATTGCAACTTTTCTGTTAGATGGTGTATGGAATGTAATAGATAGGAGGAACCCTAAATGATTGCACATTTGCACGTCAGGAACCAGTAGTTTGGCATAAAGGATTTGTCTTATTCGTGCTTTACTCTGGTGCGCCTATAAACTTTAACCTAAATAATTAACTGTATGTTCACAAAATTCACAACTGATCATTTGCTCAACTGAATTCTCTGTTTCAGGTCTTTGAGTTCCAGAAAGGCACGCTCCAGAATTTATACTGGAAAACGGACGGTTGCTCTTCGTGCTCTGGGCAATCGTCTTCCGCCTGTGTTGATCAGAGCTGCGCGATCAAAACATCCAGCTGCAAAGGCAAGGGCGGCCAGGTGGACTGCAGCCTCGAGATACAGCTCGCCTTCTCGGGCACCGACAAGCACGACGCCATTCTCAACTCCCAATATGATCACAAAAAAAGAACTAGGATCACACATAACTCAACACGGGCACGCGCACGGCACAAACCAGGTGTTGGTGTGTTACATCCTCCAGCACAGGCATTTCTCCCAAGAAAATGCTTACACAAGGGAATAAACACAAGCAACGAGTCAAAACTCAGAAGCTCAAGAGTAACAGAACAGGATCACACATAACTTAAAATTGTCCCATATCGTATACATAGCCAAGTGTACATAGCAGTTGATAATTGATATACAAACGTTTTTGTTACAAACAGTAAGAACTAGACATATATATAGATGACGATAACATGGACAAATATATATATAAGGGTGCCTTCGAAGCTATAAGGAAAGGAAGATGGCCGGGAAAAACGATAGCTCGACAGTCGACAGGCTAGAACTGGCTTGTCAACGAGTCCTTGAGGTTGGAGAACAGCCCGAGCAGGGAGTACTGCCGCAGCTTCGACACCTCGTACCACGAGTTGAGAACGGCGTCGTGCTTGTCGGTGCCCGAGAAGGCGAGCTGTATCCCGAGGCTGCAGTCCACCTGGCCGCCCTTGCCTTTGCAGCTGGATGTTTTGATCGCGCAGCTCTGATCAACACAGACGGAAGACGATTGCCCAGAGCACGAAGAGCAACCGTCCGTTTTCCAGTATAAATTCTGGAGCGTGCCTTTTTGGAACTCGAAGACCTGAAACAGAGAATTCAGTTGAGCAAATGATCAGTTGTGAATTTTGTGAACATACAGTTAATTATTTAGGTTAAATTTTATAGGCGCACCAGAGTAAAGCTGGTCACTGTGTATGAGCTGTTGCTAACAAAAACTGGAAACGACCTTGCTGCATATTTCCTCCCAGCAAAAGCTACCATGTATCCACCGATAGATGCCTGGAACACAGTGAAAGAAGTGCCCATTGGAGCAAATAATTCCATTATATTTGAGTTCAGAACAGTAAACAAGGGCACTTGGTATGTACGGCTACCTACAAGAAAGTATCAGATGTATCATGATTAGAACTATGAAAGCAATTGCGCAGTTCCCCTGGAGAATCACGGATAATAGATGCGGCAAATTGTCATCGATTGCGGGTTGTCTCAGAAACTAATTACAGTGCACCGAGTTTTTAAGTATAACCTCAAATCGTTCTTATGCATCATCGTTGCTCGTATTTGCAGCAGATATGCTATGAACAATCATTGAAGAAAAACCCATGCTTGCACCATGAACAAAATGCCAATCGATGAATCAGGTAGAAGACAAAGAAAGGAGGGCCTTCACCATGATGATCGGTCATTATCTAAAATTTCAAAAACTCTGCTAAGCCATTTCAGTACATGTTAATAATTGGTTGCTTGCAACCTATTGCTACGCCCAATCAATTAGAAGAAAAAAATTCCAACCTTGAGGGCACAGCACACTTCATAAAAAATAGTCACATATGATTTTGATCGGTACAACTGAACTCGGTACACTTTTTCTATTGATCACACCTTAAAAAACACACCGTTTAAAAGCTAATTACTATACACAGTATAAATATAAGCCAACTTTAAATCTAAAATAACTCGGCCGTATCTTGTTCCTTGGTGAGAGAAGATTCTTGGTTTCCAAGTGTAATACAAGCTAGATAGTATTTGAGATTACTGGCCCTGCTCCAATTGGCTTTATTTTTTGCTGTGCCTGTTGGTTGTTATCTGAAATTGCACTATAGTGACTTTTAACTTTTTTGACTCATTCAATTAAAAAAATAAGAAGAAAATGAAAAACACCACTATAACTTCACCAACAATATGAAGAAATAAGGGAGGAAAAAGAAAAGGCCAAAAAAATTGAAATAAGAAGCTAACACGTTCCAGGTGCATTCTGAAAAGCTGAAAGTCATAAGCCAAAACCACTTGGAGTGGTCCCTAGCTCTCGTTCCCACTCAAAAGTTCGACAGCCTTGAGTTTATGTGTGTATACGCGCACACACACACACACACATATATACACACACATTAATATATTTATATATATAATTTTAGCTAAGACAATTATATAACTTTAATCACCAATTTCTATCATAGTATATTTGTAAAGCATAATAAAATTATAATATTATAGAACTATTTCCCGAGACATATCAGCTTGTATCGTTATTGTATAGGCCATATTTATTTAGACCTTTTATTTGACTTAAAAGCCAAAACCCAAACAAAGGATGGCTTTGTAATCGGGCTTTTGAAAAGCTTAAACCACTCTATAAGTATAAGCCAAAAGCTAGTCCATAGGAGTTTTTTTTTGGCTTTTGCAGGTTGAGATTTGCCTTTGTCACTAAAGTATATAAAAACATGACACATCACAAAATACCAAGTATATAAAAAACATGACATAAAATAATTCATGCAAATATATGGTATAGTGACATCAAGCAAGCACATGAAACACAAACATGATACATAATGTTGCAAGAATAATGCATGCTTATGAATATAAAACTCATATATCCACAAAATATGAACAATTAACTAGCATATGGATATACAAGCATAATAGACACAAAGACATAATACGAATGTAACATGAGTAATATATGCCAATATGGTACAAGTGAGCATATGGATAAGTACAGCATACCAATTACGATCAAACATGAATATAATGGCATGAAGATATTGGATTACTTTTTGATCCAATGAATAAGAGAACTAATAGGCCCCGTTCAATTCATGGTCGTTGGTACCACTACACATACTTAGAAAAAGAAAACCATTTTTTGCCATGTAACAGATATATGGCCGCATTCAATTCAGCCTTTTTTCAATGACCTTTTTTTGTTAAAATGGTATTGTAGCGATTGTTAGTTTTTTGAATCATTTAATTAAAGAAAAATAAAAAAGAAGAATAAAAAAATACCGTTATATCTCTATGAACAATGCAAAGGAAAAAGGGAGAAAAGAAAAAAAAATTAAAAAGCCATGTTAAAAAGCCCACGCATTACAAACGGCCATTAGCTTCTGAAAACTAGAAACCAAAAGTCAAATTTTGTTTGAAACAGGACCATAAGGTTCTAATTTTACAGCACCGAAGCTTAAGTAGGCATCGATGCTTAATAGATGTTTGGCATATTGTGCTGTGGCTTATGTTTTTTTGGTGCGGCTTATAGTTGTTTGAAAAAGAGTACGGAGAGAGAGACTTGCGTGCGATTTTAGTCTGAAATAAATGAAGTCTCTATAGTATCTACTACAGTCGACTTGTACACCCTGTCTTAAAAACACTCTGTTTAAAAATTAGTTACCATAAAAAAATAGTTGCTATAGAAAAATATCTTTTTAAAGCCGAAAAAATAGACCCGTTTATGCATAAAACTACCTCTGGTTAATAAATAACACAGCCATTCAAACATCTACAAAGAGGTGCTTGTATGCTTATATTATATTCTGTCTTTAAACACGTGTAAAAGCATCTTGCACTGCAGTGCCCCAATTGTGTGGACCAGTTCTCTTAGCGGCTGTCTCCGAGAGGCCAGAGGAGACAGCATGCCCGTAATCGGTTGCATTCGGCCCACATTGAGAACTGGGCCTAAGCCCGAAGCCCAGCAAGAAAGCCGGCTTTTTTTTAGCCTTTATTCCTTGCCCCCACAACGCGTTTGCGTTTGTGAATTGTAACGAGCCGGCCGAGCCCTCTCGTCAACGATCTCGTCGCGCCCAAGGCCGAGGCACCCCAATTCGCGCTATGGCGGCGACGTCGAGGTGGGCGGCAGCGGCGGTCGTCGTGGCCGTGCTCCTCGCGGCGGCGTCCGCGGCTTTCGGTGACGACAGCAACGGCGTGTACGAGCCGTGCGCGGACGCGGCGGTGCAGCGCGGCGACGGGTTCACCTTCGGGGTGGCCTTCGCGGCGCATGACGCCTTCTTCTCCGGCGGCGTGCAGCTCTCCCCCTGCGACGGCCGCCTCGCCCTGGCGTCCCGCGCGCAGGTCGCGCTCTTCCGCCCCAAGGTCGACGAGATTTCGCTCCTCACCGTCAACGGCTCCGCCTCCTCCGGTGCCGGCTTTGACCCGGTAAGGCCCTCGCCGAGTTACCGCTAAAACCTTCCAGCTTTTGTGTTTAATTGCAACTTTTCTGTTAGATGGTGTATGGAATGTAATAGATAGGAGGAACCCTAATTGATTGCACATTTGCACGTCAGGAACCCGTAGTTTGGCATAAAGGATTTGTCTTATAGTTTCTTCTCTTTTAAAAAGGAAATCAATGATATTGCTTTGCAAGAAAGAATAGGTTGGGGAGGCATCAAACACTTCCCTTGTCAATTAGTAAGGGAGAGATGACGAATTAGTAATCATGGTCTGCTTGGGGAGGCTCAAGCCAAAACGGGGGAGCTGCACAGTGTCCCACAAACACCTCTAGACAACCGACAGCATCATGTTTGGACTCATCGGAGGAGCTCAGATAGGGTAGATGCCACTCTGAACATGCCTCTTGTGTCTTCTGTTCTGTGGTCCAAGTGCCGGGTTATTAGCTTTGATGGTGCAGTTATTCTGATTTCTGAAGTTTTATTAAGTGTGCTGTGCCCTCAAGGTTGGAATTTTTTTCTTCTAATTGATTGGGCGTAGCAATAGGTTGCAAGCAACCAATTATTAACATGTACTGAAATGGCTTAGCAGAGTTTTTGAAATTTTAGATAATGACCGATCATCATGGTGAAGGCCCTCCTTTCTTTGTCTTCTACCTGATTCATCGATTGGCATTTTGTTCATGGTGCAAGCATGGGTTTTTCTTCAATGATTGTTCATAGCATATCTGCTGCAAATACGAGCAACGATGATGCATAAGAACGATTTGAGGTTATACTTAAAAACTCGGTGCACTGTAATTAGTTTCTGAGACAACCCGCAATCGATGACAATTTGCCGCATCTATTATCCGTGATTCTCCAGGGGAACTGCGCAATTGCTTTCATAGTTCTAATCATGATACATCTGATACTTTCTTGTAGGTAGCCGTACATACCAAGTGCCCTTGTTTACTGTTCTGAACTCAAATATAATGGAATTATTTGCTCCAATAGGCACTTCTTTCACTGTGTTCCAGGCATCTATCGGTGGATACATGGTAGCTTTTGCTGGGAGGAAATATGCAGCAAGGTCGTTTCCAGTTTTTGTTAGCAACAGCTCATACACAGTGACCAGCTTTACCCTGGTGCGCCTATAAAATTTAACCTAAATAATTAACTGTATGTTCACAAAATTCACAACTGATCATTTGCTCAACTGAATTCTCTGTTTCAGGTCTTTGAGTTCCAGAAAGGCACGCTCCAGAATTTATACTGGAAAACGGACGGTTGCTCTTCGTGCTCTGGGCAATCGTCTTCCGTCTGTGTTGATCAGAGCTGCGCGATCAAAACATCCAACTGCAAAGGCAAGGGCGGCCAGGTGGACTGCAGCCTCGGGATACAGCTCGCCTTCTCGGGCACCGACAAGCACGACGCCGTTCTCAACTCGTGGTACGAGGTGTCGAAGCTGCGGCAGTACTCCCTCTTCAGGCTGTTCTCCAACCTCAAGGACTCGTTGACAAGCCAGTCCTTCTAGCCTGTCGACTGTCGAGCTATCGTTTTTCCCAGGCATCTTCCTTTCCGTACAGCTTTGAGGGCACCCTTATATATATGTTTGTCCATGTTATCGTCATGTATATATATGTCTAGTTCTTACTGTTTGTAACAGAAACGTTTGTATATCAATTATCAGCTGCTATGTACACTTGGCTATGTATGCGATACGGGACAATTTTAAGTTATGTGTGATCCTGTTCTGTTTACTCTTGAGCTTGAGTTTTGACTCGATGCCTGTGTTTATTCCCTTGTGTGAGCATTTTCTTGGGAGAAATGCCTGTGCCGGAGGATGTAACACACCAACACCTGGTATGTGCCGTTAGCGTGCGCGTGCCCCTGTTGAGTATCGACGGTCCGTAACCTGATCCGTGTGCTTGTGCGGTTAAGCGCGTAACATCATCGTGATCACCAGCCGGCACGCGTGATAAACCATAAGTTCGTTCATCTGCCACACAAGACATCAAATGGGTCCAAAGTCCAATCCAATCAAGTTCAAGTACGATTAACTAAATCACCGAAAAGTATAATAATAATAATAATAATAATAATAATAATAATAATAATAATAATCAAGTTGATCAACTAACTGTATAATTACAATCGCAACGAACACAAAAAAAAAGGACAAAAGAACTCCCAATATGATCACAAAAAGAACTAGTTCTTGTTGCTGTTATTGTTGGTGTTCTTGAGCACGATGGGCAGGACGATGACGAGGATGATGACGAGCAGGATCAAGATGGCGATGCACGTCCACTTGCGGGTGCTCCTCTGGTGCTTGCGCGCCACCTGCAGCTGCTCGCGGCCGCGGTCGACGAACGAGCGCGCGCGGCCGACGTTGCCCTCGATGTCGTCGAGCTGCTCCCCCTGCGCCGCCACCAGCACCGCCATGTCGTTGAACACCTGGTGGAGCTCCAGCAGGCTGCGCTCCAGCTCTGCCACCGCGCCGTGCCGCTCCTGGATCTCGGCCACCACACCCAGCACCTCCCCGCGGCCCTGCTGCTCCGCGATAGCGCGCTGCAGGAACCGCTCGCCCTCGCCGGTCTCCGCCAGCGCGTCCAGGGTGGCCTCGTCGGGCTGCGACCCCGTGACGGTGTAGTAGCGCCGCGCCACGGTGTCGCGGTACTCGGAGGCGATGCGGGAGCGGAGGGAGGAGAAGGCCTCCATGGAGTCGCGGAGCTTCTTGCGGAGGCCGGCGACGACGGAGGTGCGGGTGCGGTCGGTGGAGGAGCCCGGCCCGCAGCCCGGGACAGACCGGTTGGCGGCGTTGGCGCGGTCGAGCGACTCGAGGCGGAGCTTCACCAGCTTGGCCTTCTTGATGGCGGCGGCCGCGTCGGCGTCCATGCGCGCCCGGAGAGCGCGCACGGCCGCCGCGTCGTGCAGGGACTTGCCCCCCTCGTTGGCATCGTGGAGCGAGCGCTGGATGCGCTCCAGGTCGCGGAGGTCGTCCTTGATGGACTCGACGTCCTCGAAGAACCTGTCGAGGCTGGCCCCCGCCGCGGCCCCCGGCACCCCAGACATCTCCACGCCGCCTTCACCGAGCTCGATGTCCCCGCCCCCGCCGCGCTTCCAGGAGCTGGAGAAGAGGTTGTTCATGGCGGGATCACAACTCGATGTCCTCGCCTTGCTAAACCAAGCCGGGCTCCTCCTCGCTTGCTCTAGCAGCTGGTTTGGCAATGGTTCCTCGGTTTCTTGAATCTTGAGAAGAAACGAGGCAAGGCAGGAATACTAGTAAAAGGGGAGAGTAATGGGAGATCGGACGCGGAGTTGAAGCGGTCTCGCGTGGGACGGTGCGTAGGTGCGCGGGCGCCGTCTTTGGAAGGTGGGAGGAAGGAGACGGCGCCCTCCAGGTTCTTGCTCGACATCACGCGGTGGCGGCGTGCCTCGTCGCTCCGTCCTCCGACCTAACCGCGCCACGCGGCTGTACACTACTAACAAAAGCTTATTACAGGAGATGGATAGGAATCATGTGCAGGGGATCCCATTATTCCGTGCAGTGCATCGTGTTGGATTGGACAAGAGAGTGCTTCATGCGCAGGGGATTTCTGTCTCCGATTTACCCTGCATCAGATCGAACGGGAAAACTTGTTCTACAGTCGAAGTAAAATTCGTGTGTGGCGTCCCATCATCATTCAGTTGGCCGTTTTTGACCCGATCGATCAAATCCGAGCAGGAGTACCTGTCCAGTAGGACTACCACATTGTTTGACCCGATCGATCAAATCAAGGCAGGAGTACTACTTCAAGTGGTTGTTGAGTAGGTATTGGTCATCGTTTGGTCTCTCCTGCCAATGATCAACGATCCACCGAGTCAGGCGAAGATGCCGGTGCCGACCGGATCATGCGGGGTGTGGCCGTGTGGGTGTCATCTTCCTCCCACAAAGAATCGTTGCTTCAAATCACGGCCCGGCGCACGGTGGAAACGTTGCTTCACTTCCATTGGCGCTGGCCGGGCGCGCTCTCGATATCGCGACGTCAGATTTGGGATATCATGATCAAATTAAGGCCCGTTTGACACAGCTCTAGCTTCGAGATTTATGCTGGATCTGTAGTTTGTTGACTAAATTAAAGTGATTTAAATATTTTTTATTTAATATATAATATAAATGAAATGAGTTATGTAAATGCACTTAACATGCCCGCAACTCTAGATCCAGGATTTCCTAGAGTTACAGATGACCAGCTCTAGGAAATCTACAGATTTCCTAGAGCTAGAGCTCTGCCAAACAGAACCTAAGAGGGCGCAACTTGCAGCGCTCTACACTTGTACGTTCTAAAAGAAACAAAAAGATACCATGTGATCCGGATTCACACGGCATGGTCCAACAATTCGAATTTTGGATGCTTTTGACACTGTAGCTCCTGGAAATTCCAAAAATGGCGCTGAGTAGAACAAAATTTCAATTCTAGCACCCTGTTGACCGCACCACTTAACGGGAGGTTGACACGTGTCAATGGTGCGGCCGGGGACCGCACCACACTAGAGTGGTGCGCTCCCCGGCCGCACCACTCGCCTGCCGTACAACGTGACCAAATGGTGCGGTGCCGCACCGCACCACTAGCCTAATGGTGCGGCACCACACCGCACCACCCGGTGGTGGACCCCGCGTGTCAATGCCCGCTCGGTCGCTGGTTGCTGCCATCCCGTCACCCCGCCGAAAGTCGCCCGTGGTGCCTCCTTTCCCCCGTGCTGCATGCGAGATTCTTTCCCCCGTGCTGCATTTGTTGATTTCGTGTCAAGACATGAGAACCGGCCCCTACATTCTTTCTTGCATGTTGTGCAATAAAAGGAGGACCTTCGTTTGGAACGCTCCAGCAACGCTTGCATTTGCGCTCCAGCCAAAGAAGCAGCAAGAGAGGGAGCAAGAGAGGCAGCAAGTGAAGGAAAGAAGAAAGCATTTTTGCAGTAATTTTTGAAGGGATTTGAAGTTCTCGTAATTGTGAAAGTTGTAGATTATCTCGTGAGCTTCAAGAAAAGGTAAATATCATCTCCATGCGTTTAAGATGCTATTATAGTGATTAGCCTGTGATTAGCGTAAACGATCTTAATATGTCTATATTTTATGTAATTAGCGTGTTTTATTCTATATTTTATGTGAATAAATGAAGTAATGTTGTTGTAATGTAAAATGTTTGTAGTTATTTGTGGTCGTAGTATATTGCAATTTTTTTTGGATAAAATGTTTGTAGTTGTAGAGTACTGTAATTTATATTTTATGTGAATAGTTTTTGTACTGATGTTGTAACCAGTAATCTTGCTGTTTGTTAAGTGGATTATAACTACATTTAAATGATGTCATTGTGAAGCACATAGCTAGTCGGAAAGGCCACTTGCGCATGTAGTGTTTGTATTAACATGTACTCATTCTTGTAACTGTAACGCTGAGCATGTTCGTGAAAAAAAATCTATGTTAAACTGTAACGCTGCATATATGAAGTATGGCACATTGTTGGGTAGTACTAGAAATGTAGAGGAAGTAGTACTAGAAATGTAGAGGATCTAACAGATTGGCAAAAAATGTAGTTATTTGATCGATGTAAGAAATCGTAAGTAAGAAATGATGAAAAATGAGTTGCTCGATTAGTGATTTAATTAGTAGAATAATAATAATAATAATAGGAGTGAAATTACAAAAAATGTAATTTGATTTGCAGTAAAATTTGAATTTAATGTGTAAAACATAAAGTAAAAAATACAATGAGAAGTTAAAAATAAATTAGACTCTATGAAGTTGAAAAAATTGTAATGTATGTAGCACAGAAGTAAGATTTGTAGAATAGAAATTGGAAAAAAGTACATTACATTAGTAATTTGATTTATATAGAAATTTGTTAGCGCACTCCATAAATGGTACGCTTGTATGTGATACGCAGTAGGTTATGTATGATGGTATAGTTGCCTGTTATATATACTAAAAGGGTTCAGTTTGGGCTTATGTTAGGTACGCCATGGGTGACATCCAAGACTTATTCGTGTTCTATGGAAGTGGTCTCGTACGGGACGGGCCGTACGGGGCAGACCAGAATAATTGTGACCGGACTGTGATCCGGGCACGCAATCTGAACACCATGAGCCTGTTGGAGCTACGGAGATGCGTGCGTTCCGGATTCGATCGGGACACCGCAAGGAACAAATTACGGATCGAGGCAGTGTATGCCACAGTTGGAGGTGTTGCAGGGGATACAGTGTGGCAACTTATAAAGGTGACGAGCGACGCTTCATGGGCGAACTACATTGAGGTCGTGTGCAACCCAGACGCATTGATATATGCCAGGCCAATGGTGTATGTTCAATTCGTGGAGAGGACAGAATCATCCGCCATGGGTGGCTCTGGTGGTGCTGGTGGAGATGTAGAGCGTGCATTACTCTCCGGCGGTCATGAAGATGCTGGTGAATGAGGAGTCCATGAGTCAATGGAAGATGGTGACCTGCAGAGGCGCGTGGAGAATTTTCAGCCGAATGAAGGTGCAGAGAGGTGGTGGGCCGCGCGTGTTGACTGTCACGAGTACCTTGAGAACCAGGTGCTGGAAAGTGAGGAGGAGGAGGAGGATGTGGAATCAGCCAGTTCATGAGAGGAGGAAGAAGGGGAACCTACAGCGGGAGGTGTGGTAGGTGGTGTTGTAACCACGGAGGGTGCGTACGTGCCGTCCAGATTGGACGACATCGCAGCCGAATCCCTAGTTCTGCCACGGGCGGAGGAGGAAGGGTGGGGATTCAATGAAGGCACCCTGTTTGTAGGGAGGAGCTTCCGTAACAAGAGTGCTGCACAGCAAGCTATTGCCACATACGCCGTGAACATCGGCCGGACATATCGGGTGCACAGGTCCAACCGTGACACCTATGTTGTGAAGTGTGTCGACGGCTCCTGCAATGGTAAGGTCCGTGCGCAGCGGTTCAGAGGCGCTGCCACGGACTTCCGGATAACGGTGCTGAATGATCACACTTGTGAGCTTGCGGCGCCACTACGGAGGCACCGCAACATGACGTCGTCATATGTTGCGGAGGTGATAAGGCATCTTGTGGCTGCAAATGTATCCATTTCTCCCAAGGTTCTCATGGCGGATGTAGCGAACACGGTGGGCTTTGCTGTGAGCTACAAGAAGGTGTGGCGGGGGAAACAGAAGGTCCTGCGGAGTATGTTCGGGACGTATGAGGAGGCATATGATCTGGTGCCGAGAATGTTGAGTCAGATTGCAGCAGCAAACCCAGGCACGTACATTAACAAGTACGAGCGGGTTCATGAGACGGAAGGGCCGAATTGTTTTGTGCTTGACAGAGTCTTCTGGGCCTTCCATCAGGCAATAGAAGGCTTCAAGTGGTGTCGTCCAGTGCTAATGATGGACGGCACATTCCTATCTGGCAAGTACAAGGGTACAATCCTGACCGCGGTTGCAGCAGACACAAATGACCAGTTACTCCCAGTGGCATTTGCAATAGTAGAGAATGAGAGTACAGATAGCTGGCTGTGGTTCCTTGCCAATGTGAAGCAGGCCGTTGTACAAGATCGGCCCGATGTGTGTGTTATCTCAGACCGCAATGCAGGCTTGCTGTCTGCAATGCGAACGATGCAGAACGAGACATAGCCTCCGTTCCAGTGGAATGACATGAAGAACCGGTGGTGCATGAAGCATCTTGCGGCAAACTTCCACAGAAGGTTCCATAGCAAGGAACTAATGAAGATGTTTAAAAAGCTTTGCATGCAGAACCAGAAGAGGAAGTTCGATGCCTTGCGGAGCCAACTTGATGAGGAGACCAGCAAGCATGTGAGGCGTCTTGAGCAGGCTGAAGCGGGGGCCGTGGAGGGAGGCTCCACGAGACTTGGGGAGTTCACACAATGGGTGCAGTCGAATGCACCTGACCTGGAGATGTGGTCTCTACTGCATGACACCGGCGGAGCAAGGTACGGAATCATGACGACAAACATGTCCGAGGTGTACAATGGTGTTCTAAAGGGCGTGAGATTCCTACCTATCACTGCAATCGTTGAAGAAACCTGGAACCGTTCAATTGGATACTTCGTCAATAGAGCCATGATGGCGAAGCAGCATATGGACGAAGGCAAAGAATTCTCCGAGGTAGCGCGGGCCTACATGGATAAGAAGATGGAGAAGGCTCGTTCGCATATTGCTCAGACCATGGATGGCTTACGGAGGAAGTTTGAGGTCCGCCTCAGACAGAAGTACATGATGGGGCAGGCTAGAGGGGATCGTAAGCAGGTGTGCACGATTGATGACAGAGCATCGTGCACCTGCAACAAGCCGCAACTTCTACACAAGCCATGCTCCCACGTGTACGTGGCATGCACGTTATGGAACCAGCCGCCGACGCATTACATCTCAAAGTACTATGACATGAAGCACCTGTTTGAAACCTGGAGCACGGAGTTCCATTCGTACGGGGTGGACATGCATTATAGGGAGCTCTGGCCAGGGCAGATCAAGTGGGTGCCGAACGATGCACTGAAGCACGTCGGCCGTGGGCGAAGACAGAGCCGTCGCATTCGTAACGACATGGATGATAGCCAGCGTGGGGATCGGGTTCGGCACCCGAAGTGCAGCTGTCCGGCGGTCGTCCGTCGCTGTCCGGAGGTCATCCCAGATGCACTCCCTCATCCTCACAGCGTTTTGGACCAGCGGTACGACATTTGCCATCAGTTCGTTCGTCCACTCGATTGCCATTTATTCGTAACACACGTTTTCCTTGCAGCAGTTGCGAAGGGATAGCACGTTGCTACAGTCGTCGTCATCCCGGAGGGCGGCGGACGAGCCTACAGATAGCGACACTGAGTCACCCCAGCAGATAGCGACATATGCACCTGGCGGTCAGTCCACCCGAGCAGACACGCAAGGGCGATACGAGTGGTTCGGGCAGACGTACCGAGGTTACACGGCGCAGGAGTACATGGGTGATTTCCCAACGTCATCGTCATTCCAACAACCGTATGCACCGGTATGTACGCATGTAGTAAACATAACACATGATATACATAATGATTATAAACGTTTTTGTATTTTCCATTGCAGGACGTAGACCCCTCCTCCGATTGGCTGAGCTCTATTATAGGCCAGCAGTCGGAACTCCCCACAGAGATGTACCCACCACCGCCTCCGACGCAGACCTCGCACTACGACCTTCGAGATGCACCGTGCTCCCCTAGCAGGTTCACCTTCTCGGAGGATCAGATACGTCGTCCGAGGCGGCGGCGACGAGATGATAAATGAATTTTTGTAATTGTGCTGTTGTAATTTTTGTGATGTTTTTCAAGTGCTTGATGGTTTGATGTTCAAAGATGGTTTCCAGTACAAAAGGGTTGCTCTAAGTTCTTTGATTTAATATGGCATACAACCAACTGAGAGATGACAACACGGGGCAGCGGGAGAAGCCACGATAACAACAACACAAGAAACATGTATTTTTTTTATAAATATAACTTTACGAATGCATAAATATATATACAACTAGATTAGACTGGTGATTTCTTGAAGTGCTTGATGGTTTGATGTTCACAGATGGTTTCCTGTATAAAAGGGTTGCTCTTAGTTCTTTGATTTACTAGGGCATATAACCAACAGAGAGATGACAACACGGGACAACCCACATAATACGAAGGCCTCAGGCAATGACAACACAAAACAACACATACATTGCACGTACATGAAATGTAGCAAGTAGTACAACCACCAACACACCAACGAACACAACAACTAAAATCCAACACAACCTTACTTAACACATTACCAAAATAGCTTGACGACAACACAGCATAAAACATTACCAACATACACGAGGAGAACCTTCAGCACTACAACTTGAGGATAACAATAATCACAAGGAACAAAATAGCACACAACATTAAATTTATCTTCCACTCTAGTCTGTCGAAACGATGCCGCATCCCGACGGGGTCGCAACCCCCCACGACAACTCTCTCATGGCGAACATTGGCTGTCCTATTGCCCATTTCATCCTCCCACACCCAGAATCGGCAACCACCAGGAGCTTCCTGCGATTCCATGACAAGAAGTTTTGTAAACATACCACCACGATTTCAACGAACCTGAAACAATCTGACTCACCGAGTGATTTGGGCACTTGTAGTAGTGTCGCTCAGGGTTCGCGGCCGTCTGTGATGTCCTACGTCTAACCAAGGTGTTGCAATTTGGGCACATCACCGTGGGTGCCCATGAAGACGTGCTGAGCTGACTCATTGCCTAGTCTGGGGGAGTGAGCACGAAAGGAAACTACACTGATTGTGAACAACTAACTCAGGAGGTGACTGATAACATGGCAAGGGAGTATGTGAGGGATGGCTCCGTTTTATAGGCTGTGGGGGGGGCAGCCTCACGCACAAAGAACACAGACAACATAAATCATACACGCACATAAAGGGGCAGTGAGCAGACAAAAAGGGGCACCTTTGCTTAGTGACATGAAAAAAGAGGGCAGCTTTGCCCAGTGATATGACAAAACGGGGCAGCTTTGCCCAGTGACTTGACAAAACGGGCCAACTTTCCGCAGTGACATGACAAAAGAGGCCAGCTTTCCGCAGTGACATGACAAAACATGCCACCTTTGCCCAGTGGGATGACAAAACGGGGCATCTTTGCTCAGTATTGCATTTTTTGTGGCTTGTGATAACAACTCCACGAAGATAACAACCAATCCATCGCATGCTTAACAACGTTGCACATTACATCGTTACGGAAAGAGGCCACAGAACATGAAGGCATCACGCACTTACAACACGAAACAACACATACATAATTTATGGAAAGTAGTACACCCAACAATTTATGGAAAGTAGTACACCCAACACATACATGAACTAAAATACGACACAACCATAACCCTCGTTACCTACATGCCAAACGAGCCTCGTGGCACCCACATGGAGAATTGCTGAGGGGGCCGCCTCGGACGTGGCTGGCCGTCGTGGTAGTGGCATGCACATATGCAGCTCGGGTTCGCGCAGCAACATGTGGGATCATAAGAGCTTCCTATATTCACGACCTCCTCGTTGCCCCTCTCGCGTTGCATCTGTTCGCGGAGGTCGTTGTTCTCCTCAGTGAGACTCTCCATTCGGTACTCCAAGTCCCATATTCGAGCCCATAATGTATCCACATAACGATCAACATACCGTTCATGAGGAGGGTCGATCCAGCGGGAGAAGTCGCATTTTGCCATCTGCAAAAAAAAGGACGGTAAACGTCGCGGGTCCATAAGCAATACAAAAATGTAATATTACTAAATTGTACCCCGGAGCGTGAGCATCGGAAGAAACGTCGCCCGCCATCGTTCGGGGAATCCAAGATCTGGACGACCGCGTACTCATTGTGTCTGCATTTCGGCCACGCTGGTTGAGCACGCCGACTTGGTATCAATCGGTGCTGTGGACCGAACATATCCCTCCTTTCTAAGGGAATGTCGTCCTTCGGTGACCCAAATCCCACTGGCCCCTCGGCTTCCGACATGGTTTGTTCAAGCACGAAAGATAGGGTACTTCTTTGTTTGACTGAACAATGTGCTGGGACCCCAACCGTGCTACTTATACCAAACGAGACAACTTGCTGCATTCACCTCAAACGAATAAAAGGACAGTTCTTCGCACAGACGTGACATAACGGGGCATCTTTGCTCTAAGAGATGACAGAACAGGTCTGCTTTCGCAGTGAAATAACAAAAGAGGCCAGCTTTGCTCAGTGACAGGACAACACTGTGCAGCTTTTCGCAGTGACATGACAAAACGAGGCAGCTTTGCTCAAAGAGATTACAGAGGACAACTTTTCGCAGTGAAATGACAAAAGATGTCGGCTTTGCTCAGTGAGATGACAAAAGATGCCAGCTTTGCGTAGTGACATGATAAAACGGGGCAGCTTTGCTCAGTGACATGCCAAAACGGGGCAGCTTTGCTCAGTGAGATGATAAAAGATGCCAGCTTTGGGCAGTGACATGACAAAACGGGGCAGCTTTGCTCAGTGGGATGCCAAAAGATGCCAGCTTTGGGCAGTGACATTACTAAAGAGAGCAGCTGTGCTCAGTCAAATGACAAAAAGAGGTCAGCTTTGCTCAGTGAGATGATAAAAGATGCTAGCTTTACGCAGTGACATGATAAAATGGGGCAGCTTTGCTCAGAGACATGACAAAACGGGGCAGCTTTGCTCAGTGAGATGACAAAACATGCCAGCTTTGCGCAGTGACATGACGAAACGGCGCAGCTTTGCTCAGTGGGATGACAAAAGATGCCAGCTTTGCGCAGTGACAGTACTAAAGAGGGCAGCTGTTCTCAGTGACATGACAACAAGAGGTCAGCTTTGCTCAGTGAGATGACAAAACAGGGCAGCTTTGCTCATAGACATTACAAAACAGGGCTTTTTTTAGTGATATTGCAGCACTCCCATCTTTACTCACTGCTACGACCACGCGGACCAGCTTTACACGTACGAGTAGAGACAAAACGGCCCCTATAAATTGGTATGCATTCCATTTCCCAGCGAACATTGCACATCCAAACCCCATACTACATCGCGCTTCCCTTACCCAACCGGGATGGACAAAGGCAAGAAGAAGCAATGGGACAAGATGGTGAAGGATTGGGAGGAGACCCGTGACATAGCACGGTCAGCTGCGGCCCGCGATGCCGCCCGCGATGAGAAAATAAGGGCTATACAGGCCCGGGTAGAACAAGCCCATCGTGCTACGATGAAAGGTCCCCCCAGAGCGCCCGCGTAGCAACAACCCCATCCCGGACGTCCCCACCGAGCGTTCGCCACAACTACCACCTGAGGGGGAGACACCTCCCCTTTGTTGGTGCGGGGACGTGTGCAAATTCTTCAAGTCTAAGCACCGCATCAGTCTAGGTATGCGTTACTGGGGTTGCGCAAACTACTCCAGTGACTACCCCAACTGCCGTTTTGACACCGCAACCTATCGGTAGCCGGTAACGACCACATGCACCATTTCCCCTACTTTTTCTCCTTCACAGCACGCACTAACAATATCTCCCATGTATTTACAGTCTCCGGAGCCCCTGTGTGGCTACCGCAAATGGATCGATCTTGAGATCCACCTTGAGGACCAATGGACCCTCGACTTCGAGGAGTGGAATGTCACAAAGGAGAAGGAGTTGCTGGAGGAGGAGCGCCGCAAGCACGACCACACCCTGCGTATACAGCGCGAGACGCAAGCTCATCTTGAAGCGTGCACGCGTAGGGAGCGGGAGGCTCGCGAGAGGGAGCGCGAGAGAAAGAGGGAAATTGCGGCTAAGGCAAAAGAGGCCGCGGAGGAGTTCAACACCGAGCGGGCAAGAAAGGGAAAGTGGCCCCGGTCCACACAGTAGGTCGTACGAGCAGTTGGGTGGGTTAGTCGCATATCATGCTATATGTTATGCATGTAATAAAAATCTACGCGACATGTTACTCCCAACTGTATTATGAAGTTTAATATCTCGTATTTTCGCATTCCATGATTCACGTAGCACCTCATTTAACAATATTAACATAGCGGTCCTCACCTTCAAAATATCACTTACCACTTTATGTATCGACCGTTCTACGGTCAATCTTTCCTAAAAAAAACTTACCAAAATTTTTTATGCATCTACAACTTACAATGAACATAATCTTTTATTACAACTTTATCTGATTTTTATCCAGTTTATAACTACAAAATTGCCAAAACTGAAAACAATCACGGAGATTGCAAACCCTAACAACAGACCAAACCCTAAAATTCACTTACCACTTTATGTATCGACCGTTCTACGGTCAATCGTTCCTAAAAAAATTTACCAAATTTTTTTATGCATCTACAACTTACATTGAACATAAACTTCTATTGCAACTTTATCTGATTTTGCCGCAGTTTATAACTACAAAATTGACAAAACATACAAACATCACGCGGATTGCAAACCCTTAAAACATACCAAACCCTAAAAGTCACTTACCACTTTATATATCGATCGTTCTACGCACAATCGTTCCTAAAAAAATTTTACCCAAATTTTTTATGCATCTACAGCATATAATCAACATAAACTTGTTTTACAATTTTTTCAAATTTTTTTCTGATTCACAACTACAAAATTAACAAAACTTATAATCATACGTGTTCAATATCACTTTCCTTCATTTCCTCCAATTGTTCATATCACATTTGTGCTCACAAAATTTTTCTTTAAATTGCTTCCAATAAAACAACATACCATGATCGAAATTTGTTATTGTCACTTGAACACATTTTTCACGGTCAGCAATATATGAAAATCACAAAAACACTAATCGTTACTTCACACAAATTTCGTTCGTACTCTACCAACCAATATTTTTAATTTTCTAAATTGCACAACTAATTACACAAGCAGTAAAGTGGACTCCACTTCAAATTCATATTTTTTCACACATCATTTCATATACACACATAAATTTTTATTTAAAAAATTATCTTTACAAATGCATAAAAAAATAACTTCAATTAAAATCCTACCCGTGCAACCCTAACCCGTGAGAGGGCGTGGGACCCACGGCAGAGTGGTGCGGTGTGGTGCCGCACCATTAGGCTAGTGGTGCGGTGCGGCACCGCACCATTTGGTCACGTCGTACGGCAGGCGAGTGGTGCAGCCGGGGAGCGCACCACTCTAGTGTGGTGCGGTCCCCGACCGCACCATTGACACGTGTCAACCTCCCGTTAAGTGATGCGGTCAACAGGGTGCTAGAATTGGAATTTTGTTCTACTCAGCGCCATTTTTGGAATTTTCAGGAGCTACAGTGTCAAAAGCGTCCAAAATTCCAACAATTCAAGCAAGCATACCTGCTGCCTCCGGATACAAGCATCAGTGCGCTTTTCCCATCGCTTACTCTGTTTGGTATTACACTGGGTTATGATAATCCAGTGTGCGTCTGGCTAGAAGCTAGACGCTAGAGAGCATGAAGTGCAGGATCGTTTGGTTTCTGCCACTGCAGCGGCTGAATGCGACGGACGGACTAGCTGCCTGCGCGTCGACGAGGATGCTAGTAGAAAGAAGTATTTGGTTGCCGTCAAGTTTCTTCAACAGCAGAGCTGGCCTTCATGACGTAGTACTGTCAATTCAATAGAAAGAAACAAGAATATGCCTTGATGTCAAAAGGTGCAGTTACGAACTCTGAGCTTTGGTAGATGAGCTACTATCGGAATGACTATGTACCAAATAAGCTAGAGCATATAATTGTTTAGTTTCGAGCTCAACAGATGATTTTTCACCATGACCAAAACGGCCCCCAGTACGTTTACCAGATGTCTCTTTTGGAGTAAGTTCGTTTAACAGACTACATAAGTCTGGTATGGCAAGAAGTGGAGCTCAGCTTGATAGATGATTTATGATGATTTTATCCAAATTTTATTGCTCTGGCACATAGATAAAGCATGGAGTTTTTATTCTCCATTTTTCGATGTCAGCATAGAACATGTCGCTACTTAGGCGATTTTTCAAATATGGGCTCACTAATTTAAAAAAGAGGAAAAATAAAAAACCACAATATGATATGGCATCACAATTAGCCAGGCAGAAACTGTCGTCCGTAGAACAACAGTTTCAAGAAGATTATCTAATTTCCTCGCAAAAAGAGAGAGAACATTATCTCATCTATCACTACATACTGCATCTGAGAGTTCTCACTGTGATAAGATTAAAAAGGATTCACAAGAATAGTATAAGAACCTACAGGCTACAGCAACAAATTGACAAACAAAGCCCTGTAGTCTGTATCCTTCCTCCCACCAAAATTTCACGAACAACAACGGTATATATCTACTCACCTGAATTATCCTCGAAAAGGACTTGTGTAAATGTATCAGTATTGAAGCTGACCTATCATAAGCAGATCCACGTATATGATTATTCTACATTCAATTGGGGGACTTACAGTGTACGTCTTCATTTGGCCACCACTGGTTTGGGTTGGTGGGATTGTACATCTTCACTCAGCCGCCACTGGCGGCTGGACAAGCTTCTGCGCTGAACTACATGGAAGTTCTTCTGGGCTGAGTTTCATAACAATGTTGTTTTTCCCCATCCTAGTAATTCATTGGGCACCTTGAAGAACAGTAACATAGAAAGGATGCCCTTGGCCACCACCAGATCTCCCATTTTCATCCACTTGTCCTCCCTCGGATGGATGCACTTTCCAATGCAGCTCATAATTTGAAAAGTTGTATGTTCCAGGTGTAAATATGCACACTTTTAGAGGAACTTTAGCAGAACTGTCAGGTTTCAGATCAACTTGAGCGGAACTCAATGAACACCAAACAAATGGTGAAATGCTTTCTGATGGTTGTTTCTGAGAATGTGTCCCCTTGGCACTAGAGATGGTCTTCATGTCATTTTCCAGTGATACATCGTACCATCCACCCTGACCACTGGCAGAATCATGTGAATGGACAGTTTGGTTTTTCTCTGGCATACCATCAAAAGTAACCAATCTTACTGAAATGTTATGTTCTGCAGAATTGTGAATCGCCAACTGGATGTTAGCTTCACAGTAAGACTTCGAGAAATCATGAGTAATTGTTCGAGGTCCTTCCATAAGCCACCATATAGGATTCTGGCTGAGAGCACTGCGAAAACAGCAGATGAGACCAGCATATGTTCAAGACCATGAAGAGCCCAACAAAAATGTTACCCTGTGAAAGGTTCTAGCACTTGCCTGCAATGACATGTATGATGAGAAAGTAGTTGAGGGTCTTGTTCTGACTTGGAAGAATTACCAGTTACTGCCTTTGAGATCAGAATAAAATCAAGAAGGCTGCATGGCCCCTGAGAATGATGTAGATATATAGGTCAACATTTGATTAATCAATGGTAGAATCTATGAAAATATGCACAAATGCATCTGGCCACTGCCCAGTTTTTACAGCCAAGTTCATTTTGTGTTGAGCTTGATGCTCAGGATTTTTACCCAGCTGGATAACACTGGGAACCAGCAGGAAAACAGTACCACCAAGTGGGTCCAGAATGGCCTTACAACGTCAGGTGGAGGTAGCACTCACCTTAGCTAACTTCCGCTGCTGGTACCTTTCTTGATAGTGGAAATCAGCAATAGGAGACCGAGAAACGTCAAACAAGTCAGTATTGCCTCCAGGAGATAAAACCATATCACTTCTACAGAAACTGTTCTCGGCCTCTTTACATGAACTTGTCCCTAAATCCTGAGAAGTATGCATGGGAAAAACACATCACTGCTTTTAAACTTTCCAGATACAACAGACAAGAAAATAAAATAAAGAGATGGAAAACATACACAACAAGTGCTACGTATTTGATATCTCATTTAAAGAATGGGCCTTCAACCTTTATCTTGAAGAAGCATGACACAGCCTGGTTTGCTGATATTGTTTCAACAGAGCTGATGGAATTGCACGAAGGCAATATTGAAACTGCCCATTTACTCCCAACGCATGACAACTGTTGCAGTACAAATGACTCTGACAGAGTCCTGTTCATGACATCCATGCACACAATATACTCTTGCAATCTTGACGAGCACATACTTATAGCAAATGATACATCAAGTGATGGCAAAACCTGTAAGAATAGTTTACAGATAAAGAAATCATATCTATTTAGAGAGTGCTGGGTGCAAAGATACAGCTGATGGTTAAGCAAAAAATGATGCTAAACGATGCAATAATAGCACTGAACTAACCGCGGTCCCTCCCTCCCAACTTTTTGTTGATCCAAAGCTTAAGGATGCAACCACCGGTGGTCTATGGGGATAGCAATTATACACACCTTAATGTTGGGAGTGTTCTAAAAATCACCGTGGCAAGATTGGACAATAATTCCCATCATGGAAAATTGATATTCCGCTACATTCTTTATGTTGGCACTGTTAGATTGAATTGAGAGGGAGAGATACTGCGAATATTATTGTTGTTGTATTGAGCCTCGGGGGCGGTATATATAGTGTACAAGGTAGAGGAGATAAGGAAGGACTTGATACAAATCAATTCTATCCTATTTTATCTCTAACTACCATATACTCTAATATCCCCTCGCAGTCTAAGCGTGAGCGACGCGGACACTTGGACTGGAGAAGAAACCGACAAGAGGACTCAACACGATGATAGCCCTTTGTGCTCAAGTCGATGTAGCCAAAGCAACGGAAGCGAAGAAGTCGTCGTCGAGGTAACCGTGGTCGATACAGCCGATGACGAGTAGCCAAGCCGCGGGCGTGCAGGAAGGCGTCAGGAAGTGGTACGGCATGCAGGATGACGCCGTTAAACCGGGTTGCGCGAAGAGAGTGCGCTGTAGACGAAGACGGTGACGCGATCGAGGCAGTCGTGGAGGAAGATGACGCCGAAGAGCCGATGCTGTCGAAGCCGTCGAGGACGAGACGTCACAATGGGTTTGCCAGGCCCAAGGATGAATCGGGACGAAGCGCACAACGGTGTTGCCAATACCGCACGGGCGAGGGACCACCATGAACCATGCGCCACTGTCGGAGGAGACTAGCAGAGAAGGCCTCCAAGACGGTCGCGGCGCGAGAACGGCGTAGAAGGAGAAGTGCCGGTGCAGCTCGCAGTTGCTGGAGAAGAACGAAATGTAGTCGAGGAAGATACGGCGACACTGGCGATGAGGCATGGTGGACGAGGACGAAGGCGACGTAGAGGGACCAACGGCCTGGAGCGGCTACGTCGGTCGTTGAAGGACGGGCAGCTAGACCACCGGCCGAGAGCGGCAACGGTGACAGCTGGAGGAAGACACGGCGGCAATGCTCGATGTAGGCGAAGAAGATCCCGAGTGGCTGATGTTGACGGCGGTGAAGACGACAAGAGCAGCGACGCTGCTGCCAGACGGGGCGACACAGGTGCAACTCCAAGTCGAAGCAGCGGCAGGGGGTCCATTGGCGATGCGGCTGCGCCGAGGAGGGCGCCTCTCAACGCTGCGGCAGCCAGTGGACGTGGACCACGAGCGACAACACTACGGCTCGAGGAGGCGACGTAGTGGCAGCCCAAAGCTTGATGGCGACGCGAAGATGATCCATCCGAAGTCGTCGCAGCCGTACGCTCGATCGGGTGATCAAGCCGAGGTGAGCGCGGAGCAGGACGATGAAGACGTGGCCGCTGTGACGGAGTCGGAGACGGCGTTGTCGTGGACGACCAGATCGAGACGATGTCGACGAGCGGCGGTGGGCAACGCAAACCCAATCTCTGATCGGGAGAAAAAAAGATACAGCAGCAGGAGACCTTCCATGTGCACCGCACCAGGCAAGAGGCCACATATCCAACCCAACCCCCGCAGCCAGCTAATCTCCAGCCCTTCCTCTCCATAACCAGGTCCACCACCACTCGGCTCACGCGGCGGGCGACGTGGCTCCTCGGGAGGGAATCGCCGGTGTGGGGAGGGCGGTGGCGGGGTTCAGCGGGTCACGGCTCAGGGCCGAGCAGCGACGGGGCAGGCGGCCGGTGAGCGCTGGCAGCGGAGGCGGCCGGCGGTCGGCCGGCAAGTGGCAGGCGGCGGGCGACGGCGCCAGGCGAGCGCAGATCCGGCAAGCAGCTCCTCCAGTCGGTGGACGGCGGGCGGAGCCAGCAGGCACAGATCCGGCGGGTGGTGGACGGCGGGCGGAGGCCGCGGTACAGATCCGGCAGGCGGTGGACGGTAGGCGGAGGCCGAGGCGGCAGAAGGGCTGGCGGGCGACAGCGCCAGACGGCGGAGCCGGTCGGGCGCAGAGCTGCGAAGGAGGGAGGCCGCGGCGGGTGGGCAGATCCAGGCGACGGCGGATCTGGTGGCGCGGCGGGAGATCCGGCGAAGATCCGGCGGCGGGAGGTGGTCTTCGAGCGGCGGACAGCGGCGGAAGACGACGGCGTCGGAGCTGCGGAGGAGGGAGGCCACGGGGACGGTCAGGGAGCTCCCGGTGGTCGCGGCACGAACACGCACGTCCCAGATCCGACGAAGTCAGCTGTGAATGTGACGCGGAGAAGGCTTGCCGATGCCGATGCAAGCTGCTGCTACGGACGACTCAGAACGACGGACGAACAACAATGTAAAAAAAACGACGATTGGCTGCCCCCGGGAGGATCGGCGTCCACTCCCGGGGGCAGCGACGGCGGAAGCGTGAGCGGCGCGCTAGAACGCCCGCTCTGATACCATGTTAGATTGAATTGAGAGGGAGAGATACTGCGAATATTGTTGTTGTTGTATTGAGCCTCGGGGGCGGTATATATAGTGTACAAGGTAGAGGAGATAAGGAAGGACTCGATACAAATCAATTCTATCCTATTTTATCTCTAACTACCATATACTCTAATAGGCACAATAAATGCAAGATACAGATTTCCTTAAATAGTGTGGGACAAAATAGCAGCAAATAGAGAAAAACATGTCTCAAATAAAACATAATTATACACACATCACATTAGCTTTCTATAATTTGGTCCCAATTCCCAAGCCACAACAAAGAGATTGACATGAAAAATCTAGAGAGTACGATCTCAATTCTCTGAGACCACCGACCTTTTGTAGAGCTGCTATAGCTTCAGAATATAACTAAAATAACTAGTTGCATTTAGTGAAGAACTCAGAGTATTTCTGGCTACTGGTGGTAACAACCATTACTGTTTTTGCCATCCCAACCTTATTTGGTAAACCAGCTGGAGTAACGAGGTTTTGGGGATTTCTGGGATCAGCAATTCGAAGCTATGGGAGACTAGTTATTGCAGGAAACCGGTGCTAACCACCAAACCACAACTGGTCCAATACCAGTTATCAAAACACTGACTCAAAAATTCATATATTGTGCATGTGCAAGCTGTTAAGGAGATAGAGTTGTATTAGGATATAGAGTTTGTATTCTATTCCATATATGCCTTATCTCTATGTGGCATATCCTCTTGTACTCTCCTATATATATGACCCTTTGGGTCTCATATCAATACACACAATATATTCATAACACAAGCAATCCAAACAATAAACATAAAAACCTTAAAATAAATCAAATATGGGCAATTGGGCATGAACCCATTACCTCAACATTGTAATGCATGCGCAATGTGCGATATGTTATGTCACTGGAACTCTCCATTTCATAATATAGAGAGAAATAGAGAGAGAAATTTCCTGGAGTTGCAGCATGAAACCAAATAGGCCAAGAGAATGTGGCTCCTCCTTGAATTTTAATATCCTGGAAGGTAAGGAAGGTAAATGTCTGTAAAGAACGGATAATGTGGAATGGACTATTGGAGTACAAAATATGACAGCATCTTGAATCATCTCACCTGAGGAAATGCAAAGAGCAGACCCTTGAATTTTTCCTTAGTATTTTTTGACGGTATAGCATTGCTTTTTGATAGTACATGCTTTCTTAAGCACTGTGGAACCTCAAGGTCGAGATCCGATGAATCACCCGGAATTACAAATCTTGGATGGCTAATTTTCATTTTTACGTTCTGCATTAGAGGATTGGAAATAGTTAACACAGAACATGGTGCTGAAAACATGCATAACAATCAAAATTTATGCCCATTTGTGCAGAACTGAGTAACTCATTATGAATTATTGAAAAGGCAAATGACAGGAACATCAATGGTAAGAGGAAGTGAGGAACATCAAAGATAATAATCGGACCTTCACAGCATATTCTGAATGGTTTATCAGATTCAGAGTGAGGAGCTGTAAATCACCAGTAAATGCTTTTGTTGGCAAGCGATCAATATATCCAGTAAGTTTAGGTAAACCCTGGAGGCAAAGAAATTAATGTTACTCACATATCACCAGAAACAAATATTGGAAAGAGAAACCCAGACAAGTGAGAACCTTGATTACAATCAGGTTGTTGTTCAAAGAACGATGAGCCCCCCTTTTCCCTTTCTTGTTTTTCTTTTTTGTGTCAAATTCGAAGTATTGATAGCCTACTACTGAATCTGACAGCATCCACCTTATGCCAACCAACTTCAGAATACCTTCAAGTTTTGGAGTAACTTCAAGTTGTACCTGATAGAGTTAGAAAGGAAATTAGACATTATCTTGAAAAACTATGACAGAAATGCACAACACCTATATGAAATAATATTGTCAAATATAAATCAACAAAGAAGAAACCAATTTGAAAGGTAACAAAGGGCCACAAAAATTGAAAAGGTATTTCTCCATCCAGAATTGAATGGCTCCTTTAATGAACATATACTACCAAAATTGTTATCAGTGAAACTACAAATAACAGAGACAATAATCAGTTCAACCATTTGTCTGTTGCTATGATTTTCATTGCAGGTTCCTTGTAACATTAGATTTACGAATTCCAGAAAACGATAATAATCCAAGGAAAGATGTATGGCTGGTTTGAAGGAATATCACACAAAAGCATAGAATATAGATCACACTAAACTGAAACATCATTGTTTTTTAGGCTTCATTTGCAGTGGCTTTTTAAAGCACTTCCATTATACAACTTTTTGGATATACTAACTACTCGATCCACAACATCAAAATCTTACTGGAATGGTAGAGATTCCAGTAACTAACTAGATTCCACAGCAGAGCACAGCACACCAGAGGCAAATTGACCCATATAGCTCTTCTGTTTTTCTGTTGACCTCCTAAAAAAATATATCATGGAACAGGAAGAACTAATGGAAATTATTGGATAGTATTTGCTGTTCACCTAGTTATTTTGCTAAATGAAAAACTGGATGATTTTAGTAAGGCATACGGAATATTGAGTGCAGAGAATGGCAAGGAAACGGAGACATACTCTTTTAGTTTGTTGTCCTTCTAATACAATGTCAAGCTTTGATACTGTGAGATTATTTTCATCACTCTCAAATCTGTAGTGGTCAATCAGAAACAGCAATGATGGCCATGAGAATCTTGGGTGGAACAAAAGACATCTACATAAATAAAACCTCAATAAAAAAAGACAATTTACGTTGAAATAGAGGGCTTTGTGTTAGCCATATCTTTCCCAGCATCTGTGGTCAATGCACTTATCTCTGCACGGAAATTCAATCCATCAGTGCTCAAAGCAATTTCTCTGCATATGGAGCTCTTAAGGAAAATCTTAAAACCTCGGGAAGAAAATCGAATACCAGCACTTGAAGCATCCAAACTGGCGGAAAGCTGACATATAAGAGAGATGCCAGAAACAGTAACAGAAATCTGTAAAGGATTCTTAAGTTCAACATTCAATTTTACTGCTTCTGCAACCAATGAAAACAAGAATTCAGAACAATATATATAACCTCTTTTCTACTCCTGGGAGTAGTTACTCTCTATATCGTATCTCACAACGTAGAAAGTATCTTACGTAACGGAGGGTATGTACATATAGTATATAAGTATATAAGATCATCTAGATGGTATGTATATATTTTTAGACATGCTTCTTTTTATGTGTATATATGAAGGTATTTGTAAAATATGCTATAAACAATAGATTCACTAGCAATTTGTTTTGTGGTTCACGTTAGAGTATCTTATAATTAGTATATGAGTACACCAAAAGTGATAAAGGGGTATATCATGTTCGTTTAGATAGTATATCAGATGTGGAAGTAACTATACTAGGGGTACAAGTGGACGCGGGCCATCCGTGAGCCCACTTAACTGTTCCTGCAAAAAAGTTAAATGGGCACCATGGGCTAATTTCTTACCTTTGGTGAACTTATGTGGCCACCCGCTGACATGCCCACAGCCCACTTAGCCTTATGCGCGGATTTTCCTGTAGTCCTACCCGGTGTACCCGCAATCCCTTCCTAAAACCAGTCTGTTACATGTGGCTTGCGATTGTGAGAAATGGACTCCTGCACACGACTTGCTCGCTTGGATGGTGCAAGTAACCACCTCAATCAAGACTAAGAATAGATTTCCTCGTCTGTTCTCTGTTCAACGCCCCCAATGCTGATACATGGATGCGCCATGCAGGAGACGAGCGGTGGGTCGCCGGCGGGAAGCAGGCAGGCGATTGAGCAGGCGGAGTTCCCATGAAGGTGTGCTCGGTCGATGCTTGAAGAAATGCCCCTGTGGGAATGCCCAGATATTGTTCGAAGAAATGCTCATGTGGGAATGCATGACTAGTGTTCGACGAAATGTGTACAAGAAACCGGCTGTTTCGAGAACGGCCATTCCGTGGCTTTCATCCGCCGCAGCTCGCTAGGCACCATTGTTGTGGATCGTGCTTGGCTGCAACTATCTGCAATGCCCGAAATAGGTGTTCGATTTTTGACAGGACAGAATACAGGGTGTGTCTCCTGTTATTGCCTTGTGTTATGAATTATGATGTCCATGATTATGTGTTGCTTGAACCAATAATCATGTGGCTTGGAGGAAATAGGTGAAAAGTCCTTACACCATGCATCGAAATGCCACCTATGTGAAAAAAAAACAAAAAATGCAGGATACTGGCCTAGTGGCCTCTAGTCCTCTTGTCAGCTGACATGCACAACTTTTGGCCCTGTTCTTTTTCAGTTTTTGGCTTTTCTATAATAACTATCTTTTAAACGATGTCTTTTTTTCAAGATGGGGTCTACTAGTTAATTGTAGTACATACTGTACCGACTTCATTTATATTAGCAAAACCACACGCGAGTTTCTGTTACTCTGTAATCTCTCGTATGAACCAAAAGCTTCAGTCAAAAAGATCAGGCCCTTTATGCCCATATAGTGGTAGTTGATTGAGTGGGAATCTCGGAACAGATATTTCCAATGGGCATTTGGTGCGGGCATGAACCTGATCCTGGGCATGCATGATCTCAATACCTCATTCAAAACATATCCTTATATGATATATAAGAAACCAAATATATAAGAAACCAACATTGAAATAAGTCATACTTAATGCTGTCACTATGTTTTTATTATTTTTGTTCCATTAGAAATATAGAACGTTCTAGTACTGAAATTGTCATGAACCGGGGTAAACACCACTAAGAAGATGGCCGGATGGCGTCGGCGTAGAACGAGAGGGAGAGAGACTAGAGATTTAAACGAGGAAGACTTTAGTATTTCTCTGATTGATTACAATAGCATGCAGTAGCCCCTTTATATAGATGGCTCCCCTAACAGATAGAATCTAATCCCAATCACATCTCTAACAGATATAGTAACTAATATTATATCTCTAACTGTATCTCTAACATAAGGAAACTAATCTCTAATTTAAATAGAATCTAATCTCTAACTTCTAATAATAGACCGACTAGGCCTAGGGCCAAGGCCCACACCCCTGACACTACACCCCTCTCGGACATGCAGCTCATCCTCGAGCTGCTAGACGGCGGCCAATGAAAGACATTCGACGCCGATGTAGAAGACGAACGGTGGCGGGGTGCTGCAGCGGATGGAAACGATCGGCCAAATCCAAACGGAACAAGGCTAGACGAAGTGTAGCGCCTTCGGTTATATAATGCCTGCAAAATAATTAATTTTTTTATTTTTTTGATTTATTATTATTATTATTTATTTTATTTTAGATTTTTTAATTTAATTTTTTTATTTTGTTTTTGATTTTTTTGGCATTAACTAATCCACCGGTCGGTTAAAGCCGACCGAGACCAACCCGACCCCCACACCTCATAAGCCCAAACATCTCAAGGAGCGGCGGCGGATCCGAAAGATCCACGGCGGCGACGACAAGCAGCGGCGGCCGACGGCCGGCATAGCCGCGGCCTGGTCGGCGACGGCGAAAAGCGGCGGCCTGCGGGCCGGCAGCCGAGGGAGCGGCAGCAGTGTCTCTGGCGGATGCGGCCCAGGGCGGCGGCGTCGGCACGACCCGAGACGGCCCGGGCAACCGGGCGACTGCAACCCAGGCGGCGACGGCTCGGGCGGAGCGGGCCGGGTGGCCCGAGCGGTGGCGGCTCTCGGGCGCGTGTGAGGCGCGTGGAGGGCGGCTTCAGGCGGACTGGCGGCAGCTCGGTGGGCCAGCGGCGGCGACTGCGACGCGGCTGGCAGCAACTGCGACACGGCGGAAGTGGCCCTGGCTGAGGCGGCGACTCGGACGGTGGCGGCGTGGACCCGCGGTCGCGAGCGACGACTCCACAGATCCGGCGGCGGCGGCTCCGATCGGAGCAGCAGGCGGAGCGAGTGGTCGGAGGAGCGGCGGCGATGCAGCGGAGGTGACCCGAGCGGAAGTCTTCTCGCGACCGAGGACGACGACCCCGACGGCGACAGCCGTGGATCCAGCAGCGGATCAAAAGCACGCGCGGTCGGCGCCGCTGGTGAGGGCGGCCTACGCGAGGAGGCAGGGGCTGCGGCCGACGACGGCAGGTTGCTGGTGGCGACGGCTGATGCCGGGCGACGGGCAGAGAAGATGCTGCAGTGATGTGTTCGTTGGGATCTGGCGGTCTGCAGAGGGGTAGAGGAAGCTCTGGTGATGGCTGTGGCGGTGGTTCTTGTTGTTGTTGTTGTTGTTGTTGTTGTTGTAGATCTGATGTTGTATGCTGACGTGTCTCTTGTAGCTTCTTCATCATACTCTCAAAGGATTCCTTGATTTCGTTCACCTGCTTGCAGATCTGATCGCAGAGCGCGATCGCGTTGCTCCAGCCGTCAGCCATCTCATTAGCAGTAACTCTTATTGCGACCAATGACTCGGCAACAGGAACCATGGTAGCAGAAGTCGTGGGAAGGGATCGACTGCTCTGATACCAAGTTGTCATGAACCGGGGTAAACACCACCAAGAAGATGGCAGGATGGCGTCGGTGTAGAACGAGAGGGAGAGAGACTAGAGATTTAGACGGGGAAGACTTTAGTATTTCTCTGATTGATTACAATAGCATGCGGTAGCCCCCTTATATAGATGGTTCCCCCTAACAGATAGAATCTAATCACAATCACATCTCTAACAGATATAGTAACTAATATTATATCTCTAACTATATCTCTAACATAAGGAAATTAATCTCTAACTTAAATAGAATCTAATCTCTAACTTCTAATAATAGACCGACTAGGCCTTGGGCCCAAGGTCCACACCCCTGACAGAAATATTCTATCCCGAAGCATAAAGATTGAAACAGTAATATATGTTTTTGCAGGATGTTGATTAGCATTGATCTTTCGTGGATGTTGACAAAGCTCTTTCAGAGGCCCAGAACTACCGTTGTTTAGTTTCCTTGTATAATGGGAATCAGGGCTTATGTTTTTGTTTACAAATTCCGAACATTGGATGAATAATGTGTATCTGAAATGTTTAATCAAACAAAGCTGGTTTCCTTTGTGAATTGTGTAACCATCCTATTTCTCCCCCCAGAGCTGATCCATAAAGAAAGTGTTGTTTGTTGTTGTTAACTTGTTATGGCTTTTTATATGTATGTTTGTATCTAACCGTTGGTGAGGTTCAGAGTTCAGACTGGTTTGGTGCAATTGTTATGACTAGAATAAGTGTAGCAATAGCTTTTACTCAAGGATGATTTAACTATGAATGGAACAATCTGACGACAAAATTGCTAAAGTCTATAGTTGAGGCAACCCGGGAAGACCACCAACCCACATGGTGCCGCGAAGCCCACATAGTGTTGCCTGCGAAATGTCTTGCGGCTGATGCGGGCTTGGCCAGATTGACCACGGACATGCCCACTTGCACCCCTAAATTACACCCGGGAGTAGAATGTATTTTACATATGTACGTACATACATACAGAGTAAAATATTATGAGATGCTTAAAAGGGTTTTACAGGGATGATATCAGATTGCTAAATCAAAATTTCCCTCTACATTGTCTCTGTCTCCCTTTGCTTGATGAATAAATTACTAGTTTTTGTTGCAACACATACTCACCAAGATACCTATGTTCAACGTTCATAAAATATGGGCCCAGTCTTGTTTTGGGGCCCTCTGGCTTACCAATAACCAAGACAAAACCATCCAGATCCAGTGTCCAGTGTTTTCGCAGAAACCCATGGCTCAACTTTGGCCAAAATCAGTAAGAGATCAGTCTAGTAAGGCTGTATATCAGACCAACAAAAAAAATTTGTGTGTGTGTGGGGGGGGGGGGGGGGGGGGGAGCTTCTCAGATCCAATACCCAATCTCAGCCACAGCTGTTCTAACAAATTACCAGCTGTGACTAGCTGATTGGCCAGTTAACATCGTCAAATGATTTCTGAGCACTTTTCTAATGAGCAAAGACAAACAAAATCTACAATCTACATTTTTAGTTAGTGATTTCTATATTAGTAGGATCTTGTTACAAGTTACAAGCACCACCTGCCAGTCGAAGACAAGTGGCGCTTAAGACAATTCTGGAGATAGGTCAAGGTAAACTATGGTCCATTTCAAGTGATTTCACACAGGTTATACATACTTATACATTTGATGTAACTAACACATCCACTTCAAACTAATATTTGGGTGCAATCATGCATATTCTCATGTGGACTGTTGGATGAGAGTATGCACTATCACTATAGGTGATAAGTGGCTGCGGCACTGGACCTTGTCAGTCTGGAGCTGTCCTAACTGATTTGAAGTCTCCAGGAGACTTGCTCTCAGCTGCTGGAGTTGTCATCAGGGGAATGTTCAGCTGCTCTCTACATCAGTTTGGGCCCACGGCAACACTGGTACCACCGGCCCCACATAACAGAGAGATGTATGAATCAGATTTAATGGGTCATGAGAAGGTGAGAGCCCTCATTAATAATTTTCCAACACATGAGGGGTTACTCAGACAGTTGCACATCACGTGACCGTAAATCCCACAAATCTGATCCATCACCCATCCATCCCTTATCCAACGGTCCACGTACTCGAATATGAGTTTGCAGTATTGCACTACATATGTCCCTATGACTAATTATTTTCAGATTCATAATTTGCCAACTTTGGGCCCTTTCTCAGGCGAAAGCAGCTAGAATCCAAGCAATTCCAGATGAAGATCAGCTGTTCAGGCAACTAGCAATTCTCAATGTGAACTCGAATTCAGTTTATTCTCTTAGGAGCAGTTGTATAAATATTGAAAATTCATTACCTCCAGCAACACAAACACAAGAGTCCTTGAAATTTCTCAAGGCAGAAGATTTTGGTTGAGAATCCATCCAGTTAGTTCTAACAACAGATGATGATGGGATCATTTCTTCCTCCAGCTCCTGCCAAATGCTTTCACTAACATTAACCTGCTATAGAAGACACATGCCACAAGTTAGGAATACCTTCATTTTCTACAACACAAGCACAGAATAATGTTAATGTTCATGGCAAAAATGCCCAATGCATGATTCATTTTATGCCCCTTTTTTTCAAATAGTTCAAGTAGCCATCAGACTTACTCTATTAGAGTATAGGGGCACAAACACGACAGATTCAATGTTTGGTTACTCCAAGGAATGTAATGGTAGATAAATTAGAAATACTCCTGCTATAGTTGCGATGGCCTTACATCTGCATTTGATGCATAAGTGCGATGATCTTCATATATAACTCTGAGTGATGACATGTTAAAAACAGGAAGTTGAAGCTTGTATACGTCAAATTTCTCTCCCATACTCTATTAACAAAACACACATACAAAATTAGCAGTGTACAAAAGTTTGGTGCAACAGGTGCAAAGTACTGTCAGGCTGGTCACAGACCTGAACAAAATGGAAAAAATCATTGAGGAACATGCTTTGGGTTGCACGCGACTGATGGCTACAAGCAATGACCTCCAGCAAGTGCTTGATGGCTACATCAAATATCCCAAGGACTCCATACCACCTAATTCATACAATCAGTGTCAGCGATAGTTTACAGACAAGGATATAATGAAGAGAAGATAAAACATGCAACTACCTC
Organism: Dendrocalamus latiflorus; assembly: GCA_017311315.1. NCBI lineage: Eukaryota > Viridiplantae > Streptophyta > Magnoliopsida > Poales > Poaceae > Dendrocalamus > Dendrocalamus latiflorus. Next base: position 3,747,797 of record CM029611.1, read on the forward strand.
CCAACATTAAAATGCACATGATCATTGATGTAACTCCAAGGATTTTGTTTGTAAACAAATAGAGCATTTCTGTATGCCCGAACAGCATGTTGCTTCTGCATTTTAAGGAAGAATGCTCAGGATTCAACACAGATTCAATCAGCCTCTATAGCATTACTAAAATATCACTGCAGTAAAGAAATTATTATACACCTGATCAGATATGTAGTAACTATTGCCAGCTAAGATTAGGTGAAGTCCATACTTTCGAATCATAGGTGGACTGGACAACAAATAGCAACAAGCAGCTTGCTCAAGCAGTACAGCAGAATGCAAAGAAGGTTCCTGAATAGAAGAAGTTTCCATCATTAATGTGTGTAACAAACAAAAAACCTTCCCATAGAAGAAAAAACTAAAAAGCACCATTATGCATACTTAATGCTAGATATACCTCATTTGAAATGCGAAAATACACACTTGACGCCTCCCTATACTGCCCTCTTGTTTTAAGCATTTCTGCCCACCAAAGGCCACATCTAGTAGCATTTCTCCGCCCAGACGTTCCAATTCTCTGCTAATATGATTACTTAATTACACTCTGAATGAAGAAGAACAAGACCAAACAAGCGAAGCTAAAAGGATATTGATAATTCAAAACTCAATAAACAAAAAAAGGGTCAAAATAAGACATAAGAGTAGCAATACCTACTTGGAATGCTCCCATTGCTTTATAATCATTATAATCATGCAAAATTGCAAAATATGTGTCTCATTTCTTGAAACTATAACTTTAAACTTTCCTTGATGCCATACAGCCCGACCGCCCACCCACACACTGTCATGAACCGGGGTAAACACCACCAAGGAGATGGCCGGATGGCGTCGGCGTAGAACGAGAGGGAGAGAGACTAGATGTTTAGGCGAGGAAGAGACTTTGATATTATTCTGCTTGAATACAATGGCATGCGGTAGCCCCCTTATATAGATGGGCTCCCCCTAACAGATCGAATCTAATTTCAATCCTATCTCTAATAATATGGAAACTCATATCATATCTCTAATTATATCTCTAACAAGGGAAACTAATCTCTAACTCAAATAGAATCTAATCTCTAATTTCTAATAATAACCTGACTGGGCCTTGAGCCCAAGGCCCACACCCCTGACACTACACCCCTCTCGGACATGTAGCTCGTCCTCGAGCTGCTAGACGGCGGCCAATGGAAGACCTTCGACGCCGATGTAGAAGACAAACGGTGGCGGGGTGCTGCAGCAGATGGAGACGACTGACCCAAACCAAGCAGAACAAGGCTAGACGAAGTGTAGCGCCTTTGGTATATAATGCCTTGAGTCGTCGGTCGGTTTAACCGACCGCAGCCCACACATCTTCGGCCGATGGGCGACGCCAGGGGCGACTGAAGGCGCCACGGCGGCGGCGAAGAGCGGCGGCCGACGCGGACCGGCGGAGGCGGCGGCTCCGGTCGAGGGCGGCGTCAGGAAGCGGCGGTCGATGTGGGGCGGCCGACGGAGTGGCCGGCGGAACGGCCAGACGGCGAAGCGGCCAGCCGGAGAAGCGGCTGCGGTGGAAGCGGACCCGGCGGCAGCCCGGATGACAGCGCTCTCGGCGGCGGCGGCTTGGGCGGGGGGCGGCGGATCTGGCAACGGCCAGATCTGGCGACGGCGGCGCACGGGCAGGGGGCGACCGGGAACGGCAACGTCGGCAGCGACCTGCGTGGATGCGACCAACGTAGCGGCTGTGACGCGGGCAGAGGTGGCCCGGGCCGGGATCCGGGCGGCGATGGAGACCGGCAACCGGGCTACGACAGCTTCGAGCACGTCGGTGGCCGTGTACGGAAGCGGCCGGGCTACGGCGGCTTCGGGTACGCCGGCGAGCGAGCACGGAAAAGACCGTGGCGGCGTCGGCATCTGACATGCCGACAGCCGCGAGCAACTTCGAGTGGCTGCACCGAGAACGGATCCGGGTGGGGGCGCAGGGAACAGCTTCGGGCGCAGGGGACTCTCGGCGAGGGGGCCCGAGAAGAATCTCGGCGCGGTTTTGCACCGGAGGATCTGGTGGTCTGCAGAGGGGTAGAGGCAGATCTAATGGCTGTGGCGGTGGATCTTGCTTTTGATGTCGTTAGGGATCTGGTGCTAGATGATGATGTGCCTGGATCTTTTTCTCTTGTTGCTTCTTTCTCAGATTCTCCACAAATTCATTTACCTGCTTGATCATCTTATCGCAGATCGCTATCGCGTCGCTCCACCCGTCAGCCATGGTAGCAGAAGTCGTGGGAAGGGATCGACTGCTCTGATACCAAGTTGTCATGAACCGAGGTAAACATCACCAAGGAGATGGCCGGATGGCGTCGGCGTAGAACGAGAGGGAGAGAGACTAGATGTTTAGGCGAGGAAGAGACTTTGATATTATTCTGCTTGAATACAATGGCATGCGGTAGCCCCCTTATATAGATGAGCTCCCCCTAACAGATCGAATCTAATTCCAATCCTATCTCTAATAATATGGAAACTCATACCATATCTCTAATTATATCTCTAACAAGGGAAACTAATCTCTAACTCAAATAGAATCTAATCTCTAATTTCTAATAATAACCTGACTAGGCCTTGGGCCCAAGGCCCACACCCCTGACACACACCTTCTCAAAAACAATGAAGGGGAAAAAGGGGCCTTCTGTGTATCTCTTAATTTACAAAAGAAAATAGAAAATGCAAAACTCTACCCCGGTTTGGCACATCCTACTTTGAGATCTTATTTATCTGCTTTGAGGGATTTAAGAAATTAGAATCATTGACATTATATTTAGTGTATTTTGGCTGTTACCAAGTACCTTTCTCTGGTTAAGGGCCTCAATGACAGAAGAATGCCAGGCACAAATTTCCAGAATAATTCTATGGGAACTCCATATTATGCCTTCAAGAGTCTACAGTGTTATCTAAATGCGGTGCTGTCTTGTTGTGAGCACCACAATACCACATATTTGTTGTATCCCACACACTTCTTCTAAACACAGCACAGGTTCTTCATATTTGAACAGTAGATACAAGAATGTGCATAAGGAATTTAAGTATTTAACATAAAAGAGGATAAATTTAAATCAGCGTGGACTTCTGAGCAACCTGATTATGTATCTGACACAGTGTAGGTTATTGCAACAAGTCAAAAAATCAAAATGAAATCCGGCCTGAAACCAGTAATTAGTCCAAGAAGCCATTATCCCAACTAAATTCCGGTACAAGACATCAAGGGAGATATGTCGAACCCCGCTTTCACCAAAGCGACACCTATAGTATACTAACACCATCATCATAAACATCAATGTTTTGCTGCTACTATTGGTTTGTGGATGTCGACAGAAGTTCCAATGCCGGACAATTTGAAAAGTAAGTTTAATGACATATGATGCAGGAAGTCCCAAAAATTCACACAGGCCTACTTGCTAGGTTGATATGCTAAACAAGGTTTGCGTTGATTATTAATTGGACATCAGGCGTACCAAGGATCGAAAAACCGGTACCGGGGCGAATCCCGGCCGCCGGGCGGTACCGGTAACCGGAAATCCCGGTTTAAAACCGGATGAAATTTAGCAAACAAATTTTTTTGGCGGGGTGGGAGGCGGCCGGTAACCGGCCGGTTACCGGACCGGTTACCGGTTTTACCGGTAAGAAAACCGGAAAAACCGGTGGAATGAGTATGGAAGTTGGAGCTCCACTTTTGTTGCCGTGAATTGAAAGTTATGGGTGGACATTTTGCCAAAAGCTTAAGTTTTTTAAAACAAATAAAACCCGCATAAGACTACATCAAACTAATCCCTTCTTGAAGCATTTTCTTGTAACTATGAGGCTAAAAGTAATTGAGATGCATGACAACTAAAAGTATTCAGACTGATGCATACTTATCTCCAAAGTTGACAGATTATGATTGCATCACTTACACCCTTAACATTGATAAATATTATTTAGCATTAATACTTCAATGCTCCAACTGTAATCTTTCAGTGTGCCTTCTGAAGAGTGTTTATCATCTAGGTTTTGATGATTGTGGAAATAGGATGCTAAGATAGGTGTTACTGTTTTATTTAATTGTATCATATCCCTCAAAACTACCTACATATTACTGAATGTAAAAGTTAGTGTTACACAATATAAATATCATTAGGAAAACTAACTTTTACATTCAAAATTTGAAAATTCCTAATACATTCACGGAAAAAAGTATGAAATCAAGCACGGAAAGTGCATGCATCTTCCTAATACATTTTATTAGTGCTAAATAATGTAAATATCATTAGATAAACTAATTTTTACATTCAAAAGTTTAAATTTGAATTAAATAAAAAACCGGCGGGTTTTTTTCTCCCGGTCGGCACCGGTAAAACCGGTTACCGCCGGTAACTGGCCGGTTACCGCCGGTATTTGGATCCCTGGGCGTACCTGAACTAGAATAGACATGAAAAACTGTTCATGCAAAATGGGATTTGAGCTCTTTCTCTCTTTGTACGAAAGATTGAGCAATAGTACAGAACAAAAATATTGTATCAATGGATCTAACAATGTTAAGCAATGATTATTTGCCCATGTGTAAAAACCTAAAGGTGAATTTCTAAAACAAATACCAGATGTGTACTGAAGGCATTTTCCATGCAATATTCAGCGTCCTTCCTTGACTGATCCAACATGAAATAGCAAAGTCCACTCATTTCCTGCAAAAAGTGCAAATATATTATCATGGAGTGAATATCTAGTTGGATACTGGGCCATCACAACATAGTCAATCTTATTTATTACTCATTGAAAAGCAATTAAGCTCAGTGCAATGAATTCAGAGGCATATCATCTGATCTATCATACAAGTAAGGCCTAGCTCCACATTTGAGGGCAAGTATGGATTAGGTACTTAGCTTGTTAAGTGAGCATAGCACTTGTCCCTTGTCAATTATTTTTAGGCTAAAGAGAACCATCCTGTTTGATTGAGACAGCTAACCAGGATATTCCTTAAGAATTGCCATTCTAGTTGTGCCTTTACTTCAGACTCAAAAGTCAAAAATACTATATATGCTATATGTATATCGAGGGGAAAAAGTTGTGCAAAACAAACTAAAAAAAGTCACGCACCTGTACACTAGCAAAGTGCTTCCAAGCTTTATCAAGCTTATAATCTGTTGAGAGCAATCTGTAATTGGACAAAGCAAGCTCATAGTCCCGCAACATGAAAGCATAATCACCAAGAACTCTGATCTGTGACTCTATGGAGGTGAACGTATACCTGTTGTGAAAATTAGTTTTACAGCAAATTACAAAAAATAAATTAATAAATTATACAGTGAAAAGTGTCAAGATGTTATAAATAACCACTTGCATTGGGCCATTGGCAGCTTCTGGGACATCATCTCTCTTTCTCCACCACAAGTTCTTCATCTGATTTCTAAAGCCCTTTCTTGTTGTGGCTACCTAGAGCAATACTGAATATTGTTAGAAATATATTTAAAAACAACACAATTTTTTAACAACATACCTGCTGATTGAGTGTACGAATCTTTTGCTCCATGTAGGGGATGATATGATTAGAAGCAAAATCTTGGATGAAGTCCTTAATCTGATAAAGAAACAAGCTCAGCAATTAAGTATCTTGTACAACTTGACAGCCAGCTAACAACGCTTGCATGTTGCATCAGTGCATGTAACACTAAATCCCAGAGGAAAAACTGAAGAATATCGATCTAGTACTAGGAAAATAAGAGAAAAAAAATGGTATGACCTCCTTGGCACCAATGCCTGTAAAAACCTTGAAACAACTGACTAACAAGTCGGTTACTCCAATACTGACTGTCAAAAGCTCAACAGTCCTTTAACCCCACCCAACAATACCCATAGTTGAACAAAGTTTCATGACACTTTCTGTGCCCAGCAAAGCTTAATGGAGAGGCAGATGACTACATATTACACCAAATGCTGCAATACCTCATCCAAATCATCCATGTTAAGGCAACATGCTCCTTCATGATTGTTGAAGCCATGACCTTTCTGCGTTTAGTCAAGAAAAGACTATAAGCAGATAGCATACCTGCTGAACTATGTAGACGTTAATGCAATTTAATCTGAAGAAATTCAGTGCACTCACATAAGGTAACCAAGAACTGTCAGCATTACTAACATCTGCTTCTGTAGAAGAATTAATACACAACAATTTACAATCGTTCAAACCAAGGGTGCTCCTCATTTCCGCTAAGATGTTCACAGCTCTTGACACAAAAAGTAACACAGGTCAACAAAAAAAGTATAGGAATGAAACTTAAGAATACAAAAGAATTGGAAATCAGCAATTGAACAAAATGATAATAATAATAAAAAGAATGAAAGGAAACCATTTAATAATAGGACACCATTCAAGTGCTCTGCACTTTGCTTCACCAATGCAAGCAGTTTAGACATGCACTATGACCTTATATGCATAACCCTAGCCCCAAACAGATATTCTAAACGAGTCTTATATCAGAGGTGTTTGGCCCTATTTGGGGCAGCTTAGCTAGCTCTAGAAGTGGCTACTCTGATAGGTTGGAAAGGAGGGGCTTCAGGGGGTGTTCGTATTGGCTTCTGCTTCTGGCTTCTGTTTGGAGAAACCAGAAGTAAATATGAACGCATGGCTTCTTGAAACGGCTTCTCCACTTCTCTAGTTCCCGTCTCACTCTGAGAATAGAGCAGGGGGTCACGGGCGCATCACACACATCATTTCTCTCGCTCCCATCTCGCGCACGCATCTCTCCCTCACTTTTCGCACCACTCGTTCCCTCTTTCTAAAAGCTATTTTTTCAACCGCTATTATTCATTTTAAGCCATCAGCCACAGCCAAAATCCATTAGCAGAAGCCAATACGAACACCCCCTCAGTTTCTTCTTACAAAGGGAGCTTAACCTTCCTTGAGAAGCCACACCCTGTTTCGGTTTGAGGGAGCTTAAGCTTCCAGTGGACTCTTAGCTTAAGCTTAAGCTCCCCTGAACAGGGCCGCACCTTATGAGGATAGATCTCAAGTTGTCTAGGGGCAAGTTTTTTGGCTTAGTCAAGTTCTCAAGGAGGTAGGGAATCGGAAGCTTATAAGCAGTATTCTAAATAGCGGTGGGCAGGCGGATAACCCATTGTTAAGTGTTCATGCGGTATGCAGCTTGGTTTAACTATTACCAGGAAAACAGACATATTCATTATAGAATAAATTGCACCTTGTACCGGGTAACTTATCATTTGTTTCATTTTGCACCAGGGTTATCCTATACTTTCATTTTGCATCAGGGTAGACCAAATAAAATTTCACTTTGCACTAGCCAATCAATTCCAGTCTCAAACAAAGCAATTATATTAAAGGAACAGTGCAAGCAAAATTGTTTATACCAACTTGTTATTACGTAGCCAGTTTGAGTCAAACAAGGTAGGGCTAGTGCAAAGTGAAATTTTATTTTATTCACTCTGATGCAAAGTGAAAGTATGGGTTAACTCTGATGTAAAATGAAACAAGCGATAAGTTACCCGGTGCAAAATGCAATTTACTCTTCATTATATAACAGTACATCATACATGGTTTGTGCTAAACATAAGTAAAATATGCATTCAAACAACAAAAGAGAACTTTACAAACTAAAAATCACCTATCTATGTGATTAGTTTTGTTAAACTACTATATTGTGAAAATGACCAGCACATAAGTGGACATAAGCAGCTAAGTGGCATAGCATAGTGGTGAACCTACCGCTAACACTTATACGGCTCAACCGGACTTGAATCAGAACAATCCTTATAAGATAATATTCACCAAGAAACTTGACAATGAGCTAGCTTATGGAAGAAGCATAAACTACCTTAAAATACATTGAACAAGGGTTGGCAGACTATCTAACCTCAGTGAAGAGAAAGCAGCCCTAAAAATGGCGAACTATTATTTATGTAGGCATTTCAGGCTTTCTATTCGCATTATTAACACAAGCTCACAAACATGTTTTATCAATTCTGAAAAAGTTGGTGAGGTATGTAAGAAGAACCAAAACTAGCTAGGATTTCTCATTTCTCAATACTTCATTTCATTAATGCACAAGGGGGAGAGCATGTTCTCTATTATGAGGAAAGAAGAATAATACATCTCTTGTGGTCCATCTTGTTGGTCATGAAGAACAAGATAGTGCTTCAGAAGCTGGGGATCCATTATGCCCTCATTTAAAAGAGAAGGCAACTGATTTGTGCTGAAGAGATCAACAAATTTGCTGATTGGCTCTTTGTCCTTTGACGATACAACTAAAAGACCTGTTAACAATAGTCAGAGTATGAGCAAGAACATATTATGCCCCCCACCCCCCCAAAAAAGAACAACCTGTTAGGATGATCTCAGGGCTTTGGCCCAACGGCCAAAGCCCACCCCTTGACCGCGCCCTGATCGGGGGCGCCCAGCCCGTTTGGCTGGTGGGCCCCTGTCGCCAGCGCTATAAATACAGAGGTGGGGGCCGGGCGGCACGCATCACGAGGTTGACCGCGCCGCCGTCACCCCACCTACAAACCCTAGACCCGATCTGTAAGAGGGGTGCGCTGAGCCGACGGGAAGCACCACCGGCGCCGTTCACCGCCGCCAGGGAGACGCCGCCGCCCGGGACACGCCGCCGAGGAGCCCCGCACCTCTTCCCCGACCGTCGCTGCCCGTGCGCAGACTTCACCGAGCGTCCCCGAGATGGCCGCCTCCTCCTCCTCTACATCCGAAGGTCGGTACCCCTCTCTCCCTCTCGGTTTTGCCTCAAGAACACGAACCCCAAAGGATAGACCCCGGCTAGATCTACCCTAGAGATCCTAAAAGAAACCCTAGAACTAATAATGGTATCAGAGCCTCCTAGTTTTAGATCTAGACGGAGCGAAGAAAGAAAAGAGATCGACCCCGCCCCGAACCCTAGAAAACCAGAAAAGGAAAAAGAACAGAGAAGGGGAACGGGGCGAAACCCTAACCCTAGATCTGAAAAGAGTCTTACCTGGCGTGGTCGCCGGGTCGCCGTCGTCGTCGCTGGCGTGCGGGAGATCGGCAGAGTCTCGGGCTCGCCGGCGCTCCACGTACGGGCCATCGCCGACGCGCGCTTGAACGGGCGCCGACACGGAGCCGCTCGACGGCGGCGCGCTCCCTCTCAGGGGAGCGCGCACGCCGGCGAGAGGGCCCGCGGCGGCGCCGTCTTCTCCTTCTCCGGCGGCGTGGACGCAGTCGCCGTCGCCGCCGCTTCGCTCGCTCGGTCGGGTGCGGACGAGAGAGAGGGGAGAGAGAGGAATGGATTAGGGTTTCGGGGGCGTCCGCCGCGCGCCGTTTTGATCGGGCGAAAGAGGCGCTGAGCCGTCGGATCGCATCGGGCGGCTGAGATCGCGCCAAGCCGCGTCGGGCTGGCTTTTGGCCCAGGCGGGCGAGCGTTTTCCCGGCCCAGGCCCAGGTTGCGGCCGCGTCCGCTCGGCCGAGAGGAACGGGAGCCGTCGGATGTGAATCCGACGGCTGATGTTTTTGCGGCCGGGGCGCGGGGTCGGCGCGACGTCCGCGCGAGCGCGTGGGCGCGTGAGAGAGGCCGAGCGGGCCGCAGAGGCCGCGCTCGGGCAGGCCGCGCGTGCGTGAGGCCGCGGGCACGCGCGCGCGGGAGCCGGCCGAGCGGGCCGCCAGTGGGCCGCGGGCGCGAGGAGCGGGCCAAATTGGCCGGATGAACAGTAAAGTCCGAAAAATGAATTTTATTTAATTTCAGAAGCATTTTTGAGTGTATTTTAATGAAATTTGCACCATTTTTCTCTGTAATTTTTGCACCAACGTGTTAATTTTTCCAGAGATTGATGTTTACAGTATAATGCTTCTGAATATTGAATTATTTTTTTTAGAATAATTACAGTTTCCGCTGCAAAAGTTAATATTGATTGTTTTTCATTATTAAATTCGAACCAACGGGAGAATTTAATTTTGGAAAAATAGATTAAAATTCCCAGAGATTTATGATACTGTTATTTTCTGACCAACGTTGTTAATATCAGTATTATAAATTTTAATGTTGATTTCATGCATTATTTCTATTTCTGCCCAACGGTGATGTAGATTTAATGTATGATAGAATTGTTTTTAAATTGTATGTCGTATTTTTGACCAACGTTGAAAATAAGGCATATGATTTTGATGTTACGTTCTCACTGTATTTGAAATATTTTTCAGGAGGATACAACTTAATGAGTTGTATTAGAGAAATCCCCACTCTCAAAGGTGATAATTATGGAGAGTGGAAGAAAAAGTTAGATTTAGCTTTTATCTTGGCTGAGGTGGACTGGGTCCTCACTACAGCACGTCCCACTGAGCCTTTGGCGCCAGTGAGGGAACAGAATGAGGATGACACTGCATGGCAGAAAAGACAGAGGGATCATGCTCCCTTGCAGATGTCTTATGATCTTGATCATAAGAAATGGACCACAGCCAACAAGAAATGTATGGCTGTGATAAAGAACACAATTGAGCCTGCTATTTTGGGCTCAATTGCAGAGTGTGACACTGTCACTGAATATCTCGATAAAATAAAGAGTCAGTTCACTGGCTCTTCAAAGACTTATGCTACACAGCTGATTAAGCAGCTGGTAACAGAGAGGTATTCTGGCGGTGGCAATGGCATAAGAGAGCACATTCTTAGAATGAGCAACTTGGCATCTAAACTGAAACCGATGGATTTGGCTCTCAAGGATGAGTTCCTTATTCATTTGGTTTTTGCTTCTTTGCCAAAAGAGTTTGACACTTTTGTTGTCAACTATAATATGCAGCCCGAAAAATGGGACATGGAAAAGTGCATAGCCATGTGCGTGCAAGAGGAGGAAAGAATCAAATCCTCACATGGTGGTGCTATAAACTTTGTGAGGGAAAACAAGAAAAAGAATTATAACAGTAACCCCTTCTCAAAGAACAAGGGCAAAGCCTCTGTACATCAGCCTCAACAGAACAAATTTGCTGTAGACAAAGACCAGTGCCTTCACTGCAAGAAGACGGGACACTACAAGAAGGATTGTCCTGACTATTTAAAGATGATAATGGCTAAGAAAGGTGAGAACATTATTACCTTTATTAATGAATGCCTGTATGTGAAATATTCGAAATCCACTTGGTGGATTGACTCAGGAGCAACTGTTCATGTTGCTAATTCTTTACAGGGATTCCGTTCGACGAGGACTACGCAAAGAAAAGAAAGATGCGTTAAAGTCGCAAATGGAGTCGAAGCTGAAGTTGAAGCCGTTGGCGATCTTTCATTAGAATTAGCTAATGGCTCCACTCTTCTACTTAGAGATGTCCTTTTTGTACCCTCTTTACAGAGGAATTTGATTAGTGTATCAAATTTGGACAAAGATGGTTATGATTGCAATTTTGGAAATGGCAAGTGCGAAATAATGTTTAATAAAGAATGTGTTGGTATTGCCATATTACAGAATGAGCTTTATTTGTTATCATTATGTGATGATGTGAATGTCGTATGCGATAATGAGAACGTTGCGTGCGAGAAAGAAATTGAATCCTCGTCTACGAATGTAAACAGAAAACGAAAGAGAACTCTAGATGAGTCGTCGAAATTATGGCACTGTCGTTTAGGCCATATTTCGAGGGGGAGAATAGAAAGACTAGTAAAGAATGATATTCTTCCTCCATTAGAGTTCTCAGACTTAGAACAATGCAGAGAATGCATTAAAGGAAAATATGTAAAGAAAATAAAGAAAGACGCTAAAAGAAGCACAGGAGTTCTACAAATTATTCACACAGATATTTGTGGTCCTTTTCCTGTGAAAAGTGTGGATGGATATGACTCGTTCATAACATTCACAGATGATTACTCCCGTTATGGATATATTTATCCAATCAAAGAAAGAAATGAAGCCTTGGATAAATTCAAGATATTTAAGGCTGAAATTGAAAACCAACACGATTTAAAGATTAAGATAGTCCGATCTGATCGTGGTGGGGAGTACTACGGTCGACATACCCCTTATGGACAAGTTCCTGGACCTTTTGCGAGGTTTTTACAGGAAAATGGAATAGTAGCCCAGTATTCTATGCCGGGCGAACCTCAGCAAAATGGAGTAGCTGAAAGACGCAACCGTACCCTGATGGATATGGTGCGAAGTATGATGAGCTACTCCACACTCCCATTGAGTTTATGGATGGAGGCGTTGAAAACCGCCATTCATATTCTCAACAGAGTGCCTAGTAAGTCGGTGCCCAAAACACCGTACGAGTTGTGGACAGGAAGAGTTCCCTCACTAAAGCACTTACGTGTGTGGGGGAGTCCTGCTGAGGCTAAAGTATTTAACCCAAACCTTGGGAAACTTGATCCCAAAACAGTAAGTTGCCATTTCATTGGCTACCCTGAAAAGTCAAAAGGTTATCGTTTCTACTGTCCAGACAGATACACAAAGTTTGTAGAAACGAGACATGCTGTCTTCTTAGAGGATGAAATGATGAGGGGGAGCATGGTAGCTCGAGAGATTGACCTTGAAGAGAAGCGGGTGTTTGCGCCCACTCCGATGATTCAAGAGCCATTCTTCACACTACCTGCTGTCGCTGCACCGACGGTGCAAGACACTGTGGTGCCAGCACCTGTTATTGTTCCTTCCGTGGCACCAATGAATGAGAATGAAGAACCTGTTCTTCAGGATCATATAGAACCTATTGCCACAGATGAGGGGGAGCAACAGCAGCCTCAAACAGTAGATGTACCGAATGAGGAGGCCCCGAGGAGGTCTCAAAGATTAAGAAGATCAGCTATTTCTGATGATTATCAGATTTATCATACAGAGGAATTTCAAATGGAGGATGATCCCACCTCATTTGAAGAAGCCATGAGAAGCGAAAATTCCTCAAAATGGCTTGATGCCATGGAAGAGGAGATGAGGTCCATGAAGACTAATAAAGTCTGGGACTTGGAAATTATTCCTAAAGGAGCCAAAACAGTAGGCTGTAAATGGGTCTACAAGACAAAGCTTGACTCCCAAGGGAATATAGAAAGATACAAAGCGCGACTTGTGGCAAAAGGATTTACGCAAAGAGAAGGGATTGATTACAATGAGACATTTTCTCCAGTCTCATGTAAAGATTCCTTCAGAATCATAATGGCATTAGTAGCACATTATGATTTAGAGTTACATCAGATGGATGTAAAGACGGCATTTCTTAATGGGGATTTGGAGGAAAATGTTTACATGGCACAACCGAAAGGTTTTGTCGTGGAAGGAAATGAAAGAATGGGATGCCGCCTAAAGAAATCAATTTATGGGTTAAAGCAAGCTTCAAGACAATGGTACTTGAAGTTTGACAGTACAATAAGAAAATTTGGGTTTAAAGAGAATGTAGAGGACAACTGTGTTTATGCAAAGTTTAAAGATGGGAAGTTTATCTTCCTAATCCTGTATGTGGATGATATCCTACTAGCTAGTAGTGATGTTAGCCTACTACTGGAAACAAAGAAGTTTTTGTCCTCAAACTTCGATATGAAAGATCTTGGTGAAGCTTCATTCGTTCTAGGGATAGAAATTCACCGAGATAGAAACAAAGGGGTATTGGGACTGTCACAAAAGGCATACATAGAGAAAGTCTTAAAGAAATTTGGTATGCATAAATGTAGTCCATCACCTGCACCTATAGTCAAGGGCGACAGATATGGGGATTTTCAATGCCCCAGGAACCAGTATGAGATCGATCAAATGAAAGCGGTTCCATATGCTTCAGCTGTCGGAAGCTTACAGTATGCTCAAGTGTGCACACGCCCTGACTTAGCATTTGTTACCGGGTTACTTGGCAGATTCCAGAGCAATCCTGGAATAGAACATTGGAAATTGATAAAGAAAGTCTTGCGTTATTTGCAAGGAACAAAAGGCCTCATGATGACATACAGAAGATCAGATTCACTCCATATAGTGGGGTATACAGATTCTGATTTTGCGGGAGATGATAGAAAGTCTACATCCGGATATGTGTTCACTCTCGCTAAAGGAGCTATATCGTGGAAAAGCTCAAAACAAACCGTCACTACATCGTCCACAATGTATGCCGAGTTTGTAGCATGTTATGAGGCTACGGGGCAGGTGAACTGGCTAAAGAAGTTCATACCCGGTTTAAAAGTGGTTGACGACATCAATAGACCACTTAAGTTGTACTGCGATAATGAACCCGCAGTAACGTATGCCCACAACAATAAGTCAAGTGGTGCTGCCAAACACATTGACATAAAGTACTATGTTGTGAAAGATAAAGTTCGGGATCAAATTATAAGTCTAGAGCATATAAGTACCGCAAAGATGTTAGCGGATCCGCTTACAAAAGGCTTACCACCCAACGTGTTCAGAGAACATGTAGCCGGCATGGGTTTAAGGGAAAGCCTATGATTCCTGGACTAAAAGATGGCCCAAAGATTAAAGTAACTGTTTCAGAACAGAGAGGTGTATTGTAACTGTTGAATCTATCGGCGATTGACCGTGACGATGAGACATGTTCTATGCACTAATCTGTGATGGAATGTGTAAAGTCAAAAGTAATTAAAGATAAAGTATAGATTGAGATCAAGGGGGAGAATGTTAGGATGATCTCAGGGCTTTGGCCCAACGGCCAAAGCCCACCCCTTGACCGCGCCCTGATCGGGGGCGCCCAGCCCGTTTGGCTGGTGGGCCCCTGTCGCCAGCGCTATAAATACAGAGGTGGGGGCCGGGCGGCACGCATCACGAGGTTGACCGCGCCGCCGTCACCCCACCTACAAACCCTAGACCCGATCTGTAAGAGGGGTGCGCTGAGCCGACGGGAAGCACCACCGGCGCCGTTCACCGCCGCCAGGGAGACGCCGCCGCCCGGGACACGCCGCCGAGGAGCCCCGCACCTCTTCCCCGACCGTCGCTGCCCGTGCGCAGACTTCACCGAGCGTCCCCGAGATGGCCGCCTCCTCCTCCTCTACATCCGAAGGTCGGTACCCCTCTCTCCCTCTCGGTTTTGCCTCAAGAACACGAACCCCAAAGGATAGACCCCGGCTAGATCTACCCTAGAGATCCTAAAAGAAACCCTAGAACTAATACAACCACCTAAGAACAGGAAAGTGCCAAATCTCACATGCCACAGGGTGGTCAAAGGTTTCATGCTCTGAAAACGAGAGTGTCCGCATTAGTTCTCTATTGAACTTTTCAATCCACAATGGGCACAATTCAGCTTCAGGCTCTGGAATCATAGCAAGCAAGGAATCATATGTAGAATGGAACCAATAAACAGCAAACACTAACCGTAGACACAGCAATCAACTAGAGTAATACATGACGCGGCCAAAGAAACATTAATAAGGGACAAGCAAAAGAAACATTAATAAGGGACAAGCATGACATCAGCCAATTAGACACATCCGATCACCAACAAAATGGAGGTGGACATCATGTTGAAGCAACAAGGCTAAATCAGCCACCCAACAAAGATTCTTATTTAGTAACAAAGGCACAGAGGGCACTGAGCATCACATTAAACTTCCACACCATTTACAGGCAATTTGAGCTATCCACATTATAGCATGCATGCTCTCTATGTGTGCTCACTCAGCGAAGCTACTTCATTACTACAAAATAATCACCTGAAATTAGGCAGCAACTATAACATTCGAAGGAAAGGTTGTGGCTGCTTGATAAACATCATACCTTGCTCACAGCTTACATGTTCCACCATTCTTCATCTTAAAGGTTATTGGAATTATTTGAACTAATTAGCAGGCCAACCATAACGTCTCAACTATAATCCCATCATTTTTCTCAATGTGAAAATATGTTTCCTTAGCGAGGAGATAAAAAAGTGGATTCATATAGAAGCAGTGCAAGGGATCTCACTGCTAAGTACATCTTCAAGCTGTGGAGGGTCTGCAAGCAAATCCGAAAGAGCATTCTCATTGGCCTTGGAAACCACCAGCTTAATCCTCTCATCCGCCACCTGTTCCCAAAAAACAAGGCCATCATCAAACATTTCGACAACAGGCTTCTAGGACAACATCTATAAGTCCACAACATCCCAGAAGCTTCCAGAAGGCTCGAGAATAACCTCGTAGTCCTGCTTCCGTACGTCCGACGCATAAACCATCCGAATCTTAAACATCTGGAGCCTGTACGGCTGGTCACTCGCCGTCCGCACGGGCACTGCTCGAACACGCACACAGAGACGGAGAATTCTCCATGAGGTCACGGAACCAAATCTAACGAAATGCCACAAAATACCACACATAGTAAGCTGAATCCAAGCATGGGGAGGCGTATCACCGTCGATTTTTTTGAAGAGGGAGAACGGGGAGAGCATGTCGACGAAGCTGAGGCCGCTTTTGCGGCACGCGGCCTCAACGAGCGGGGTGGTCAGCACCATCACCACCGGGGTGATATCCTCGAGGAGAAGCCGCCCCAGGTAGCTCCGAAGCGGATCCATCGCGCCAAAACCCTAGCGGATCGAGCGGGGCCGGGCCGGGCCGGGCCGAGCAGCGGGCGAGGCGAATTGCGGGATGATTTGAGAGCGGGAGCGAGAGCTGGGGCTTCCAGGAGGGTAGCCCACCTTCGCCGGGATCGGGGTCGGCGGAGAGGTCTCCGGCGACGGCGAGGCGGTGATGGTGGTGGACCTGGTGGTGGTGATCTGATCTAGGAGGGCGCGAGGCAGGGGAGAAGACGACGACTGGCCATAGCGGGCAATTGGCTGGAGTGTGATTCGCGGGGCGGTGTAATGGGCTTCGTATTAAGGCCAGAATATTTTATACTGCGGCTGCTTCAGCTCTTCCTGCCAAGTACATACGGAGTTATCTGCATTTGGCCCTTGAGAGGTTTGGGTTGCACTGTCTCGTTCTATTTGACTTTTTTTTTCTTTTTTCATATCCGTTCTATTTGACTTACCGTTATCTTCATTGATCATTATGTTTTTCTAATTGTATGTTAGTAAAAACTTTTAATGATACAGAAGCTCATTTGATGAAATCTATCAATATCATTTCCATGTGACAAATTTAATTGTTGTATATATTTATTACTTCTAAAAGTTTACTGAAATAACGATTTGAACATGACAAATGCGGGCAGATACAAATCATAGAATACAAGACGGGTTGAATATTAGCGATGGTTGTTCTTCGTCAGGGGGTGCATTTACAAGGATGCATGCATGACGCGCAGCTTTTATATCCAAAATCCAATCTTCGTATACAGAAATGTTGCAACCGCTACAACTCCCAGAGAGGAAAAAAAGAAAGAAAGAACAGTAATACTCAATTAATTTACAGTGTCTTTCTGACAATAAAATGAAGATGATCATTTTCATGGTATGCCAAGCGCTGTCAAGCCAGGTAGTTGTAGATCTGGGGGTTACTTCTGTCTCTCTCCAGATACTCCCTATCGATTAAGCTCTCTATCCTTTTCTTCATATCCGCTGGCTTAATCGGGAACTTGAGCTGAAAGAGGGAAGCCAACGAAGTAATAAGGTCGGATTGTGGTGCGAGGGAGATAATATAGGCAATCAAGTCAATAATTATGTGTCTCACCTGCTGAAAAAGCTCAGTTATTAGAAGGGTGTGGCTGAGGGTTTTCCTTGTCTTCATTATTCGAACTATGGCGGCGTCAACCTGCATATAACCAAAAGAACATTCACATTACTCTCCGTGGTCCCAATTCATCAAAGACATGTTTGGTACATTTGTTTCTACATAATGAAATTGATAGGAAAGGTAAAGTTCAACCAAAAAGATAACATTTGGGGTGGGGGTGGGGGGGGGGGGAGCAGGTACGGGGTAGCAATGCTGTATCGTTTAAATGCAAAAAAGTCATGCACAGCATATTAGTTAAGCTAACAATGTAACTACAAGTCCCCCAAGGATAATTGACCGCATATGTACCGCAAATTTCCCAGACCATTCTCTACAGTTAAACCATCAGATGTTTCTGTTCGCAAGTTTAGGCAGTTAAGGGTTAAGGTACCTGATACTGACGATCCTGGAACACTCTCTCAGTGGTGCTCGTGTTTTCTTCTACGGTCTCCTTCATCTGAATTGCATTCACCTGGAAGTACACAACACCACCTTAGTAAAGCTTGCTGACACCATACCTCAAATAAACCACCCCCACCGACACAAATTAAGGGAACTAACAGTACCTTTATGCGATAAAGGGGAGCACTAAATTCTTCATTAAATACAAACTCGTCCTTATCTTGTATATCTCGCCCTTTTGGTATCTGAAAATACAAATGACAACTAAACAAGCTGTATACTGAAAATAGGTCAAAGACAAAATAAAGAGCCACACCTTTTGAAGAACCCGAACTTTACCGCATGCAAGTGATTGCAGCGTTCTTCTCAATTCTTTATCCTCAATTCCAGTTGAATCTTTGATGTCGAGGAAGCTTAGCTTTTGTGCGTCATTGAACAACATCAAAACCACACTCTTAACAGAAGGAACAAATCAGTAAAAGTTTTAATTATTGGTCTCAGCTAGTTACCGCTATGATAAGCCACTGAAAAAATGTGGAAAAATAATCCCACCTGAAATAATGACACTGCAAGTTCCTTTTTACCTTTTGGGAACTCTGCTTTTAAGACACAGTGACCCAAAGAATTTTGCCACATCAGACGCCTTCCACTGTATTTACTCAAATAGAACTCTTTAAATATATCCTGTCCAAACAGGAGGACCAAAGGATTAGATAAAATTCAGACAGGTTGGTGTAGATATTTACTGCCACAATACCTAGTCCCTAGAGCCTAGCACTCGACTAACCTGATAGACGTTAAGTTCATGTGGGAGTTTCACGTCCATTGGTGGATAGGTCGGCCAATAGCTGCAATTCAACATATTTTATCAGTACTGCATATATATGATGGCCAACATCAAGAGTTGCATGTTAGCATGCTCAGCGACCAAAATAATCCATTGCATTCAGACATCAGATACATGCTATGCACTATGAAGCCCATGTATGAGTATTAGGTTTAGACAACTGCCATATTAACGGAAAATGCTTCACAGTATGCGTAAATGTGACAAGGCAACTGTTACCTACCCTGTTGTAAGCACATGGACACTCATTTCAATGCCAGTCGGAAGCTTTGTCCTCGCCTGAGATGATTGCTTGAAAGAATCATTTATTTCTTTGGATAATCCAATGTCCTGAGAGCACCAGAGAGTACATTACATTTTACAAGAGTACATAATCGATATAATAACCTGTATGCTACCAATAGATACAAGTATAAAGGTTAACAAGTCTAGAAATATATAGAAGACAAGAACTATTAGAAGAAGACAGGGTACTAGCAAAATCATCATAGTCAGAGCTATTGGTACCTTGAACATTCCCTCCAGCTTGTTGGTAAATTGACTTCCACACTCAGTTTTGAGCTGCAAACAGAAAAACGTTGCTCAAGTATGTCACAATAAGTTGGATCACATTTAACATAGCAATTTTAACCCTCAGAAAAGAAATCATTACTTTTGTAATCATTGATTTTTCAGCATCTATTGATGCACTCTTCCCCAGCAGCAACCTCTTAGCCAGATCCTTCTTGTAGAATGCCTCAAATACATCTTTCCCCTGTACATAATGAAAATACATTGCTTGTATTTACACTACAAAATAAAGTGAGTTTTTCATTTTAGGTTCACTGCCTTTAATTCTCAGTAAACACTTCTGTATTTTACATTATGTACTGGTAATTTTCAAGGGGCTTCACTTATCCTAGAAGGTAGGCTTAGGCCAATGTAAGAATTTGATCTAGTATCACCCTTTTTTGGAAGGCCAAAACCTATTGCATCTTTCGGGGTTAGGATTTTAACCTCCCAAACAGGTCATCCACAAAGTCATATAAGTTGTTTTCCTAATATGGTCACGATATGCAAAGGCAGCTTACTACTGAGCACAGACATATAACTGAGAAAAAGGGTTCCACATTTGTACTACATTTAACCTGCAACTAACCTATAAAGAACTAGATAATGATGAAGAAAAAATATAGCTGTATCAAATAGCTTAGTGACTTACTTGTATAAACCGGAACAGAACCAAAACTTTATCGAGAATTCCCTCCAGCTCTTCTTCTGAAGTACCTTTATTTCCAGCTCGAAGCTTCTCATCAAGAAACTTAGCAATCAATTCAGCAGGGCGATTCTGTTGTTAGGGAAAAGGGTATGAACCAAGCTTTCAATAGAAAACATAGACAAAGGAAAAATACAGGCTAAATAAGTTGTTTAGTCAAGTCCAACAGCACAAGCACCCAAATGTGCACTAACATATCCGAAATATAAGAATCATGCTTTCTGTCTATCAGATCTTGCAACCGACTGGAACATGACAGGTAACCAACATAAAACATGGCGCACAAGTAGTGTACAGCCCACCTTGCTAAAGCAATAGCAAGCATCAACACATGGAAAATCAAGCGATGGCAGTGTTTAGCAAGCTGTGAATTAAAGGAAATACTAACTATAACAGGAAAGAAATTACAGGAACATTGTGACACTGCATATAAAAATAAACCTCACAGTGCTAACTATCACTTTGAACAAATTCTTAACAGTGCTGGAGGGTGTCCCACATAATAAAGTGCCGTCTCACAAAGTAGATTGTTTTTTACTTTTCATAGTTTTAATGCAATTTTTTACTTTTCATAGTTTTAATGCAATACCTTGGCCATAATTTTATAATAACATCTTATTAAAACGATAATATCATGGAAGCATTTTATAAGGCAAATATAACGCCATTATTACCATATGAACAATCTAGATACTTTTACATATATTAATGCCAAAGTTTCAAGTGTTTTGACCTTTACAGTCCTTTTTTTTAGACCAACCTTTTACAGTCTTTGAGAACATCTTTGACCATTAGTTTTTGTCAGTTTTTTTTTTTTTTTGCAAAAGTTGTCAAAGAACAACAGTATGAAAACATCAAAACATTTTTCATGACGAATCTCACCACAAATTTTTATATGACCAATCTAAATATATAGTTACGAAGATATTATAGTAAAAAAAACTCCGACCAGAAGCTTCCCAACATGACAAAAGGGAGTAACAAATATTTCACACAAACAAATTAGAGAAAGGCAACAAGCACCGAAGGACTTCTATGGAAACTATTACATCAAACTACATGTAGAAGAACATATCCTCTTAGTACTGATAAAAAATATAGTAAACTAGAATGATAAAATCTGGCCCACCTGGCGTAGATTGATAAGATGCTCGAATGACTCTTTTATGGTATTGGAGAATGCCTCATTTTTGGCAAAACTTTCTTCCAATATTTTATCAAGAGATGCCTTAAATTCCAGAAGAAAGGGAACTAATTCTTTGTCATTTTCTTCATCCATGATAATGCCCTGACCTGTGCCCCGGATATATGAACTAAGTGCTTGCTTTAGCAACTCAATGGCATCAACCCTCTGGAAAAGGGTGTACATCCTCGAGAGGTCCTTTACACGATTTGCTTCCATAAGCACTGTGAATCCCTGAACAAGACACCAAACATACACACCCACACAAAAAAAGAAGCCCATGAGTGGAGCAGCACCTAAACTAAATTAGTTGCCCAACAAATACAATATTTTGATAAAGTAAACATCATTATTGATTTATTGATCTCATGGCCAACAAGGACAATACACTATCATGCTTGTTCAGGCACATAACAGGTCAATTGTAAGAGTCACCTTCTCAAGAATTGCGGATGTGTGTCGCTGTAGCAACTGTTTTTCTGTAGTTGCTATAAGTGGCCTCCTTGTGTTAGCTTCCAAATACAGAATACACCTTTCATGTTCTTCTTGCAACCTTGACTGCATATTTCATGTGCAGTACCATCAGTTGCATGCTATACCTGACTTTGATAGTTCTATATGAGCAAAGTACATGGAGAATAAAAGAAATCTATCATACCTCCACATGCTTCAGATAGTCTGGAATATCACACTGTTGCAAATATTTGACACCTTCAGTAGCATAAAATTCAGAGGTGCATTCAAGAAAGGGCTTTTCAAAACTCTCAGAATACATTCCGAGAGAAGTAAACATCTTCAGAAGATGACTAAGTAATGTCCTATCTATTGCTTCACCAAACCTGATCAGAAAACAAGGATCATTGAATAATTTTCTGGTTATCAGAACTATGAATATTTAGATGACACTGACCCTTTTAAGTTCACAATTCCAAGTACATAAAATGGATCCGATACAAAAATTATGACTACGAGCTACAATATCACACAAGATAATTACAGCCCTTTATACATATAACAGATGCAATAACCACAATTTTCTAAAGTGAAATTAACTTTTTTACTAATTACTCTTTGGTACATAATATTCAATACATTGTATTTTTTTAGTCTGAATAGATAAAGTACATTTTTTTAATTGCGCATTCAACTCAGCAGATACTATACCGTAGTAAAAAGGATATCCAAAAAATCCATTGAATCAGAATATGGAAAATGGGCTACAAATTTCCACATTAGTATGCGGAGAAAGGCATAACACATAACGCATTCAGTAACAATTTTGAACCTCCACCCAAACATATATTTGTATGAATTCGGATCACAAACAGATAGCTCTAAGCAAATAGTCCACACATTTGTTAATATGAAGGGTGCTGAAATTGAGCAACATATCCCATCAAGTATTGCAACATTTGAAAGAATACAGAGTTCAGAAGACATTAAGGATGGGGTGTGGGGAAAAAATTAAAAAAATGAAGTATTTGTGTTTTTCACTTGCAATGATAGTAGTCAAAATCATGATACCGATCATAGCGTTGTACAATCCAACAGGATTAACATGATCCAGATTGGCAACAGGATTGAAACTTCAAAAGGAGTGTTAAAGGATTAAACAATCGAACATAGGATCACAGGATCATGAACATTATCCTACTGTAATACTATATGTAATATGGAACTTTCTATTGTCAATTTGATCAGTGTTGGTTTAAGTTGTTTTTAAGGTAAAATGAACAGGTCCAATCAAACATATTATGCATATTACTCCCCCCCCCCCCCCCCCGCGCGCGCGCGCGCGCGCACACACACACACACAAAAAGGAATTACTGAAGGGCAGGCATACCTCTCGCTCTCAATCAACCTTAGAAGACCGGTAACAGTTTTGTGTTCAATTTCTGGAGACAGTGATAGATGCTTGCGGAACAGCTGCAACCCCATATCCCATACTGAACAAATATTTGCAACATTCTTGACATATTTTACATCAAGAAGTAAAGCAATACCACGAATAATCAACATCTGGTCACAAAAATCTTGCCATGTTTTTTGCACCAGAGACAAAAACACGACCAAATCTGGACTTTGACCCACTAATGCTGATATTTTTGCTGATATGTGTATTTCACATTCTTTCTTGATGCGTTCGTATAGCTTTGCCCCTAGCTTGTGTAGACAAAGATCACCAGCAGCCTACAGTGAAGAAAAAAAGTACCAACTTCTTAATAACTAATGTAGGAACACCAAACCTTATTATGCAAGCAACAGAAAATAACCTGATAAAGTTTCTCAACATCGCAGGACAGCTTCTGCTTGAGAAATATAGCTGTAATTGCATCCTTCAAAATTGCCCACGTATCCTCCTCAAAGTTTAATGGCAATTTTGGCTGACCTAATACATGAAAAACAGATGGGATGATAATAAACAAAACAGAAAAGGGTTGCAACAAAAATTCTAATCCAGATGGAACTAAATTGATGGTGTTTATACGAACTACGGTTGCAGAAAGAACATCCCAAAAGGAGCCCAAGAGCCTCTTATCTTAGAAAGAACATCTAATGAACTTCTGAATCCGCTTATACAGGTTAGTTATGATTTTGGTAGTGAGTAGTGATTGTTGCAGATATTATATATGATATGGAAAATGGATAAATGTTGAGACTGAAGAAACACTACAACATCCATGGTGCAGAGGCGAGCTTTTAGTTTTCCCCCAATAGTTTAAAAAAGATGAGACCTCGTTTGAAAATATTGGAGATGCCAAGTGCAGCGTAGTTTCTAATAATGCTGACAGTCACACACAACACAGCCCTTTAGTGTCAAGTTGCAGGCAATCTAGCTAGAATCCAGCTCACATAGTGTGGTACAACCAACCAAGGAGCAGAAATATACGAGAAGCATACAATAATACCCAAGCTCACTCTTCAAATGCTTCAAGAACAACAAAAGTGCCACATTTACTAAAGAATATCCTTAGCATACATTTACAGTTCACACCCAACAAAGCAAGCCCATATAAACAAACTATTACAAGGAATTGTACATACACGAACACGTACAGAGCAACTAAAAGCACAGTACTAGCGCACAAAACCTTATATTCTCCTAGCAATCACCCTTTTTTCCCCAAAAAACAGTGCATAGATCTAGCTAATTTCCTTGTTACAAGCAACAATACCTAGGCACGCCAATTAGGGGAAAACAGAACTGGGAGATTAGTTGGCAAAAACAACTGACAGTCGCTGCTAAAATCCCTTGATACTACCAGAATTTTACTTAACTTCGCGTGCAAAGTAAGCCAGCAAGTGAACTAGTAACAGTAACAGAAACAATAGAATACCCCTCAATTGCTACTACAAGCCCCTCGGTGATGACTAGTCACAAGCACAGCGAGCAATTCCAGAGAGAGAGAGAGAGAGAGGAAAAGAGGCACCTATTTTGATGCGGAGGGGCTTGCGGGCGGCGGCGGCGGAGGGCTGTGGGAGCGTTGCCTTCTTGCGGAAGAGGTTGGCGGCGACTCCCGCGGGGGCCGATGCGCTGGGAGCGGGGAGCTCGTCCTGGTCGGCGAGCACCATCTCCGCGTCCTCCTCGCCGTTGGTGCGGCCACCGCTACGGGCGGCGACCGCGGGGTCGAGGTGGAGCCCGTTCCTCTCGGTGAGCCCGGCGGAGGAGGAGGCAACAGGGAGCTTGGCCTTCTTCATGTGCGGCGGCGCGGGGGAGGTGGGGGAGGAGGAGGAGGAGGAGGAGGTAGAGGGCCGCTTGGGGGCGGTGGCGTGGGGGTGAGACATGAATCAGATGCCGGAGGGCATGGCGCGGCGGCGTCGGCGGCGGCGATTCGGGGGATGGGGGCGGTTCGGTGGCCGGCGCGAGGGTTTTGGGGCGAGCCGACGGGGAGGAGGTGGGGAGGGGAGCAGGGGCTAGAGAACGACAGAGAGAGATCGGATTGGCCGAGGAGGGTTTCGTTCGCCCTCCTTTCCTTTTCTGTTTTTTTTTTCATTTTCTGTTTTTGGTTTTTGAGGTTGGATTTGGGAGCATGTAGCGTAGCGTAGGTGTGCAAATGTGGGCCTGGAGTTCGATTCAAGCCAAGGAACACAGGCCTGTTTGGCAACGACTGCGATTTATAACTTTTAAATTAAATTTTTAGATTTTAGCTGTTTATGATACAGATTACAGAGAGATACTTATGATTTCAACTGGTATAAATGTTGGGCTTTTAACATGTACATCGTTTAACTTGTAAACTCCGTCTTGAGAAAATACTCCATTTGAAAGTTAGATATTGTAGCAAAAGCCAAAAGCTGTCAGCTTCGGAGGAAAAGAACAGGCCCCACGTCTCGATTCCTCCCTCTCCCATATATGTATCTCATGTAACCTTATGAGTATTTATCATTGATAACATCCTTACGTTTGATAGAAATGTTTTATCGGACGCTCGGATATAATATTTATCGCTATATATAACAAAATATTATACTAAAAATGTTATCTCTATATTTTATTATTATTATTTTTTGTGCGTGGTGCCATGGTGGCCTGCACTTGAAGTGGTTTATATAGCTGGGCCATATTTGGATGGTTCGATCTATGGGCCATAGCCATTCTATATCATTTGTAAATTCTTTTGATATGTTCAAATTTTAATCTTTATGGACGAAATGATGTACAAATGTATATATCCAAATTTTACTATTTTACATACATTGTCCCATGAATGAAAGCATGTGTGGACTACAAGGTTCTGAAATATCCACAATCTATTTTGATAATTTCAAAGCAGCACACATCCTATTTGAAAATGTGAGTTGTATTACTCGATAAAGAGGCCCAGACAATCCAAAACATGGTATGGTGATTTTCTCCAAGAAAGGTTCCAGTACATACACACTTCATTCTACAAAACAAATAAAGTTTTGGTATCAATATATATAAAAGAACTTCTGTTCAAAAGTAGGTAAAGGAAAACCATAGTTGTATCAGAAAATCTCAACATTGTATCTTTTGCAAACAAGGGAGTGCTAATTGGAACGAATTGGTAATATACAGGAAAAAATCAATTACATTAAAATTATTAACATTCAATAGTGAGCATGCTGATACAACAATCTCACCTATTATAGACCAACTGGGTCAAAGATCTTGCTTAGTAAGGTGGGTCCCAAGTCAACATTGATGAACATGTTCCCTGGTCCACATAACTGAACATGGGCTAAACGTGATTCAGAGGCCACAAGCCCACAACAAATACAATGGCACCCAAAGAACAATTCGATGACCATGGTATATGCCAATCACGAATATATCATTTTTTGTAATTGATAAACTCAGTACCATGTTAGGGCCGGCCGGCTTTTCGCAGCCGCTACAGTACCTAAATTTTAAACGGAGTATTTTCTCAAGACAGGGTCTACAAGTTAAACGTAGTACACGTTAAAAGCTCAACATCTGTACCAGCCAAAATCGCAAGTGAGTATCGATCTCTCTGTAATCTGTACCGTAAACAACCAAAATTCAAAAATTTCAGCCATAAGCCGCAGCAAAAGTAAACAGGCCTAGTCACCTACTTGTACATTGCAACGAAATTTATTGAATGTATAGATAATCATGTTATGGAAGAGGATTGCTCTGATCAGTTGCGAAGTGGTGAGTGATAAGAAGTTGGAGGAGAAGGGACGTACAACCACCAACTCGTTCTTGTATAATAGTAATGATAATGATGATATGTGCCAAGACAGACAACACAAAAGCAAGCTACTATCAAATAGTAATAAGGTGCAACACAACCGACTAATGGTCATGTGTGTAAATGTTGATGTAGAAATAAGTACTTTGACACATAAATTTCAGTTAAATAATACATTGTTGCATGCTAAACTAACATTAACTAAAAAAGATATCTTGCTATGTCCAGCAAACCAATCATTGCCCATGTATAATAATATATTCATCGTCATTAGCTATGGCTTGCCTCTCAAAAGGGGTAATTTTGTGATCTATTTTGCGATACCATAAAACTACATAAAACCAAGAAATAGAGGCCACAACCAAAGAAAAGGTAGCACATTCAAATATCCACATGCCAGAAAAAATAGAAGTATACCGAATTCTAACATAGTGTTTAAGTTGGGAGCTTTAATGATGACGAACACAAAGCCTCAAAGTTTTACATGATTTGGATGTGATAACTGAACGAGAAAGAGGGGCGTTCTTTGGACTGCAGCTTTTATCATTTACCTGCAGCTTATTAATCTAATGGATAGTGATGGTTGAAATAAGTTGAAGCAATTGAGAGAAATAGTTTTATCTTATTGCATTTCTCGGATCTGAAATATAAAATGAACTTCACCAAATAAGTCAAACTTGAATATATTCATATGCTTTCATAATACATTCTTATATGCACACATTTAGAGGAAATTCACTCTATATTTTATGGTTTCATTATTATTGATCCATATTTTATTTCCATATATTAAGGATATTTACTTTGAAACATATCCTCTGAGTATATATAATTTGTGTAGTTTATATATACTCATAAATCGGATTGTTATCTAGTTCTTTCATTATGTGTTAATAATTGGACGATTAATGACAACCGGATAAGTAAGCTTTACTTTAAAAACTTATCTTAGAGTATACAAGCGTTGTGTACATGATGTATACTCACAAATGAATTTTTATCTCATTATTTATGGAGATTGTCATGAATTATCAAAAAAGAAAGATTGCAGAATCTAATTCCTCCATTATGAGTCAATAGTGATGTTTAGTAATACATGACAATTGTTTTGTGGAATAAAATTTTTTATGAGTTGGATAAATAGATTATGTTCCACAAATGAGAAAGATTTGGGATGACTTCATGTGTTGAAGATCATCAAGTCGAGTGGTAGATGCATCATAAGTTGATGTATGTCCAAGAAGAGATGATCATGTGTTGTTCATCAAGTCAAATTAAGATCCATCATGTGTTGATAGAATTAAAGTAAAGGATATATCATGAGTTGATGCATGTCAAGACTATGACTCAAGGCAAAAGTATAGTTAGTTAAGACTAAGAATGTGTTCCTAGTCTGTTATCGGTCTTGATATTTGGTTGGAAAGCTAGGTTGCTAATATAGATTGTCGTACTATTAAGAGGGTTCATGTCTAGTAGCTTGAATTTCATCATGCATTGATAGCTCAACCTCACTTGCTCTAGCTCTTCTTGGCATGAGGCTTATATTTGCGAATGTATTTTGCAAATAGTTGAAATCCATGTGTTGAATCCTTGTAAAACGGGATTATATATTACGAATGTATCTTGCAAGTGTTTAAAGTTCATGTTTCCTACTCCTTGTAGTATGATGCTTATATTTGCAAATGTATTTTACAAATAGTTGAATTGCATGTTTAATCATTGTGTTATGTTTCCAAAAGTGTGCAAATGTATTTTGCAACATGTTGAGAATTATGTCATGTTGAGAATTATGTTTGATCCTTGTATATATGATACTAAAGTTTTCAAATGTATTTTGCAAAATCTGTTGAAGTATCCGCAATTTTTAGGACATGGACTAGTGAAGACTGGTAAGTCTCCGGTCATCGCGGTAAAAAGCAATCGTGTCAATTGTGGTTTTTTTTTTTTTTATGCTCAATTTACATTCAAACAATTTATATTTATAGAATTAAATTAACTACTTGTCATCCTATAATTGCTAACCTTGACATATACTTATCTTGTTGGTGCACTTACGTGAATCCGGTTGTTTTAGGTGTTATTTGTGCTAAACCTTTTTGAGTTAAGATTCCATATTATTTGCTTGGTTTAGCCAAATAGAAATTAATAATTAATTGGAAAAAACTTTTAGACCACCTATTCACCCCCTCTCATCGGTCTCTTCGATCTTACAATCGGCCATCAAGAGAACAAGAACAAACTTTTCAGTATATTATTTCTCATCATATCTGGTCTATCTCCCGTTGAGAGAGGGTGATGGCTACTTAAGGTCTCCTCCTCCCCTCCACATGTGTGCATGGCTTGCGCTATTGGCCGAACAGGATGTGGCTTGACTAGTAGACCAACACAAACCCATAGTCAGTCTTAGAACTCAAATAGAGTTTGGACTCTCCTCGCATTGTGTTTAGGAATCTCTAGCAACTAATATACATGGCCAAATCATATTTAGTTTTAAGCCGAACTCAATGGCACGTAGGCCTTAAGGCTTCCCTTCTTTGGCTTGGATCTTACGTCTTGAGCCTGATCGCATGACTTGTTTGATGTTTCTTCTCTTCACTGCATGGGCTGCCTTCAAGTCCGCATGCTCCATGACTTTCCTTCTATCTTGCTGCATAGGGCTGCTGGACGCCTAGGGCCTGTTCTTTATCTCACAAGCTGGCGGCTTTTAGCTTTTGCTATAGTACATAACTTTCAAACTGAGTATTTTCTCAAGACGGGGTCTACAAGTTAAACGATCTACACGTTAAAAGCCCAACATTTGTACCAGCTAAAATCGCAAGTGAGTATATGTCTCCCCGCAATCTGTACCGTAAACAACCAAAATTCAAAAATTTCAGCCAAAAGCCATAAGCCGTAGCCGAAAAGAATAGACCCCTAGTTCTCCACTCAGCTTGCCATCCTTTGTTCCAATCAGTGGCGGAGGACCCGATAGGGCAAGGTAAGGCTTGGGCCATACCTTGATTTTTTGCAGCAGGCCCCCATATATCCCCTATCTAGTCGAAGAGTACAAGAAAAAAGCCGGCGCTAACCCTAGATCCCGGGCGGCAGAGGCGGCGCCGCGGCGGCCAGGCGGAGACGCAAGGATGGCGCGGCGGCGCCCAGGCCCAAAGCGGAGCCGCGGAGGAGTCAGCGCCTCGGCAGGAGCCCAGGAGGCGGTCGCCGGGCCGCCGGGGAGCGCGGGAGGCCGGAGGCGGGGAGCCCGGCGGGAGGCGCGAGGCGGGGGCGAGGAGCCCGGCGGGAGGCGCGAGGCGGGGAGCCGGGAGGCAGGGGGCCCGGGACTGGAGGCGGGGAGCGGGTCGGCCGGTCGGCCGTCGGGCGTCGCCGCGTCGGTGCCTCAGTCGCTCGGTGGACTGGACTATCCGGCCGTGGATTTGAGCCGAGGGATTTGAGATTGAGGAGCAGTCGGCCTGAGGCAGTGAGACTTTGAGCTTTTCAGCTTTTGAGGCGCAGAGGAGCTGATCAGCTGAGGATTTCAGTTTCTATAGTTTCTATTTTATAAAGGTATAATAAATTCTATTTATTATAGATTATAGATTTGTGTATTTAAGTATTAGTTTTGATAGCTTGTAAAAATTTTATGTAGATTGTAGAATATGTAAACTAGCTTGTCAAAATGAGGGTACTTATATAGTTATATTTTTATCTCTCCAGAAATAGTGATCTGAGGCTTGTTTAAATTCAAGGCGGGCGGGCGGCAGCCACCGGTGGGCAGTGGCGCTGGGCGCTGCCGCGCTGGGCAGTGGCGTAGCCGGCGGCCGGCGGCGGGCGGTAGCCACCGGCGCGCAAACTCCGGCGTTGACAGGGTTGGAGGAGTTTGAATGGTATTACTTTCGATCCACTCCACCTCATTTTTTTCCCGTCCTCCGCCACTGGTTCCAATGATGCACGTGCAAACAGCCATGCATGCAGCACACATGCATCCTTGTTGGGATGGTTGATGCAACCTTTCATGGCTGCATGCTTGCGCCAGCCGGTTGCATGTATGACGATAGTTCTTATGCACAGCTGAAGCTTGTATTTTCTTTGATTTTTTATGCATATCTTTACTTTATATTTATATAGATTAAATATATGTCTATATATAATTAAATAAAATAGTAGCTTTGTATCTCAAAATATAATAAATAAAAATATAATTAAATTAATACAGTTCAATATTTCTTTTCAGTTAAATAATATATTTAATTGAAAAGTGTTAAGAATGTCTGTATCAATATCATAGCTACTGAGTGTGAGACTGCCCCCAATCCGGACCGGCAAGTGGCGGCGGTTGCAGAGGGCCTTTGGCGTCATCGGCGGCAGTGGCGGCGGCAGTTACGTGGATGCGGGCGGGGCGGCGGAGGAGAAGGCGTGTCCCTGCGGCGCCGGGAGCTGCCTCGTGCTCACGTCCAACACGCCCAGGAACCCCGGCCGCAAGTTCTACAGGTGCCACATCCGGGTGAGTGTACTGTCAGGCCCTGATTGTTGCAGATCGCATCATGCTGTATTATCCTATGGCGTGTATTTCCAGAGCTGTTGCTTGCAATGCTACTACGTCGTTTGGTCTGACATGTGGATTGGTAGGGACTTCGAGGTACTCGAGTTAGTCCAGAACCCCAGATTAACAACGATCCTTGATTCCGTGTACTATGTTGCGCATGTATATCAATCAGTGGCGGACCCAAGCACGGAGCCGCCGCACCGGCCAATAGCTCAGTGTGGCATGTTAATCCCTTAACGCCAATGGACAATAACTTAGTGTGCATGCAATTTAGCAAATGATAATGAATCTTAATTTAGAGTAAAGATCATATAATATTTGGCGATAGATGCATTGCGCATTTGTACAGGCACATCCGTGTTTATTCTATATTTTGTTTGTTGCAAAATTGAGTACAACGGCGTTTACTGCATCTGATGGTTTTATTTTAGTTCAATTCCGATGTAATTGTGAGCTGTATTTCAGTTTAGCTTCATGGTAAATGCCTGTTCCTCCTGTCATCGACTTCCGCGTACACCACTGTGTACTATGATGCATTTTTATTCGATAATGGAGGTGTGCAGCAGCCCCCTCTCCCATCTAAATGATTCTTTGGCGCTTGTTGTTCCTTACATGATGTTTGGTGCAGTTACTCTCTGGATGCTTGATATGGTTTAGGAGAGTCTCTTTCTGTCTATTTTTTCCCTGGGTGGGCATGTGACTCTGGTAGGAAGCTTTACCAGATCCTTTTTTAGCAGTAGTTAAGGAATTACAATGGAGATTGCAACTTTTTTGAGTGGTGCGATGCTCCATCTCCATGCCCTGCAAGTGCTCGTAGCAACACAGTTTTTCAGTCAGATACATTGCTGGCGGATATGTTTTGCCCCTGTGATGCTGGAACTTGCTTAATTCTCACCACAAGGACGGGAAAGAATGTTGGGAAGCAGTTTTATCGCTGCCCAGCTAATCAGGTTCATTCATGTGATTTTTTTTTTAAAATTTTACCCCGCAACCCCACCCCAAAGTTACTTACTTTCCTCCTTAGTGCCATGCTTTAGTGCGTGATATTTTACTGTAATCACATTGTGCTGGCATGTTGATCTGGAAATTAAATTTCTTGCTTTTTATCTGATGCATTGTGTTGATTTTTTGCACATCAAATTACGCTGAACATCCGCAGGTGTCTTTTCTGCTAAATATTAGTAAGCATGTCATTGTTTAAGCAAGATATCATCACGTCAATTCCTATGGATGGAAGTTGCTGTAGTGATTTGGGTAGTAACTTGGGCATTTTTAACTGTTTATCTTGTGATCATGACTATCATATTATCTGCATCGTCTATGGCATTCTGATAGAAGATGTTGACAGTACGATAGTCACACTTGCAGGGTGTACCTATGAGTTAGGATTAATTGGCAACAATACAGATTTAAGTTTTTATAGTATCACCTCATGTCCTTTCACCTTTTGCTCTCATGGCCGAGCAACTAGTTTAGTTTTGGGTTGAGCTTGAATCTAGATCTGATTAGCTCGATTATTCTCAGTGATGGTGAAGTGGTTTCCTTACCTGTTTAAATTGGCTCCATATCAATCCTGATGTGCACGGCTACATGCTTCGTTTCTTTTTTTTTTTTTGTCTGCAATATTCTTTCCACTGGCTGCCATGCAATTGGTAGTGAAGTAATTATCCTTATTCTTCATTGTTTGTGCCGGAATCACGTAGTAATATTGCGAACAATTACAGCGTACTCGTGTTGCATTTGAAGCTGCTTATTTTATTGTCACGATTCTCTGGCATGTTTTCTCAGCATGCTCGAACTGGTCTGTTGCGCAGACCAAAGTCTGCTTGCTTTGCTTAAAAGAGATATAAGAGGCAGTTCCTAGTTCTTCCCACATGTAGTAGATCCTTCTGTTGTAGTGGAGCACTTATTTCTATCTGCATCTTTCTGGATAGCAACTGATGCTAGGATACGATCACCTCTTATATTGTTGTATTCATTTTTTGTAACCTGGGCATCTTATGTCTCTTTCCTGGTTTGCAATCGGAAGGTCTGTTTGGTTTGAGCCCTGGGTAAAACTTTGCCTTGTCGGCAGTGTCCTTGGAAGCAGCCGGTGGTCTGTTTGGTTCGCTCCTGGTGTGCTCCCATGCCCAGGCAGTTGCGTCAGGCTCAGGCGTCCATTCTTGTGCGCCTGAGAACCAGGCCAGGATGCAACGTCCTGGCTTCTATCCATTAGTCCTGACACAGGTAATCAACCAAACAATATATCTTCACACTTGCTTGACCAAGCAAAAACGATTAGAATACTAGGCTACTTCTAGGCATTACTTTTTATGAGATATGAAACCTAGGACACCAACCAAACAAATCCAAAATCACCCAGGGAGGTAGCTCTTGTGGCCTTTTCAAATGGTGTGACGATCAACAACTTAGGATATCTGCTCCACTGCAAGCTTCATCACAATATCAAACTGATGTCACCTCAAGCGGCCAAAATTCCAGCAATGGGCAAAAGACTGCCCGAATCAATCTTCGGATACTTATCCTGACAAAGCCGGAGAACTCAACTTCTGTTCTTTTTCAGCTTTTAACTTTTCTAGAGTGTCTTTTCAAAATATAGTCTACTAATTAATTATAGTATATACTGTACCAACTTCATTTATATTGGCAAAAACTGTACATGAGTTTCTGTTACTCTGTAATCTTTTATATGAATAACCTAAAACCATATGCCGTAGCAAAAAAAGAACAGACCATTCATCAAACTCGCCTGATACATGTTTAAGTGTGGTAAGGCTGGTCATTGGTCCCGTGATTGCCCTACTACAAATTATGGTGCTGGAACCATCGCTTATGTCAAATCTTCCTCTACTTTAGGGCTGTTCCTTGTTACGGCTTATGACTCGTGGTTATAATTTAAAAAAATCTAAAGTTTTCTGAATAGACATAATGAACAAGTCCGTACTAATAGCAGGTGAACTCAATTGAACTGACATGGACATGCTGTACGAACTTGGACAGATGTCCCTGCCACGTGTTGCTTAGGTACGTACTCTTGTCGATGCCATTTGCTAGGTGCTACTTTAAGTTCGGTAATGAGATTTACCGTGGATATTTTCTGTTTTTATCCTATATGCTATGTCGAATCTGTGCTATCTGCTTTAGTCATTTCCCTTAAGAGCAACTCCAAGAGAAGAGCTAAATCATTTTCTAAAGGTAAATTTGGCTATTATTGAAGAAAAAACGTCTCCAATAGACTCTGTAAATGACTCTCCAAATTTAGTAGCTCTCCATCCCTCCTCCTTCGCTCTCTATTTTTGGATATCCTACCTCGCTCACCATCCAGCCTCTTGGCGCGGTCGGCGTTTCCTTCCCGCACGCTGCGCCCTATTCCCGCGCGTACGCGACCCACCGCGCGCCCTCTAGTTTAGATAGCCTGTTGGAGTAGTCTTGTTTTTTTGGGTGAGATTCATTTTAGAGAATAGCTAAATCACTAAATTTAGATACTTCTTTTGGCTAATCTTTTGGAGTTGCTCTAAGTAAACAAGAAATATAGATTCTATGTTCATCCCCACGCCTTGCACTTTTATATTAATTCCATGCCTATGATCTTGCTCCCTTCGAAGATTTGGTATATCTGGAGATTTACATTAGGGCCAGATAGGATACTCTTTACTTCTTTAGAGTTTAGACGGTGGACCCTGTAGGATACTGGATTCAGCCCTACCTTTGACAGGGCTAAAGTGAAACAGCCATAAAAGATTGGAACAGTTGTTCCCTTATGTGGGTGAACTTAATACGCACACCCACTGTGCCACTCTTAGAGCAAGTATAATAAGAGGCTGTTAGTAGGCTGTATGCTAAGGTAGAGGAGAAAGAGGAGGAGAGAGAAGAGAGGTGGGCTGTAAGTTTACAGCCAGCTGAAGCACAAGAACCAAGAAGCTTTGTGAGAGAAAGGGGTGGGTCATATAGCCTTCAGCTGGCTGTAAACTACTATATGAATGGGCTGATAATTGGGCTGTAAGTGTTTATACAGCCAGCTGAAGGCTGTATTATTAGCCTTGCTCTTAGGACCCAACTATTAAAGGATAGGAACAAAGTAGGCTGACCAATCAATGCGCCAATCGAGAGAATGCTACCCGCTCAAGGACATAGAAGTGCACACGGTTGTGACCTATTAGGGTGTGGTTGATTCAAGGGATAAGAGGTGGATGGAATGGTCTTATTTAACTTTAGGAGGTATCTCTCTGTTTGGTTCGTGAGATGGGACCAACCAAACCGGTATGAAGCCATCCACATAGAGGGAATATTCGATAGAGATGCTAAACGAGCCAGTCCGGTAAAAAACGTCAAACGAGCTCGCCCACCCTCTCTGGCCGAAGTCCCGTGCAATCACGTGAGCTATCATGTCATCTCCCCATGCCACCCTCTCTCTCGCACTCCCAGCTAGACCCAACAAATTGATTCACCCCCATGCCATCTCTCGGGCGCTGCTTCTGGCCATGGAGGACGGACGGCGAATCCGCGACGTCTAGAGATTCATTCATCCCTTGGCCTCTCCTGATCCTCCCTAAGGTGAGTTCGCAAGCTATTGTAGTGACTTTGGGTTTGGGTTTGGCCGCTGTTGTTGCTGATTGTGTGTGCGAGTTCTTGGGGGAGGTGTCTATGCGGGGTTCTTGCAGTGTTTGATGCGGTTGCACGCAAGAAATCCCCCACCTAGGTCATTTCTTTCTGTAGTGGATTCCCCCTTTCGGCCGTCAACACCCGGCTTGGTGCCCACTTCGATCGCTTCTGGGGTTTCTTGCGGAGACGGCTCCCCCTGCGATCCAGTCCCGAAGCGCTCTATTGGCCCTAAGCCTGATGCTTCTCTGATGCAAGAGCAGCATTGGGTGAGCCTTTCTTGATATCTGAGTAATTTTTCCCTCTTCCTTTCTGTTGTTTAGATCTGCTATTGCGAAGAAGCTGAGGTGCTTGTCCATCTGTGAGCGCTTCATCTGGCAGTGCAGGGCATACGATGAATCCATGTCCCTTCCTCCCCAAACTGAGGGTATAGCACCAAAATCCTGTCAAAATTACTTGAATCTTTGTTGGATCCGTGGTTCGTCATGATGGAGCTATGGTTCAACCTAGGATGCTGATTCATGCATGTATCATTGAATACAGGCAAGCTGTCATGTTATCCATGTTCTAGTATGTTGTCTTGCATCGAATACATGTTGCTGATGGTTTGTAGTTAGTAATAATTATGTTATGACTGTCTTGCATCATGGAAATCGCCTATGACTACATTTTTACCCATGCATTGTAGATGGACAAGACGATGGTTAGGAGGTGAAAGATGATGTTTCTTGGGGCTGTTGTATTTGTGGCGGCTTCTATGGTGGCTTTGTATGTACAGTCTAGATTACTGAAAAGGAAAGCACGTATCAGCTATGGCCCAATTGAGGAAATGGACAAGAACATAATTAACTATCTAAATAGAAAAATATACAAGAATAATGCAACCTGTGTAAAAATGCTAAGGCTTACAAGAGCTCCTTTCTTCTGGTTGTGTGAGGTTTTCAGGGAACACAACTTACTTCGAGACACTATACATATATGTGTTGAGGAGCAAGTTGTGATATTCTTGAACACTGTTGGACACAACCTTAGGAATTAGGTTATTAGGACTAATTTTGATACGTCCAATGAAACAATTAGCCGTTATTTAGACTAGTCCCCCATGGCATAGGTGAGCTACGAAATGATCTTATTAAGCCACCTTCACTGGAGATCCCAACCAAAACTGCAAGGAACCCACAGTGCGATCCATACTTTAAGGTATGAGATTTAGCCTCATTTGCTTACTAAGCTATGGTTTTAATTGTATGGTTCCTTTTATCTAAAAAAATAGATCGGTGTGTATGTCCCTAAAACTGATATTTTTGAAAAATATACTCAAATTTGGGTTGAATTGCCCAAAAATGATTCGATACTCCTGGGAGTACGTACTCACACTTATTAGATGCTACTTAAATAATATTATTTATACCTCTTTATCCTTTTGAGTATAGTCTAGTAATGATTATAAGATACTTGAAAGTGAGTTCCATGAAATATTTCATCAAACCCCACTTTTTATAGTATAATTTGTGTATATAGTCCTTATATATATGAAAAGGGTATATAGCAAAAATAAAAGACTCTGATGAAAGTTTTCTTTCAACTAAATCGCACTGGATTATCTTAGAATTAGTATTTAAGTATACTGAAAGTGATAAATAGGTATAACATGTTCATTTAATTAGTATATTAAAAGTGGGAGTATGTAATCCAGGTAGTACAGAAAAGACTTCCTGTGTGTGTGAGAGAGAATTTCTTATTCTACGCTCCGACTATAAAGACCTGCATCTGACCATGCCCCACATGCTTGACCATGGTATACACACACACATGATGGCACTATTTACATACACTGTGACGCTATTCTGCACGTGAGCATAGAATATCTTATTCTATGCTTTGGCCGTAACTAAAGCTGTGCCTGACCACAATCCACCTACGTGCGATCCTAGGTGCCCCGCGCAACCGCTAGAAAACTGCACGCCCTCCATCTTCTACCATCACCCTACCCCACGTCTTCCACCGTGTCACCCCTACCTTGTCTTCTACTGTACTGCTCTCTACCCCCGTCTTCCACCGCACCACACAGCAGTGCCTCATAGAATCGACGGTAAAATGGTGTGAGGCTATCCACCACATTGGTGTGGGAGCTCATCAATCAGCAATAATCAATCACCGTCACTCGTGTCAAGCAGTTTTGCCGCCGCCACATCTCTGCCATCTCCCATGCTAACACCACTGCTGTGTGATGGCGACAATAAAAATGGATACCACATTACAATCCAATACATTCTATTTTACAGCCAGATTCGTTTGATGTTACTGTACTAACGAATTTACTTGACACATCGTTAAAGTTTACTGTCACACCTAGCCGTGGCATATGCTAGCCATGAGATGGTGGTAATAAAAATGGAAGCCATATTTATGAATAGATATATTCTATTTTACAACCAGATGAAACCGCTTACATTGTACTGGTGAATTTATTGGACGTATCGTTAGAGTCTACTACCACATGTAGCCATGACGCATGCTAGCCCTGTGATGTCAAAAGTAAAAAAAAATTACATTTACGTCTAGGTACATATCAACTTATGACCAAGATGAACCGCACGATTCAACCACGCGCTGGAGTTGGCAGTAAAAATGGAGATAATATTTATGACTAGATATGTTCCATTGTAGGCTAGATGAAACTGCATATACTATACGAGGAAAAGAAGAAAAGCCAAAAAAACTAGAAAAAGGCAAAATAAACGAATAGTAAATTAAAAGCTAGAAGCCAGAAACTAAAACTAAAATGAGCGGAGCCTTAGACAGCGAAGTAAAAATTGTCCTTGCTTTTACAATCATCTGATCTGAGCGAGTAGCAACGTAAA
The DNA here is from genome assembly GCA_017311315.1 of Dendrocalamus latiflorus. Classification (NCBI taxonomy): domain Eukaryota; kingdom Viridiplantae; phylum Streptophyta; class Magnoliopsida; order Poales; family Poaceae; genus Dendrocalamus; species Dendrocalamus latiflorus. The sequence goes on from CM029611.1 coordinate 3,786,721, forward strand.
AGCCCCCATGAGCACATGACAAAATACAGGGAGTCAGATTGTCGGTGGTGCTCCAAAGGGCTTATGGCTTATAGCTTTTATATTCTGGTTGTTCGCGAGAGAGACAATCGTATGTGACTTTAGCTGGTAGAACTGAAATCAATACAATCTCTACTATAATCAACCTGTAGATCTTGTCTTAAAAAGACACATCATTTAAAAACTAGTTATTGTAGCAAAGTATAAAAGCCAAAAGCAGTGAGCCCTGTCGAACCCAACATATAAGCCTAGGCTTATAGTTTTTTTACACTACAGTGATTGAAAATGCATTGTAGCTGTTGTTAGCTTTTTCTACGTAATTAAATTTAAAAACAAAAAAAATATTATCATGGATGATGCAAAGAAATAAGAGAAAAACAAAAAAAAGCCTAAAATAGCAAAAAAGATGAAATTAAGAAACTAGAAGCCAGAAGCAGAAGTTCGTTGGAGCACGTTAATCTTCCGTAGTGTCACAGAGTAACAGCCTACCCAATGCATCCGTAGGCCGTAGCATCACTACCACGAGCACGGTGTCCAGCATAGTATTTGCCCCAAGGCACCAAGCAGCAGGCAGGCATCGTGAGGAGTTCAACGTTCGTCGCACGATTCAAGAGGGTACAACACAATACGAAGTGGCACCGCCTTGTCCTCCTCCACTGCCACTGCCGCATCCAAAGACCACCTGGAACTAGAGCGAGAAAAAGGAGCCAAGAAAGCATAGCGGATAGTAGGGCCTTCCTCTCATAAAAGCCCCAGGAGCCTTGTTTCTGCTAGTGGGTCAGAGTCTAGCTCGTCCCACCAACTAGCCCAAACGTAGAAGATGCCACCCACTCTTCCTCAGGAGGGACTAGCGCCATTGTACGCTCAGACGCTATATTTTCTGATAATGTATACGACAAATCTAATTATAGCTGTAACAAAAATAATTTAACCCCACAATAAATTCACAACACAACGCAACAACAATTGTTACCTATGCAACAAATCCCATTCAGATCACAACAAATTCATTGTAGCGATTAAAGGATGCGACAATATTACAATAAAAAAACACATAGGCTGCGAGGCTATAACATTTTGATTGAATCTATATAACAAATTAAGTACACAACTACAACAAATCTAATAAATGACTGAAACAAATTGTATCTAGAAAAGGGACATAGAGCCTATCAGAGAAGAAAAGGATATGGACGGTGCCCACGGCCACACTTGCGAGAGGAGAAGACAACAACTCAGAGCTACATCGCCATCATGCCCATATCTGACAGGCCGATGTCAACCCGGTGGCTCGTCATTGCCGGTCCTTTATCCATCATCCGTTGCTCACTCCAGCGCACATCTGACACCCTCGCAACCTTCGATCTGTGCAGATCCTGCGACCCCTGGCGGTGCCTCTACTCCCCTCGGTTTACAGGAAGGGAAACGGAACAACCGTAAGCAGCAGCGAGGGAGGGGCGGAGCATTTTGCCGGTGAGTGGAGGATAAAAGGGGGAGAGGAGTTGACGTGGTGGGGGAAAGCGAGGAGCTCGATGGGTAGAAAGCACTAGGTGAGACCATGAGAGTGGTGACCAGGAGCACTCGGAGCTTCCGATGGTTCGTCGTATCAAACGTCCCAGCCGTAACAATTCCCTTGTCCCTTTCCCACTCGCCCTCACCTGCCTCCCGCTGCCGGTGCGTGATCTCCGCTAAATTCACCGACTTGTTGGCCGCTCATTGGCCGGCGCCGTGCTGTGCCGTGTTCGCGTCCGGTGTGCGCTGCTCACGAGAACAAAAAATCTACTAGGCCGACTCAGCGCACACGCATCTCGCTCTCACGTCACTGTTGCATGTGACCAGTGGGTGCTGCGCTGCGAGCGAGTGAATGTCCGTCTCTTTAGGAGTGCTGCAGACTGTACTGCATCTTGTCCTGTCCCGCTTGCTTTTTGGACTTTTAGTTACTTATTGTACGTAGTGCTCGGGGCGTCACTGTGCGGGTTTCCAGTGCGGCCCTCTGTGCGGCTGTGCCTGCCGCCAGCTAGAGCTAGCTGAATTATTATGCGCTGCGGCACTATTACTGGTGGTAGAAGCGCGTCTCTTCTTCCTTTCAGATTTTTTTAAAAAATACTTTTTTTAATTTTTTTTATAGTAACTAGTTTTTAAATAGTATATTCTCAAGACAGAGTATATAAGTTGATTGTAGTATATACTATAGTGACTTCATTTATATCGACTAAAACTATACACGAGTTTCTGTTACTGCGTACGCTATCTCATAAATAGCTCAAAAATCATAAATTGTAGCTATAAACTATAAGCCAAAGCTTAGAGCAAGTATTATAAGAGGCTGTAAGCTGGCTGTATGCTGAGGTGGAGGAGAGAGAAGAGAGGTGGGCTGTAAGCTTACAGCCAGCTGAAGCACAAGAACCAAAAAACTTTGTGAGAGGAAGGGGTAGATCATACAGCCTTCAGCTGGCTGTAACTACTATATGAGTAGGCTGATAAGTGGGCTGTAAGTATCCATACAGCCAACTGAAGGCTGCTGCTATCATTGCTGCTATGATTATTACATTCATTCATATGGTTGGGGCACACAGGGGAGGCAGCTTTCTATCTTGTCACGCCAAATGAGGTAATTCACTAATACCTGCAATATCTTAAACCTAATGTCCTAATCTTTTGGGCTAAGATTTATGTTTTTGAATGCGGTTTATGGCTTTTATCTATGTTTTTTTAGACGGCAAAGTCGCTGACGCGGATTGTGTATATAGTTTTGGATTTGAAAAGCCGTTTAGAGAATTCACTTCAAAAAATCATTTCATTTGTTTCGACTTTTAAAGAAACCAAAAGATTCAAAGAAGGGGGCCACCTTAGCTTCTTTGTCACTCTGCTTTTTAAAAAAAAAACTTTCTACTCCTGTATGTATGCAATTTGCATATTCTAAACATGACATATGAGTGGAGGAAGCGATTAGGCCTGGAAACAACCCGAGCCGAGCTGGCTTGAGCGAGGCTTGGTCGAGCTCGCCTGAAGCTGTGGCTCGGCTCATTCAAGAAATGAGCTGAAAGACTAGTTCGGCTTGGTTCGTTTCCTAGCTCGAGCCAGCTCAAAGCAGCTCGCAAGCCACACGAGCTGTGACCGAAAGAAGCTATTTTTTCTACTCGGTGATGGCATGTAAGCATACAATTAGATAACAAGATAGAAAATGAATAGCAGCAACATACAACCATACAGGTACCACACATCCATGTCATGTCATGAGCCATAACAAAGCACACATTGATCAGGTGGAGCTGCCTTAGCTAAACATCATGGCATCAAACAAGCAGATATGCACACAAAATTAGTAATAATGGTCTTTTAATCAAGCTACCATCAAGCCAAAGGCTTCAAAGATCAGCAGACAAAAGTAGGCAAAAGCTTCAGAGATCAGCAAACAAAAGTAGGGCCTATCTGTATTTCAGAGATTCATGCATGTCAGCTGAAAGCTCAACTCACCACCAAGGCTACCAATTGGGCCTCATCAGGAGGCACCTGGGAGCTAATGAGGCGTCGATCGGATGCATGCTTGGCTGCTAGTGCCAAGCCAAAGGCCCCGATGTCGACCACTTTCTTCCCTCGTGCTCGTGCACGAGACTCCATGCTTCGTTGTGGATCCATGCGCATCGGTTTGAGCCTTCGAGGACGACGGGAGCACAGGGCGTGGGCAGGCCAACGGGAGAGGACGAGATGGGGAGGACAGGGCGCGGTGGTGCCCCAGATGACCGATGGGCCTACGGGGGGTGGCCGAGAAGTCGCTGCCAGAGAGGGGGATTAGGGATCGGGGAATAGATTGGGATCAACCGGAATGGATTGGGATCACAGATGGAAGATGGAGGCACACGGCCTTCGTGGCACTGAGTCGCCGACTGCCCAATGGGTCTTCCTGGGCCGGCGGCCACACGAGCCTAACGAGCCACACGAACGGCTCGAAGCTCGGCTCATCTTTCCTGTGAGCTGACTTGGCTCAAAAACTGATGAGCTATAGCTCGAGCTCATTACGAGCCGAGCCGGCTCGCAAGTCTCGAGTTATTTTTTTAGCACTAGCGGCAATGTAAATCAGCTTATGGACAGGAAGGATAAGAACCACTTGAGCCATTAAAATGTGAGGTGCGGCGAGATGGGTGTTGTTTTATAACCTCTCCTTGTCAACTTTGCCGAAGGCCAAAACAAAAACCCATAATAATAAAATTCTTTTTCACTTGAGTTCGAAACAAGTCCTTTTTGGACGGAAACTTGATGGCTGTGTCCCCTGTTTGGACAAAAGCAAGAGGTGGACGTGACAACGCAACATATCCATCCAGATCTGTTGAGGTGAGGTGAGGAAAAGGCCTGTTGCTATTGTTTCAGGTCAAAAGTTTACTACAATATTAATTTAAGGGTTACCTGTCTGACCCTTAAAGTGGCAAAAGTGATGGTATCGCAGTACTTCAACTAGATGTTGGTCTAATGATCTCGCTCACCGTAGAGCTTGCAGTTGTTTTAGTAGTTTTCTACAAATGGCAAGCAGCACATGTTCTGTAACAAGCGAGACATGTTTCGTCAGCTTTTTCAGAATAGCTTGCGGAGGGTCTAATGGGAATCGGCCATTTCCTTTTAGTTTCTAAAAATTGATTTTTGATTTTTCTACAATAACTAATTTTTTAAACAAAATATCTTTTCAAGGTAGGATTTATAAATTAATTGTAGTATATATTATAGCAACTTCATTTATATCGGTCAAAATCGCTTACGAGTTTCTGTTACTCCATACTCTCTCTCGAATAGCCCAAAAATCATAAGCCGTGGTCAAAATCTATAAGCTGAAGCAAAAAATAACAGGCCTGATGATCATCTCAGGGCATGTATAGGGATGACAACAGAGAATTCCCCGCCGGGGAGTGGTAGAACATCCCTGTCCCCGATTCTTCCCTCATTCTCCGCACCCTGCCCTCGATTACATGCCCGGAGAATAATTCCTCCGTTCCCCATACCCAGTGGGGAACGAGCCCGATAGGGACCCATTCCCCGATAATAAAGTGACCCTAAACCCTATATAAATAATTACAATCAACAATAATAGGTGCATCACAAAAATTCAAATAAGTGTTTATTTCTCTATTTAGGATTTTACAAGGTATTAATAAGGTATCATATGAGATATAAGATATGGTATACAATGATTCGGGTCCCCAACGGGGAACGGGTATGGGGGTTAGGGGAACACCCCCGCCATCCCCGACGAGGAATGAATTTGCTTGCTACTTATCCTCATGGGGGAAGAAATCTCTCCATCCTTGCCCTCTAATAGGGAAATTCCCCGCTGGGGAATGGGGCCCCATTGCCATACCTAGGCATGTACAGTGTGGAGAGGAGCTATAAAACACATGGGTGGGTTCTTTTGGGTTGTAGTTTTAGTTTATGATTTTTGAATTCTGGCTATTTGCGAGAAACAGTGTGTAGAGGGAAACAGTTGTATGCGGTTTTGACCGGTATAGTTAAGCTCGGTACAGTGTATACAGTCTACTATAATCTACCTATAAACTCTATCTTAAAAGACACTATTTAAAAGCTAGTTGCTCTAGTAGGAAGTGATAAGCCAAAGCAGAAAAAAACACAACCCTCCCTTGAAAATTTGAAAAACATCGCTATATCTTTTGGGGGAAAATGCAAAGCAATAAGGAAAAAAGAAAAGCCAAAAAAGAACAAAAAGAAAAAAAGAAAAAACCAAAATGAAGAAGCTGACGCGTTCCAAATGGCTTCTGAAAGCAGGAACCCGAATGCTTAAAAGCTATTTGGAGTAGGACCTTAGGGTGCCTTTAGTTGAGCTTTTGGGAGCTGCTTTTGCTTCCAAAAAGCCAAAAGCCAACCAAAGGGGTGGAAACCAGAAGCTGCTTTTTCAGAAGCAGCTACTTTTGGGTAGTACAGTTTTGAAAGCACCTTGGACCTTACTTTTGGCTTTCTGCTTTTTGAAATGGTGAAAATAGAGAGCTGTTTCACAGTTGTTTCAAGGAAAATAGAGATAGAAGGTAAGTTTTATACTTGTTTGAACCAAACAGCTTACAGCTTTACCACAGCCCACAACCTACAGCAGCTTTTCCACAGCCCACAGCTCACAGCAGCTTTTTCAGAAGCCACAGCTCAACCAAACACACCCTTAGTCTCTTTCCTCACCTTCAAAAAGTGGGTCCCACAATATAATAAAAAACAAAATAACCTACTTTCTCTCACCTCCCACAACCCACATCTTCCCCACCTCGCGTTCTCTCTCAACAATGCCAGAACGCCATCAATCCGGTCTGCTCCAGAAGCCCCATCGCCATTGTTGGCCCCTAAATGGTCCTCTCCATCCTCTCTACCCATTCTCCACACGAGAATGCATTTTCTCCATGTATATCAATGCCGCCCCAAAGCCCTAGTCATCAACATTGCCGATGGATCAGAACAATGCGGCCCGCGGAAACTCCTCTCAATGTCCGATGATGACACTTCGACTGTGAGGTAGCCCTTGCCACCTACGACGCTGACATGTGGGCTTTGCTTGGACTCGGCTCAAGTAGAAGGGCAAATTCCAGAAATATTCTTCTTAGCTACCCTCCATGCAATTGCTGGACTCGGATCTAAGAGGCCAAAAAGCTTGTTAGCTCCGGATTTAGGCACACATTGCACAAAGCCCTTAGTTCCTGTTAATGAACAGCTCCGGAATCATTTGGCAGTAGAAGACTAGTTAGCCAAGTAAATCTAGTTTCCATGTTCAAGTATATTCCTTAGGCCTGTGGCCGACCTAACCAGCCTAGAACTCTAAAATTAAGTTAAAATTGAATACTACTACTACATGGATGGAGTACATGACTTTATACATTATGCCTTGCCTGTATTTTGATTGGCCTAATGCCCTGTTATAAAGTATCATGATTTGTTACTGAAATGGCACTATAATGACTATTTTTTTCTGAGATATTCAATTAAAGGAAATAGAGAAAAGTAAAAAAAAATGAAAAACATCATTATATCTACACGAATAATATAAGAGAAAAAGAAAAACTATGTTAAAAAAATTAGCATGTTCTAAACAGTTTTTAATCTTTAAAAGTCAAAAATCATCGTTGTTAAGAATAAGTTTAACTGTTGGATGCCACTCCTGTGGCAGAAGCAGAACGGTCGAGCACCTGTAGGCAGTGGCGGATCCAGGAAATTTTTTTGGAGGGGCTGAAATACCTTCAGCTCGACCTCAGCCCCTTCTACATTATACATCCATGGCTAAAAATTTAGAGTGGGCTCCAAGGGTCCGGTAGCGGTAGGGGGGCTCGAGCACCCCCCGCCCCACCGCTGGATCCGCCCCTGCCTGTAGGCTGTAGCTGGATACTAACACACCAGCACCACTTGCTCTGCAGACAGCTGGACACTTTTGGACCCCTGTGCACTCAAAATTCCCGATTTGGCCCCCGAACGAAAAAAATTCCGGTTTTGGACCCCTTCTGAGCGCGGGATTACGAGCTGCCGCCACGTCGCCTGATCCACCGCGCGACCCCGCCGTCCACCGCGCGATCGGCCGCCCGAGCGCGCCATCGCCCGCCGACCGCGCGACCCCCTTGTCGGCCCAGTCCCGCGCTCCGCGGACGAAACCCGCGCTCGGGCATGCGCTCGCGCGGGGGGACACGCGCTCGGGCGAACGAAGCGCGCGGTCGGCCGGGGGACGCGCGATCGGTGACGGGAACGCGCGGTCGGCGCCGGGTCGTGCGGTCGACGGCCGATCGCGCGGTGGACGGCGGGGTCGCGCGGTGGATCGGGCGACGTGGCGGCAGCTCGTAATCCCGCGCTCAGAAGGGGTCCAAAACTGGAATTTTTTTCGTTCGGGGGCCAAATCGGGAATTTTGAGTGCACAGGGAGTCCAAAAGTGTCCAAAATTCACTACTTGCTGGGGTCGTAGTATTTTCTTTTCTTCTCCCCTAGCCGAGGATGTGGCAGAGTTGGCATATTAATTTAAGGGTTACTTGTCTGATCCTCTATCTTAGTAAGTAGCAAAAGTGAAAGTATCATAATACTTAAACTAGATGTCAGACTCTCTCACCGTCGTAATACTGGCTGTTGTTTTAGTAGTTTTCCATAACTGGAAGGTAGCACATGTTCTGCGACCGGAAATGACATGCATTTTACCAGCCTGTCCGGTACAGTGCGTGGCTCTTTGGGGAAAATCATTGTGGGTCCCGTTAATGAACAGCTTCAGAATCTTTTGGCAGCAGCAGATGTTTGCCAGGCAAAACTCAAATTGAGTTTCCATTCTTTTTTTTAGTATTCATGTATGCCTGTGGGCCAGATCTAGCCATTGTGGAACCGCAAAATTTGGTTGAAATTGAATACTACTACGAACATGGCGTACATATGTTTGAAGTACATCGTTGCCTTCGCCTGGATTTGATTGGCTTGGCTGCTGGACGCTCCTCCTGTAGCAGGAAGCAGAGCAGCCGAGCTCCTGTAGCTGGATGACACACCAACACGACTCGCTCTGCAGCCATTTATTTCTCCTGTGAGAAAATTAAGGAGATCGAGCGGGCGGCGTTCCGCCGTGCGTCGCAGGCAGGCCCCCGCAGAAAAACAACCGATATAACGCTACTCCTGCCGTCGCCGCCGCTACCGTCCGTCGGTCGCAGCGCAGCTCCGGTTGACGCAGCGGACGTCGCCGTCCGTCTCTGTTTTCCCTCGCCCACGCCGCAGCGCGCGGGCTCAGCGGCAAGCGTGAAGACGTTGCTCATTTGCTCGGGACCGCGCGGCCACGCCGCCTCCCGACCCACCCAATCGGCCGCATCCCCCTCGCTGGATCCCGCGCCGTGTGGCCATCGCCGTGCCCTCCGCCCCGCCCGCGCGCTCGACTGACGCCCAGGCCCGTGCGCGCGGCGGCCCCGCCTGTCCGTGGCCGCCCAGCCCGCGGCGGTGCTCCCCACTCACGCAGCATATATTCCCAGCACCACCACAGCCCAGCGGTGTGGGCGAGCGAGCAAGCGAGCTGAGTGGGCTGTCCCTTTTTCTTTTGCCTCTCCTTTTCCCTCCACTCGTGTGTAGTGTAAAAAGTAAAAATTCGCACCTTTATTTTAGGCTCAGCAAGCTAGCATGAGCTTTTAACTTCTAATTTTTAGCCTTTTAATTTCATCTTTTTTTGACCTTATTTTGCCTTTTGCTTTTTCTTACTTTTCTCGTATTCCTTTCTATTGTCCGCAATGACGTAACCTTTTTTATTTTTTTAATTTAATTATGCTAAAAAAGCTTTCAACAGCTATGGTAAAAAAGCCTCAAACGGTGCAATTTAAACGAACAACTTAATTTTTAAGTCACTTGAGCACTACCTTATTACCATTACATTAACCTGTATTAGTAGTGCTGACTACTAGTGTTTAGTTTTGACTTATTTCAATAACAACTATCTATTAAACTAATAAGTTATAAACAAAAAACATATACTGTGGGTAAAAAAACGCCACTTGCCAAAAGTAAAAATAATAAAATATTCGCCACTTAGCTCACTCCTTGCCCCAACCAAACACTACCGGGCGGCAGTGCTACTCTTCTTTTCCCATTTCTATATATAGAAAAACAAACCCTGCCTTTCTCCCTGAGCCAAACCATACTAATGCTGCTGCTCTAACTCTCTCCTGACTATCATCATATCATATCATATCAAGGTTTAATAATCAACTCCCTTTCCTTGCGTTTGCTACAAATATCGCCGCGCCGCCGGCTCGGGCCAGATGGACTCCCCTCCTCTGCCGTCGCAGGCGGCCGACCTGTCGCTGACGTTGGCGCCGTCGGGCGTGGGAGGAGGCGGCGGGGCCGGCGCGTCGTCGTGCATCGACGGCAAGGACGTGCGGCTGTTCCCGTGCCTCTTCTGCAACAAGAAGTTCTTGAAGTCGCAGGCGCTGGGCGGCCACCAGAACGCGCACAAGAAGGAGAGGAGCATCGGGTGGAACCCCTACTTCTACATGCCCACGACGTACGGCGGCAATGCCACGACGCCCGCCGCGCCGGCGAACTCGTCCGGGGCCACGGCGTACGGAAGCTACGGCGGTGTGGATGCTACGACCCCGGTGGTCGGTGCGGCCGGGGTTGGCGGTGTTGGTGGCCTCCCGGCGCATGCGTACGCGGGCCATGGCTACGCCGCCGTGCCGGCGTCGTTCCCCATCGCCTCCCACAGCTCGAGCGTGGTGGGCTCCGGCGGGCTCCAGTACTACGCGCCACCGGAGAGCGCCGCGTCGGCGGGCGAGGTGTACAGCGGCGTGCAGGCCCCGCGCTTCGCCACGCACCAGCCGCTCCTGGCGGCCGTCAGCAGCGGGTTCGCGATGCTGGGCGCGGCCGACCAGCCCGGCGCCGGCCGCGACGACCTGATCGACATACTTAACTGGAAGCGGGGCTCCCACGGCCCCACGGCGTCCGCGGCTGCCACCACCGCCTCACCGGCCAGCACCCTCACCACCTCCGCCGGCGCTGACGGCAGCAACAACCGCGAGGAGCTCGACCTCAACTTGAGCCTCTAGCTACAACCTGCTACGTACGGCCTCCAATCCAAGGCAGGGTCAATCGCCATGTACTCTACTCTACTCGACCCTACCCTACCTGTGTGCTACCTATGACGTACGTCGTAATTAGCTCTTAGGGATGTTAATTAATCTGCCCTTCTTCTTGCCTTCCCTCCTCTCACCTCACCTGTATATTAATGTTAGTACTCCTTGTAATCGAACTCCTCTTTTTGGCCCGTTCATTTTTCATCCTTTCTTTTCTTTTGTTTCTCTTCGTTTTCTGAGGCTTTGCTCGATCCCTCGTTTCGACCTCCGGCCGGTGGTTGGGGTTCGTCGCCGCCTCTGGTCGCGTACGCTTTTCTTTCAGCTCTCTGTTTGCTGCTGCTGCTGCTGCTGCTGCTACTCTCTCTCTGTCTCTCTCTGTAGCTCGATGGCTCCCGGCCGGAATGAACTGGTGCCCAAGCACGTGGTAGCACAATGCCCTCAGTACATCGTCACTGTGCAGCTCATGCTCGACATGGCCATGTCATGTTTGTGCAGTTGCATCTGTTAGGTTGCTTTTAGGATCTCCTAGGTTAGATCTAGAGGTGTTCATCTTTAGGGTTCGTGTTCTTGAAGTAAAACCGAGAGGGAGAGAGGGGTACCGACCTTCGGATGTAGAGGAGGAGGAGGTGGCCATCTCGGGGACGCTCGGTGAAGTCTGCGCACGGGCAGCGACGGTCGGGGAAGAGGTGCGGGGCTCCTCGGCGGCGGCGTATCCCGGGCGGCGGCGACCTCCTTGGTGGCGGCGTTGAACGGCGGTGGTACTTCCCGTCGCTTCAGCGCCCCCCTCTTAGATCGGTCTTAGGGTTTGTCGGTGGGGTGACGGCGGCGCGGTCAACCTCGTGATGCGTGCCGCCCGGCCCCCACCTCTGTATTTATGGCGCTGGCGACAGGGGCCCACCAGCCAAACGGGCTGGGCGCCCCCGATCAGGGCGCGGTCAAGGGATGGGCTTTGGCCGTTGGGCCAAAGCCCTGAGATCATTCTAACATTCTCCCCCTTGATCTCAATCTATACTTAATCTTTAATTACTTTTGACTTTACACATTCCATCACAGATTAGTGCATAGAACATGTCTCATCGTCACGGTCAATCGCCGATAGATTCAACAGTTACAATACACCTCTCTGTTCTGAAATAGTTACTTTAATCTTTGGGCCATCTTTTAGTCCAGGAATCATAGGCTTTCCCTTAAACCCATGCCGGCTACATGTTCTCTGAACACGTTGGGTGGTAAGCCTTTGGTAAGCGGATCCGCTAACATCTTTGCGGTACTTATGTGCTCAAGACTTATAATTTGATCCCGAACTTTATCTTTCACAACATAGTACTTTATGTCAATGTGTTTGGCAGCACCACTTGACTTATTGTTGTGGGCATACGTTACTGCGGGTTCATTATCGCAGTACAACTTAAGTGGTCTATTGATGTCGTCAACCACTTTTAAACCGGGTATGAACTTCTTTAGCCAGTTCACCTGCCCCGTAGCCTCATAACATGCTACAAACTCGGCATACATTGTGGACGATGTAGTGACGGTTTGTTTTGAGCTTTTCCACGATATAGCTCCTTTAGCGAGAGTGAACACATATCCGGATGTAGACTTTCTATCATCTCCCGCAAAATCAGAATCTGTATACCCCACTATATGGAGTGAATCTGATCTTCTGTATGTCATCATGAGGCCTTTTGTTCCTTGCAAATAACGCAAGACTTTCTTTATCAATTTCCAATGTTCTATTCCAGGATTGCTCTGGAATCTGCCAAGTAACCCGGTAACAAATGCTAAGTCAGGGCGTGTGCACACTTGAGCATACTGTAAGCTTCCGACAGCTGAAGCATATGGAACCGCTTTCATTTGATCGATCTCATACTGGTTCCTGGGGCATTGAAAATCCCCATATCTGTCGCCCTTGACTATAGGTGCAGGTGATGGACTACATTTATGCATACCAAATTTCTTTAAGACTTTCTCTATGTATGCCTTTTGTGACAGTCCCAATACCCCTTTGTTTCTATCTCGGTGAATTTCTATCCCTAGAACGAATGAAGCTTCACCAAGATCTTTCATATCGAAGTTTGAGGACAAAAACTTCTTTGTTTCCAGTAGTAGGCTAACATCACTACTAGCTAGTAGGATATCATCCACATACAGGATTAGGAAGATAAACTTCCCATCTTTAAACTTTGCATAAACACAGTTGTCCTCTACATTCTCTTTAAACCCAAATTTTCTTATTGTACTGTCAAACTTCAAGTACCATTGTCTTGAAGCTTGCTTTAACCCATAAATTGATTTCTTTAGGCGGCATCCCATTCTTTCATTTCCTTCCACGACAAAACCTTTCGGTTGTGCCATGTAAACATTTTCCTCCAAATCCCCATTAAGAAATGCCGTCTTTACATCCATCTGATGTAACTCTAAATCATAATGTGCTACTAATGCCATTATGATTCTGAAGGAATCTTTACATGAGACTGGAGAGAATGTCTCATTGTAATCAATCCCTTCTCTTTGCGTAAAGCCTTTTGCCACAAGTCGCGCTTTATATCTTTCTACATTCCCTTGGGAGTCATGTTTAGTCTTGTAGACCCATTTACAGCCTACTGTTTTGGCTCCTTTAGGAATAATTTCCAAGTCCCAGACTTTATTAGTCTTCATGGACCTCATCTCCTCTTCCATGGCCTCAAGCCATTTTGAGGAATTTTCGCTTCTCATGGCTTCTTCAAATGAGGTGGGATCATCCTCCATTTGAAATTCCTCTGTATTATAAATCTGATAATCATCAGAAATAGCTGATCTTCTTACTCTTTGAGACCTCCTCGGGGCCTCCTCATTTGGTACATCTACTGTTTGAGGCTGCTGTTGCTCCCCCTCATCTGTGGCAATAGGTTCTATATGATCCTGAAGAACAGGTTCTTCATTCTCATTCATTGTTGCCACGGGAGGAGCAATAACAGGTGCTGGCACCACAGTGTCTTGCACTGTCGGTGCAGCGACAACAGGTAGTGTGAAGAATGGCTCTTGAATCATCGGAGTGGGCGCAAACACCCGCTTCTCTTCAAGATCAATCTCTCGAGCTACCATGTTTCCCCTCATCATTTCATCTTCTAAGAAGACAGCATGTCTCGTTTCTACAAACTTTGTATGTCTGTCTGGACAGTAGAAACGATAACCTTTTGATTTTTCAGGGTAGCCAATGAAATGGCAACTTACTGTTTTGGGATCAAGTTTCCCAAGGTTTGGGTTAAATACTTTAGCCTCAGCAGGACTCCCCCACACACGTAAGTGGTTTAGTGAGGGAACTCTTCCTGTCCACAACTCGTACGGTGTTTTGGGCACCGACTTACTAGGTACTCTGTTGAGAATATGAATGGCGGTTTTCAACGCCTCCATCCACAAACTCAATGGGAGTGTGGAGTAGCTCATCATACTTCGCACCATATCCATCAGGGTACGGTTGCGTCTTTCAGCTACTCCATTTTGCTGAGGTTCGCCCGGCATAGAATACTGGGCTACTATTCCATTTTCCTGTAAAAACCTTGCAAAAGGTCCAGGAACTTGTCCATATGGGGTATGTCGACCGTAGTACTCCCCCCCACGATCAGATCGGACTATCTTAATCTTTAAATCGTGTTGGTTTTCAATTTCAGCCTTAAATATCTTGAATTTGTCCAAGGCTTCATTTCTTTCTTTAATTGGATAAATATATCCATAACGGGAGTAATCATCTGTGAATGTTATGAACGAGTCATATCCATCCACACTTTTCACAGGAAAAGGACCACAAATATCTGTGTGAATAATTTGTAGAACTCCTGTGCTTCTTTTAGCGTCTTTTTTAATTTTCTTTACATATTTTCCTTTAATGCATTCTCTGCATTGTTCTAAGTCTGAGAACTCTAATGGAGGAAGAATATCATTCTTTACTAGTCTTTCTATTCTCCCCCTCGAAATATGGCCTAAACGACAGTGCCATAATTTCGACGACTCATCTAGAGTTCTCTTTCGTTTTCTGTTTACATTCGTAGACGAGGATTCAATCACTTTCTCGCACGCAACGTTCTCATTATCGCATACGACATTCACATCATCACACAATGATAACAAATAAAGCTCATTCTGTAATATGGCAATACCAACACATTCTTTATTAAACATTATTTCACACTTGCCATTTCCAAAATTGCAATCATAACCATCTTTGTCCAAATTTGACACACTAATCAAATTCCTCTGTAAAGAGGGTACAAAAAGGACATCTCTAAGTAAAAGAGTGGAGCCATTAGCTAATTCTAATGAAAGATCGCCAACGGCTTCAACTTCAGCTTCGACTCCATTTGCGACTTTAACGCATCTTTCTTTTCTTTGCGTAGTCCTCGTCGAACGGAATCCCTGTAATGAATTAGCAACATGAACAGTTGCTCCTGAGTCAATCCACCAAGTGGATTTCGAATATTTCACATACAGGCATTCATTAATAAAGGTAATAATGTTCTCACCTTTCTTAGCCATTATCATCTTTAAATAGTCAGGACAATCTTTCTTGTAGTGTCCCGTCTTCTTGCAGTGAAGGCACTGGTCTTTGTCTACAGCAAATTTGTTCTGTTGAGGCTGATGTACATGGGTTTTGCCCTTGTTCTTTGAGAAGGGGTTACTGTTGTAATTCTTTTTCTTGTTTTCCCTCACAAAGTTGATAGCACCACCATGTGAGGATTTGATTCTTTCCTCCTCTTGCACGCACATGGCTATGCACTTTTCCATGTCCCATTTTTCGGGCTGCATATTATAGTTGACAACAAAAGTGTCAAACTCTTTTGGCAAAGAAGCAAAAACCAGATGAATAAGGAACTCATCCTTGAGAGCCAAATCCATCGGTTTCAGTTTAGATGCCAAGTTGCTCATTCTAAGAATGTGCTCTCTTATGCCATTGCCACCGCCAGAATACCTCTCTGTTACCAGCTGCTTAATCAGCTGTGTAGCATAAGTCTTTGAAGAGCCAGTGAACTGACTCTTTATTTTATCGAGATATTCAGTGACAGTGTCACACTCTGCAATTGAGCCCAAAATAGCAGGCTCAATTGTGTTCTTTATCACAGCCATACATTTCTTGTTGGCTGTGGTCCATTTCTTATGATCAAGATCATAAGACATCTGCAAGGGAGCATGATCCCTCTGTCTTTTCTGCCATGCAGTGTCATCCTCATTCTGTTCCCTCACTGGTGCCAGAGGCTCAGTGGGACGTGCTGTAGTGAGGACCCAGTCCACCTCAGCCAAGATAAAAGCTAAATCTAACTTTTTCTTCCACTCTCCATAATTATCACCTTTGAGAGTGGGGATCTCTCTAATACAACTCATTAAGTTGTATCCTCCTTCGAAAAAATATTTCAAATACAGTGAGAACGTAACATCAAAATTATATGCCTTATTTCCAACGTTGGTCAAAAATACGACATACAATTTAAAACAATTCTATCATACATTAAATCTACATCACCGTTGGGCAGAAATAGAAATAATGCATGAAAACAATATTAAAAAAATTTATAATACTGTTATTAACAACGTTGGTCAGAAAACAACAATATCATAAATCTCTGGGAATTTTTATCTATTTTTCCAAAATTAAATTCTCCCGTTGGTTCGAATTTAATAATGAAAATCATTCAATCTTAACTTTTGCAGCGGAAACTGAAATTATTCAAAATAATTCATTATTCAGAAGCATTAAAACTGTACTGATCAATCTCTGTAAAAATTAACACGTTGGTGCAAAAATTTACAGAGATTTTGGTTCAATTTGCATTCAAAATCACTCATAAATGCTTCTGGAAAAACAATAAAAAAACATTCCTCAAAAAATCACTGTTTATTTGGCCATTTTGGCCCAGCCTGGCCCAGCCTGCGTTAGCACGGCCCACGGCGGCCTGCCCGCGCGGCCGAACGCGCCCGGGCTGCCTCGCCCACACGCGGCCCACTTGGCCTGCGCCGCCCGGCCTCAAACGCGCGGCCCGCGGCCTCACGCACGCGGCCTCTCAGCGCGCACGCCCCGCGCTCGGCCTCGGTCTCACGCGCCCACGCGCTCGCGGACGTCCACAGCACCGTGGCCCAACTCGCGCTCCCCCCGCGCAGCCGTGCACGCGCGCGAAGCGCTGCCCCCGCGCCCCGGCCGCAACCTGGGCCTGGGCCGGGATTTCTCTCGCCCGCCTGGGCCAAAAGAAGCCCGACGCCATCGGCGCGATCGCAAGCCGTCCACGCCATCCAACGGCGCAGCGGCGATCTCGGCGGAACAAAACCGCCGCGGCGCGGCGGAAAACCCTAACCCTAACCCATTCTTTTCTCTCCCCTCTCTCTCTCCGCACCCGAGCGAGCGGAAGCGGCGGCGGCGGCGATTTCATCCACGCCGCCGGAGATGGAAAAAGACGGCGCCACCGCGGGCCCTCTCGCCGGCGTGCGCGCTCCCGTGAGAGGGAGCGCGCCGCCGTCGAGCGGCTCCGTGTTGGCGCCCTGTCCCGCGCGTCGACGGCGGCCCGTACGCGGAGCGCCGGCGAGCCCAAGGCTCGGCCGATCTCCCGCACGCCAGCGACGACGACGGCCCGGCGACGACGGCCAGGTAAGCCTCTTTTCAGATCTAGGGTTAGGGTTTTGCCCCGTTCCCTTCTCCGTTCTTTCTTTCTTTTCTTTTCCGCACGTCGGCCAACCGACTGCGGTCGGTGTTCTAGGGCTAGGGGGGATCTCTTTTCTTTTCTCCGTCTAGATCTAAAACTAGGGTGCTCTGATACCATTGTTAGGTTGCTTTTAGGATCTCCTAGGTTAGATCTAGAGGTGTTCATCTTTAGGGTTCGTGTTCTTGAAGTAAAACCGAGAGGGAGAGAGGGGTACCGACCTTCGGATGTAGAGGAGGAGGAGGTGGCCATCTCGGGGACGCTCGGTGAAGTCTGCGCACGGGCAGCGACGGTCGGGGAAGAGGTGCGGGGCTCCTCGGCGGCGGCGTATCCCGGGCGGCGGCGACCTCCTTGGTGGCGGCGTTGAACGGCGGTGGTACTTCCCGTCGCTTCAGCGCCCCCCTCTTAGATCGGTCTTAGGGTTTGTCGGTGGGGTGACGGCGGCGCGGTCAACCTCGTGATGCGTGCCGCCCGGCCCCCACCTCTGTATTTATGGCGCTGGCGACAGGGGCCCACCAGCCAAACGGGCTGGGCGCCCCCGATCAGGGCGCGGTCAAGGGATGGGCTTTGGCCGTTGGGCCAAAGCCCTGAGATCATTCTAACAGCATCTACCTAGCAACGCATCCAGCGACTAGCACGAAGCGTGCTGTTGCAATGGTAGAGGATACGAATCTGTTGTGCACCTGAGCATGATGTCTACGTGCTGGTTGGGTGGGACTACAGTAGCATAGCAATCAATCAACTTACTGATGCTATTGGGCGAGGCCATATGTCCATCGCCGTATGTAGGTTAGGTTGGTGTCCCATCGGATCGGATCGTGTTTCTCCGCAACTGAGGAACGGATGCACCTGCCCGACTTGACCCAGCCTTATGGTTCGCTCTGGACGTGACCTGACCCAAACTTAACGTTCGCTCTACACACCGTCTGAAACGTAGGAATTTCGGCGGAAACAGCTTAGAGCAAGTTTAATAGTACAGATAGCTGCTACTTCCAATACATTTTCATGTCATCAAAAGATAATGATGCAGTCAACTCATACAATAAGCTGGCTATAAGTTGTCTCCACAAGAGCTCTCAATCATTTAATACATACATGGGTATTGATAATTTAATACATGCATGGGTATAGCAATTAGTTCTATATACATGCATGAATAATGCCTCTTTTCCTGTGCTATAGCCTGACTCTTGCATGGGAGTCGGCTTGGCTCTCTCTCTCCTTTTCTCTCCCCTCCACATAGAACTATGCTGATATGGATTCCCTTATAGCTAGCACAGTCAGCCTTATTAAACTTGCTCTTAGTTGCCGCAGGACTAGGTGATTCTTCTCGGGTTGCAAACGGAACGTGCCTTAGAGCACGGAAATTCCACTGAAACCATATGTATGTTCCCACAGGATCACTAGGATCGAGCTCGGCAGTCCGATCGAGTCACGTGCCAGGATCATCTCGGCTTTGGCTTCTGGCTTATTTTTCACTATTCATAAGTTTCGTCTTTTTTTTGAACTTTTGGCTTTTTGTTGAGCTTTTTTGCCGGTTCTTTTTTTCCGTATTTGTTTGTATTATACGTAATGGGCTAACATATTTTTTATTTTTAAATTTTTTTAAATTTAATTATGCTAAATAAGCCTCTGTCAGTTACAGTGCTTTTTTCAGCCAGCTACAGTGTTTTCAGCCATAAGCCACGAGCTTTTCAGCCGAACCGATCACCGCCCAGCCGTCCAATGGCTTCGCTGTTTCGCGGTGGAGATTCGTTGCTCCGAGTAATGCCCGCATTAGGGCTCGTGGAATCTTAATTTCGTTTTTTTCTTTTTATGGTTTTTGTCTCTTCCTTTTCTTTTTATTTATTTGCATGTCTATGAAGATATAACTTTTTATTTTTTAAGTTATGCTAAAAAGATAATAGTAAAAAAACCAAAAACTCAGGTTTAAGGTGGTGATCGGTTGGGCCTAAAAGCTCATAGTTTATGGCTGAAAATACTGTAGCTGGCTGAAAAAAACACTGTAGCTGACAGAGGCTTATTTAGCCTAATTAAATTTTAAAAAATTTAAAAATATGTTAGCCCAATATGTATAATACAAACGAATACGGGAAAAAAAGAACCGGCAAAAAAAGCTCAATAAAAAGCCAAAAATTCAGAAAAAAACAAAATTTATAAATAATAAAAAATAAGCCAGAAACTCAAGCCGAACCAGCCTAAAAGACGAGATGAGTACTGCGCCGCAGGCCCTACACGGGTAAATGGTCCAGTGGCGGCAGCAGCAGCAGCAGCAATGCACGGGACTAGCCAGATTTTTTGTGGGGGTGATGGCGAGTGGCTGGCTGCACAGGAGAACAAGCCTTGGAGGGACCGATCGGCCGGCGCCCCCTTTTTGGCTCCGTTCCATGGCTAGTCTAGTCTGTTCCCGTCACGCATCAATCGCATACCGCCCTGCCCTTTCCTTCCGCGACTGCCCACTGCTACTACCCGTAGCCAGCGATTGATACCAGCGACCATCCAACCAACAACAAAACAACACGTATAGAATCAGCGGCAAAGCCAGGATTTAAATAAGCACGGAGCTTAAACTCTAGACTCTAACTAATATCAATTTATACCTAGGTTATAGTATAACAAAAATATATTATAAATACACCATCGATAATTTGATATATAACTTGAGTTCAATGCTGTTCTCAAGTGTGCAAATAAAACATTCAAAAAGCGCACAGCAGCACGGAGACCTGTTCTCAAGCTCAAAACTAGTTCCTAAGCAACTAGTAGTGCTATGGGAATTGGGAAATGATATACAGGTTGACATGTTGTGATATCAACAACAGGAACTACGAAGCTTGCAAAATATGCTTATGATATAAGAGGAACAGCAAAGCAACTAAGCAGCATTCATTCCATAATTCTTCGCTACTTCGCTAGCGTATCTTTGAAAAGCAAACGCAATAGCTAGCCACCGCACCGGTACAAATTCTACATGTCAATTGTCAAACAAAACCCTACAATTTACAGCTTCGCTCATCCGCTCATGTATTTCAGAGTTGTGTAATAGTTGGTTCAGATTTCAGAACTTTAGACCTTATCAGGAGGGGTGGCACAGCCACGCAGGGCCGTAGGGAGGGGGGTCGAGCCGGGAATGGGGCGGCAAAGGGAGGGCCGGAGGGGCGCTGCCACAATGAGAGGGGGCCGGCTAGGAGGGGAGCGGCGCAGTGAGGGGGCAGCACTAGGAGGTCCACGAGGGCGACAGTCTGCGGACCGCGGCGTCTCCGTGTCGGGAGTGAGGGCCAAAGGCGGCGGCCGGCGGCAGGGGAGCGATCGTGCTTGCGTGAATTGGGGGCTGGTGGTGATCGGTGAATGCCTGTGGGCTGTGGCCTCTGAATCTATGATTCAGTGATTGGGGTTGCCTAGTTGGGGATTTTACTTAGGGTTCCTTGACTTGCTCTCGGTGGCTGAGGGCGCACATGCTTTGGACTGCCGCTGAGGCATTGCTTGGTGGGCTGAGGGTGCGCGCGCTTTAGGCTGTCGTCTGCTCCCGCGGGGCTCCCGGGCTGACATATTTTCAGGTCTCGGGTTGGGCCGACATACCATGTATATTATGAAGGCAGTACTTAAGGGGTAGTACTAATAGGATTGATGGGCCTCAGGCTATAACCTACACAGCCTGAGGCTTAGTTCCGCCCTTATATAGAATTGACTCACACGTGAGGACGTCCATTGTAGCCGTTCGATCGATGGCGCAGACTCAATCTAGTTCATTCGTTGTTAAGCTGGTTGGACGGTTAGAACTTGAGATGATGTGAGACTAGGCTTTAATTCGCACGGTAGCCATCTCGACAAGAGAGATACTAATGTATGTTGACATGCATACTCCTGTATAGAAAGTATTGTGAGTGAATGATAATCGCATGCCGCCCTTCCCTTTCCGCGACTGAATTGGCACATATAGCGCGTTTTGAAGGCAAAAATAGCTGTTTGCATGTGAAAATAACAAAAATAGCACTTCTGCAGCTGACACACAGACTACCGGAGCCTAGCCATCGGGCGGTAGGAGCCTGCCACTCAGCCACCGTGTGTAGATTTTTATAATTTTTTGAGCTCATTTGCTATATCTAACAATTCAAACAAATATAATATATGAAATACTAATTTAGGTTGGTAATTAAGCCAGCTAATTACATGTCTATGGTGGAGGGGCGGCAAGCCACTTGACACATGGTGGCTGGGCTTCGGTAGTCTATGTGTCTGTTGCAGGGCACTATCGCCCAGTGACTGGACAGTAGAATTGTCATTTTCATGCATATATATCTATTTTTGTAAATACGAGTGCAAAACACGCTATATGTACCAAAAACTTGCCATCCCGACAAGAGAGATACTAATGTATGTCGACGTGCATACTCCTGTATAGAGGGTATTGTGAGTGAATGATAACCGCCATAAAATACATGGAGTAGATGGTCCATGAATAAGGTCACGTACAAAACAGCTACGGCTGATTTTTTTACTACATCGATAACTTTTGATTGCGTTTTTCAAGATGGTGATGACCAATGGAGACACCGACGCGGACGATGGATGCTGCGATGGGCTTGAAAGGAAGTCGCTTGAAGAAGTAGTCCCATTTATTTTGGCTTTCGGAGAAACCGAAGCAAAAACTACCCCAAAAGCCGTTTTGAACCGGAGCTAACGTAGACGGTGAAGCACAGGGCAGTGCACAGATAACCATCGCTGTGCTAGATAGAGGAGGCGATCACATGCTGCTACTGCCCAACTCAGCAGTAGCAACCATCTTAAAGCCAAACGCTTAAAAAACAGGGCCATCTGCAGGAACAAGGCTTCTCTGTTGCCTTGTCATGTTTCCTTGGCACGTGGCGCATATCTAGCTGCTCTCCATTCTCTCCTGTAAACCTAGGAATGTAATCCAACGGAGTGGAGGGATTCACGTGTGTAAGAGATAGAATGGGAACACCGAACGGAAAAAGGAAAGCCATTTTCCATCTGCAGAGCTGTTGCGACGCAAATGCAGCAAATCAGACGCGCACACCGGATGCGGTGGGATGGGGGCCTGCTTGGTCCCGTGCCGGCACTGCGCTGCAGTGCAGCCTCTTGTAGCCTTGCCTGCGTGGCTCTGTGTACGTGTGCGCGCGTGTGTGTTAGTAGTTGTTCGATTCTCTGTGTTACAGCGATGTCGGTCAGTGCAGTGCAGCCTCTCTTGTAGCCTTGCATGCGTGGCTCTGTTTATGTGCGCGCGCGTGTGCGTTACATAGCTGTTTGATTCTTCGTGGTACAAGCAATGTCGGTAAAGGCGAAAAAAGGATGGCTTAATCAGTTGGTTTTGTCATCTAGCGGCGCCAACACTGCGACGAGGGACCTCTCTTCCGTGCAGCTTTTTTTTTCCTTTGAATATAAGCAACATGTGTGATGGTACATGGGTTATAAGTTTTTGGTCAGAGATAAATCCATTAAACGTTGATAAGTGAGGTGGTACGCCTACCGTCCCACCATCCTGATCCCGTGAGGCGGCGGCAGATACATCGGTAGCTGGCTAGCTGCGTTGCACTTGCACCCTCTTTTTTTTCCCTCGGGAACGGAAGGCATAGACAGTTGTTTCCAGTTGATGTGTCGTGTGTGGTTTTGGCTTGTTACGCGGGTGCCACCCTGCACAGATGAGATCCTCTGACGTAACTTTCTGTCACTGACGCGTGAGGCCACCGGCCACGCGGTGAGGGGTCCACGTGCAGTGACCCACGTCAAAGGGAAGTTACGTCAGAAGAGTTGATTCCCATCCTGCAGCTAGCTACGACCATTTTTAAATAAAACTCGTGGCAGTATGTTTTATGATTTAAAATTTTGAATTATAATTATTATAAGAGATAATACATAGATAAAAATAGTTGTATACAATTTTAATTAGTATACTTAAATTTAATTTACTTTTTACTATAATTTTTATATTGATCCTGTCTTAAAAAATGTACAATTTAAAAATTAGTTATTGTAGTATATGCCATAAATCATAAGTTATAAGTGAAAAAAAGGCACCCTATAACAAGATATCAACTGGAATTAGCTTCTTTTACCGGAGCAGATCGATTCGTTTTTGTGTTGGATTAGTATGTGGGAGTTGAACTGTAGAAGCGATTTAATTCTTAGTTCCGCGAGAGAGAGAGAGAGAGAGAGAGCGCGCGCAATTGAAGTGTGGGTGACCAGTGGAGAGGCTGTACCATGTTTGAGTGGTGACTAATCATCAATAGGTGCGACCGAGCTGCTCAGCAGTGTACAATCTAACTAATTTATTAGCCCATTAAAGATTAAGGTTCTGCTCATTTCAGTTTAAACTTCTAATTTATAGTTTATTTTTTTTACTATTTATAAATTTGGTTTTTTTCTGACTTTTTCACTTTTTTGAGCTTTTTTTACCGGTTCTTTTTTCCCATATTCGTTTCCATTGTCTATGATGAGCTAACATATTTTTTCTATTTTTATTTTTTTAAAATTTAGTTAGACCAAATAAGCCATCATCAGTTACAGTGTAATTTCAGTCAGCTACAGTGAAATTTCAACCATAAGCTACTTTTTTCAGTCCAACCAAGCTGCACCTAAAAGTTTCGTAGAGGACTGCTGTTCTGGTATTAGACATTTTGTGATCTTTCTCAAAATACATGGGTGCAATTCCCCATAAATAGTTAGATCAAAATTAATTGTTCTTTTCTTCAGGAACTGAAAGGTAGGAAATGTGATTGTGGTTAATGGTTAAGCCTTGTATAATAGTGTGATATCAGCTGTCTATAAACCATATCATGTAGGATAGGAGATGATGTGGAGGAGAGAGGGAGCATAGAGAATTGGGCAGTCTATTACGCAGTAGTCGACTGTAACATGGTAAACAAGACACATCGTGTCATGGAGAAACTATCTATAAAGATATGCAAAAAGACGACATATTGTATGAACCGTCTATAAATGACATGGGGATATTATAGATAATAGTTGTCTATACCATTGTACATGCCCTAGTCGTAGACAACTGTACATATCCTTTTTATTGGTTTTGAAATTAATTCCTGGCAGTCTATAGTATTGATACTTGAGACACCATCTTTTTTATATGAAAAATTTGTAGCGTCTATTGCTCTATTGTATGTCATATTTGTCGGTTATTCCTCAATGTATAAGTCCCTTACATAGTATGCTTGCATGTTGCAGAAAATGGCAAGATATCTGTGTTGCTTTACCATTTGATTATGTGTACCTCCTAGCCAATTGTATCACAGTAGGTTTTAGCCATTTGCGTTGCACCCAAACTCAAGGCCAGCCTATTACTTAAAAAACAAATTATTTTTTAATTTAATGTTCTTAGTCTGATGAAATAGTTGGCAATGGGTCCTTAGAATTAGCAGAATAGAGGAGCTCTTTTTAATTTTAAGATGGCAAGAGACTAGAGTGCTTTTTATGAAGGTTTGTGGGTACATTACTCTTTAGAAGAAAAAATGCCTTCATGTGCAGGTAGATTACTCTTGTGATTTGCTTATTTATGTACTCAATTCAAATAAAAATCTCTTACAATTTGCCCATTTACTTACTAAATTCTCATGAAAAGCGCTTGTGATTGCTCATTTATGTACTCATTTCTCGTGAAAAGAACTAGTGGTATGTAGTTATGTTGTTTATTCGTACTTTTGGTACTTCAGTGAAAACATATGATGGTTTAGTTGACTTTACACTCCTACTCCTTCGTTTCTAGATTTTGGGGGTGTACATGATTAGTACGACGGAGATTAAAAATGAAATGCAAGTTTGGTGTGTCGTCAGATAAGGAGCTTCCATTGTCATGTCCTCCCACGGGCAGGTTAGTTCTTCTCTCCGTTCTCTTTGCATTTGCTTCTTGATTGATTACGTCTTTACACTTCTACTCCTTTGATTTGGGTTTCTATGGTTGTTTCTGTTAAAACTTTGATCCAGGAGAAAATACATACATCGAAAATAAATAGAGAGAACACATGAGATATTATGAATTTCTCTATTCTCTTACTGGCTCCCCTTTTTTCCTTACTTTTCGTACAAAATTGGTTACAAGCCTCATCAATATATAGACTAATAATCTCCTACTCGTATATGTATTCAGACTTCAAATTGGACACAACTTCAACTTGAGTTACACACGAAGACGAACTCTACTACGTCTTGAACTCTAAGTCAAGATTATTTCTAACAATCTCCCCCTTAATCTTGACTTGACACACTCTAGTTTTAGTCTCAATGCATTATGAACTACCAGCCACGTCTCTACATGAAGCGTTCTACATGCAATCTACATGTAGGAACTCAACTCAACTGGTACGGGTTCATTCAGATGCAAAGATTCTAAAACATTGAGGCAGTCGGTCTTAACTACGACTTACTAAACTCATACACGGAACGGTGACACATCTCCTCTACGTTCTGATTTCTTTTCATCTTACTTGAGTTGGACGTTCTCGATCGTGTCCCACACTCCTTGAACCTTTATATACACCTTCATCTTGATTGCCCATGCTGCATAATTACTCGTCGTGAGCATCGGATAATGCAGCAAGACAGCGAAACTCTTCTTCGCTATCATACTGGATGATGCCTCGTCACCGGTGACATCACTTCCCGGAGAACACGACATAATCTTAAGTACGAATCAAAATCTCGAGCTACTTTGAAGTAACTGTTGGATTGAGGGAACGGAAGGACGTGCCGCATGCGTCTTTTTCCCAGGAGAGCTGCGCGAAGACGAGCGACGTGCGCCTCAGGAGTGCCGCGTGAGACGTGCTGAAAACGGAATCGCCGAGACAATTTTTCCAGCGACTCAGTTCTCGCCTAGGCTCTGATACTACTTGTTAAAACTTTGATCTAGGAGAAAACGCACACATCACAAATAAATAGAGAGAACACAGGAGCATTTTTTGAATTTCTCTATTCTCTTACTTGCTCCTCTTTTTTCCTTACTTTTCGTAGAAAATTGGATACAAGCATCATCAATATATAGGCTAATAATCTCCTAGCATGCTGTACCTCAGCCTATTGGATCACCGCCGAGCACTCAACAAACAGAACGGTCTCCATACCTCCTTCGAACTGACACGCAAGCTTCAGACCAGCTGACGTACCCCACGAGACATGATCAATGCAAGACAAAGCCACACACGTGGAGGTAGACGCGGCGAGGAGATAGCAGTGGTTCAGATGAGTGAACCGTATCATATCCCATGTGATGTATTTTTTGTACTGTTATATGTACTCCTACAAATATTTATAATGCATAAAATTCTCAAAAATAGACAATCTATGACTATGTTAGGATGCTGTATGTAAAATTTTCTAATTTTTAGAGCTCGTTTGGTACATGTAACAACTCCTACAAATATCATAATTGTACGAATTTTTGAGCATTATTCACTGCGGATAAAATTATCAAAAAATTATAAAATCAAGTACGTTGTGTCGGAAGGCTACACATAAAATTTCGTAGTTTTCTGAGCTCATTTGCTATATTTAAAACTTTTGAACAATTAATATACAAAATAATTAAGGTAGGTTGTGGGGTGGTAGGCACCTGGTGCCTGGTGGTGCGGAGGCAGGTTACACGCATTAACTCTATGGCGTCGCTGCCCAGCCACCAGGCGATAAAAATATTATTTTTTTTAATACGACATGCATACTGTTATTTTTATAATTACATATATATATATGCATATGTATGTATTTATGTATGTATATAGGGCTGTAAACGAGCCGAGCTCGGTAGAAGCTCGAGCCGAGCTCGAGTTGGGGTCCAAGCCTAGACCCGGGCTCGAGCTCGGCTCGTTGAAGCTCGATAACAATTAAAATAATTTATTATGCATTATTTTTCAATAATAAGAAAATTTTAAGTTCGAGCTCGACTCTAGTAAACTCGATAACAGTCAAAATAATTCAAATATACACTAATTTTCAACAATAAGAAAAACTCGAGCTCGAGTTCGGCTCGAGTAAGTTCGGTAAGAATTAATTTGTATTACTATTTAAGCTCGAATCGGAGCTCGTGAACTATTCGAGCTCGCGAGTCGAGCTCGGCTCGGTGAAGCTCGCGAGCTCGAAATCAAGCTCGAGTTCGGCTCGTTTAAAGTTCGAACCGAGTCTAGAACGAGTCGAACTCGAATAGCTCGCGAGCTTTAAGCTTTTTTTATAGCCCTATATGTATACGTATACGTATACGTATATGTATATGTATGCCAAAAAGTTCTCTACCAGCGCTAAACACACATGGATCATTGAACGCAGTAGAAGAAACGCATTGTCCTCCTTACACCTGTTGCTTGCCATCAGCCCATGTCTCCCTCACATCGAATCAAATAGGTTCTCACCTATCAGGTCCTAACACTACCATTCCGCGGCCCAGTCTATCCCACGTAAAGCAATAACAGCCACGCCAAGTGGCGCAGATTCACCTCGTGTGTATTTGATTTGGAGGCAGTAGGGATAGAATGATTTTATCCCTATTTTTAAGGATGGGATCGTCCCCGTTCTTTGTTTGGTTGTAAGGGATATGACCGTCTCCGTTTTTTATTTGGTTATGGGATATTAAAATATGGGATGAGTCATCCGACGTGTGGGGCTCTTTTGTCATCCTCTTGTTTTTGAGAGGCGAGGAAGAGGGACGAGCCCATCCCCTCGTTTTTGAGGGACGGGGGCATCCTCGATTTAGAGGAATATTCCTGGGATATTCCTCAAAGGGGATGGACTCTGTCCCTGCTGACTCCAATCTAAACAGGTCCAAATCTGGGATCGCCCCGTCCCATCCCCTATTATCCCTAGAACCAAACACACCCTTCTTTTCTTAAAAGGATACAGGCCGGACACACACTAAACTTATATCAAACTTGCACTTATATCATATTAGCTTTTACTAATGGTTTTTATCTAAAAATAAATAGTATAAGCTAAAATAAATGGATTTTAGAAATAGAGGACGAGTAGTGCAAAAATAAGAAAGAGATGCGTGCGCGAAATGAGAACGAAGAAGTTAATTTGAGAAGCTAGCTGTTTATGTTAGTTTCTAACATTTTCAAATAAAAGCTAGAAACAAAAAATCAAAACCATCAGAACCTTATATATGGATCCGCTAGTTCAACATATAAATCCGACAGAAGAGTTGCATTTGTCACTCTCAACCACCATTAGCTAGATTTCCCACAATCTTCCAACTACTCCATATATTTCAATTAAATTCCAAGATAGTTGGAGGAGCAATATCGAAGCATTACAGAATCTAGTTAATTACATTGGTCCGTGCATGCTCACTTCACTTGTTTGGACACAGAGCAGAAGGCACTAAAGAAAAAACATGTTTTGTGGCTTTTTTTAACATGGTAATTTCACAATAAAACTATATAAAATAGTTTAATTTTCATAAAAGCCTTTCAAAAAATCATACAACCCAAACAGACCCTTAAAAAGAAGGAACCTCGCACAGAAACGGATATAACCGACGGTATATATGATATATCCCACTGTCGGAGAGTAAGTTCTTTATGGGTACACTTATGGCTTTGACTAATAACTTTTAGTTTTACTATAAGCGTTTGTGCCAATCAATCAAATAGAATTTTATTTTTTTTTAATATAGCTAAAAAACAATTAAAATTATATTACTGAAGATGTCGTAAGAGGTACTGAAATGGCATTTTCGTGTTCCCAAGTACTGAAATGGCAGGAAGGCGTTGCCATGTTTCGACTTCCGAGTGGGTGCGTTCGCCAGCTTGCTGTACCGCAGCACTAGTGCTCGTGTCGTGCCTGCCTGCCTGCCTGCTCGCTTGAATGGATGGGCGTGGAGGGCGAGCTGTTCGTGGACTGGTACGATGATCAGCTGCCGCCTCCGCCCATCGATAAACAGTGGTACTGCTGGGCTGCTGCTGCTGCTGGTGGTGCGTGCATTAATAATTGGCTCCCTCATCCAATCGGAGAGCCGCCGATCGGATGGCCCAGCTTAAACCTTGCACGACGGGAAATGCGTGGACGTGGATACGCAAATATGGCTTATGGTCGGTGTTCTTTTGATCTTTTAGTTTTTTTTCAGAAGTTAAAATAAATAAGATGATTTTCTAAAGCTAGTTCTCTGAATGTTTTTTTTGAGCTTAAAATCGTGTGCGCAATCTGCGTCGACATCTCTGCAGTTCGCTGTTGTCTTAAAAAATATAGGCAAACCTATCATTCATAACAGAAAAATCATTAACCACAATCCAAAATAATAAAACCTACATATAAGCGATGTATCAGGTGCAAAATGGTGTTTTTATACTATATGGTTTGTACAAGATAGACGATGGTTCAGCTGTGTACCATCCCGGATGGATGGTAGAGGCTGGAACCTAGTTCCATTATCTAAAAAAACAAGATAGACGATGGCGTGAATAAATCAAGCTAAAGTACAACTTGAGCCTATAGGCGGGTTCGTTTGCATTTCTGCTTATGGCTTATGCTATTTGCTATAGTAACTTTCTTTTTAATGGTGTATTTTTTAAGACGGGATCTACAGGTAAATTGTAATACAAACTGTAAGCTGTACCGGCCAAAATTATATACAACTATTTCACTCTACGTACTGTCTCTCGTAAACAGTACAGAATTTAAAAAAAACAATCATAAACCATAAGACATACCTTAAAAGGTATAAACTAGAACCCAAAATCGGTGTACGGTATCCGTAAATACGAGTACTCGTCTTATTGTAGAAACGTGCAGTAAGCGAACTGTGTGTGTGAGAGAGAGGATCTTTTCCCGAATCAGAGATGGTACTTCTGTCTTGAGAAGCTAAGGATGTGGTCGGCTCCCGCCGAAATCACGTGCTATTCTTCCATTGTATACTATAGATCGATAGTTCGGTACGCACGGAGGAGCGATGAAGACAAGAAACGCCTAAAGCAGCTGCATCTCGAACAATGAGCTCGAGTCCTGTTGCTGCCTGCATGTGAGGAAGAGGAAAAATTCTACTGTGCAACGATCACACAAGAGAAATTGTGTAACTAACAAATCAGGCGACGACACGGGGCACATATATATACTGTAGCAACGCTGTAGACGCACTGTAACAGCACTATAGTCTGTATAAAAATAATATTTTATATTGTTGTTACAGTACCAGACTATACAGAAAATATATTTTAAAAATAGTTGCTACAATATTTTTTTTACCACAGGTCCTCGTCTAATTTGCTAGTTACACCAGTAAAATTTTTCGAGGGAGAGACCTGACGCAGCTCAAATCTCATTTCGTTTCCCAAGTTGCGCAGAACAGTACATTCCTGTTTGCTGCAATGGCTGTGGTCCAAATTGTTGTTGTATTCTCCTGTCAGACGGGGCGCCGGATTTTCACTTAGATTTGGTTCAAGCACCCATCCGTACCGAACTTCGATTTGGAATCCGATCCCATCCTTTTTTTTATAACTGCTAACTGCTTTCTCTCCTCCTTTCCCTCCCTGAACTCTTTTCACTCATGGAAAGTACCAAGCAAGGAAATGTTCATATCATAGCTGGGGCCCACCAGGCAGATGAAACAAAGCACCACTACCAAACGGGAGGCCGGTACAATGGATAAGGCGAAAAGAGAGAAATGAAGAATTACATAACTAGCTATGCCTACGCATAGAGGATAGGCCTGTTCTTTTTGGCTGCGGTTTATAATTTTTGACTGAAATTTTTAAATTTTGGCTGTTTACGGTACAGATTATGGAGAGATCGATACTCACTTGCGATTTTGACTAGTACAGATGTTGGGCTTTTAACGTGTACTACGTTTAACTTATAGATCCTATTTTAAAAAAATACTCCGTTTAAAAGTTAGGTACTGTAGCGGCTGCGAGAAGCCGGACGGCTTCTCACCAACCAAACAGGCCCGATGACGATGCCAATTGGTCCTGTTATATCGAGGTTGTTTCTAGCCAATGTTACATCAATATTTCACCGTTGGTCTCTGTCATCTCCAAACAGGTAATCTTGTTGGAGAAATGCTACTTGTACCAACTTGATGTACATGCATGGTACGTACTCAGTGATCTGCACGGTGAAAAGAAGTTAGCGTGTGGGACCCAGATATTAATCCTATCAATTTCTCTTCTTTGACTGGGTTCTGTGATTGTGTACATGTCACTCGTGCGTACTTTGTTGGTTCACACTTTCGGTACATATAGCAGCTCTCATCTTGTTGGGCTGAGATGGGAGTACTCAATCAGGGATTCAGGAGGGCTTAGTCAATTCCGAGGCCCAATGCATGCTACTCCATCCGGTTCAAAAAAATACGTGCACTTAAATTTTAAAAATTTCAGCTATTGATATATTTTTAAACATTTAGATTAGATATATAAAAATTATATATATGTATATTTGTCTCAAAAAGTATTTTTATAATAATATAGTTTTATTAGGTTTTACAAATATATTACAGTCGTAATTAGTAGTTAAAATTACATTTTAGAGACCGTATCGATGTTCAAAATAATTTGTTTTTTGAACTAGAGGGAGTATAACCATATCACCTGATGATCTGCTATGCTCAAATTTTCTTTCATCGTCCCTTTGACAAAAAAAGTTTAGTGTTCTCGGTTTAGCTTTGTGGCTAAGGGCATGCATAATAGACTGATGTAAGCTGTTTATAGGTGTTGCTCAAAATAAGTCGCCGTGCTTCGATTGAGACAATGAGACAACATTGGCGATGATTTTTTTCCTTGGAATAGATTTGATCTAGTATATCTGAATCATATTCTTGGCTACAAAGCTTTCTTACAGCACACCTAAAAACGCTAATACAAAAAGGCTCCTCAAAGCCATACCTAAACACTTAGCCTATCTCCTGCTTTTATATAATAGAGATCTAAACCATGTTCATTTCAAACATGGACATCTCAAACCATGTCCATAATAACCTGGACACACAATTCTATCTCCAAAAATCAAGAGATCTAAAACCCTTCTGAACACGGGTTTTAACCAAACTCTATCTCTTTCAAGTTATAAACTCCATCCATAACTTCTAACTCAACACGTGATGAAGCCTCTACGACAACGCCTCCTGTATCTTCATCACACCCCATCATCACGTGTCGAAGCCTCCTAGACCGCACCGCCCCTAACTTCTCCACGAATCACCACATTTGGTCTTTCACGTGCTCCAACATGAGCCCAACTACCTCGCATAACATCCTTAACTGCTTGGACCTTAGACTTCTCCATCCTTGTCTCGGTTCTCCTCGTCACCGACCATGATCGTCTCCACGCCAACCTGCACATGCACATACCAAAGAAAAATTTTCCAGCACAAGTTCTTTACAACTTGACCGTCATTAGTCCACACACACAAACCACACCGTTAACCATCCATTAGCATCACACGGGTCATCTACGACCACACATCCCATCGCTATCCAGAAATCCGCTTCAGACAACTCATTACGATCACCAACTCTATTGCTATCCAACTTAGCCTTAGACCACTCAACATGACTGCTAGCTCAACGAGTACTTGATAACAATAAGTACTCGGGAATTACCATCGCTCCACTCAAAACACTCAGGAATACATCCGCATCGCTACTGACCACAAATCCATCGAGTACTAACCACCGAGTATCGATTGCTACCAACCAGTAAAGTCTACGAGTACCGAGTCCCTTCGACTACCAAGTACCATGCAGACTACCATCCACAAGTACCAATCGCATACCACAAGTCTTTGACAACCGATCGCTGACCACAATCGCGAAAACAACTACTATCGACTACCAAGTACCCGACCATCTCACCATCGAGTACTTCCATTTTCTGAGTACCGAATCCTTTGAGTATTGTTCACCGATCACCACTAGCCAGTCCTACCACTGGCCTAACACGAGTGCTCGAAGTGCTCAAAGATAACAAGAGCTAAAGCACTCGTACCGACAATGAAGTCTATGAGTACAAACTGTGAAGCCTACGATAATCGATCACAAAGTCTTCGACTTCCCGACCGCAAAGTCTACGACTACCGATCACAAAGCCTAAGACCACCGATTAATAAAGTCTACGACTACCGATCACAAAGTATTCGACTATTGAGAGCCGACCAGTAAAGTCTATGACTATCAAGTATGACCACTAGTCGACGAGTATTGAGTATCGTCCACAAAAGCTACGACTATCAAATATCAACCAGAAAGTCTTTGACCATCAATCGGTTACTGTAGTTACGACCATAGACAAGGAACTGTAGCTACAACTATGAAAATATACTGTAGCTACGACATTGGAAAAGTATTGTAACTACGACCAGTTCGCTGTTCGAGATCGAAGCTTATCGATTACCTGGCGTGGTTGTTCTGATGTGGTCGAAAAGACCGTAGGTGAAGGCCACTGTGGTCGAAGTTGGATGTGATCATAGTCAGACATAGTTGAAGTTTGATATGGTCAAAGTCGGCCGTGGTCAAAGCCAGACATGGTCAAAATACCATAGTCTAATACGTGGTCAAAGTCTGACGTGGTCGAAGTCTGCTGATAGGATAAAGCCGTTCGGACCATCCAGCACAAAGCTTTTCGGACCAACAGTACAAGGCCGTTCGGACCACTAACTACCAAGGTGGTCGAAATTAGTCGTGGTTAAAAAGCTATGGTCAACATGCATTGAGTGACTGCTGTGGTTGATCTGTCTTAAGTGACTGCCATGATCATAATGTTGAACTGAAAACTCTAATAACACGAGCGCATCGATCAGAATTTTTATAAACACAAATTCCAATAAAATAAATATCAATTATTTACTATTACTAAATACTTGGCCCACCATATGGTCTAACACTCTGCCTTTGGAAGCCCGACGGCGCTGGCGCCGGTGCGGAGGAACCTTACGATAGTCTACAACCGGCGCGTACTCTTCGCCGTCGACGTGACCGAGCTACAGGTTAGCTTCCTTCACGTGTGCATGGACGGCGTCATGAAAATGCTAGCTCCTCCAGAACGTTACACGCTGACGAGTGACGACAACTTGGCTGTGACTTGTTGCACAGCCGACCAGCAATGCAAGGAGATGGGACGGTGGGCTCAAGCACTGCCGCTGGCTTCTCCTGACTGCAACGGCACTCCGGCGGCGGCGCCGGCGATGCCGTTCCACGGCCAGCAACCCGGGGCGGGGCTGTCGATGAGGCGTTCACTGCAGCAGTTCCTCCAATTAGCCGTCGGCCCATTTAGCCAGTCAAATCTTGACTAGTTGTATGGTCCGGCCCGTGTTGCATGACGCTGGCATAACATGTTTTTCTTAGTTACGGTTTATTATTCTAATGAATGATGGTCACTAAAAAAATAAAAGTGACCTGAAAAGTGAACGGGTCCGGTTTTCTTCACCGTTCTTCACAGATCGCCTAGGTAGTAATACTGCAACGTTTCATGCTTGATTTACAAGGCAACAATTATACTGTGATCGATTTGATCCATCGACCAAACACACTGTATCTTTAATACAGGACGGATATACAGAGCAAATATGATCGAATTACAAGATTGTATAGTCCACGGACGATGCAAAATACGATCGAATTATGAGACGTGTCGATCGACCATCTGATGCAAAATTATCTACTCACCGCCCCCGGCCGGACACAGCAAGCATTTGGAAGTAAAGTTACTACAGAGTACGGATTATTGCATGCATAGCATAGCATGGCTGGCTGGCTAGCTAGCTCGTCCTGCCGTACGTAGAGACGGTGTTAGTAGCCGAGGAGCGGCCGATCACCGGCCGGGGCGGCCGTCGCCTACAACCTGGGCGTCGGGCGGCCGAACCGGTCACCCTCGGTGAAGATGTGGCTGCGGGTGATGTCGCGCAGCGACTTGCAGCCGCTGAGCGCCATGGTGAGCTCGAACTCCTCCCGCATCATCCGCAGCACGTTCCGCACCCCGGCCTCCCCCTCCGCCGCCAGCGCGAACACCACCGGCCTCCCAATCTAAAGCAAGAAATTAACGCAAGCACACAATTAATTTTCAAGTACCAGTTGTAGCGAATAGCTTGGCATGCATGGGCCTTTGGGAGCTAGTTGTTAGTAGTCACTTACGAAGACTCCGGAGGCGCCCAGGGCGAGCGCCTTGAAGACGTCGGTGCCGCGGCGGACGCCTCCGTCGAGGTACACCGGGATGCGACCCTGGGCGGCCGTCACGACCTGAGACGTAGTACGGCTCCGTTAGAACTCGGTGATCGATCATACGTTATGTGCAATGTTGCACCACATCGGCTGGACGCACGTACCTCCTCGAGGGCGCTGATGGTGGCCGGGACGTAGTCGAGCTGGCGAGCGCCGTGGTTCGACACGATGATGCCCGCTGCGCCGGAGTGGACGGCGAGCCTCGCTGCGGTTCACGGATACAGCCGGCGATATTGTCAGTCTCAGTCACATGTACGTATATATATTTGTTCGATTTGCGGATAGAAAGAAAGAACTGGGCATGCAAGACCGGAAGATTAATTACCGTCTTCTGCAGTGATCACTCCCTTGACAAGAATTGGCAGCGAAGTGATGCTCTGCAGCCACTTGACATCCTGCGGTGCACAAGCCCAAAACACATTCAATTAAGTTATTCATATGGATGCAAGATTACATGAGAGAGGTGGCATCGACACTACCTTCCAGCTCAGCGTGCGGTCAATTTGCCCGGCAACATACGACGCCAACCCGGAATCATTGCTCTGCAAATGCCAAAGAAATGCTGCACAGATGAGAAAATGGTAGTGATGGTTTTGCAATATTCGTTGAAGCTGACGCGAACCTTGTCCATCTTGCCAAGGTCCAGGCCTTCGAAGTTCTTCAGCGTCAAGAATGGCGGCAGAACGAACCTGCAGCACGACGAATGGTGTTTTGCCATGTAAGGAAGGCCCAAATTGCATTTGGAGAAGCCTATGGTAGCTAACAACCAACCTGTTCTTGATGTCGGCTTCCCGACGTCCAAGTCGCGGAGTGTCCACGGTGAGTGCTATCGCCTTGAATCCAGCCCTTTCAGCTCTTCTCACAAGCTGCTCCACAACATTCCTGTCCTTGTAGACCTACAAACATCCATAAATTGGCACAAATTCATCCCTTATGATCGAGAAGAACGGTACAACAATGTCTAGCAACAGAAAACAAAGTCTGGCACGAGCAGTGAAATTTGCTTACATATAGCTGGAAGAAACGAATTCCTGGTCCAGTTGAGGCGACTTCCTCAACACTAGAAGTAGCCCACGATGACAGTGTCTGAAAAACGAAGGCAATATATTCGGTAAATTTCAAGCCTGACATGCTTTTGCAGTACTGTTTGGTATTTGATTCCTCAAAAGAAATGTTGTGTGCCATTGGAACACTAACTTACCATTGTAGTTCCTGCTGCTGATGCCGCCCGTGCAGTTGCATACTCACCTGAAGACATTTGAGACCTCGATTAGCTCAAGAAACATATGCTGACAAGATCAACCTTGATTGTCCAATCGTTCAATAGATACTACTTTAGTCAACTTTCAGTACAAGTATGGTTACTTGTAGTAATGCATTAATGTTGTTGACTGATTGTAATCTACGATTTGGAATTGCTGTAAGCACATAGAACCATTAAGCAAACCAATTACAAACAATTGCAAAGATGACAAAAGTGTTCAAACGACGTACCTTCTGGGTGAGCCATTTTCTGCATGGCAGTGGGAGCAATCATTATAGGCATTGATATCTTGAATCCAAGAACAGTTGTAGTCATGTCAATCCTTGAGACATCGATTAGTATGCGAGGGCGAAACCTAGCCAGAGATGATTACAGTCAGATTGAGGCGTTGACAAATTACCAAAC
Organism: Dendrocalamus latiflorus; assembly: GCA_017311315.1. Lineage (NCBI taxonomy): Eukaryota > Viridiplantae > Streptophyta > Magnoliopsida > Poales > Poaceae > Dendrocalamus > Dendrocalamus latiflorus. The sequence continues at coordinate 3,823,778 of CM029611.1, forward strand.
ATCCACCTAACGATTCTGGAAAAAAAAAAAACGCACCTAACGAGCTAACATGGTACAGTGACTTACAAAGGTAATGTGACTGGCAAATTTTAGTCAGATTGTTGCTAATGGCTTTATAGTGTCAACGGATGATCTTAGATGTTCTGAGATAGCTTTGGTATTAGATCTTTGGAGGTAAACTGAATCTTATGGAATCAGTCTAGCTGAAAGTTTCATTAGTTGGCAATCTTACTGAACTTCGAACTTTTTTTATCTTACAAATTCTGAATACGTTATGAAAACTGGGGATGGCTAGAAAAAAACTTGACGTGATCACGTGAAACATGTCCTAGGCCGTATTTCAAATAGTTTCTGACTTTTGGAAGCTGACTTTTGAATGAAGTGGCTTCTTAAGGTGGTTTTTATAAGCCGTTTGTAGGAGTCATTGCAGGAGTAGATTTGAATGTAGTAGCTTTTCAACGCGAGTATCCCTTACTCTCTCAATCTCTCTTGTAATCAGACAAAAGTCACAGCACTTTTGAACAAGACCTTAATATACACTAAAGAGCATAGGGACACAATCACCAGGACTAGAATATGGGCTTATTCTTTTTGGCTGCGGTTTGTGGCTTTTGGTCTGTTCATGCGAAAGATTACAGAGTAACAAAAACTCACATACAGTTTTTGCAGATATAAATGAAGTCGGTACAGGATGTACTACAATTAACTAGTAGACTCTATTTTGAAAAAGATACTTCATTTAAAAGCTAGTTACTGTAGAAAAGTCGAAAAACAGCTTTTAGAAGTTGAAAAGAACAATGCCTATATCCACTTTTAACAAATATGGAGGGGTTCTGATGCCTGTTGTTCTCAATTTAACCAGTTGCAATGTTTCCTGTATGCATAATTCAGACTGGGACTATCTGAATGCAGTCAGAAGCTGCACAAATGAAATATGGGATAGACTATTGCACAGGCGACTGAAATTTTTTTATCTTTCAGTCACCTAAACTTGCACTTTGAATCACCTGAAGTTGCATATTTTTTTTGGAGGGGGGCTGCAATTTTAGTTGATTGAGAGTGCAATTTCAGGTCACCTGAAGTTGCACTCTGAATCACTTAAAGTTGCAGCTGTTTTTTTAGGGGGCTGCAATTTTAGTTCATTGAGAGTGCAATTTCAGATGACTGAAACATAAAAAAATTTCAGTCGCCTGTGCAATAGCAAAACTGATGAAATATTGATGGACATTACGGCAAGCATACATAGCATGCAGTCGTGGTGCAATCTATAACAACGCAATTAAGTGAGGAAGGCTTACAGGATCCTGGAGAATGCCTCCCTGTTCTCCTTGAGAGTCCACTCATCCTCGGCGCCAGACGCATAGTAGTCGTAGATCATCTTCGGAAGCTTCTGCTTCGCGATGGCCTGGTACTCCATGACATTGGTGATCTCCCCCATTTTCTCTTGGCTGGTACTCAACCCTGCACCTCTCTAAAACCAAGAAAATTGTTGAGGATAGATAGCTTTCCTACCAAGACGACTGCCGTCTACATGCACAAACTTCAGAGAGACAAGACACATGCAACTATGATAGCCCCTTAAAGCAACAAGGTAACAAAAACGAGACGTTCCATCATTAGAGAAACGAAGGGACTCCTTTCTCGTAGAGTGCATGCAGATGCCCATTTTCTTTCTGCAGAAAAGATGCGCTATTCTTTTAAAACAGACGCGATTTGTTTTTAGCAGGAACAACAGAAGAATTCGTCATTTGCACCAGCGAACGTGGAATAGTCTCGTCTTTGCAGACGGACAATAAAACAGTTCTTCATGTAGAACATCGTCAGAAAAAAGTTCAGAAGAAACGAAACGAACAAAACAAAACAATCCTCTCACTGCTCACGCAGAGAACTATCAAAGCGATCAAGAACAAACACAAGATGCAAGAACTCCTATTTTCAGTTTCACGCGACGCATGCAACAACGTTCTGGCAGACACCAGAAACACGGATGGGATTCAAGAAACTGCGACAGATACGACGCTAACCAAATCAAGAACATGGAAATTAATCTTCTGATCAGTTTCTCTTACCTTAGAGAAGGATGTCTCTGCAGGAAGGAGGCAACGGAGGGAGTAAGAACGGGAGGGAGCGGTGAGGGTGCAAGTAATATATAGGAGATGGGGTGGTGAGAGAGAGGTTTCTGCACATGAAGACAAAGATGGGGGGAGACGTGGAGATTGTTAAGAGAAAAAAAGGAGAAAGGGAGGGGGGAGGTTATGGATGAGCTATTGGAGGTTGGAATGCAGGATGGCTCCTCCTACACTACTTCCTCATCTCATCCACTTGACATCACCACTCCTGTGACTGTCCCTCCTTCCATCCAGCAAATGGAGAAGCACAATAAAGACTTTTTTTTGGGGGGTGGGGGGTTGAATTGGAGTAGATTATCTCCTCCCCTGTTCACAAAAAAAAAATGTACCTTTTCTCCTTGTTTTCCAGAATTAGCATACCAGGCGGGTGATGATATTTTGTTGCCATCTCATGGGCTGTTAGGTTGCTTTAAGTGGGCTCATTTTAGGATGGGATGGTGCAAGGCGAGTGTTGAAGTAGTCATGCGGGTCATCCTTAAGCATCATGAGGATTCAATGGACCTGATTTTTTTAAAAAACTGCAATGGACCTGATTCTCAATCGCATCCAACCTGGATGACCTGAGCGTTTGGAGTTGTCTCCTACAAGTGGATGCAGCAAAAATATGCTCCGTCTTGGTTCGGAGCAGCACATATATCAGCCTCTTGGACGAACCATGCTCAACATAGGCACTTGATGACTTGGAAGCGAGTCAACCACCGGTCAACCTGACGGACAGCATCACCAGAAATGCCATTTATGCTGTCCTCCCATGTGGGAAAAGGACAACGCACTTCAGATTTAGACCAAGTTTCAACTTCAGCAGACTAATTTCAGGAATCACAGCTTACAATTACCCACAGCACTACCGTCTGAATGAACTAAAGAATTCATCTGTCCCAGCAACTATTCGGAGGGGATGCTGTGATCACATGACGGTTCATCAGTTCGCAAAAACAACAGTGAGAACAGAAAATAACTCCATGTTGTTTCATCACATGAGGCGCTATCAGCATACGTTAAGACTAAATTAAAATAAACACTTTTTAGTTGGCAAGATCGAAAGGAATACAGTATATTGCGGTCCATTTTTTCCAGACAAGGTAGTATTTACTGCACTCTCGAGATCCCGGTGCTTAACCAGCTCACATTTCTCATGATTTCAAACTAACATCGATGTAACAGAGCTACAAGTATACTAGGGAAGAACATGACAAATACAAAGGGCATTAGGGATACTTGGTTTTTACTTCCAATTCAAATGCAAAATACATCTGAACAGAAGTCAGCAGTTTTTTCTCCCCGCAAGCAAACTCGTCATCCGCACAAAAACTGTCTCACTGCACACATATACATATGGTAACTTACTTTCCCCTACCATCCCCAGTCCAGACATTGTCCCACGAGTTGTTGTTAGCTTTTGGCCTATCAACAAACTGCTGGCCTGGTCCCTCAAATGATGGAGCTTCTGCACCCTGAACACTGTCTTTCTTCGGTTTTGTTTGGATCCCCAGCAAACGTAAAACGAATCTCGCGAGCTCACCATAAAGCATTCCGGATCGATCACACAGCTACGGCGGTAATAACATAGGATCAGCATTCAGGAGGAACACAGGAATTACACTTTAATCGAGTTCAAATGGAAAAGTACTCGTCAAAAGATACCTGCAAGAGAGCCGTGATAAACATGTGGAATGCCTGAGTGTTCTGGCTAATAAGGAAAGCAACTCGCCCACAGAAATTCACAACACCATGCATCTGCAATCAATGAGAGACACATTTAAGAAAATGTTGTCCTCCAGCCTGTTAAAGCATACCATTTTTTCTTGAATACATATGATGCAAAGAAACTGTATGATAGACAATAGTCACAACTGGATTTTGATCTTGAATTACTAGCCAAATTCGTTGCACTAACTATTTTTTTAACAAAAAAGCATGTACTTCACGCAAATGTAACAATCATGAGATGGCAGGGCACACAGGCTAAAGCAGCAAAGTTCCCACACAAAATTCAAACAGTAGTGATTGATGGACAGCATTATTGAAAGCTGAATCATTCTCAACTGTACAGAGCATCGATTGAAACTAATCATTATCTAATTCAATTGTCAGCCAGCAGAAAATGTATTACCACTCGTAGGAAGGAAACCCAGAAACCAGGGGGTGGCGCTGGAGGGCCAAATGAATTTGGACCCTGATTGTAAGGACCCATGCCCAAACCACCATTGGGACCGCCCATCCCGCTGTTATACATCGACCCACCATACATTCCAGAACCTCCATACAAACCCCCATAACCTCCTCCATAACTTGAATACATGTTATTTCCATAAAGCCCATTACTACTATAAGGTCCACCAAATCCACCATATGAACTATACATACTGGAGCCATAACCTGCATTTTGATTGAAATGTTAACATTCTGAACCACAACTATATTTGATGAAGTGTGCACAAAGTTATTAATTACCCTCATAAGAATTTCCATATCCTTGCTGCTGCCAAGGCCGTGGGGGCACAGGCCTTGAAATGGTGCTGTTCACATTGGAAATAACATTCCTCTCTGTAGCAGAAACAACTTCCCCAGGTTTTGCTGTCCCAGAAGCTTCAACAATATCGCTGGTGCTACCTCCAGATGGGGGCTTAAAAGGCGCTGGACCAGATGAAGTCCCAGCACGTTCCCATGGCTTTGCTGGTGGATTACTACCTGAAAATCACATTCATGAGTGAATGAAAGAATTGTTCTAACCATGAAGAACAATGACTCTACTTGGCACTTGCACATTGGAAAGCAATCTGAACTGGATGCATATGGAGAAACCAGTATACTAAACTAAAAGACAGAAATCCTAAGTTTCCAACCACACATGAAATATATTAGGAACTAACATCAATTCCCAACAATAAATGGTGGTAAATAACTTGCATGGCCGGGAGAAGAATTTATGAAGTTACCATGCACAGACAAACCTGTCAACAAGGAACTGCATGATATGACAATGTAGATTGCAAACAATCCAAACAGCAGGCAGTCAGGCACTAATTCAAATCCTGACCATTACTTTCTACAATTGCGAGACTGGAATGGTATATTCCTCATCATGGTAATGCGCCTTGCAATTACTAGGTCCGTCACTGATACATAAAAGTATAAAACAAATTCAACCATAGCATCTCCAGAAACTGTCATTTGTGAGCATCTGAATGAACAAGGACTACAAATGACAGCACCCTAAATTACAGCTCAATTCAACATATTTTCACCTTAATTACATATTCTACTAATGACTTTTTACAACACGGTGCGTTTGAGAATCTTTCTGTACCCTACTGTAGATTGTACTAGTTCTGAAGTCCTACTGGAATTAGTTAACCATGGTGAGACCCTCACATCTGAGCCATGATACCCACTAGATGTATTACCATTCTTACAATTTCTCTTCACCACCCTAACCTGTACCCAATCGTGTGCCCTATCAGGCAAATGTCGGTAGGATTCCCCAAAATTATTGAGATGGTCAAACATCTAAAGTTAGCAAAGCAAGACGCAAATTTTGTTGGAACTAAGTCAGCTAACATATCTTGGCATAAGGTTCTACAAAATCAAGACAAAAGCTCAGAAATTCCCAACCCAATCGCGAACCAAAGCTGACTTCCCCAAAGATCCATCTTTCCAGCGCAAAGAACAAAAAACCCGGTCCAAAACCAACCGGGCAGACCAAAATCGCGTACGAATCGATCGATTCCCCTCTTCCTCCCTCATGGCCGGATCGAGTCAACTGATAGGCAAATGGTTTCCGGGGCGACGAACCTGCCATGGCGTGCGGTGCGCCTCCTCCCCCCTTGCAGCCGGCTCAACCGCGCGACGCCGGCACGATCGGGTGGCGGGGCTCGACTGGTCGGCCGCGTCGAGACTTCTCGCCCGTTTCGTCGGAGTCGGGGAGTAATCTCCGGCGGAGTTAGCCGCCCACGCGGTGCACGCGTCACGCGTGGCCTTTCTGGTTCTTCTGGCTCGCTCGGTTGCTCCTGCGCGTCCGGGACCTCGTGTTCGGGTTTTGGCGCGTACGGACGGTCAACTGCGGCGTTCGGCTTGACTTGACTCGACCCGTCTATCGGGCTCCGTCAGGACTCAGAAGAACCAATCAACAGGTCAGAAATTACTGCCGAAACTGCTAAATCGAACCATCGAACTAAATATTGTTCAATTTGCCCAGTTCTTGTTCTAATTAGGGCTGGTTACCAGGCTTAATGAATTATTATCGAGTTTCGTTCGAAATTGATATAGTTTGACATAAAATTATTTTATTTATTTTTAAGTAATTATTTTAAATTCCAGCTAACGAGTCACTATCGAGTCGAGACTCATTAACATTTTTCGTTTGAAATAGACTCATTTCAATTTTAAACCAATTAACTACTGTGATCGAACAAAGTTTGATTCGAATCTTAACGAGCTTTTTTGTCGGCTCTAGTTCTGATCTCATGTACATTGTGTTGTCCATACAAACTAAATCTTGTAAAGATCAGTAAGAAGAACATGGTAAATTTGAAAACAAATTGGTAACAAGAACACCTTATAAAACACATGGGCCAAATGTTGCTCGCATACCTCATTCGGCTCAGCGCCTTCAGGCCTTCGAGTTAGGTAGTTTTGGCCCAGCACTGCGCACGGAACGTTCGTTGCGGCCCAGGCCTGTTCAAAGGAGCAAGCGATTCTACCAAACACATCGCCGTCGCCGGGGGCGGTGATGATAACGTTGCGGGGCGCGCAGCGTGCCCAAAGGCGAGCAAGCTCTCGCGGCGGCGTAGGAGCCCAGCGCCACGGCGTCTACATGGAGAAGACGCAATGAACTGGGAGATACAGGCACCGGAGAGGGAGGCCTTGGCGGAACACGCTGAGGAGGACGGATATATGGGTAGGTTTTTTAGCTTGGTGACTTATAGTTTAAATATTTGAATTCTAACTGTTGGTGAGAGGTAGTATATACAGAAAAATAGTCATATATGATTTTAGACAATACAACTGAACTCAGTATATTTTTTTACTACAATCTTCCTATTGATCCGTTTTAAAATATATACTATTTAAAAACTAGTTGTTATATATAGTATAAATATAAGATAATTTTAAGTTAAAAAGAAAATAAACCAGCCATAATAAAGAGGAAAAGGCGATAGACTCGATGGCGGTGTCGCACGTGGCCGAGGGGGCCGCGGGTTGGGTGGAGCCAGCCGCCCAGCCGAACAGGTGGAATTTCCGGACGCAAATCCAGTCGTTTATTGGTCCTTACTCAAAAGACTCGAAAATCTACTCCGTGGTGAGGTACGCAACCTTTTGGGTGGTCCTTCCCAGGGATCAGGCCAGACCATGCATCGTGGCCTTTATTTTTTTAGTTAAAATAATATTATAACGGTTTTTAATTTTCGTTGATGTATTTATTTAAAAAATACTGTTATATCTTTATATATAATATAAAGTAAATAAAACACGCTAAGAAACAACGCTTCCAGCAACTTTGAGATTCTCAACAAAAAGCCATCACTATCTCTACTATTTAATAAGTTTGAGTTGGTAGTTGGTGCATTCTTCTTCCTCCCTTCTCAACCGTCTGATCTGAATACTGAAATCTTAACCATCTATCTAACATCCCTCTCCCTCTCTCTCATATCTAACTACCCATCCTCTCCACTTCCACCAATAGTTACCATCTCCCACCTCATATTCTACCCAACCTCTCTCGCCTCCCTCCCCTCTTGCTTGCACTGTATAATTTTTTATATGCCCTATCTTTCTTGGTGATGCAAATCTGCGAAATTTATATAGTTAGAAACTGATGAGAATTAACTCATCATTATTTGAATTATGCCCCTGATTCCTCTTGCCTTTTGACAATTGACCTGCACTAGTTGAATGTCTGTGTGTTGTTACGGATTTAAAAACTTTTAGAACATGTTTGTAAGCATATTCTAAAATTTTTTCCCTGATACAAATTCGATCGGGAGAAATTCGTATCATAAATCCACTTAAAATTTTGGGGGGCTAGGTGATGAGGATTAAATAAATCCCTAAATACAACTTCAATATTTAATTAAAGAGATAATAGATTCTATGCCACTAGGGAGTGGTCGATTCAACAAACTACCATCGGCAAAGGGCCTAACTACTGTATCCCACTTGGTTCAATTGAAATTCTATTACATACCATTTCCATCAGTTAGGACACGTTTGCCCTTGGAAAATAACGATTTTGCCCTCAGTTCAAATATGTCCATATAATAAAAATTAAGTATAGGGCAAATTGGCTTAGCCAAAAATACTAAAATGTTTTTGATGGATCAATGGGGCAGTGTAAAACTCAAATATAAAATTTTGTGAACTGAATCTTCCATTTGTTCCATCTTTAAAAAATCAAAACAAAAGCAGCCGATTTGAGCTATTTTTTAAACCGGGACAAATTCACTGCATCAAAATGGAAAATAATATTTTTCAGGAGCTATGTGACATCTTAGGAGCATGTGAGAATTTTTCCAGAATTTTTAGACCTCATTTAGTCTCTATTTGTAAATAGTAGCCTTTATTAGTATTTAAATTAAAAATCTGAAAATTATCTTTGACCAGTGATTTGAAATTTTTTTAGCTCACTAACATATTGAATAATACCCCTATGAAGTTTCATAATTTTTGGAGGTTGTTTACTATTTTAAATAAATTGGATCTTCTGTCTTTTGGAGGGGCATGGTCTTTTTCAGAAGATAACGGTCAACTCTAACTGTCAACTAACGACAGTGGCATATTGTAGAACTAATCTCAAGGTCAGTGACATACTATAGTTAGACCATTCGCCGATGGCAGTTTGTTGAACCGACAGCTCTTCAGTGGCATAAAATCTATTCTCTCTTAATTAAAGCTACATGGCCCCTGTGGTGGTGGACCCTTGCAGTTGTAAAACTCCCAGTGGTTGCTCCTCGAGTACTATAGTCAGTGAAGCACTATACGTGTTACCTGACCAGATAACTACTCGAAGATTCTTTTAACTGGTACCTGGACCCGACTCCAAGTATATTTCTTCTGTGTGATGGATGGAGCATGTGCCTTATCCACTCCAAATAGCACAACATTTTAGCCCTAAGTCACTAACAATAATTGTCATACAGTTGTTGTCCACGTTCGTCGCCCTCTTATAACAATCGACGATCACATATTCTCTCTCTGACAAGAACTGCCTCTCCGACCAGACGCGCTGGTTTCATAAGGCATCCTCTTCGGTAGATAATTAACACCTCTTTATTAGTATTTAAGGCTGGACGATGAAGATGATATAAGAAATTGAGTTCCGTGTAATAAGGCTAGTCTTTTGTCTTGCCAAAAGCACGCTTGCAACTAGGTTATTACAATGAAAAACATCTCTATTCTTTTCTAAGGATTCTTAGCCATTTTCCTCAATTTATTTCGTAAGATCAGCGATTCAATCGTTGACACACAGCGAATACGAACACCTCAACTTATAAAAGCCGCTTATTCCAGCTGCTACTATTTAATTTCAACCAAACCATCAGTCAAAGCCAAAACTGATTATCCAAAACTAGGGGTGTAACAGATCGAACAAGGACAAATAATGGGCCTGCCATATTCATTTTCATTTTTCCCCAGATGCGAATACAAATATAAATACAAATACAAATAATATCGAATATAAATACATAGCAAATATGAATCAAATCGAACATGGTCTCAAATATTCATCGGAACATGAAAACTCTTTAAATTGTATACACAAATTGAACAGAAAAACATAAATAATTTATTTGATACAAACATTCATGAATAATGAATTCTTCATATAAGTTAAGGTTCATTCCCTAACTCTATATATTGATATATATATTTAATGTACAATAGACTACTAAAGTATCATATAAATAGGCTAGACTGAAATAAATGATATATATTGTGGATATCAGCATATAAATATCCGGATAATCCGAATCCGTGTTCAACGGATAGTGAGTTGTTAAATCCGTATTAAAATCTATATTTATTTTCTAACGTAATACTATTCGATAAATATGTCCATTCGCTGTCCATAGGCATGGCCTTCTCTCTCCCCGAATCAAAATCCTCCGCTCACCGCATCTCAAAAAAGGATAAACATCGCTCGCCGTGACGCAACGGAACCGGATTAGAGTTAATAAGAAACTCGGAACTAACTAGAATCGTAATCCTGATAAGCTTGTCCGTAACCACACAAATTGCTACACGCTATTTACAGTTCTACGGGATGTTTGTATTTTTTTGCTTATAATCTTTTATTATAGTTTATAATTTTGACTAAAAATAAATAGTAGTGATCAAAAGAATTGAGGAAAAGATACGCGGAGTAAAAAGGAGTAGGTGCATGATACATCCATAGTCACTATTTTATTCTCAGAACAAGATAATAACAAGAGAAGTAAAGAAATTATTTTTAAAAATCAAGTAATTATATTAATTTTTATTTTTTTAAGTTGAAGTTCCAAATAGAAATAAATATAAACAAATCAATGAATAATTTCTGAAAACACACAAGGTTAGGCTCTCCACTCCGCTATAAATTAAAGCCGAGCCCTGCACACCTCTTTGCAAAACATCACTCCTGACACAGAACACCCCACACACACACCCAGAGAGAGGGATCAAGACAGAGCTCTTGGCAATGGCGGGGGAGAAGAGCAAGGGGCTGGTTTTGCTGGACTTCTGGGTGAGCCCGTACGGGCAGCGGTGCCGCATCGCCATGGCGGAGAAAGGCCTGCCGTACGAGTACCTGGAGCAGGACCTGCTGGCCACCAAGAGCGACCTCCTCCTCCGCTCCAACCCCGTCCACAAGAAGGTCCCCGTCCTCCTCCACGACGGCCGCCCCGTCTGCGAGTCCCTCATCATCCTCCAGTACCTCGATGAGGCCTTCCCGGGCAAGACACAACTCCTCCCGTCCGACCCCTACGCACGCGCGCAGGCGCTGTTCTGGGCCGACTACATCGACACAGCGCCGGCCCTGAGGGGGGGCGAGCGGGGCGGCCGCCCCGGGCCCCCCAAATCCAGGGGCCCCCATATATATATATACAGTAGTACATATATGCAATATGCGTCCGAGTATATTATACCGCATCCGCCGAGGCCCCGAGGCGCCGACGTCATCTTCTCAAATCTCAAGTTCTCATCCGCCGAGTCGCCGACTGCCCGACTTCTTGTCTTCTGTCTTCTGAATTTCTGATCTTCTTCGCAGCCCTGCCCAGCCCAGCGCCTGGTCTCCTGGAGCATCTGCCGCCGCGTCTGTGGATGCCCTCCGGCGACGGCCATACCTTGGTCTCGGCCGGAGTCCGCGCCGTCGTCAACGCCGGTACGTGTTAATCTCGCACTGTAGGCCGATGCACCATGCATGCAAGCACGCTGTACCCACTACCCAGCAACCATATGAATTGCAGTACCCAGCAACCACATGAGTACATGACAGTGAATGCATGCATTAGTACTCTACTAGCTAGGTAAGCATGCCAGTAACTGCAATGAAACGTTTTTATTCGACATGAACAATATCGCTAATTAATCATGATGTACACAAATTAATTGCTGATACTGGAAGTACTGAACATGATCAGGATATGCGTCTTCACATATCTGCACTCACCATCACACGTGCACATCAAGTTTCAATTATCAAATTTAACATGCATATCCCTGATTCCCTGAACTAAGTGTCCGACCGCATCTACATCACTTTGTCATTGCTTCTTGTAGTTTGCATATTAGAAATTTTTTAATCAATAATTAGTGATTTGTAGTTACTAATTATACTATTGTTCTTTAAATTTTCAATACCATGTCATCTAGAAAATATGCATCCGGCAGTGAAAAAAGAAAAAAGAGAAAACAAATAGATGAGTTGATAGAATCACAGAGGGGATCCATTGACAAATTTTTTAAAAGTAATACAAGCAGTTCAAGAAATCCTGATGAATTGGCGATAGTTGCTGTGGAGGAAGATGCTAATGTGAATCTAGAAAATGAGGTAATATCTATAAACTCTTTGATATGAATTTTTCTTTAATACATAACACATTTTAAGTGTTTGTTGGTAAAACTATATATATATATATATGTGTAGATTTATATTTAGATATTTATACTAGGGCCTTTATTTCTAGTTTCGTCCCGGGCCCCTAAAATCCCAGGACCGGCCCTGCATCGACAAGAAGGTCTACCCCTGCGGGACTCGGCTGTGGCAGCTCAAGGGGGAGCCGCAGCTCCAGGCGCGCGCCGAGATGGTGGAGATCCTGAAGACGCTGGAGGCGGAGCTCGGGGACAGGGCCTTCTTCGGCGGCGAGGCGCTCGGGTTCGTGGACGTCGCGCTCGTGCCCTTCACGGCGTGGTTCCACAGCTACGAGAAGTACGGGGAGTTCAGCGTGGAGGAGTGCCCGAGGCTGGCGGCGTGGGCGCGGCGGTGCGGCGAGCGGCAGAGCGTCGCCAAGAACCTGTACGCGCCGGAGAAGGTCTACGACTTCATCGGCGTGCTCAAGGAGTGCCCGAGGCTGGCGGCGGTGCGGCGAGCGGCAGGGCGTCGCCAAGAACCTGTACGCGCCGGAGAAGGTCTACGACTTCATCGGTACCGCGTATCAGGTTCAGTAGACCGACCGGCGATTGATTGGTCGTTTACTGAGTGCCTTACTGTTGGTTTTTACTGGAGTGCACTGTTCGTGTGGTTGGTCTTTGTTAGGCTGTATCGTTTGTGTGTCAAGTGTGTGCGCGCGTCCAGTGTTTTTGTGGCAACACGGTCACACGGAGTTGACTCCTGCACTCCATGTGCGACCACATTTCTAGTACTCTTCATGCATACCGGTAGTGATTATACCACACTTGATCGTTGCCATATGCAATTTGCTTCCATTTTTTCCAGTGCCTCTACTACAATTTTTCTCAGGTTTAACCACAGAGACGGGTGTAGGAATGTAAAAAAAAAAAGCAAAAGCTCGACTCATGATCTGCTTGAGCTCGGTTCGTCCTAGGCTTGAGCTCAAGCTTATTTCGAGCTCACAAGTTTTAATGAATTGAGCTCAAATAGATTGCGAGCTTTAACGAGCTTGTTGTCCTCTAGGCTTCTCCGAGCGGCCTTTTCATTTCTCTCACTCCATGGATAAGACAGAGGTCACAGGCTCAGAGCGCATCACGTACTCTATTTCTCTCGCTCTCATCTCGCGCACGCATATATCTCTCTCATTTTTTCTACCGCTCGCCTCCTCTTTCTAAAAGCCACTTCTTTCCTATACTAATATTCATTTTCAGCCAAAAGATATCAGTCACAGCCAATATGAATGAGCCTTACCACTCTCTCTATTTTATATTTGTTCCTATTAAGATATGAAGTTTTTACCATCCTTAAAAGGTACTAGGAGGTACCAGTAGCTCGCCACCAAATTACATATAAATTATTGATACCTTATATGTAATTTGGTGGTGAGGTACTTACATGATCGTCGATGGCAATCAGAGGGGTGAATGATTATAATCCGCAGCGGAATTTTTTTTCCTTAAATCTACTGTCTTTCGATTTTTCAACTTGCCAACGGAGCAAGAACACCAAAACAAAAGGACATCAACCGTAGCCAATATGAATGGGCCTTAACTCTCTCTTTCATATTTGTTTCTATTAAGATATGAAGTTTTACCATCCTTGAAAGGTATTAGGATGTACCAGTACCTCGCCACCAAATTATATATAAATTCCTGGTACCTCATATGTAATTTGATGGTGAGGTACCTATAGGATCGTTGATGCCAATTAGAGAGATGAATGATTGTAATCCGCAGCAGAAATTTTTTCCTCAAATCTACTGTCTTCTAATTTTCCAACCTAGCAACGCAGCAAGAAAAAAACAAAAAGATAGCAAAGGATTTTTTTGTGGTACTGTAGCAAACTGAGACATTTACTGTAACAAATAGTAATCAGTACCATAGCTACAGTGTTTATACTGTAGTAGATCGAAAAAAAATCAGAAGATGTCGCTTTCACCCTTTTCTTTGTCGCGTGTGTTCAATTTTGTTGAAAACTTTGCATGAGACTTGACTATGGAATGAAGACACTCCACATGGGACCACATGACGTGTGAGATAAGGGTACGCTAGCCGATAATGAGGATACACCGTGCGGGATGATGCTCTGAGTCCTTGCTTTCAGCTGAACGGTGACTTCGATCGTAGCAAGAGGCCTGACGATGCTCATACCGAGACGAAGAAAACCAAGACGCACGGGATAATTTATCAGATCTAATTTTTATTACTAGATCATCATGTTTTTTGCTACAAAGTATCGTCCTACCACCCCTCAAACCCTAGCATGAAAATTGCATCTATCCGGCCTTAGGGTTAGTGCTAGCCCTATCTCTATTTATAATCTAGTGCTCAAATCAGTTCTTATCTAATTCCAACAAATAACGGACCTAAAACCCTTATGTAACAATAGTTTTTTTAATTTTGGTCACACTACCTAATTTTTAGCAATATTAATAGTACTACAATTATCACAATAAAGTGGAACACTACTCAACTCTAACCCATAATCCCTAAGTGTAGCAGAAATATAAAGAGTTTGAGAACAACTAGCAGCAACAGCTACATACTCAACTTCATCAGTAGATTATGCAACAGATGATTGTTTTCTAGAAAATCAAAAAAACTAATGATGTGCTTAAAAAGTGACATGTACCAGAAGAACTATTCTATTAATCCTACAACCCGCAAAATCACTATCTGAATATGCACGTAGAGTAAGACAGGTTGAACAAGAACACAAGAGTCCAAAATCTAAAGTTGATCAGAGGTACCTACAAATTTTTTTCATAGCCTGACGTAGGATGCACGAGGTAAAGCTTGAAATTGAGCACACAACTACACAACAAAATCTATGTTAGACCTCAACGCAGTAAGGTAAAGTAAGGACTCAATAATGCTTCTGTATTCTTTTTGGTTCACTGCTTCACCTTCTTCATCTGGATCAAGAATAGTTATAGATCCTATTGGTGTAGAGATATGTTTGCAGGTTCTCATGTCAAAATGCCTATGCAGATCCTTAGTGTACTTGGTCTGATGAATAAAAGTGCCAAATATATAGTAATACTATCAAATATAACATATAGAGCAATAGATGGTATTATTAATTCTGTGTTGCCGGTATTGATCGGTATCAAAGCTGGTATGGCCAGTATTGACTGGTATTGAGGTTGGTATGGTACATAGGGCTACTTTATACCGGTTTAGGCGATGGTATGATACATACCCGCTAGTACCAGAATGGTGTTGACAACTCTGGTCCAAAGAGAAATCTACTGGGTTTTTTTAGGTAGCACCAAAAATTAAGGAGGCCTATAGATTAGAACGACAGAAAACATTCTAACAGTTGGTTGGGGTTGTCACCATCCATTTGTCCCCCCGGTGTTTGAAGGTTTGATGCACATGCTCACCCTACTTTGATCGGGCACACACATGCTTTGTGCATTAAGTGAGAACATGCTTCGAAGGTCATGGAGCCTCTGTTTAATTTTCTAGTGTGTGTTAGGACACACACACTTATCTAGTTTGATAAGGTACACATATGCTTGCGCGTTAACTGGAACAATGCGCTTCGGAGGTCATGGAGCCTCCGTTTAATTATGTAGTGTGTAGGGCATATGTATACGTATGTGTCCATATCGTGTGCATGAGTTGTTTGTGTCCTAAAAAACGTTTGGGGATGCCCATAACAAAGTCTATGCCGTAAAGCAACAACATACCAAATCCTAGAATGGGCCTTATTCAACCACTCATGAACATGCTTTTTGCATAATTATCTTGCGCATATATTATCCATCCTCTGTAAAAAATGATCATATATCATCCATCCACTAGCAGAGTAGCAATAGTAACTACTTGTACGTCTGATTTTTAAGAACAATATTGTCGTCAAATATTTAACAGTTGAATTTTTTAACCTACATTGTGCATTATTGATAGTAACCATCCGATACTTCATGCACCATACAATAGTACTAATGTGTAGTAGGTGTATTTGAAGGACCATGTGAGAACGTCTAGGGTTTCATTGTGATGCATCATTGTCATTTTGGAGGAGTGAAAATTTGGAATTTGCAAATTTGTAGATTTTTCGAGACAACTTGTATAAATGGAACATTTTGGAAAATTTGAGTCATTGGATGAGTTGGCTTGATCTAGGATCAGTGCATATGTGTTACATGATGTATTTTACAGCTTACGTAAGCTAAGTTATGAAGGACTTGTACCCAAAAATGATTTCTTAGTTTTTATATATGCAAGGTCGCTTAGAGTCAACCAAGGTCAACGGTAAGGATCAGAGCTATGCTCATGAAGGAGCCGAGGCTTAGAACGATCAAGGATACCGGGTGAGATAGATGAGCTCAAGTATAGCAAGAGGAAAGGGGAAATGTTGAAGGGAAGTTCGAGCGATGGATTACACCATGTGACTTGATCAGTCCAAGTGAGGCGTGGTCCGGTGGAATTGAAATGGCAGCTGTTGTGGTTACAGACCAAACAGAGAGAGATGTGGTAGTGGAGAGTTGGGAGAAAGTGATCACCCCTCTCCCTCTAGCCTTCCCTTGGTATATATATATATATATATATATATATATATATATATATATATATATATATATATATATATATATATATATATATATATATATATATATATATATATATATATATATATATATATATAGGACGAGTGTTTCATGCACCATGGTGCCTAGGCACCAATATCAATACCCGTTGATTTGCTTCGAGATTCGCAACGTTTGATGTGGGTATCTTCATATACCCATAAAAAAGTATATTTGAGATATCAAACTCCGAAAAAATTTAAATTCAACTTCAGTTTAATTAGTTTGAACTATTTTTATGGTATATACTCACTGTAGTTGCATTGAACTCAAAAGTAGTTCAAACTAGTTTGAACTGAGTTCAAAACTAACTTACCATAAATACATCAAGGGTATAAAACATTTTCATACCCAAACTCAAAAAAATTATCAATCATACACGTGTATCGGATGTTGGTGCCTAGGCACCATGGTGCATTATGTAATTTTCCTATATATATATATATATATATATATATATATATATATATATATATATATATATATATATATATATATATATATATATATATATATATATATATATATATATTCATATGGGCTGTGCTTTTACAATTGTGCCCTTACATCGGTATCTTCCTGTCAGGGGTATTTAAGCCATTACATATGTCCCATTTTGGGCCCTATAACCTTCTAACAGGCCTGCTGGGTTTAGGTGGGGGCCACCCCTACAACAGGCAGAGACTTGTATACGAGTGGTAAACCAGTGGTGCACCTACACGTAGCAAGCGTGATAATTGCTTGCAATGGAAGATGAAGGCCGGGTTAATAAAGGGTATTTTGGTAACTTGACCAAAATACCAAAAATTACCTTGGATCGAAACTGCGGCACTTGAACGGCGCTTGGGAGAGTGATTTAGGTCAAGAAAAAGATGAGACTTAGCGGATTCGGGTTTATGCTCTTTGAAAAACATTCATAAATGTAGTGTGTTTGTTAAAACCCATGTGCGTGGGTTTATCGAGTTTTCCATATATGCAAAGTGGATAGTATCTACTAATGATTAGATAGGGCTAGCTAGGCTATATATTTAACAAGTTGGGATGGAGACTTGCTAGTTAACCTTCCAACCATCCTCTCATTGTGTCCAAGTGTTCTAGTGTACATTAGGCTTTTAGAGAAGTTGAGTGTTGTGATGCGCTCTCTTGTTCTTCAAGTAGAATGATAGTAAAACCATTATCCTTGCGTACTATACATCAATCTTTATTTATCTCCATGTATTCCTCTTGTGTTGATTGATTTGCTCTTGACTTGGTTGGTTTTCTCTTTTCTCTCCCCTTCTTGATCTTGTTATGACAAGGATGCGTAATATATGAATATAATATCTGAAATCAATCTTCACCCACCTAGACACTTGGTTGGCAAACTCATGAAGAAACCCGATTTTGATTGGATTTGACCCTCATGAGTGATTTTTCGATCAAGTGTTTTTCGATTGATTTCTTTAGTGTTATTGCTTGTTGTGATATGTGGGAACACATATAGAGCCATCTTGGTCATCATCCACCCACGAGCGAGTGATATTTACCGATTTTGGTTTTTGCCCTTTTTTGTGCAACCTTCCTTCAAATGAAAAAGTCAGAATTTTGGTAACAATTTTCTTGATCTTTGATTGGAATATATTTCTAACATCTTAGAGCATTGCATAGCAAATTTCAAGTGATTTAGATCTTTGGTTTAAGAGCTAGCTCAACTTTAGGTTTGACCTGATTTTGGTGCAACAGAGTTTTACGAACCAAAAGATCCCATTCACTAATCAGTGGCTACGCGTAGAATAAGCACGTGCCCCTGACTGACGCAACTAGCCAACTGCTCCACCATCCCACCCCATGGACAGTTACTAGTATTTGTTAATTATGGTAAAGTTACTATCATATGTACATTAAATTATCATCTGTAATTTATGAAGTTACTTACAGTTATTATCCGTAGTTCATGAAATTACTGTTGTGTGTAAGTGAAGTTACTGCCAATTTGCATGCATTGAGAGGAGAGAGAAGCATGCATGTTAATAGCAAATAATTCATATGAAAAGTTATTATCGTGTATGAGTGAAGTTACTACCAAACACATATAGAGTTACTGTCTACTGTAATACTATAAAATTGGTAGTAACTCTACATGTGTTTGACAGTAATTTCACTCATACGCGATAGTAACTTTATATGACACGAATTTCGCAGCTTGAAAACATATTCAACATGTACCTTGTTTTGTTAAGCTTGTAATTTCGAACACAATAGTGCAAAAGGATTATAGATTGAACTTTTGGTGAAAGAGCTATTGTTTTTTAGCTTGTAAACAAGATAAAAAATCAGAAATTAAGTGCATTTATTCTCTTCTCTCTCCTACTGCATGCAAGTCAAGTTACTATCTCCTGAAAATAAAGTTATCATCTATAATTCATCAAGTTACTATCTCATGTATATAAAACTATCATCAAACATAAACGCACCAGGATACTCATGTGCACAGCCAGCGACCCACGCGTAGCGTGCAAGCACGCGCTGATTAGCACAACTGTAATATATATATATATATGTGTGTGTGTGTGTGTGTGCGCGCGTATTTGTTTGTGTGTATGGTACGTTCTTTTCACCTTATTTCAGTTTCTGGCTTATGACTTCCCTCGAACAAACAAACGGTATGACTTCTCCATCGCCATTTCAAAGCAGCTTATTGGGACAGCCTCGTAGAAACAGCTTACCAGCTTATAAACTTTCAATTCGGTTGCACGAACAGTCGCATTAGGACTAAAAGACATAAACCATAAACTACAATCAGAAAGAACAATAAACCATAGACTACAGCCGAAAAGAACAGATCCCTAGTCCCACACCATAACACAGCACACATCAGCCGTGTACATATACATGGCCAGGGCAGAGAAGGACGGCACTGCTGCTGAGGGCGACAACGACAGCCTTGTGCTCCTGGACTTGTTCGAGAGACCATTCGAGCAGTGCGTCCGCATCGCACTAGCCGAGAAGGGCCTCGCCTACAAGCGCGTTGAGCAGGAGTTGGCCGTCAAGAGCGACCACTTCCTCCGCAGCTCCACTCCAACCTGGCACATGCTAGGTCCCTGTGCTCCTCCACGCCCGCCCCGTCTGTGAGTCGCTCATCATCGTGCAGTGCCTCGAGGAGTAGTGGCCGGGCACGCGCCCGCTCTGCCTCCCCGCCGACCCGTATGAGCGCGCACGAGCAGCAGAGTTAGCTCAATTTTAGGTTTTAGCCTGGTTTTCGTGCAGCAGAGCTTTATGAACTGAAAGATCCAAATTCTCTTAAGCTCTTTCGAGGTTTTTGGTTGGGATATGTTTTTAAGATCATGATTTAATCTTGGTTCAAGTTTTGAGTCTTTTGGATGAACAGCTCAATAGTTTCATGGATTTTTGTATTTGAAATAAAATTGTTTTCACTGTTCATGGGCTAAAATTGCTGTAGCGCCGAGATTTTTTGGAATTTTGGGTTCTTGATCTTCATAGGTTCTTATAACTATTGAAGTGAAGAATTCACAGTTATTTGGAGAAAAATTTAAAAACACTATTTACTTTCCTCTGTTGCCATACTGATACTACAGCATTGTTCAACAGCCCTATAAGGGCCTGTTTGGAACAGAGGAATTTCACAGAAATTTTGCAGGAAACAGTTCAATTCCTGCAGGAATCGGAAAAAATTCCCGCATTCCAAACAGGCCTAACACTGGAGTTAATCGTCGGATCACTGAATCGATGGACCAAATTTACAATACCAACCGCACCTGATCTCTCTGTACCATTGATATTTCAAGCTCCTAGAGTAGTTAAGGCGCACGATTTCATCGGTGTGTCCACGACCAGAACATCTTTGTTCCACGCCGCCAGCTTGCCCTTTCGGGCCTGGGCCTCTTCGCACACCTCACAGCGAGATCTCCAGTTTAGCAATTATTGTTGTGCTCCTGGTGATATTTTTTTTTAATTTATAGTTTATAATTTTTTAAAATAAAAACAGAACGATTTCTTCGTCGTCATTTCAAAGCGTTTTATTGAGACAACCTCATAGAAACGACTTATCGACTTTCGATTCGTTCATATAAATACTCACACTAGAACAAAAAAAACATAAGTCACAGTTAGAAACCAAAAAATCGCAGCCCAAAATAAATGCCATAGTCCCACCCCCGTTACACAGCACACATCTGCCGTGGGCATATACATGGCCGGAGCAGAGAAGGACGGCACTGCCGGGGCGGCAGCGACAGCCTTCTGCTTCTGGACTTGTTCGGGAGCCCGTTCACGCAGCGCGTCCGCGTCGCGCTAGCCGAGAAGGGCCTCGCCTACGAGCGCGTTGAGCGGGACTTGGCCGCCAAGAGCGACCTCTTCCTCCGCGGAGAGGCGTTCGGGTACGTGGACGTCGCGGTCGTGCCGTTCACGGCGTGGTTCCTGACGTACGAGAGGTACGGCGGGTTCAGCGCGGAGGAGGAGTGCCCGGGGGCTGGCGGTGCGGGCTAGGCGGCGCGGGCGAGCGTGGCCGGCAACATGTACGCGCCGGAGAAGGTGTACGAGCTCGTCGGGCTGTACAAAGCAGCAGGTGCTCGGGCAGAGATGAGAGGCGAAGATCATGCATGATGTACGGTCAGAATTTACATCAATAAAGAGCACTCGTGCTTCTATTGGCCTCCTCAGTGTACACACGCAAACTGAGAGGACGATGCTTGTCCAATGGACTTGTTTCTCCAAACTTGAAACTTTAGAATAGTCTGCCCAGGGGCACATGCATTCACTCGACATATAGTTTGTGAAGGAAAGGATTACAACCCCGATCACGGGGCACGCTTGCAAGTCTTGTTCGAAACTCTCGTCACCCACAAAATTTGTACAATAGCTTCATCTAAGAAGAGAAGAAAAAGCACAAGATTGTCTGAATAATGGCAGCCGGGTTCATGATGACCAAAGCAGACTTGAACGACGAGCCAGTTTAAACTTGTAGTAGCTGCAAAAGATGAATTCTTACTGGAACAGGTTCAAACCATTTGATGTCTTCGATTCCTGCAAGTTGGAAAAAAATGATGATTGAGATGAAATATAAGTTACTAATATGTACTACAAATGCTAAGAAAAACTTTATTCAGAATGTCACTTGCAGAAGTCAACTCATGCAATGATATAGTTAACTGTAAAGTAATTACCAAGCATTAGGGAAGCAGAAATTATGATGCCTAAACAAGGTAACGAATAAAACAACAAGTTTATGTGGTCAGGAAGCAAAAAAAAAAAGAAGGGTTCTTTTAGGTAGGATGGTTTATATGCTCAAGTTTGCACATGTAGACTAGGTCCCCAACCAGGAAGCAGTTTGCCAACATCTGAAGGAAAGCTACGTTCAATCAATAAGGCTGCAAGTGTCTACCTCACTTTGGGTAGCACGCTACCCAATTGAAGGAAAACACATGAGATGCATGGGGCATATCCATTCCCAGACAAAAAAGATTTATTTCCATTTGTAACGGTAGCACGATTTAAAAGGCTTCAATGCCACAGCAAAGATACATTAAACCCATTATAGTTCACATCAAACAGAAGTTATGATATGCTCATTAGAAGGCTTGTGTACAAAATTGGGAATTATGGCCTTGAGAATGGTATCATCAAACTATTATGACATATTCAGAGAAGATTATTCATTCCATGACTATACACATGTAGAATTGCTTTGAGGTTCAGTGTTCACCAAGTTCTTAAAACAAGCTTACAAAATGACGAGTACCAATTACAATCCATAGATATAGGTCATGAATCATGCTAAGATGATTTTAAATGGAAACCAAACATCTTACGATTTGTAATTGTAAGAGTAGAGTCTATGCGCAACTCATTTGATCTCAGAGTGTGGACATTCAAACCTTCGATATCTTTAATATCGTATCACGGCAGTGGCGGAGCATGAACCAAAACATGGCCAAACGCCCAAACCCTACTAAGCACTTGGTAACTTGCTGCTTGATTAGTGTATAAGTAGCAACAAAAAATAATACATAGTGCGATTTCAATTTGAAAGGGGGGCCATGGCCCACTTTGGCCTAGCCTAAGCTCCGCCCCTGTATCACGGAGTACTAAAAATCTTCATTACCATAGCACCTGAAAGTAGAGATAGATACATTGTTACAATTTGTTCTTTCTCATCGCACTCATTACAATAAATATTGCTATAACGCTTGTTGTCATTGTAGCAACGCCCTCTTCTTGTTCTTGCCATAGCTAGCGCTTCGGTTTAAGTGCTTTCTTATGAATTTCTTCATTTTTCTCATGAGAAGAGTCAATTCCACATCGGAGTCATCCTCTTTTCAGCTCATGACTAGATACCGTTTTTGCTTTGAAAGCGGAAACCTTCTTACTCTTGGAGGAGGATTGCTTCAAAAGCTTCTCCTTGTCTTTCTTGTACAACTCATTAGTTATGAGGTTACCCAAGAGTTGAGTCGGCATCATCTTCAGCAACTCGGTGAGTTGAGGAAGAGTGTCACCAACGTCTTATACTTCTTTGATAAGACCCTAAGTATTTTTCTCACAATATCAACATTGATTAGCGAGGTGCTTAGGCCCTTGAGTCCATTTACAATATTGTTAAGACGTAAAAATATTTTGTTAATGACCTCATGAGGGAACATTGTAATGTCTCGTATTTGATCCGAAATCTATACAATTTGCCCTCTTTGACCGTAAATATTCCCACATAGATTATCAAGAGGGTAGTCCATACCTCGTGAGTAGTTTCCAAATTGCTCACTCGATTGAACTGATTCACGTTCAAAGCTCCAAAAAGAGCGTTCATCGCTTGATCATCTAAATGAGCATTGCACTCTTTAAATTTCGTGGGGTGTAGTGGATCAAGAGTTATAATGCAACTCTTATTTATGATTCTCCATATACTTGGGTTCATGGTCTTTAAATAGACATTCTAATTTTTCAATATGCATAATTTGAGCTATTAAAAAGAAGTGCCTTTCCTATAGCAATACCCTCACTAGCCATCATTTTCTCTCTTAGACGATTAAGTCTAAATTAATAAGAGACTAAGCTCTGATACTACTTGTAGGATCAAGAATAATCGATTAGAGTAGGGTGAATAATTTTTCACTCTTAGTTCAACAATTTTAATCACAATGCACAATACATGAACTTAGCACAAGTCAAGAGCAAATTCTTTAAATTTTCTACAGCGCCACAAAGATATGTCTCTACTAAATACAATTTTTAGCTACATAAGATATCAATTCAATTCAATTAATAGCTAAGAATGTAAATACAGAAGAGTAAAGACAAGTGATAACCACAATTGGAGACACCTGATGTTTTTCCATGGTATTGAAGACTTGCCGGTCTTCACTAATCTACGTTGAGATAAGTCCAAACGAATTAGACTGGCTCCACAAATTAAGCCTAAAGACCTTAATCAACTAGGGTTGCTCTTCCTCCACTCTAGAGATGGCAAGCACCACACAACCCATAATCGGCGCTGGGCCTCTTCACAACCCATTTGAGTGGAAACTTTATTCTGCATGTTCTCTGTGCATTTTGCTTTAGTCATTCATGTTCTCTGTTCTTTGCTTCCATCTTATATATTTTTTGCTTTGGTTGTCCCTGATTCATTCAATTTTTTGTCGCCTCATGAGCAATTGAAATCATTGCAAATGTCATTATCGAGTGAGATGCACTTGATAAATCAGAGCAGACCGTCTTTTACCTATAGGGATGATGAGGGGGAGACCTCATCTCGAATACCACAGAAGGTTGCCGATAAGACTGGCCTACAGTGGGTTGAGGAGTAGCTGAGCAACCCACGTGCTTGCAAGGACATGTTTTGGATGTGAAGGTCAGTTTTTAATGCATTGCACAGTGCAGGACTACAAACTAGAATCAACTCGTCAAACTAGCTCCAAGGAGGCATTTGGACTGTTCATGTTGACATATGCTGCCATGCGTCCAATTGGCAGACACAGAATAGGTTTGAGTGTTTAGCTGGTCACCTTAGTCACCACTTCAATAGGGTTTTAGACACAGTAAAAAAAATGGCACAGGATATTATACGATCGGTGGATTTACATTTTCACGCATTCCATAGCAAGCTACAGTAGCTTGTTTTCATCCTCATTTCAACAACTGTGTCGGGACGATTGACGGTACTTATGTGGTAGTCTCTGTACCTAGTCATGTAGCATAGAAGCACTACAACCGCCACTGATACATGAGCTAGAACATGCTCGTGGTTTACAACTTTGACCAGCATTTTACTTTCATGTGTGCTGGGTGGCGCAGCACACGACACACATACGCTACAGGACTCCATGGTAACTAACCGACACCGCTTCCCACACCCTCTACCAGGTATGATTGTTGATCATTTGTGCAGTACGCATTTATAAGGGGATATGCGTGCTCTCAATAACTAGTTCTTAGACTTGAATTCATTGCAAACAAGTACTATCTGGTGAATTTTGGTTACCCAAACAAGGAAGGATTCCTAGGTTCGTACAAGAACAAGACGTACCACGTACCAAAGTTCACACGAGGTGCACGGCCGGTTGGGATGAAAGAAAGTTTTAATTATCACCACTTGTCGCTCTAGAATGTGATCGAGCGCACATTCGGCATTTGGAAGAATAGGTGGCGCATCATGTTGAGCATGTTGAGCTATGATGTGGACACCCAGAAGAAAGTTATAGTGGCAACCATGGTTGCGTAGCTTCATCATTGACACTACGACGCCGAATGATGACTACTTAGACATCAAGGATGATGATGGGTACGTGCTAGGAGAGGGCAGAGACACCGAGTCTCTAGATGGCAATGTTGGGAGGTCATACAGACTTATGGACGTGCTTTAGGATAGCATCGCATGGCTTTGGTAGGCTGACGTACGGCTAGACCCACTATTGATGTCTCATGTTTGGATTGTTGTACGGGATTCCCCATGCAAGTTAGTACTTATTTTTGACATATTACAAATTATTGAGTTGCATGAGCACTACCATGTTGTTGTTGTTGCATATGTTGTACTTTCGCATGTCATAACGTACTATGTACTTTTCTATGTTACAATTTCGTACGTCGTGTGCCATTCAGTACGTTCTATATTTGTGCGTTAAACATCTATTTTCATTGGAACTAGTATAATCAACTTAGCAAAAAGCCATCAGCCATAGTCAATACGAACGCCTCAGCTTCTAAAAGCCACTTATTCCTACTATTTATTTTTAGTCAAAAGCCATCAGTCATAGGCAAAATAGATCATCCACACTAGGGGTGAAAATAGATCGAACATGGACGAAAAATGGTCCTGCCATATTTGTTTTCATATCTTTCTCTGGATGCAGATACAAATACGAATACAATACAAATAATATCGAATAAAATACAAAGCAAATACGAATCAAATTGAATACGTTTTTGAATATTTCTCTTAACATGAAATCCCTTTAACCTGTATGCACAAATTGAATAGAAAAACATAAATAATTTATTTGATCCAAACACTCATGAATAATGAAATCTTCATATAATCTAAGGTTCATTCCCTAACTTTATTATTGATGTATATGTTAATGTATGATGGACTACTAAATTATCATTTAAACGGGCTAGGCTGAAATAAAGAATATATATTGCGGATATATGACCCTGAATATCCGGATAATCCGTATTCGTATTTGACGGATAGTGAGCTACCAAATCCATATTTATGTTCGACAAAAAATCCATATTTATTTTCTAATCCGATACTATCTGACAAATATCTAAATCGATAGTATACGTATTTAAAAATAGTCTGATTCAAACGAAAACTCTATCCGTTTTTATCCCTAGCCACACACTAGCTACTTCGATGTCGTCGTCCCTAGGGGTGGGAAACGGTAATGGATAATCCGTTTTATCTGATATTTGTATCTGAGAAAACATGAATGTGGTAAGCAAAATCCGTATTCGAAAATATTCGTATTCGTATTCGTATTCGTGAATATTTGTATCTGTATTAAAAAAATATTCATATTCGAGACTATTCGATTCATATCGGATCCGTTTTCGGAACCCTATAAAAACCCGGATGAATTTGTGCGGTTTGAAATCGGTAACAGTTCCAGTAACTGGTCAAAATCCGGTGAAACCCGTAGGAATTTGTTTTATCGAGATTTGTTACAAAATTTATAGAAGAATATTCGTATTTGATCGAATTAAATACAAATTCAATTTAAATTTATATCCGTTACGCCATTCCATCTACGTGTCTAGGTGGTGATCATTTGGGCTTATTTTTGGTTGCTTATGGCTGAAAAGTACTGTAATTGGCTGAAAAAACACTGTAACTGACAGAGGCTTATTTAGTATAATTAAATTTGAAAAAATTAAAAAATATAAAAAATTTGTTAGCCCATTACGTATAATACAAACAAATACGAGAAAAAAAGAACTGGCAAAAAAGATCAACAAAAAGACGAAAGTTCAGAAAAAGACAAAATTTATAAATAGTGAAAAATAAATCGAAAGCTAAAAACTGAAGCCAAAACGATCACAGCCAGTCGTCACATATGACATCTTTGGCTCTTTGCTAGACCCGCCTCGATCTTTTGTGGCCGGTGTGCCCGTTGTCGGCCGGTGTTGCATTGCATGCCAGCCATTTATAGCGCGCACACAGTCACACTGCCACCATAGGTCTATTCGCTGTCCATAGCCGTGTGAGCTCCTCTCTCCTCAAGTCAAAATCCGTATCTAAAAAAGGAAAATCATCGTCCGCCGCCGGATCTAAGAAAAAAAGGGCAAACATCGCTTGCCGTGACGCAAGCCGTGACGCAACGGAACCGGATTAGAGTTAGAGCAAGTACAATAGTATAGCCAACGAATGGCTATAACACTTATCCATTTCATCTATAACCTTCAAAAAATAGTTCATACAATAAGGTAGCTATTACAATAACTATTTAGCCCCACGTGTAAGAGAGTGAAATGCATATTTTTACGTGCTATAGCTAGCTGTAATTTAGTAGCCAGCTTCCTTCTCTCTCTTCCTTTCTCTCTCTGCCACATAAGATTTGGTTGATATTATATTTGCTATAGCCTGCTGACTAAGCCTTATTGTACCTGCTCTTATAAGAAATTGACGGAATTGCAATCCATAGCGCGTAGGCACGAGCCTATGCATGGTATCAGACGTCGATATGTCTGTGGTCCATCACATTTATAGCTTTTTTTAATTCTCATCTACTGTATTAGAGCATCTCCAGCAGGGCTCCTACTTGAGCCCCCAAAACCAAATTTAGGAGCTTGAGACAAAAATAGAGCTCCAGCAGGGCCCCTACTAGAGCCCTCAAATTTGAGGGGCCCCTTAAATCCCGCCCTCAGCCCTCATTCCTGGGGCTCTAGGCCAAGCCACCAAATCACAGTTGGAGCAGTTTTCTACGCGCCGCTGCCTCTTTCCCCTCCCTCGCGCACCGCTTGTTCCCTCCTCGTGCGCGTCTTTCCCCGCCCGCGTCTTTCCCCTCCCTCGCGCGCCGCCTGTTCCCCTCCTCGCGCGCCTCTTTCCCCGCCCGCGTCTTTCCCCGCCCGTGCGCGCCGCCCGTTCCCCTCCCCGCCCGCCTCCCTCCCCGCCCGTGTGCGCCGCCAGTTCCCCTCCCCGCGCGCGAAGCCCGCAGCCCGTCCGCACCCCGCCCACAAGCGACGCCCGTAGCCCGCCCGCAAGCGCCTCCTGCGCGCGACTTCCATCTCTGTCCCACGCGCGACTTCTTTCTTTCCCCCGCGCGCGACGAGGCGGCGGGCGGCAGGAAGGTGGCGGCGTGGCCGACCCCTCCCTGCGCGAGATCCTGGCCCGACGCTTCCTCTCCTCGCGGGGAGATCTGGCGCAGCTCCCCCCTCCGGTTAGATCCGGCGCAGCTCCTCCCCTCCGGCGACGTCCCGGCGGCTCCTCTCCGCTCGCCGATGTTCCCCCGCCCGACACGACTCTTCTTGTCCCCGCGAGGAGGGGATGACGGGTGGGTCATATGTGTCATTGTCTGTTGGGATATATTTGAGAGCCCTGATTTGAGGGCTGCTGTTGGAGTGGATGCAAAAAAATTTGAGCCCTCAAAAATAGGGGGAGTCCTCAAATCAAAAGTAGGGGCCCTGATTTGAGGGCTCCTGCTGGAGATGCTCTTAGACCAATAATTTTACGGGATCAACCTTGGAATACAAATTAATGTATGGATCAAAATTTTATAAAATCGTAATTCTGAAAGTAGGATTTTATAAAATCGTAATTTTATGGGATCAACCTTTAGAGTGAGATGATAGCAAAAAAAAAAAAAAGAAGTGAAGAAGCTACTATAAAAAAACTAGTGTTTATGTCATTTTTAGACTTTTCTAATCAGAAGTGCGACCAGGGAAATCGGTGTTTCTGAAAACACACCAAATTAGCCTCTCCTCTCCGCTATAAATTAAGGCCGAGCCCTCCAAGCCCCTCAGCTCCTTGCAAAGAATCACCCTGACACAGAACACCACACACACACCCACATAAAGAGAGAGCTCTTGACAATGGCGGGGGAGAAGAACAAGGGGCTGGTGCTGCTGGACTTCTGGGTGAGCCCGTACGGGCAGCGGTGCCGCATCGCCATGGCGGAGAAGGGCCTGCCGTACGAGTACCTGGAGCAGGACCTGGGCAACAAGAGCGACCTCCTCCTCCGCTCCAACCCCGTCCACAAGAAGATCCCCGTCCTCCTCCACGATGGCCGCCCCGTCCGCGAGTCCCTCATCATCCTCCAGTACCTCGACCAGGCCTTCCCGGGCAAGACACAACTCCTCCCGTCCGACCCCTACGAGCGCGCGCAGGCGCTGTTCTGGGCCGACTACATCGACAAGAAGGTCTACGCCTGCGGGACTCGGCTGTGGCAGCTCGAGGGGGAGCCGCAGCTCCAGGCTCGCGCCGAGATGGTGGAGATCCTGAAGACGCTGGAGGCGGAGCTCGGGGACAAGGCCTTCTTCGGCGGCGAGGCGTTCGGGTTCGTGGACGTCGCTCTCGTGCCCTTCACGGCGTGGTTCCACAGCTACGAGAAGTACGGGGAGGTCAGCGTGGAGGAGGAGTGCCCGAGGCTGGCGGCGTGGGCGCGGCGGTGCGGCGAGCGGCAGAGCGTCGCCAAGAACCTGTACGCGCCGGAGAAGGTCTACGACTTCATCGGCGTGCTCAAGGAGAAGTTCGGCACCGCGTATCGGGCTCAGTAGACCGATCGCCGATCGATTGGTCGTTTACTGAGTGCCTTACTGCTGGTTTTTAGTAGAGTGTACTGTTCGTGTGGTTGGTCTTTGACTCTTTGTTAGGCTGTGTCGTATGTGTGTCAAGTGTGTGTGCGCGTCCAGCGTCTTCGTGGCAACACGCAGTTGCCCCCTGCACTCCCTGTGCGGACCAAATAAAGTACTATTAACAAATAGAGACTGTCTATGTCTATCGTACAGTCATTTGAAAAAAAAATTATGTTTCAGTCGATTCCTCTATAATATTTTTTTTATATTTATAATATTTTTTTATCTATATTTATAATATTTTTATCTATATATATAATATTTTTCACATGTATGTAATACTTATCGGTAAAAAATATTGCATACATTGATAAAATACTGCATACATGAGAAAATATTATATATATATATATGTGTGTGTGTGCTCAAAAAAATAATTGCAAATGTAGACAAAAACTATTGTAAACATGAAAACATACTACAACGAAATTGACTAGAGCATAAATTTCTTTAAGCCGACTATGCAATAGCAAACTAGTAACAAATAAAGATCATGTGCGCTCCATGTCCTGCACCCCATGTGCGGACCGAATAAAGTACTACTTAAGTACACGGCCATTTTGGTGATCTTGAGAAGAGTACTACTATTGTATACATATATAATACTCTTCACGCAAGCCGGTAGTGATTATACTACACTTGATCGTTGCCATATGCAATTTGCTTCCATTTTTTCCCAGTGCCCCTACTAAATTATTATGTTAATAGGTTAGGCTGAAATAAAGAATATATATTGCAGATATCTATCTCTAAATATTTGGATAATCTGAATCTGTATTTGTATTCGATGGATAGTGAGTAACTGAATCCGTATTTATATCTAACAAAAAATCCATATTTATTTTCTAACCCGATACTATCTGACAAATATCCAAATAAATAGTATACGTATTTAAAAATAGTCCGATTCATACGAAAACTCTATCCATTTTTATCCCTAGCCACACACTATCTGCTTTGATGTCGTCGTCCCTAGGAATTGACGCCTGCACTCCATGTTCGACCACATTTCTGGTACTCTTCATGCATACCGGTAGTGATTATACTACACTTGATCGTTGCCATATGCAATTTGCTTCCACTTTTTTTCACACGCCAGCTTTGCGCAACGATATGACCGTACGGGCTAGCTTTACTCATTCTGTCATTGACATGACATAACGGCCCAGCTTTTCACAGTGACATGACAGGCTAGGGGTGGATATCGAGCCAATTGCTCGTCTTATCGAGCTTTTTCTAAAATTGGTATATTTTGATTTAATATCATTTTACGGATAATTTAAAAGTATTTTTAGAAACGAGCTAACGAGCCGAGCCGAGCCGAGCTTGAGCAAAATTCAAATTCATTTGAAATCAACTCATTTTAATATTTAACCAATTAACAAGTATAATTGAAGCAATTTTGAACCGAGCCAACGAGCCCACTAACGAGCTTTTTTTCCACCCCTAAATTGACAGCACAGGCCAGCTTTGAGCAGTGAGAAGACCGCACATGCTAGTTTTAAGCAGTGAGAAGAACACACGCGCCAGCTTTGCGTAGCGATATGACCACACAGGCCAGCTTTGCTCAGTGACATGACATGATGGCCCAGCTTTTCGCCGTGACATGACAGCACGTGCCAGCTTTGAGCAGTGAGAAGACCGCACATGCTAGCTTTAAGCACTGAGAAGACTACACGCTCTAGCTTTCAGCAGTGAGAAGACCGCATGGGCCAGCTTTGCACAATGAGAAGACCAGATGTAGGATCAAGGATACGACTAGAGGGGGGGTGAATAGGAGGTTTTAAAAATTTTCTCGTTCACTTGATTAATTCTTCACAATTTAAATGACAAGAAAGTAAAGCAATTTACCCTATGCACTTCTGACAACAATATAGCAATTCTAGCTCTAAGCAATCAAATTATCACAATGAAGCAAATAAACAAGAGCTAAAGAGACAAGAGACACAACTGATGTTTTTACCGTGGTGATCGGAAACTTGCCGGTTTCCCCTAGTCCACGTTGAGGTTAGCCCGAACGAATCGGACTGGCTCCACGAATTGAGCCAAACACCTCGATCACTAATGTAGCTCTTCCCCGCTCCGGATAGGTGAGCTCTAACCTTCACAACTTTCCAGGTCTTCTCACAAGCTTCTTGAGAAGATCACCAAGCCAAACTTCGCCCGATCGTCCAAGTGCCGGCAAGCACTAAGAGTAATAGACCTAGGGCTTCACTTGAATGCAATTCTTGTGCTAAGTGGATCAACAATTGAAAATCTTGCACTAATTGCAAAACCACCTCAATTTAATGCTCAATGAGAGAAAGTGGGTGGAATGAATGCTCTTGAGCTCAAAGAATATGCAATGAATCTCTAACCTTAGCCCTTGTGCAGTGGTGGGGGTATTTATAGCATCCGCCAACCAAAACTAGCCGTTTGACACAATTTTCAGAAAAAAAATCTGGTCGAGCGGTACTACCGCAATCAAATCTTCGCGCCAGAACGACTATGTCAGAGCTCTGCAGTGACCGTTGGATTTGGCGGCGCGGTACTACCGCCGTTGACATTTGCGGTACTACCGCTCCCCGGTAGTTCCGCAAAGTCGGCGCGGTACTACCGCTCCAGCCAACCTCCAAAAGGTCCCAATTTTGGTGCTCTCTGGAAAAATTGATCCGCTCTGAGGCTGGATCTTCCGGACTCCGAAAGTACCGCTCTGGACAGCGGAACTACCGCACATAGCGGTAGTTCCGGCGTTAAAATCGCCGGTACTTCTGCTCCAGGAAAATCCAGACTTCATCCGGAGGGTGCTCTCTAGAAAAATCGATCCGCTCTCCCTCCGGATCTTCCGGGCTTCGGAAGTACCGCTTCATAATGCGGTACTACCACTCGGTGCGGTAGTTCCGGCGTTTAAGTGGTCGGTACTTCCGTTCCCGCAAGAGCTTAAGTGCATCCGCGGGTGCTCTCTGGAAAAATTGATCCGCTCAAGAGACGGATCTTCCGCTCGCCGGTACTACCGCATTTGGGCGCGGAACTACCGCTCTCCGGTAGTTCCGACGTTCAAAACTGCGGTACTACCGCCCTTCCAGACAGAGCACAGAATTTGTTTTAAAACTGATTTTTGATGGATGCAAGTTTCTAATGTTGATCCATATAGCACAAGACGTATGTTTTCAAGCTACTTGCCAAGATCCTTCTTGATGGTACGATCATCTATCCTATAATCCGGTCTTCCACCATTCGCCTAAGACCGGTAAAAATCAAAAGGATCCTACGCTAAGTATACCTTTGTCTTGAGCCAATTTGATCTTCACACATATCCTTTGGCTTGCATCTTGTTGCACTTATGTGAACTAACCCTTTGCATGCTCATAAAACACGTTAGTCCCATATTCACATAATTTCATTAATTACCAAAACCATTTTTAAGGGCATAGATGCTTTCACCAGATAAGACACCTTTGCGCAGTGACAAGACCATACGTCATAGCTTTGCGCAGCGACAAGACTGAAGGGTGCAGCTTTTTCGCACTCCGATTACCTGACTGCACAGTTTTGCGTGCCTAGAATATCATACTTGGTATCTTTGCGCAGTGACGCGACCACATGGGCATCTTCATGTACCGAGAAGGCCACAAGGGGCCATATAAAAGGAGGTCGAAGAGATTTCTTAGAGAACACTACAGAAGTAAACCCCACACTACACCGGCGCTTCCTTCACCACACCGAGATGGACAAGTGGCAGAAGAAGCAATGGGTCAAAATAATGAAACGATGGGAGGAGACCCGTGACTTAGCACGGTCAGCTGCCGCCCGCGATGAGAAAGCAAGGGCTGCTGCAGCCCGGGCAGAACAAGCCCAGCATGCTACGAGGTCAGCTCCCCGCAATGACATGACCTGTAGAAACAACCCTATCCCGAATGTTCCTACAGAGCATTCACCGCAACACCCACTAGAGGAGGAGACGCCCTTCTTTGTTGGTGTCGAGACCCGTGCAAGTTCTTCAAGTCTAAGCACCGCTTCAGCTTAGGTATACATTGCTCGGGTTGCACAAACTACTATAGTGACTATCCTGACCGCCGTCTAGACACCGCGACTTATCGACAACCGGTAAGGACCAGGTGCACTGTTTTCCCTCAATTTTTTCTCTTTCAAAGTACGAACTAACAAATTCTCCCCTGTATTCACAGTCCTCGGAACCCATATGTGGCTACCGCAGATGGATCGATCTTGAGAGCCACCCAAAGGACCAGTGGGCCCTCAACTTTGAGGAGTGGAACGTCACAAGGTCCTCCGAGATGCGAGAGAAGAAGCGCCGCAAGGACGAGCAAACCCTGCGTATACAACACGAGACGAAAGCTCATCTCAAGACCTACACGCATAGGGAGCGGGAGACTCGCGAGAGGGAGTGCGAAAAAAAGAGGGAAATGATGACTAAGGCAAAAAAGGCCACCGAGGAGTTCAACACCGGGCTCGCAAGGAAGGGCAAATGGCTTCGGTCCACACAGTAGGTCATACGAGCATTCTATTGGTTAATCGCACATGATGCTCTATGTTATGCATGTAATCAAAACATACACGGTATATTACTCCCAACTGTGTTATGAAGTCTATTTAAATTCAGACAAGTTTATTTCCTTGTCTTTTTGCATTCAATTATTCCCATAGCAAGTCATCCGATAATATTAATATACCAATTTTCTCCGTGTACGAATTCCTGGTAACATCACGATATCACTTGTCACCGTATTTACCGATCGTTTTAAGTTCAATCGTTCTTAAAAAAATCACAAATTTTTAACGCTCTTACAACATACAACGATCATAAACTTTTATTACAAATTCAACAGATTATCTTCCAGTTATAATCCACAAAATTCACGGAGCGAAGTTGCATCTGGTTTGCAGTC
Source organism: Dendrocalamus latiflorus (assembly GCA_017311315.1). NCBI lineage: Eukaryota > Viridiplantae > Streptophyta > Magnoliopsida > Poales > Poaceae > Dendrocalamus > Dendrocalamus latiflorus. Next base: position 3,858,764 of record CM029611.1, read on the forward strand.
GTCCTAAGGCTAGGCGACTCTTGATGCTGTCACCCTGTGGCTGGGCGACAAGTTCTAGTCGCCCAACGGTCAGGCGACTGGAACCTGTCGCCCAACAGCTTACATTCAACTTTGGTGTCGCCTAGCCGTTGGGCGATAGGCTCCAGTCGTCCGACGGTTAGACGACTGGAGCTTATTTTTGTAAAAAAAAATGTTGGAATAGATATATTCCTGTTATTTTGAATAAAAAAATATATTATTTGTAAAAAAAATTGACGGGTTCAGCGTGGAGGAGGAGTGCCCGGGGGCTGGCGGTGTGGACTAGGCGGTGCGCGGTGTGGAGTAGGTGTACGAGCTCGTCGGGCTGTAGAAAGCAGCAGGTGCTCGGGCAGAGACGAGAGGCGAAGATCATGCATGATGTACGGTCAGAATTTACATCAATAAATAGCACTCGTGCTTTTATTGGCCTCCTTAGTGTACACACGCATTAATAAAGTGGTGCGCAATATGAATTTTCTTCTAAGACATCACTTCGCAAATACCATGATTTTACAACTCCGTGCAAGAGATGCATCTGATCCTGATAAACTAAACCATGATGCGGTACGAGTAAAAGGCATCATTGCAAATCAAGCCTCAATTCAATCCAAAAAGTTGTGTGTTTTGCTTCATGGAAGACAGCGGAATCACCTCCCAATCACGACTTATCTCACAACGCAAACTGAGAGAGGACGATGCTTGTCCAATGGACTTGTTTCTCCAAACTTGAGGTCCTGTTTGGAATGCGGGAATTTTTCCCGATTCCTGCGGGAATTGAACTGTTTCCTGTAAAATTCCTGCAAAATTCCTGTGAAATTCCTCTGTTCCAAACAGGCCCTGAAACTTCAGAATAGTCTGCCCAGGGGCACATGAATTCACTCGACATAGTTTGTGAAGGAAAGGATTACAACCCCGATCACGGGGCACGCTTGCAAGTCTTGTTCGAAACTCTCGTCACCCACAAAATTTGTACAATAGCTTCATCTAAGAAGAGAAGAAAAGGCACAAGATTGTCTGAATAATGGCAGCCGGGTTCATGATGACCAAAGCAGACTTGGACGACGAGCCAGTTTAAACTTGTAGTAGCTCCAAAAGATGAATTCTTACTGGAACAGGTTCAAACCATTTGATGTCTTCGATTCCTGCAAGTTGAAAAAAAAATGATGATTGAGATGAAATATAAGTTACTAATATGTACTACAAATGCTAAGAAAAACTTTATTCAGAATGTCACTTGCAGAAGTCAACTCATGCAATGATATAGCTAACTGTAAAGTAATTACCAAGCATTAGGGAAGCAGAAATTATGATGCCTTTAGGACCAGAGTTTTGTATACTGAGATCAGAATATTGAAGAGAGAATGGAGACAGACGTGGTGACATCGGATACTACTCTTTTGTGGTGCAGTACTATGCCCTTCCATGCAAAGCTTACACTACGCACAATGAACTGAAACAACCACTGATGTGTGGGCAAATGCATGCATTTTCAATATTTGGAAACATCCTTTAGCTACGAAAGTTTGTTGCAATAAGAATCAGCATACAGTTAGCAATGGAACATCTAAAAGTAGTAAAAACAGCACTTTGCTACCTGTTTCTATTACTACTTTTCTACCTATTGACGAGCATCCCAGTCCAGAAAATGCACTGAAGCTTAGCTCCAGAGATCATCCGAAGCCAGAAAAGCACAACCAGGGTTACATGCACTCAATTACAGCATAGTCTTAATTTGCTAGAAAATTTAGAAGTCAGATGACTCGTGTCTAAACAAGGTAACAAACAAAACAGCAAGTTTATGTGGTCAGGAAGCATAAAAACTGAGGGGCTCTATTAGGTAGGATGTTCGGTAGTACATGCACTCAATTACAGCCTAGTCTTAATTTGCTAGAAAAATTAAAAAGGCAGATGACTTAAGAGTGCTTAAACAAGGTAACGAATAAAACAACAAGTTTATGTGGTCAGGAAGCATAGGATGGTTTATATGCTTAAGTTGCACATGTAGACTAGGTCCCCAACCAGGAAGCACTTTGCCAACATCTGAAGGAAAGCTACGTTCAATCAATAAGGCTGCAAGTGTCTAGCTCACTTTGGGTAGCACAATTCAAGGAAAACACATGAGATGCATGGGGCCTATCCATTCCCAGACAAAAAAGATTGATTTCCATTTGTAACGGTAGCACGATTTAAAAGGCTTCAATGCCACAGCAAAGATACATTAAACCCATTATAGTTCACATCAAGCTGAAGTTATGAAATGCCTATTAGAAAGCTTGTGTACAAAATTGGGAATTATTGCCTTGAGAATGGTATCATCAAACTATTATGACATATTCAGAGGATTATTCATTCCATGACTATACACCTGTAGAGTTGCTTTGAGGTACTGTTCAGTGCTCACCAAGTTCTTACAACAAGCTTGCAAAATGACAAGTACCAATTACAATCCATAAGTATAGGTCACGAATCATGTTAAGATGATTTTAAATGAAAACCAAACATCTTATGATTTGTAATTGTAAGAGTAGAGTCTATGCGCAACTCATTTGATATCAAGAGTGTGGAGTCTGTGGACATTCAAACCTTCAATATATTTAATATCGTATCACGGCAGCACCGGAGCTTGAACCAAAACTTGGCCAAATCCTACCAAGCACTTGCTAACTTGCTGCTTGATTAGTGTATAAGTAGCAACAAAAAATAATTCATAGTGCGATTTCAATTTGAGGGGGGGGGGGGGGGGGGGGGGGCATGGCCCACTTTGGCCTAGCCTAAGCTCCGCCCCTGTATCACGGAGTACTAAAAATCTTCATTGTCATAACACCTGAAAGTAGCTATAGATATCTTGTTACAAAGTACAAACCTAACACCTCATATCACTTGACTACATTTGATTATTTAGTCCATATATCACACCTTGTGATTTTTGTACTATATGACTGGTTTTGATTAACTACACGCATCACAACGTCATCTAAAAAATCTATGTCCACACGAAATAAAATTCACTACAATGCATTTCTCACGCTTGACAGAATCTAACCCCCCCCCCCCCCAAAAAAAATTCCTTCACTTGTCTAATATGAGAGTAACACCTTATCACTCTTTCTAGTCCATCTGAACTACACTATCAATGGACGTGCCAGCAACTAACGAAATTCCAATAATAAATGAAAAAACCAATAGGGGGGGGGGGGCACTTACCTTGGTACGGAAATCTGAAGTGCAACGGTACAAATCAGGTAGATGCATTACTCTATTACTCCATACCATAATTTTTTTAAAAAAAAACTTCTCACGTGAACAGTAACTTGCATATTCAGCTCTCCAGTTCATGTTCATGCTTTGCACTTCGATCCTTTTCCAATGCAATGCGACGTAGCTAGGGTTACCACAATTTAATACATTAAAAAAAGATGCAATGCCGGCAAATCAGAACCCATGTGATTGGCCTGTCTCCTATGAAACAAAATCTCCCCAATGAGGACTTGAGGAGCAATTGGCACCTATTTGGCTAAACCATGCAGAGTTGAGCTAAATAAAAAGTGTAACACCACTTAAATTTTGACACCCGTCAATTGGAGCAAAATCCAGCAAGAAGATCAGTGTTTTATGGGATTTAAGGACACGAGGCCGCCTCGAGCGCTACCAAAAAGAAGATTATCATATCAACATGAGGAACTGAGCAAGCGTCTAGTCTTAAAATAAGGACATTACGGGAGCCAGCCAAAGATAAAAAGCTTGCACATTTCGAGAGTTTTTAACCTTGCCATTCGAGGATGTGCTGTGTGATCAGTTCTTGCTCTTCTCCTTCATGCCCGAGTGCCGGAGCCCATCCCACAGCTGCAACGCGGCGGACGCGGTGAGCTGGTTCTCCAACGCGGGGTGGGCGGCCGCAGCAGCGTGATCAAACAAGAACGGAGGGCTCGGACCGTCCAGCCTCTGGAGCTGGTGGTGGTGGCCTGAGAAGCGCGACTGCGAATTGGACTGAAGGGTCCCCCTATTGGCACCCAAGAAACCCGAGGGCATGGAGAAGCTGAGGTTGTAGTCTCCGGCAGGAGCCGACGTCGCCGCCAACGCGTCCTGAACGAACGAGAAGTGCGTCATCTCGGCGGAGCTGGCGAAGTTGAACGGCTGCGCCGGCGCCATGCCGATCGGAGGCACATTGCCGAAACTGGAGGAGGTGGGTGAGGAAAAGCCGTACGTCGACACCCCCCGCGCGCCTTTCCCGGGGTGCGCGATGCCGACGCAGTCGGCGGCAACTGCGGAGACTGGCGGCCGTTGCCAGGACTGCCTGTGCTCGGCGGCGCCAATGGCGCCGGCCGACCACACCCCGGTGAGCAGCTCGGTGAACGACGCGGCCTGCTCCGAGGTGCTGGCCACGGTGACCTCATTATCCCTGGAGCCGCCCACGCGGCCGTCGGAGCGCGAGAGCGAGAGCTTGGACCCCTTGCTCATCTCCGACGTGCTGCTGCACCCGGACTTGCTGACCTGCTGATGCTTCCCCTTGCCGACATCGGCTTCTGCCTGCTCTGTGACGAAGGCGAAGGCGGCCGGGTCGAGGGACGGAAGCTTGTCGATGGCGGCGGACGCGGCGTTGATGAGCCACTCGATGGCATTGCTGGGCTGGTCGTACCCGAGGCGGTCCTGCAGGTCGTAGAATTGGATGGCAGTGGGCACCGACAGCCGCACGCGGCGGTCACGGATGCCCTTCGCCGTGTACACCTTGCTGTGCCGGTCCTTCCCCCCGGTCGCGCGGACCCGGTAGATCCGTGACGCCGTCCCCGCCCCCTGCCGCTGCGGCGGCGGCGGCGGCTGCCCCCACGGCGAGGCCGCCACCTCCAACCCGCCGCTCTCACTCACGCCGCCGCCGCGCTTGGCCCCGCCTTGGGAGCGGCCTGGCGCCCCGTCCCCCGCCCCCGCTGCGTCGCCAACGGCCTCCATCCGGCCCCGCCGCAAGCGCGCATACGCCGCGGCGAGAAATGTGGCGTTTTTATGAAGCTCCCGGTGGGTGGGCCGGTCGGGCTGGCGGTTTCGGCTGTGTCAGAGGGTGGCAACGGCTCGGCTCGAGGGGCTCGGCCTTCTCCGGCAGATTTGTGCCGCGCCTGCCCAGGACGTGTTACGACTTACGATCCTTTACACGCCCTGCCGCGCCTGCCTGCTTAATCGCCCGTACCGCCTTTTTCTCGATGTTTTTGCTGTGTTCTTGGCCAATTCACACGCACTTCTGTCTCCTCGCGCGCTGGGCGCTGCGCGCTGCAGAAGCTGCCACTCGGGGCGCTGCCGCTGCCGTGCTGCAGCAGTTGGCCGGGCAGAGGCTAGCAGGGAAACAGCGGCGGCCGCAGGCTTTAGGGGCCCCGAGCGGTGTCAGGTCTACGGTCTACCTGCCTGTGGCCGCGGAAGCAGCAGTACAGGCCGCCCTCACTTGCCAGCAGCCTAACCCAGCCTTAGGGCATGTACAATGGTATGACCTAATTATTAACTCTAAGATAACTTCTCCAATGATATTAACTTTTAGCATATAGCTCATAACATGAATAGTCCCACATGACATCCTCATATAATCTTGGAATGTGTGTATGAGCCTAGCTCTTGATCAAGAGCTAGCTTTTCTCTCTCTTCTATTAAAATATGAAATAATATGTTTAGAGTTAGCTCATAAATCACCATTGAACATGCCCTTACACGAGGCCGGCGCGCGCCCGATGCCGCGGCCCTATGGCGTTAGGGGATGTATGATATTGTTATGTCTAACTTTTCTACGGGAAAATGAATCATCGGGCTGGCTTTGGCCTCGTCCAGATCTAGACTTATCGGCACGATGTTTTAAGCTAGCCATCTTCTCCCCTCTAGCAATAATGGTTATCAAAGTTACTGATATGATTTCTATCTTCGGTAGACTTTTGTTATAGATATTTCATTGAATTGTTACAGACCTATTTATTGATTGTTGAATGAATTATTGTACTTTGTTGCAATGGGATTTCTCAAAAAAAAAAAAGGATGGCATTCTCTCTTAATCTGCCTTCACAACTTATTGTACATATTTTTTGCAATTGTTGCAAGAAGCATTTTGATTTGTTGCAACTGTATCTTCTCAAAATTATTTGTCACACAAGTTTTGAATGATTGTTACATCGTAATTATTTCTTGTTGCAGTAAGGGTGTCAATTTGTTACGCCACTTTGATGCAATTGTTTTAGTTGTTGTGACAATCTTTTATAATTTTTATGTCAATTGTTCCATTTATTGCAAACATTATTCATAAATGTTGCATATGAAGACCTAGAACGTTACATCCTATATAACATCATGTATTTATTTGTTTGATACTTGTGAGGTAGTATAGAAGTACTATTGTATATATCCAAACAAGATTGATTATTGATATGTTTCGGTGAAGCCGAGACATCTTTTTTCAAAATCCTCCGTTAGGGTTTTGCCTATTTGCTGCACCTGTTGATAATATTTTGTTGCAGCTATTAATCACATTTTTTACGTATAGTATTCTCAAATCTTGTGCCATCTAGGAAGGGACCATACGATGAGAAAGTTCTTATCGTACATCTGGGCGCTAGCAACGCCATTTTCTATATCATCTGTACATCACCAAGAGACGATACTACAGAGAACAAACACTAAACCGGAAAAAAAACTTAGGCAAATAATTAGCTGGCCTAATTACCTGCCGCCTGTGGGTTGGGCGACAGGCTTGAGCTCATTTGTTTTTGGCTTCCGTTTCTTTGGAATCGGAAACAAATGAGATGATTTCTCTAAGCAGCTTTCTAGGCCCCGTTCATTTCGGTTTGAACTTCTGGCTTCTGGCTTATTTTTCACTATTCGTAAATTTCATCTTTTTCTGGTTTTTTAGCTTTTATGAGGTTTTTTTGTTGATTCTTTTTCCCGTATTCGTTTGTGTTGTCCATAATGGGCTAACCTATTTTTTATTTTTTTAAAAAATTTAGTTACGCCAAATAAGTCACCATCAGTTACAGTATAATTCCATCCATCTATAGTGCAATTTCAATCATAAGCCAGTTTATTTCAGCCCAACTGAGCGGTACCTAAGATGTTTCTTTAAACGACTTTTCGAGCCTAAAATTATAAACACCGTTCGCATCGACGTCTCCATCATACGCCATCGTTTTAAAAAAACACAGATAAAACTCATCAACCACAATTAAAAACTATTTATTATGGCCTAAAGAACAAGGCACTCATTGTGGTGGCCGGGGAGCCAAAGGAGATGATCCCCTGTGGAGCAACAGAGAATTGAGGGGGCGAGCTTAAATGCAGACGCCCCCATCTTTTTAATGATGAGCCCCTTGTCTGGGACACTGCTACACTGCACAGGGTGGCTGCTGTCCCCTAAACAGTTATTGTCCACCCAAATGGAGTACTAGCACTACTCAATAACACTAATTTCTGTTGATTCCTGCACATTTTTTTCATGATGGTAAGCCCAGATAGTTGGGTGTGTTGATGTCACTGGTCCATTGCAACAGAACATGCTACTAGTGACCATTGGGGTCATAAAAACCGGCGGTAACCTGCTAGTAGCCACTGATTATGTTTTTCTGATACAGAGACATGGACAAGAAACCGGGAGTTTGGAGAGAATTTATAGTCTCATGTATGGCGTATTTTTTTTACTGTTGTTTATAGTCTTTCGTTTAAATGTTTGAATTCTAGTTGTTCGTGAGAGAGTACGGAGAGAGATATTTACGTACGATTTTGATTAATATAGATAGAGTCAAGGCAGTACCTATTATAATTAATTTGTAAACCTCATCTTAAAAATACTCATTTAAAAACTAGTTACAATAAACCAAAAAGGAACTCAACCGTAACGTTTCCAGTGTTCAGATCCGCTGCCCAGTAAAGTCCCCATCTTGTAAGAGTAGTAACGACTTTTCCTTTTCGGTGCCCTTTAACGGCGTGGTTGGAGCCGGCGAAAACCCCCAATAATTGGCACCATTAACTGCCGGCGGCAAGACTGACATTTCTCTGACCGCACCGGGAAAGGAAAGATGGCTGGGCTATGAAACTGCACATGTTGTTTCAAGCAGGCAGAGCCTGCCCCCCCTGCATTCATGCTCGACTCCTGCATGCCGCTGTGCTGCGCCGTATGGGCATCTCCATTGCGTTTTCGTTCATTCCCGCGAGAACTGGGGAAAAAAATTCTCGTATAGAGTATGAAGTATGAACTAGTACAAGAGATGACATCTTCATACGGTTTCAGGCTTCCAAAACTTCTTGCTAAGATGTGGGATCAGATGGATATGGAATTAGGTTTTAGGTCTAGCTTATGGATAAAAAGTATCTGGAGATTGGTCCTCACTTGCCATACGTCTGTCTGTGAAGCTACAACGATGATAATAATGGGAACACCTAGATGGGAACATCTGGATGTAACGGTGGCAGTGATCAAATTGTAGGCACCGTGATCACGTTTTCCGGCGAGGTCCAGATTTGTTTAAGGTCTGTTGCATGCATGGGGCATGGCACTACGTGTAAAATTCATGCCTCGAATCTCCAAGAAACTTTATCGATAGGCTAGGATAGGCAGCCAGCCAGCTAGATAACAAATCCTACTGACCTCGTACTGAGATTTAGCCCGGCGCTAAATAATTTTTGCTTCTGATCTCTTATATCTTGCTCAAATCGGTTTATATTTTTGAATTTTGGCCTCTTAATTTCGTCTTTTTTTACTTTTTAGTTTTTTATGCTTTTTGTCTTTTTTTCGTATTTCTTTGCATTGTCTGTGATGAGAGAACCTATTTTTATTTTTAAAATTTTTAATTTTAATTATGCTGAAAAAGCTTACAGCAGTTGAAGAAAAAAGCCTCAAACAATGTCAAACAAACCCAAAGCTAAAAGCATAAGTCCAAATGAGCACCCCTTAATTTCGTCGTTTTTGGTTTTTTTTAAGTTTTTTGTCTTTTCTTTTCTTTTATTCCGTTGTATTATCTTGATGATATAAATTTTTTTATTATTTTAATTTAATTACTCAGAAAAATTAATAGCTGTTATAATTTATTTTAGCTGTTATAGTATAAGAAAGAAATCATATCTTATAAGCCATATAGAGCAGGATCGCGCGCTTGGGAGAGCAAAAAGGAGGGGGAAAGGCACTCAAATTTGTTAGTACCACTTGTCGTACGTCGGAGTATGCCAAGCTAGGAGTAATACCAGATGGGCAGATGGAATGGATGCTGCTGATTGGATAAGCTTCATGCCACCTGTCCAATTGCCATTGACTGCCCTGGGACACGTTTCGGCAGGGCATGCAGCTGCTCAGACTGGGTGAGAAACCTTGTGGGGCTGTTTGGTTGCCTGCATCAAGGTGGCTCGCACCAGCGCATGCAGGGAGATGGTGTTTGGTTGTCTGCATCGGGATGAGAGCCTGCACGAACGGATGCAAAAAATCAATTGGTGCCAGGCTGAGAAGAAACGCGGCTGAGTACCTTCTCTACTCAGCCTGACCACGCTCATGCAGCTGCATCAGCTCATACAGGCAACCAAACAGACCTTTATGAACATAAACTTCTTCAGTTTCTCGCCCAGGTTACTGAACAGCAACTTGAAATAAAGTACTCCTAACTAGCTGAAAGTAAAATTTCAAATCGATTTAACCCCATTGATGATTAGACTGAAATCATATCCTAAATCTTGCAGCTTCCATCAATAACAAAAAGAAGGTCTCCCTTCGCTGACTGATGATAAAAGAGAGCATGGGAAAGAAGCCGATGCCGACGGAGCAGTCTCACATACTCACATTCTGCATGCGTCTGTGACATACTAACAAAGTAGTAGTAGATTTTTCAGAGAGCAGACATCGTGGCATGCGTTATGGACCAGTAGAGTGCTTCACCAGAACTAGTACTGTATGCAGCTGATAGACAGCATGAGAACAGTACCAAACCTGTCCTATCTGCTAATGTTGAGACATCACAGTACATCTCCCTAATTTGTTAGATATGCATCATTGTCTGATGCAGATGTGATGCAAGTTGCAATAGCCTCTGAACAAAACTCCACTTTTGCATCATATCAGGCGATTAGATTCCTTGGCCGGACTATAAATCGGCTCCAAGTCGATGGATCAGACATACTCAATACAGACTTGTCTGAAGTGGCAATACAATCATGTAGTTGGTGAAGAAGCAAGGATAATTCTGGTCTTAAACAAAAGAATAAGACAGCTAGTAGATTATACCACTACTGAAAGAAAGGATAGGAGATCCCGACTTTGCCTGGAGAGATGAGATCAATCATATCAGAGCCCAAGAAAAAGACATGGAAATAACTTTGGGTTGTCAAATTCGCCTCACTCCAATTCTGCAGCAAGTGAAGTGCTTGCACTCCTAATCCAACAGCTGCAAAGGATGCTGATGGATAGAGCATGTGAGCTTTCTACCTTATCATGTCTAAGACAAAGTTGAGTGTCACATCCGATAGGATTAGGAAGTAGTAGTACTCGATCATTTGTTCACATGTGATTATCATCTGAGCCAAGGAGATGTGATGTCCAAGACGATCTGTTCAGCTCGCCATCTGAGCCACAAGCCGTTGAAAAGCACGGCAGCATGTCCCCGTCGAACCGTTGGTGTCACTTACGGGCGCTTACGCACCTGCGAGATGTGATCTTCACGCTTCCACATCGGTAGACTCGCCATCCGCTTCTGATTGATAATCCCAGCAAGCGAAGCATGCAGTGAGCTTCTTCAAGCTTACACACTTCAATTGGAGGACGGACGATGGGAAAGCAGAAGTTGACGTAACAGGGTGGATCAGTTTGGCCTTTTTTTCCTGAGCGGTGCTCCTATACATCAACCCCTAATACAAGTTGCATAAATCTTAAAACAAGTGAAGGGATAAATAATCACTATCACCCTTCGTTCATGCTTTAATATTTGTACAACTTTGAAATAGTGATGTTTTTCCTCGTGTTGAGAAGCCCAGGAGGTCGCAGCCCATGTATGAAGCCCAGGAGGCACACGCTTTGATCTTCACAATTGTTACTAAGTGGTAAAACGTGCTTTGCTTCAGAACTAAAGACACGTACATTTTTTGTTTCAAAAAAGACACATACATTCATAAATTGCACATCCTCACATGGTATGGCACTTGTACATATAATTTTCATGAGTTTGTTTTCTTGAACATCAGAGCGCTGACCCAAATTGCACGAACAAGTCAGTTAATTAACTCTAATGATCCTCAGCAGTCATCAGCATTTCTCCAAGTGTGTGGATGAACTTGAAAGCTGGTAGAGCTATTTTAACAGTTCGTTTCGGAAGCACGAGCTGCGTGCATTCTTTGGAAAGAACTCCCGGGTGTATGTTGTTTTAAAAGAAGGGAAATAGCCATGATCTTAGAAGTGAACTAGTGTTTGTCAAGTGTGTACCTTACACATACAATTATGCAGGAAGCTTAGCTAGTGCTGTTTTTCCTGTTCCAAGATAGGTAATTGGCATCGCCATGTGGCCTGCAAATTCATCAAATGATATGAATAAACATCTAATTGACCAACAAACGACAGCATATGGAAATACTACATGGAAGATGAGACAGCAACCAAAGGAGGTTTTGGTTATAGGTGCGTGCATGCACTGCCTATGTACGTGCTGTTAGGTTGGAGTATGACAATAAAAATCAAGAGCAGCAGTATCTATCACCTTGGGCAACTTGCTCTAAGAGAAACATAGATAAAGTAAAGATGATCATACAGGATTATTCAAAAGGTTCAACTAATTAGTTACCTTGGATTTTTCACATGAATCAGAGCAAAGAGAATAGACAAGAAGATGCTCAAGGAACCAGCGACAAGATATGCATATCCAAGAAAGTTATTCTTGCCACCTAGCCAGGTTGATGTTGTAAGAACTAGGCTTTTCTTTCCACCAAAACTGTAGGTATTGTAATTATTTGCTATGTGCATGGTAATGGTTTCATCAGCTTGTAGATCCTCCTCGATGACACCATAGAGCTTTCGAAATTGCGGAAGAGCAGCAGTACGCATCCACACAATAAGATCTTCCTGCCTGCTCAGCTGGCAAAAAGACAATTGTTTAGCTAACTTAAAACATAATTAGCATTTTAGTAACATGTCTGCTAATATCAAAATGTAGATTTAGCTATTGCATGAGCAACCTATAAACAACAGTTGATATACAGAAGTACCCACTGGCATGCTAATGTCAAAATGTAGATTTAGCTATTGCATGAGCCATGAGCAACCTATAAACAACAGTTGATATACAGAAGTACCCACTGGCATGTCGGGGTCAAGTTTTCCTCCTCCAATCAAGGATCCATTCTGAAAGTTGAAAGGATTAACATCCTTGCCAAACTTATGCTCCCGATCACTTCTCCATGAAATATTTTTCCTATTGACCATTATTTGCTTGGATTCACGGGTAAAACCATAAGTATCATTGAACAGGCTCCAGGCAATCAATCCACAGGGAACAATGGGAAGGCCATTATTCCTTTCTATAGGACTGCATGAGCTATCTGTGTATTTCATCCCATAGCGCAGTTGCTTATCACTTCTACTTTTGACATACCTGTTCAGCATCGACAAATTCCTTTGTTCAGCAAAAGATGACACAGAAATTCTTCTTCTAAGACAGATGCATAATAAAGTTGCATCTTACCTGCGATGATTCTGGTAAAAGTTGTCAAGTTCATAATACACATAAATTGGCGCTCTCATATGGTATTGGACCTGCAAATACACAGTCAGCATTTTTCTGACCCAATTTTCCCTAATATTTATAAGTAATATACATATTAGGGAGGGCCATGAAAAAACTGCAACATGTGCCTTATTTAATCTCAGTATGCCAAACTAAACCCAGGAAATTTCAGTAATACAATTACGATGAAAAAAGATTTCTGGACTGTGGTTAGCTGACAATAAAATAAGATAAAAATAAGGTCTGATTAGATCTCATAACGAACTACCTTCACTTCCTGAGTACAATTTTTTGAAATTGAGCTGTCTTTAATATAAGCTTGCTTGTTTCTTCTGTAAGCATTAGGTACACAATCAATATCATAACGGTGAATGATTTCTGCAACCTGCACACCCGAAATAGGGAGCATCTTAGAACATATTTAGCATGAGAGCCACATTAATGGCAATTCAGCATCTACCAGATAAAAAGCAAAACAATTACATGATTTGAAGCGTGAAGACAAACAAGCCCAACAGGTACAAAAGTAATTCCAATCATCAAGAAAATGGTTATCACCTGAAAAAGTCGAAGTAAATACCATATAAATTACTAAACAATACATAAAACCATCTGTAGAAAACCTGTAGTTAGGATCAATTCCAACTTACACATCCTGGTGTCATTGCCGGTTTCCAAGCTGGAAGATTCTGTTGGGTGAACCTATAGAACACTGCAAAACCAACATGATCAACCTAGATGGCATCAGAAGGGAAGAAAAAAAAATCTGCCAGTGCGTAAAAGACATTCGTTTTCACGTTTCCTAATAATCTACAGTAGAGTTGACCCAACAAAGCGGCCTGATAGCGCGTCAATCGTTGCATTTCACTCAATTTTGATGAGGGATGGCTTATTTGCTCTGCTGATTAACCCTATATCATGGGTGATGCTATTACTTAAAAAAAGGGCAATACTCGCAAAATTCATACACTCTGAATGTAACATACTAACATAGCGGCAAGCCAACACCTCAGATCACGTTCGAACAAATCAATAGGTAGCAACTAGAGAGAGAATACCACCAAAGCAAGGTAACCGCCGAAACATGTAGAAGTAAATCAAGCAAGCGCAATTTCTCGCCCGAGTTTACTACTTTTGCAAGCTCACGATCGTACAGAGCTACCAACCTAGGAACCCCCTCCTCACGCAGACGGCAGTACCACACGCCTCATGAGCGACCGAGACCTAAACGCGACCGAATCGAAGCGAGCCAGTCGTCAAAATTTGACTCACCTCCCGATCTCTCCGGCGGGAAGGCACGCCCTCCGTGCGCCGCGGCGCCGCCGGACGCCGAGGTGCTCGCCTCGTCCATTCCGTCCGCAAGCTCGTCGTACAAGCCCCGTCAGCTCGCCGGAGTCCGTACTTCGCAGGGCGAACCGAGCCGCCGCTGGATCGGACGAGAGAATGGGAGGAGACGGGAGAGGAGATTGCCGGTCGAAGAGTCCATGGGCCAGCAAGCAGAGTCACCGAAAGAATATAGGCCTCAAATGGGCCCACATGATTAGGCCATTCCGGCCCATTTATATACCCTCCCTTTAGTTGGGAAATTGAGGATTTACCCTCCACATCTCAATAACACGTGAGGTCATCATAAGTCACTGACACGTGGGCCAGAAAGGTAAATTCTCAATTTGTATCTAAAGAGAGGGTATATGATCAAATTTTTCTTTAGTATGGCTTTTGTTTGTAAGTCTAATGGGCCGTCAAGTGACGGCGTGAAGTGGAATTAACGGTCGATGCAACTACCCCGATTCCCTTGGAAAAATTGAATATATAGGACTGAGTTGGGAGTGGTTTTGTAAAATAGGACCGAGTTATTTGTCCTCGTAAATATAGGACCGAGTTGAGCACCTTGTTGCAAATATAGGATTTTTCCCATTTTAATTTCATTTCCATTTTTCAGCAATTTTCTCCACGCGAAAATGACTGTTTTGCCCTTCTTCTTCCTCCCGCTCCCGGCCGCGCGCCGCTGCTCCCGGCCTCGCCGCCGCCGCTCCCGACCGCGCGCCGCTGCTCCCGGCCTCGCCGCCGCCGCTCCCTCGCTGCCCCGCGCGGAGCAGGCCAGGAGCGGCGGCGGCACGGCGCGGCCGGGAGCGGCGGCGGCGAGGCCGGGAGCAGCGGCGGCGAGGCCGGGAGCAGCGGCGGCGGCGCGGGGCAGCGAGGGAGCGGCGGCGGCGCGGCGCGGCCGGGAGCGGCGGCGGCGAGGCCGGGAGCAGCGGCGCGCGGCCGGGAGCGGGAGGAAGAAGAAGGGCAAAACAGTCATTTCGCGTGGAGAAAAATTGCTGAAAAATGGAAATGAAATTAAAATGGGAAAAATCCTATATTTGCAACAAGGTGCTCAACTCGGTCCTATATTTACGAGGACAAATAACTCGGTCCTATTTTACAAAACCACTCCCAACTCAGTCCTATATATTCAATTTTCCCGATTCCCTTCGCTCTGCCCGTCGCGGTCGCAGAAAATTTTCGGGAAAATTGTAGATTTGCTCCACTGTTGAGTGCACTTTGTAGATTTGCCCCATGATGTCTCAATGACATGTGGGTCCAGGACCCACATGTCATTGAGACAACTGGGGCAAATCTACAAAGTGCACTTTTTAAAGTGGGGTAAATCTACAAACCCCCCGAAAATTTTCCCCGTTTCGTCCAGGAGAGGAGAGGGAGCGGGAGGCGCCAGAGAGGAGCGGAGGGAGATGCGAGAGGAGGTGAGGAGCTGGTCAGGGGCGGCGGCCGTCGGCTGGTCGTCGTCGCCGCCGCCCACCCCGGTCGCCAGGTACGGTCGCGGTCGCACCTCGGCCCCCCTCCTTGATTATTTTGGGCACGATTGCATAAAGACCTAGGATAGGATTCGAGGTGGGGTTGCTCTAAGATCCTTTAATCCCCCAATGCATATACTAATTAGATAGATTTTTTTCAAAAAAGAAATTGCTTTGTTTCCTGAATAGTTCTCAGATACGAATCCAACTTGTGTGCATATCCATCTTTCCTGTAGAACTGTGCTTTCATTCTTAGTTCACGGCACATGATGGATGTTCTAACCTTAAGCATCTCACTATGATTTCTTTCTGATCTCAGGGCCCTCTGGCAAAATAATGCTTCTACCTGAGGATGATCCAAATGCAACCCATATCATGATTGCCACTGGCACTGATGTTGCTCCCTTCCATGGGTACCTACGCCGTATGTTCATGGAAGATGTCCTGAATTACAGATTTGGTGGCCTGGCTTGGCTCTTCCTTGGCGTGGCTAATTCTGACAGCCTTCTCTACGATGAAGAGTTCACAAGCTATCTTAAGCAGTATCCAGACAATTTCAGGTTACTAGACCTCATCCATCTTAACACCTTGTTTCATTTATTATCGCTATACGTGTCCAAAACGGCACTTCGTTATTGACTTAGATGCTTCTGTCAACTTACATCATCGTAGAACATTGTTGATATTTGAGCGTGCCACGTAAATGAACTAGCTGTGTTCAGTGTATTGGTAGAATGTAATTGAGTTGTGTTGGATCTGCAGGTACGACAAAGCACTAGGGAGCAGAAGAACAAGAGTGGTGGCAAGATGTATGTTCAGGACAAGATCGAGGAGTACAGTGATGAAATCTGCAAGCTTTTGGATTGTGGTGCTCACATCTACTTCTGCGGTTTGAAGGGAATGATGCCAGGGGTTCAGGACACCCTCAAGAAAGTGGCAGAGCAGAGAGGGGAGAGCTGGGATCAGAAGCTATCGCAGCTGAAGAAGAACAAGCAATGGCACGTTGAGGTTTACTAGGCTTTGAATGTTCGGTTATTTATAATTGTTGCCCTGCGAGACGATGCCAAGAAAAGACATAAACAAATGATCGAATGGTTCTTGTGGTGGTGCAAAATTATCAAGATTGTTTTTGGAGAATCATAAAAACACCAATGTAATTCATATGCTTCTGCATCACATGATGCGTGAAACGAAGCATGTAACTTTAGTCGTTACAATTTCATGAGGTATTTTGTCTGAAGCAGAATTTAAGCACCTGTCCTGGTCGTATGCGAATGAAGCGCAATCAAATATTTTAATGTACTCTTGGAGCAGCCATCGTAGGAACTCTTCAACTTTTCGTAAGTGCGACTACCTTTTTCGTCAGAAGAGTGAGAGCCAGCCGCCAGCGTCTCCCTGACCGAACTTCCCTCTGCTGACAAAAAATTGCTCTCGTCATTGGCTTGCTTTGCTGCTAATTGCCGTAGTGGCAATTCACTGGCCACATTGCTCCGATCTAAATAGTTTTTGACTTCTGCTTTCTAGTTTATAGAAGACAAAAATCGTTTTAAACGTATTGGCTTTTGAAGTATCTTTTTTCTTTTTTTTTCTTTTTCATTCGTGTTGCTGTATAAATATAATGATTTTTTATTTTTTTCTTTAATTAAATATTTTAGCTAAAAGCTAATAACTACTACAATATAATTTTAATCGAAATTCAAAAGCCATTGACTACGGCCGAATTGAACGGACCATTGTCAAATGATGAATGGCGATGTTCAGATCAAGATACATATGTATATATCCTCCCTCCACGTTACTCTCCCTTTTATGCTAAGCACATGGTTTGTCCCATATCTTAGAATCAGTTACATGTGTTATTTGTTTCTTCACCCAACGCCACCGCCACTGCATTAACTTGTCTCCACATACAGAAAGAAATCAATAGATTTCAACTCCAACGTGATCTAAAATGTTGAGTTGATTCACCTTGGGGTTCAAATCCATATATTAGGTGTAGTTAGAGCTGACTATATTTGCATGCACAATACTAGATAAAAAAAGGTGATGCACCATATTTTGACCCTGCTCTTTTGAGCTTATGTCTTATGTGTAATATTTGAAAAGAAAAAAAGGTGGTTTTGGGTTGGGTGGGCCACCACCCTAGCCACCTAAGTCGACCCATGCCTTACGCATTTAAGGGTAGGAAGGGCACCATGCTTGTGCCCTAGCCGTCGCCCTCAATCCCTCGCCCAGCCTCCTTCTCCTAGCTCCTAATCCTTGTTGCGCCATCGCCCTCTACTGCTTTCGAGCCTAGCTCGTTGCCTCGCCTACGTTACCATCCCACCAGGTCCGATCGTTGTCGCCGCCTACGCCCTCGGTCGCACCGCTACCTCCACCCGACTGCGCCATCCCCTTTGCTATCGCACGTTGAGTGCCACCTCCGCCTGCGCCACCCCTGCTCCCTTCATCGAGCGCCATCGCCCGTCTATGCGTCATCATCGCTCGGCTAAGCCCCCCTCCCTCCCCCACGCCACGCTCTTCCCCGACCATTGCCAACCACCTCGTGCCGCCCTTCACCAAGTCACCGCAACCAAGGGGGAAGAGGGGAGGCGGGAAGGGGAGGGAAAGGGTGGGAGCCCAGTAGAGCAGGAGAGATGGAAGGAGATCGACTGAGAGAGGAGGAGGAGAAGGGAAGGGAAGAGAGAAGGGAGAGGAGACCAAGCCAACGCCAACTCCACCGGATCTAGCCAACAAGAAGAGGAAGAATGAGAGAAGTAGGAAAAGGAAGAGGAGAGGAGGCCGAGCCGTGTGGAGATGCTGCTGTAAGGAGAAGGAGAAGGGAAGTAGAGAAAGAAATGGAAGGAAGGAGAAGAGAAGAGAAAAGAAGAGAAGGATTTTGTGTTCTCGCCGATCTCAACATCATGGTCATACAATTCCTATGGTAATGATCTGATCTCCTTTCCTTTGGCTAGCTCTCGGTTAGATTTAGGTCGTAGTGAGTAATAGAGGAAGAAGGGGTGAATAGCATGGTTAATCTTTGTGATTCGCCAGGGTCGTGGAAATTTTAGATTTGGAGTGGAAGATGTAGGGAGTTTAGGGTATGACTAACGAGGAAGCTATAGATAATTGGTTGAGTTTTCCGTTTAGTGCTTGAACTCCGTTTTTGGTTAAGTGGTTTTGGGGGTGTGCTTCTAGTAATGTTGTTGGCTAGAAGTTGGTCACCAATGCTCGCCATTGTGTCGATTGGCAAAGCTTTAGTTGGGTTCCATGTAGGAGTGATGCTCCTTTCTTTGTGTTTGCACTATTGTTGTATGTTTTAAGATGGCTTATGGGATGTCCAGGTGGAGGTTCAGGAACAGTGCCATTGGGAATAGGAGTAGCACCTCTGCACCACACCAATAATAATGATCTAGAGCATCACTTTTGTTTTTCTTAATGTTGCCTTAGTAAAGAAGCTTACCAAACTAAAACTTAGCCAATAGAATCCTCGTAAACTAATGATGAAAATTAGAGAATTTCTCTGGTAATGTTATATTTGAATGTTTAAGTATACTCCTTATGCATGATTCCAAACGTTCTCGGGTGCGAGATCCCGAGCGTTCTTAGGTGCGTGGTCCTGAGTGTTCTAAAATGCGTGGTCTCTAGCATTCTTGGGAGCAAGTAACCCAAGTTTTATTGTGTGAATTATTTATTCTTACTCTGGCTAGCGAATCATGTTTATTATAAATTAGTTCTTTGCGGAGGACTGGGTCGGGAAGGTATTGTCGAAAGTTTTTGTTAGATGGTTTAAACTCAATGAGTGAATGATAGAAGTGATATTTTGGGCTCTTGGTTGTGCCGGGGTGTTACATTATAGCTTATGGCTTCCCCTGAATAATCAAATAGGACGGCTTCTCCGCTGTCGTTTCAAAGCGGTTTATCGGGACAAATTTTAATTCTATGACCCTTCATGCAATTTTAGGAACAACCATTTCATTTTTCTTAGAATCACCTTACTACATTGTTCAAATTTTTATGCTGATCAATTTAAAAGTTTAAGAAAATTTCATTGATTATGTTAATCTAACCAACACTATCTATAAAGATTTCAAATCTACAACTTTTTCTTCATTTTTTAAGGTTCTATGGTCTACAATTCACAAAGGCGTAGTCATTCAATGAACTATTTAGGGTTTATCGATGTTGGAATTGGGAGGGAGAGTGGGAGACTAAACTTGAGAATGAGACCTCGCCGCAACACCGTGCGTTTCATACCTCATACTCGTCATGTCGCTATCCAACTCATCGCATCACTTTCCCGCTCACCCGCACCGCCTTACGCCCTCACTTCGCTCCTGCGTTGAGAGAGAGATAAGCCAGTTAGGTTTAGGACTTGGGTGGCCCAGGCCTTGGGGTATTTGAACTGTGGTGGGTTTGGTGGGTGTAGAGGGGGCTCTGGTGGGTTAAGAGAAGGAGGTGTGGATTGGATTTAGGGCTTGTTCTTTGCAGATTCTAAAACAGCTTTTGACTTTTGATACAATACCTAACTTTTAACGGAATATTTTCTCAAGACGGGGTCTACAAATTAATAGCAGTACACGTTAAAAACCCAACATCTGTATTAGTCAAAATCACAAGCGAATATCTCTCTATATAATCTTTGTCACGAACAACTCAAAATTCAAAATTTTCAACCAAAAGTCATAAGGCACAGTCATAAGAAAAAAACCAGGCCCTAGACTGACTTATATGTTTTGGGACCGATATGTAATATTTTAACTCAATTAAAAAGTATATATACGCACACGCACACGCACACACTTTATTTTGTTTATAGAAATATGATCGGCGTTGAGCTCAACACGGACGAACTCGAGAGGTCGGCCCCCGTCAAAACCAAACCTTTTTCGCTTCCCCTCCTGCAAATGGCAGGTGGGCCCGGCCCGTCGCGCCGGCGACGTCTGCCTCGGCCGCTTCCACGATCCTCCTCACGGAGCCAACCAGCCAACCTTCCCCGTTTCCCGGCTTCGTCAGATGGTGGTGACCTGTCGATCGACGTGCGGACGATCCATTCGCCCTCTCCCTAACAACCCCTCCCTCGCGTGCCTATACTATTCGCGGTCGCCGTCAATCGTGTATTAACTCCACTCCTCCTCCGTCGTTGTCTTGTCACCTCCGGTCTCCCGCTCACTGATTAGCCGCCGCCTCCTCCTCTTATCTTCTGCTAATCTTGTCTCTTGCACGAGCGATTTGGTAGTGCACCTGTGGTAGCTGTGAACCCTAAGGGCTCGCCCGAAACTCTTGAGACAGAGCTGGAGTGGCGGGAACAAGCTAGCCGCGCGCGGCGGCCGCAGCCGCCACCAGCCATGGAGGCGGTCCAGCCCGTAAGCCGTCCCGATCCCTTCCTTGTCTCCTCGCTCCAACACGTGTGCTTGCCCTGTGTCTTTTTCCGTGTTGGTTTGATCGATTCGAACTGGCTGTACATCCACCGCCGTGGCTTTGCTCTGCTGAGTTGTTCGATATGGGATCGATCGTGCTTGGTTGTTCTTGTCCGTCCGGCCGCTTGGCTCGGCGCCGCAGTACGTTTTCATTGGTAGTAATTTCGTGTCGAATTTTCTGTTCTATATGTGTGCGGTAATTAGTAAGCAATCAATCCCGGTTTTTCACTAGAACGGCGCTGGTAATTTGTTAGTCCGTCACAAGTACTCATGTGCAAAGTGCTGCAGTGCACATGTGAAACCAGATGATTCCTTTTGTTTATTGGTTTCATTTCCAGTGAGCTTGATTATCTGTATGTCACTTGGTTCTGATCAAGTTGGAAATTTGTCCTGTGTTGAATTATTTATTTTCAAGATCGGCGTCAACTTGCCATGAGATCAGATGTTAAACTGAAACTAAAAAGTGGTGATTGCTTGCAGGTGTTGAGTGAGAGAATGAACCTGCTGCTCAACAGATCAACCTTTCCAGCCGGTATTGCGCAACCTCAAGCTCATGCCGACAACGGTGCGGGTTTATACAATCACAGTGGATCTTTCCTTTACACCAGGCCTTGCGCAGGCAAGCTCAGCAGCGGGTCAATAACATCTGAAGATTCACCAGCACTGACACCGAGGTTGTTGTCCTTCAAGTCCAACTCCAGCCCCGATAGCTACTTTGAAGGGTCTGGAAGAGCGCTGTCACGATCAAATCAACACATTTCCGCCGTGAATGCGCAGATCAGCTATGCAGAATACTTAGATTTGATGAAAATGGAAGTCGATACGCATCTCGATAAGCTCAAAGGGGATGTAACAGGTTTGGAAAACTATGCTTTGCCGGATAGTGGTTATGTAAATGGTACACATCTTGGCATGTCTCTTGATGTGATGCTGATTGAGATAGACGAAAGGTTCAACGCCTTGAAGTTACTGCTGGCCATCGTGTTTCGGCAAGCTAGGGAGATGCTTGGTTTGGTCAACCCGTCAGTTTCTGATCTCCAGTGGGAGCATGAGTTGCAATTGGAGGTCATGAACATTACAATCGGAGAATGCATTACTGGCCTGCAAGAGGAGCTAGAGAGGAAGCTGTATGAGCAAATTTCTATTACAAACACCATGAGTAAGAATTGGCAGGAAGCAATAACTCAATTTGCCGCCATGCGTGAAGACCTTGGTGCTCTTTCTAGGCTATTATTTCCTTCAGTACCAGAATCACATATTTCTCATAGTAAGCATGAAAGTTCAGGTAACAGGAGTAATAGATGGAAATACAATTTCTTTGGAAAGAAAACAAAGGAGGATCATTCTCCATCCCGCGCTGAGGAAAATAAGAGTTTCAGGAAACAAAAGTCCATAGTTATCTCAGAAAAATCTGACTTCCGCCATCTGAACGGTATGACTAAGGAAGAAACAATAAGCTATTTTAAGTCCGAGATGAGCAAATTGAAGAGGATGCATGAATTGTCCTTGCAAGAAAAGACAGAAGAGCTCTTCAAATTCAAACGGGAGAAAGGATCACTTGCTCTTAAGAATGACGTGGAGTTTGAACCTTTAAGAAAGAAAATTCCAGAGATCATTTCGAGAATGGACCAAATCATTTCCAAGAATATAAAGATATCTGCACTTTGCATGACTCACGATGAACTCGATGAAAGGTGGAGACTGGCAAGCAGAATTGATTCTTTATACTATGAAAATCAGCATCTCAGAGGTTTGCTTGCTGATAATATGAAGGATGTTAAGGAATTATCATCTCAGTTATCTGAAGCCAGTAGAGAAAAGACTCTTCAACTGTCATCAGAAGAAGAGCTCTTGAGACAAATTGAGAACATTAAAGAAGAGTATGATGACCTCCGAATTGAAGGTGATGTTAGAGATGGACTATACCACACTGTTACAAGAAAATTACTTGATGATTCTATGAACAGCATGCATGATGCTGCACTCAATTTTCATGCAAAACTGTCTTCACTTGAAGCTGTGATCTCCGAAAAGGAGAAGGCATTGTGTTTATCAAATGAAGAAAATCAGAAGTTAAAGGAGAAGTTAGCAGAGCTAGAGAAAGAGTGTTTGATCCAAGATCATCAGGAAGATCCAGAAGTCATCAAACAAGAGAGTACAGAAATGATACTGCGTGACATCGAGGTGGAGCCTCACACATCACCAAGAATATCACATGATACTTCCAAGCAATATCTGCAGTATGACCAGCTTATCAAACTGAACTCAAGTTTAGAAATTGCCTCAGCTGCCTTGAAGGAAGTTGAAAAGGAAAATATGGATTCTCATGGCATTCTCACTAAGAACGAGCAAGAAAAGCAACTGGAGTGCATTTTGGTATCTATTATGAAGTTGTCAAAGGAATTTGTGGATATTGAGCAAAAATTGTCAGTGGAAAGAACTGAAAACAGGTTAGTTCATCATCCTTTCTAAACTACAAATCCAATGTTGAACGTATTTAACAGATTTTTATTTTTCATTTTCTTGAAAAATACGTTTCATATATTATGTAAGATTGTTTTAAAAATCTGTATGTCATTGCTTGTAAAGACTGTGGACTGACTATTATCGAATCCTGATCAGGACTGCAACTTCTGGCATATTTTTTTTTGTAATACACTCCATTATAACTTGATGCGATTATTATTGATTTCAGGTCAGAGGATTTGAGTGATCATTGCAACCACATGGTCAGACAAGCTGTTGTACTAACAAAAATAGGCCTCTGGTATAAACAAATGCTTGAAACAAGGCGTTCTGAGCTCCAAAAGGCTGAAGCTAAGGTATTCATTCCTTTGTTGATTTTGTCAAACAAGATATATTTTATTCTTCCTATAGAGTCTAGCACATGTAGAGAGTTTCTTCTCGACATAGTGATCAATGAATACATGCATACAGCCCTTAAGGCGCATTTAATCAAAATCCCTTGCGTGCTATCCTCATCCAGCAGCTCCTAGTGTCAGCGTTGGTCCTTCCCACCTTAGATTTTTCCTTTGCACCGATGAAAGGTTCATTTATATTAAGTAAACTTTAATTTGACTGCAATGACATGTGAAATATTTCTTATATGATTCAGGTCGTCATTTTGGGTGACAAGGTTAATGCACATTTAAGCCTTCTTCAAAAGATATATGTAACTCTTGATCACTACTCTCCTACATTGCAGCAATATCCTGGGGTAAGTATCGCGTGTCAATGTCATAAGTGCTGATCGTTCTTCTTATTTACCCTGCCTCTGCTGTTTCACCAAAGTTTCTGCTTGGGTGCTTAACCCTTTGACGACATGTTGAAATTTTGGCACTCCTAAGTGCTGTCTGTGTTACGGTTGGAAAGAATTTACATGCTTGCATCCAGGCATCTTACAATGATTTGTTTAATAGCGAGAACAGCTGGATTTTTTAATATGGGTGCTTCGTATGCAGTTGCTAGATGCTTTCTTGAAGACATGCAAGCTTGTTGCAGGTTTGAGAAGTAAACAAAAAGAAGATGATACAACATAAATGAGGGCAGCTAGGTGAGACGACCGTTACTAGAAAGATGTTTTTAGTCACAATTAGTACAAACTTCACAACAGTGAGTACTGTAGCCTATGCAATCCGCAACATTTCTTTTAAAAATTCACTACAAACTATCTTGTAATTTTTGCAATGTTACATCCCGATTTCAATGTTCTCAAATGTTTCACACCATGCGTCCATCGCGTTTGATTCCATAATTCCATACGGAATATTATGGTGGATTGGCTGGTGTTGACTACTCAATAATAACTTCGTCATTTTACAAACAATGCAGGCTTTAAATTTACTTGAGATTGGCTTAGGACCCAGGAGGTGCTAGGTAGGTACAGCTGATGTCCGGGCTCATCTGCTTAATCATGTGACTCTCCAGTTGTAGATCAAATGGAGGATTCTTCCAGACTAAGTTTTGATATCCTAGGACATGTCTCTATATTTCAAAACATTTGAACTGGCGCTTCTGACCTGCAGTTATATATATAGGTCCAGATAAGCAGCTTCATGTGGATCATGCATGTCATCATGGGTAATTGGGCACAGTTTGGTGTGAAGTAGCTGTTTTATTTCGCAGATGACAGTCAAAATCGCATCCTGTACTGAATAATTATCAGTGACTGACCTGCAATGTACAAATTACACGTCCTCGTTGAGTCATTGGGTGGACAATAGTGAATTTAGTGATACTTGTTTGGCCAGCAGCCTTGAGCGTATGGCTGTCCTTACTCTTTACACCAGCTATATGCACGTCATATTCCGAGCGTCCACTATTACGCTGTTTTATGTGAGAGTGGGCGATAGAATTTTCTACCACTACAATTTTGTAGCATGTAAATTTCATAATGATGCTAATTTTCTAAAATTATATTCCCTAATTTATACAAAACTATACACTTCTATGGCTGCTAATTTTCTAAAATTACATTTTAACTAAATTTTGTATACCAAAAATTTAACTATTTCTATCACTAACAATAACAATCATATACAATATTTCTGTCTACAACTACACCTACATTGCATCTTCTCTCCTCTCTGTTTCTACGGCTGTTAATTTCCTATAACTACGTTTACCAAATTTTCTATACTAAAAATTGAACTACTTATATCTACATCTACAATTTTTACTAACACTAGTATTAAATTAAAAATATACTACAAAAACAACATCACAAAAAAAACCTGAATCTAGTTCTTCCTCTTCTCCTCCCTCTTCTCTGCACTTCTCCCTCTCCTTCCTCTCCTCTTCTCCTCCTCTTCGGTTGAACGGAGCAAATGAACATAGTGGCGGCGACAGCCGAGCGCGCGGTGTTTTTAACCCCCTGTTGCCCGCCCGTTGGGCGACTAGAGCTCCAGTCGCCCAACCATACGGCGACTAGAGTTCCAGTCGCCCGCCCGTTACGCGATAGCAATTATTCGCTCAATAGTTACCAGATTGTCCACGTGTCGCCCTCTTGGGTGATTGGCTCCAGTCGTCCCCCTTCCCCGTTGGGCAACTAGAGTCTATTTGTGTAAAAAATGTTGTCGCGGGTATATTTCTATAATTTCGAATAAAAAATTGAATATTCGTACAAAAAATTCGCTTTTCCATGGTACAAGGTTTGTTCCCAAACCACATGGAATCGTTGGTACTTTGGGATTGGTGCACATCGTTGATAACAAAACTGTATACCTGCACCAGTGCCAATCTAACATGAATAATGTTAAAGCTAAGAACATATTTTAAGTTATCGATGCATGGAGTAGACAAAACATTGATCAGTTAGTTCAGACAACATGCTCTATGACTGACTTGACTGGCCACAAGGTTGTCACACTTTGCCTCCTTCACCCATCATGAGATGCACAATTACCGCCATACACTTCTGGTTTTTGAGTTAGTGACCGACTCGATAAGCCGGTACATCCATCGGTCAAGCATTCCTGTATTACGCAGGCAGAAAAGTTGGTATCCGTTTGGTCAGGGGTAATGAATTTGTAAAACAATGAATTGGTATCAGTTGGTATCATCCTGCATGCAACTGAGATTATCATTCGAAAGTATTGTTACGGACGCCGATCCCTAATACCAGCATACGATAAAACACAGTACTGTAGGCTGGAGGCAAACCTGTCATTGCAAATGTACCCCCAAGAACTGCACATAGGCGAGTTATGAAATGTAGGAAGTTCCGTCTTTCTTCTTTAATGGTGACTGTAATTGGTGAGAGATCATACAGGAAGTAAACAGCTGCAGAAGGAAAACAGATTAGTCCTGAAAAGAGAAGAAAGTGCCATACTTCAAAAAAGAGGGAGAGTTACCTGGCCATGACCTATCAGTTGGACGAATGGGAACAAAATACTCTGTGACAGAAAACTGGTTCGTTGGCAATACTTGCTTTGAGAGGTATCTGTACTCGGTTGGAACAATCTGCACATCAATTTGAATAACAGATGAGAACACTTTCTTGCAAACTACTAACTAATTGTGAAGGAAAATAAAATGGTAAGTTTCCATCTGGTCTGCAGGTATTGTATTATACTGTGGAAACTACTAAACGAATGGCTACTCACCTTGATATAGTATTTGAAAGTTCCACTTGTGTCATGGAGTATCCTTGTAGTATCATCCAGTGGATTATGGATTCCAGGATATTTCGGGCCAAAGGACAGATCATGTATAACATGACTGATGTTAACATGGCTTGACCCCTCAAAAATCTGCATACAACAAATGAATAACGATAATCTATGGGAAATGATCAATTGAAAACTGTACCAACAGTTCCAATGAAAGCATACAACACTTATATATAGATGGCACAAGGAGATCCCTCTCTGCAATAAGAGCTAAGAGAAGAAAACAAAGTCGCCTTGTCTACATTTGAAGATCGAAATTGAACAAAAACAATGATTTGTTTCATTTAGAAGAAACTACTTACATTTAGACAAGCTAACAGACCTTACAGGACAAATCAATTCTAATTTGTAAAAATGGCCGTGTGCAAACAGCAGCATACATACACCAAGAAAAAAACAGAGATTGTTTTTGTTTAATCAAGGTTTTCATACTGTGTTTTCAAATAGGTGGTAAGGCTAGTAAATCATTGTGCAGATATAAGAACTATTAAGGGTATTTAGGACTTTTTCTATTTTAGGGTTTGAGTCTTTGTATTCCTATATATTGCCTCTTGAGCTATTACAATACACTCAGACTTCATACAAGCTTACATGGTATGAGAGCCTAGGTTTTGAACCTAGCCTCCGCTCCGGCCGTCGCTGATCACCTTCGGCCACCGTCGCCGCCACCGCTCTCGGGAGGAGTGTGCTCCACTCCTAGGGGCGGCCACCTCTTCCGGCCGCCGCTCGATTCCACCGCGCCACCGCCCAGGCGCGCTCATGCCAGCGCGCTCACGCAAGCGCTGACACTGGGCCGTCTCCGCTCCGGATCCTCACCGCCGCCACCCGCCAACGACTCGCCTCGCCCGTCTCCGCCAGATCCAGCCGGATCCGGCTGTCACCTCGTCGCCCTGCCCGGATTTGGCGGTCATGACCGCCTCTGCACTGACGTCGCCCCAGCAAGGATCCATGCCGTCCCTGCCAGATCCGACCGCCTCCCCCGCCCTGATCCGTGCCGCCTGTGCCGGATCACCCCGCCCGAATCTGGGTGTCGCTGCCCGTCCTTGGGTCGCCACTCCTCCCGGATCCGGGCGCCTCTGGCCCTGCCAAGTTGGATCCTCGCCGCCGCCTCCCGGTCGTCCCACCTGGAGCTGCCGTTGCCGCTCCTTCTCTGGTACGGATCTGGCCTCCTCCACACGAATCCGGCTGTGCCCGTCTTTTCTCCTGCCTCGCCGACGTCCTCTTGGACCGGGCTTGGCGGCACGGGAGGCGGGTTTGGCCCTGGCCGGCATCGTGGCGAATGGAAGTAGCCCTCTGAAACTACTACTACTTGTGTGCTTGTTTGATCCTTGCTCGCTCGCTGTCAGGAGGACGCCGAGGAGATGGGTGGAACAAAAGTGGTGATGGAGCTGAGGATGCTAGAATCTGCTATCTTTGAGTCCTTTTCGTTTTACGTCTTCCGTTGCGTCCATCAAGACCATAGCATCTAATTTTTCAGTTCGTCGAAGCCGTGTGAGTCCACAAAATCTTTGTTAGTCGGCCGATTGCTTTGCTAACCATGGTCCATCCTCTTAGATGAATGTGATTTTCTCCTTCCTTTTGCATGACCGCAGCCATTGCTCTTCTCCTTAAGCCGTTGCAGATCGTAGAAGTCTTTATGATGCCGCCGCTTCTATTTGAGTCGCCGCCATGCTTCTTCTGCATCACGCCTTCGCTGCGCTTCCTGTGCACTGTGCCGTCGGCGTCTTCGATCTGCGTCGCTACTCGCTATGCTTATATATCTCTCTCTTCGGCTTGATTTAATAGCTCCCTCTGTTTTTGTCGCTTTACATATTCTCTTCATCGTATTACTGCAATCGACTTTGCTCCCATTTACCTCCACTTTCCTAGCCCTTGCACTTAACGCTTTCTGGGTTGTTGCAGACTCCGAATGATTGGTATTCAACATAATTTTCCAAGAACCGCACGCTACAACGACATTCTCAAGACACGGGCTTTGGATTTTTCCTATTTTAGTGTCAACCCTTTTCAAATGTAATACTATTGCATACAACTTACATTTGAGGGGATATTAAGGATATTTAGGTCTTTTCCCATTTTTGAGTTTAAGTCCTTGTATTCCTATATATTGCCTCTTGGGCTATTGCAATAAACTTAGACTTATCTTTGGAGAAGAGATGGATGAATATCAGTTGTATTGCTCAGCATATATATATATATATATATATATATATATATATATATATATATATATATATATATATATATATATATATATATATATATATATATATATATATATATATATATATAGTACAAGGACTCAAGAGATATAGATATTAAACCCTAAACTACAAGTACAATACTAGAAATACCCTTACCAAGAACATGCCAATGAAAGAGCTTTGGACGATATCATGGTTAATGTAAGCTGATAAGCAATATCATGTGATGGCAGGCATAGGCAGATACTTAGCTATGGAACCATTTCCCTTTTTCGTTCCAATCCCAGACCTATCTGGTGTCCCTGAAACTGGTGGATTTTCAGTTGTTTTCTGGCCGACTCGTCCTTCTGTTTTTCTCTTCTCATCAGTATTCAGTTTTTGTGTTTCCCTCGTCTCTCACAATCACTAGCACGTGCTTACCTTCAAAATAGCACAGTAAATCCTGATTCCAGCCAATTTTACAAATACTGGTCCTGTCATGTTCGGAATTCCCTACCAGAGGTACACACGGCATAAGGCAGTACCAGAAGCAGCACAGTTGCGCATCATTTGGATGCTTATCCCTTAGTTGCTTGCATTAGTTAATTGCTTGCATCAGTTAAAGATTGTTTTAGCAGCTAGTTAAAGATATTATGTTTAGATTGAAGTAGTTAGGAGGATGGACTCATCTCTATATGAGTCACAGCGTGCATAAAAAAAGGCAAGCAAGAATTAATCTTGAATTCCCTGTCTCAGTTCTCTTTTCCTTCCCCTGCTACACTTCTCTCAACATCACGATGCCAGAAGCCAGAGCGTTGAGGACCTGGGACTCGACCTCCCATCTCCCACAATTAGTAAACCTGGGTCGTGACAAGTCCAAGCTGGCATTAACAGGAAGTAGGGAACCGGCCAGCTTCAGTGCTTTCCGCTGGAATTTGGAACCCTATACTTAGCCACTTTGGAACATGTACTGTTAAACACTTAAAATGATACCTCATGAAGAAAACTTAAGTTAATGGTCTCTGTTTTTATGCAGACAGAAGAACAGCAGTAAACTATCAAGTTTTAGATGGATAACCTTATCAGCAACAAAAATGTTTAAACCATGCACCGATATATGGAAGTTGCCAGCGACCCTCTGCACATCTAAAACCCCATACACCTGTAAAAATTGAAGGCATGGTTTTATGAACAACAACACAGAATATGCTTGACGAGCACAGCCCTAAATACCATTTCATAAAATGAACAGGTACCAGTAGATGAATAACTTACTCGGCATCCCTCACCATTTTCCAGTGCTTGTTTGACACTCTTAACCATTTTATCTGCATCTTCATTAAAGGTATGCTCATGCTTCTGTTCATCATGATGCTCATGGCCATGGTCTGTTTTAAACTTCTAACGCATGAGCGAATTACAATATTACATACAGAAGAACTAAGCTCCAAGACATTCTTAAAGTAAGCCCCCGTTCCCCCCCCCCTCCCCCCCAGGGGGGGGGGGAAGATTAGCACATTGAGAAGACAATCAAAATTGGGAAGTATTTACTTAAACAATCCAATGAAAACAATTAGTTATGGATATTTTATCATGAAAACCTACTTTGAAAAAACAAGTAGGGACTAGGGAGCTCATCTGCAACTATTAAATAAGTGACTCACTTTACTATTCACAGTTCCTATCACCTGAAACTATGCCTGACGCCTAATTTTGCCAAGCTAACCTTTCACTTAAGATAGTTTTTAACAAAGAAAGCAAGCTCAATAGCTCATTGTTGCAATCAGTTCTCTATTCCTCGGTACATCTTTCCAGTACCTGGTCATGTATACTACAAGATAGCGACAAGCTATATGTGGATGCTGAGCAACCACATGCAAGCGCAGAAACAAACACTACTTACTGAGAAATACGCTATTTATGTGTTTGAACTTATTCGAGCATACAGACTTGACGAAACATTCTAACTTAAGCATATTGTCCATCAAATGAAACACTTCAACTAAAGCATGTTGGTACATTAAATGGAACATCTAACTATAAAGAACATTGGTCCATCAATTTAGTTAATGTTACTGTCTTCAGGTTTTTCCATGATAATCAAGAGTGAGAAGACGTGCTTCCCTTTCAATATATATTACTTAAAGTTATTGTCCCAGTTATAGTTATAACAGCAAATAACCATTAGTAGCAAGCTGCGCTTTTTCTACAGTGAGCAAAACAAGAAAAGGATATAAACACTATGGATTGAAAGAAAGATTCTTTCATATGACAATTTAGTGCTACATTTTTTTAGGGAGGAAGCAGAGTATACCATGATTGTGAGCCCCATTTTCCTTTTCAACTAGATCAGACAAGTACTCAGTACCAATGATATGGCCATACTTATCCAAACGAAGCTGCATCCAGCAGGAAAAGGAAGTTGGAAAATATTAGACATGAGAGCCAGATATTGAATAGTGAAAACGCATCATTTCGACAAACTATATTACAACTTCTGTTGAGAAAATACCATTTTTTCTTTTTGTTATTGTCCCTTGTTGTTTTTCCTTTTTGTTTCTCCTATCTTAATGAAATGACACGCAGCTCTCCTGCGTCGTTCGAGGAAAATACCATTTTTTTGGAAATATGAAATTATGAATATTTGTTTGCACTAGAGCAAGACATAAACAACACCTAAAAGTGCATGTTCTCTGTAGCTTACACTAATCTAAGAAATTAACTGCCCAACATAATCTAAGATATAGGCCTGCTTCATGGCTGGCAAGAATATGCATTTATCCATACTTAAGGGAGCCAATGTTTCTCCGTCACAAGCAAAGGAGATAATTAGTGCAGCTACTGTATTAACATAGGAAAAATACATCCTACGCCAGGGTGAAGTTATTCCCACTCATGATATACCACCTAAACAAATTTAACATATTTTTTTATCATCTTAGATATACTTATATACTAATTCTAAGATACTCCAATGCCAACCACACGAAAAAACTGTAAGGGAGCACATAGTTTTTGGCATATTTCACTCCTACCTTTATATTCATACATAAAAGGAGTATGTTTAAAAAAATATATACATACTACCTTAAAAAGTATACACACCACCTAGACAATCTTATATACTCATGTACTACACATACATACCATCCATTACGTGAAATACTCCCTACTTGTGAAATACGACACAGATAATAACTACACCCCGGAGTAAAAAAAGGCTTCCATTAACATATTAGAACATACACTGAAAGTAAAAAACTTTTGACATCAGATGGTACCTTCCAAATATTTGTATGCAAGTCAACTTCATGCTTGCCGGACATGTCAATTGCATCCACACTCAAGACTAAATGACAACACAAGCCAGTGAAAAAAATATCAAAAACATGAAACAGCTTATGCCAATGAATGTCCAAATGGAGCCTTATATCAAACTGAATGCTGGGTGTATTTAATCAATAACTGACCTTCACATGGTAAAGAAGGAAATGACATATTTATATGAATTGGCAGAGTTTCTCCTCGTTTCAGATCTACAGACATCTGCAGACAACATCAATTAGCAAAGAGCTCATGATTTAAAACAAAAAAACTCAAGAAGAGTTCATGATCTTGATATTGGCAAGGATCAAAACAAGGGAAAGAAAAACCACCACATGCAAATAGGTTTGCCATGATCTTGTAAAACAACAACTAGCAGATAATTTCAACAATAGTAGGGCACATGAATTCTTTATGAATGTAATTAAATACTAATTCTTGTTTAATTTTTATAGACATGCTTTTGTCATCATGAAAATCTTTGGCCAGATTGGTTTGGTATGTTCATAAAAGTTGTTTTAATTGGAAGAATAAACAGAACTACATGGATATTACAGTAAGGTTGCGTATGCTAGTCGTACAAGTGAAGGCAGCAAGAACCAATCATACCTGATGTACAGTGTGGGTGGTAAGATAGAACTTCAGCTCATGCGCGAACAGTGTAACCATTATAATTAGCCCGAAAATGGTCACTGTCAATATATTAATGATGGCACAAATTAAGCATACATCTCCAAATTAAATATAAGCATCCAGCAGAGACAATCATGAAGCAATAGGATCTCCATACCGATAGCACCAGAGTAAGTCTTCTTCAACAAGTGCTCTTCCGCATGCGGAAAGGCATTGAAGTTCCTCAAAGACGGTATCCTCCCCATCTTTCAGCTGACACAAAACATACCATACCAACCTCATCAGAGAACTATAACGCATCGGCTTAGTGTTGTACATAATCAAGCCAAAATCTCTAGCATTTGACCCGTATTCTCCATAAACAAAACCTCTCGAAACAAGAATTCTTAAAATATTCCTGTTAGAGTGATCTCAGGGCTTTGGCCCAACGGCCAAAGCCCACCCCTTGACCGCGCCCTGATCGGGGGCGCCCAGCCCATTGGCTGGTGGGCCCCTGTCGCCAGCGCCATATAAAAGAGAGGTGGGGGCCGGGACGGCACGTAGACCAAGGTTCACCGTGCCGCCGCCAGACCCACCGACACTACCCTAAACCCGATCTGTTGAGGGGGCGCTCCAGCGACGGGAAGCACCACCGCCGTCTCCTTCACCGGCTCTGCACCGCCGCCACCGTCGCCGCGCACCGGGAGACGCCGTTCTTCCCCGACCGTCGCCGTGCTCCCTGCGCCGCCGAGATGGCCACCTCTTCCTCCACACAATCAGAAGGTCGGTACCCTAATTCTCTCCCTCTCGGTATTATCTCAAGAACCCGAATGCAAAGAACCCCTCTAGATCCACAACCCTAGGAGATCCAACCCCTTCAATGGTATCAGAGCCTACCCTAGGCGTAGATCTGAGAGAGGAAAGAAGAACGACCGCCGTCGGTTGACCGGCGTGCGGAAAAGCAAATCACAGAGAACCCCCCCTTACCCTAGAAAACAGAAAAGAAAGAAACGGAGAACGGGGTCTTACGGGCGCCGTCGCCGGTGTAGAGCGCCGCCGCGCCGTCGCATCGCGCGGAGCCGCCGCTTCGTGCGGTCACCTCCGTTCCCCGCGCCGCCTTCGGGCCGCCACAGTCGCTCTGCGCGGGCGCCGGCCGCCGCCGCCTCGCGGGCTCCGCCCTGCGCTCCGTGCGCGAGGGCGCCGCCACACGTGGGAGCCGCCGCCGCTCGCTGAGCGGGAGCCGCCGCTTCGGCCCCGCGCAAGCGCGCGCGCCGCCATGGTGCCGCCGCCTCCCGCCGACGCCGCGCCGCTCCGCTGAGGGCTGTGGGCGCCGTCGCCGTCCGTTTTTTCCGGGAGGAGACGGCCGAGAAATGGTTAGGGTTTTGGGGAGGGGGCGGTTTTGCCCTGGCGTTCTTCGCTCGGAGCCGTCCGATCGCAAGGACGGCCGAGATGGGCGGGGCCAGATGGGCAGGCCGGGACGCGCGGGTTGGGCCCGCGTGGGAGAAAAAGAGGCCGCGCGCTCGGAGGGAGAGCGGGCCGCGAGGGCGTCTGCTGGGCCGGCCGGTAGGCCGTTGGCCTGCGGGGCCTTTTCGGCCGTGTGGGCTGAGCGCGCGTCGGCTGGGCCGCGCCGCGCGAAGGAATGGGCCAAATGGCCGTTTTCAACAGTAAAATCAGATTTGTGATGTTTAATGATTTTCAGAAGTATTTTTTTGACGTATTTGATTGAAATTTGATCCAAAATCTCTGTAAATTTTTGCACCAACGTGTTAATTTTTCAGAGATTAAATGTGCACAGTATAATGCTTCTGAATATTGAATTATTTTTAGAATAATTACAGTTTCCGCTGCAAAAGTTAATGTTGATTGTTTTTTCATTATTAAATTCGAACCAACGGGAGAATTTAATTTTTGGAAAAATAGAGATAAATCCCAGATAATTATGATATTGTTATTTTCTGACCAACGTTGATAATAACAATATTATAATTTTTAAATTGATGATTTTATGCATTATTTCTATTTCTGCCCAACGGTGATGTAGATTTAATGTATGATAGAATTGTTTTTAAATTGTATGTCGTATTTTTGACCAACGTTGGAAATAAGGCATATAATTTTGATGTTACGTTCTCACTGCATTTGAAATATTTTTTCAGGAGGATACAACTTAATGAGTTGTATTAGAGAAATCCCCACTCTCAAAGGTGATAATTATGGAGAGTGGAAGAAAAAGTTAGATTTAGCTTTTATCTTGGCTGAGGTGGACTGGGTCCTCACTACAGCACGTCCCACTGAGCCTCTGGCACCAGTGAGGGAACAGAATGAGGATGACACTGCATGGCAGAAAAGACAGAGGGATCATGCTCCCTTGCAGATGTCTTATGATCTTGATCATAAGAAATGGACCACAGCCAACAAGAAATGTATGGCTGTGATAAAGAACACAATTGAGCCTGCTATTCTGGGCTCAATTGCAGAGTGTGACACTGTCACTGAATACCTTGATAAAATAAAGAGTCAGTTCACTGGCTCTTCAAAGACTTATGCTACACAGCTGATTAAGCAGCTGGTAACAGAGAGGTATTCTGGCGGTGGCAACGGAATAAGAGAGCACATTCTTAGAATGAGCAACTTGGCATCTAAACTGAAACCGATGGATTTGGCTCTCAAGGATGAGTTCCTTATTCATTTGGTTTTTGCTTCTTTGCCAAAAGAGTTTGACACTTTTGTTGTCAACTATAATATGCAGCCCGAAAAATGGGACATGGAAAAGTGCATAGCTATGTGCGTGCAAGAGGAGGAAAGAATCAAATCCTCACATGGTGGTGCTATCAACTTTGTGAGGGAAAACAAGAAAAAGAATTACAACAGTAACCCCTTCTCAAAGAACAAGGGTAAAAACTCTGTACATCAGCCTCAACAGAATAAATTTGCTGTAGACAAAGACCAGTGCCTTCACTGCAAGAAGACGGGACACTACAAGAAAGATTGTCCTGACTACTTAAAGATGATAATGGCTAAGAAAGGTGAGAACATTATTACCTTTATTAATGAATGCCTGTATGTGAAATATTCGAAATCCACTTGGTGGATTGACTCAGGAGCAACTGTTCATGTTGCTAATTCATTACAGGGATTCCGTTCGACGAGGACTACGCAAAGAAAAGAAAGATGCATTAAAGTTGCAAATGGAGTCGAAGCTGAAGTTGAAGCCGTTGGCGATCTTTCATTAGAATTAGCTAATGGCTCCACTCTTTTACTTAGAGATGTCCTTTTTGTACCCTCTTTACAGAGGAATTTAATTAGTGTGTCAAATTTGGACAAAGATGGTTATGATTGCAATTTTGGAAATGGCAAGTGCGAAATAATGTTTAATAAAGAATGTGTTGGTATTGCCATATTACAGAATGAGCTTTATTTGTTATCATTGTGTGATGATGTGAATGTCGTATGCGATAATGAGAACGTTGCGTGCGAGAAAGTGATTGAATCCTCGTCTACGAATGTAAACAGAAAACGAAAGAGAACTCTAGATGAGTCGTCGAAATTATGGCACTGTCGTTTAGGCCATATTTCGAGGGGGAGAATAGAAAGACTAGTAAAGAATGATATTCTTCCTCCATTAGAGTTCTCAGACTTAGAACAATGCAGAGAATGCATTAAAGGAAAATATGTAAAGAAAATTAAAAAAGACGCTAAAAGAAGCACAGGAGTTCTACAAATTATTCACACAGATATTTGTGGTCCTTTTCCTGTGAAAAGTGTGGATGGATATGACTCGTTCATAACATTCACAGATGATTACTCCCGTTATGGATATATTTATCCAATCAAAGAAAGAAATGAAGCCTTGGATAAATTCAAGATATTTAAGGCTGAAATTGAAAACCAACACGATTTAAAGATTAAGATAGTCCGATCTGACCGTGGGGGGAGTACTACGGTCGACATACCCCATATGGACAAGTTCCTGGACCTTTTGCGAGGTTTTTACAGGAAAATGGAATAGTGGCCCAGTATTCTATGCCGGGCGAACCTC
This sequence comes from Dendrocalamus latiflorus, assembly GCA_017311315.1. Lineage (NCBI taxonomy): Eukaryota > Viridiplantae > Streptophyta > Magnoliopsida > Poales > Poaceae > Dendrocalamus > Dendrocalamus latiflorus. The sequence continues at coordinate 3,896,008 of CM029611.1, forward strand.
AGCAAAATGGAGTAGCTGAAAGGCGCAACCGTACCCTGATGGATATGGTGCGAAGTATAATGAGCTACTCCACACTCCCATTGAGTTTATGGATGGAGGCGTTGAAAACCGCCATTCATATTCTCAACAGAGTGCCTAGTAAGTCGGTGCCCAAAACACCGTACGAGTTGTGGACAGGAAGAGTTCCCTCACTAAAGCACTTACGTGTGTGGGGGAGTCCTGCTGAGGCTAAAGTATTTAACCCAAACCTTGGGAAACTTGATCCCAAAACAGTAAGTTGCTATTTCATTGGCTACCCTGAAAAGTCAAAAGGTTATCGTTTCTACTGTCCAGACAGATACACAAAGTTTGTAGAAACGAGACATGCTGTCTTCTTAGAAGATGAACTGATGAGGGGGAGCATGGTAGCTCGAAAGATTGACCTTGAAGAGAAGCGGGTGTTTGCGCCCACTCCGATGATTCAAGAGCCATTCTTCACACTACCTGCTGTCGCTGCACCGACGGTGCGAGACACTGTGGTGCCAGCACCTGTTATTGTTCCTCCCGTGGCAACAATGAATGAGAATGAAGAACCTGTTCTTCAGGATCATATAGAACCTATTGCCACAGATGAGGGGGAGCAACAGCAGCCTCAAACAGTAGATGTACCAAATGAGGAGGCCCCGAGGAGGTCTCAAAGAGTAAGAAGATCAGCTATTTCTGATGATTATCAGATTTATCATACAGAGGAATTTCAAATGGAGGATGATCCCACCTCATTTGAAGAAGCCATGAGAAGCGAAAATTCCTCAAAATGGCTTGATGCCATGGAAGAGGAAATGAGGTCCATGAAGACTAATAAAGTCTGGGACTTGGAAATTATTCCTAAAGGAGCCAAAACAGTAGGCTGTAAATGGGTCTACAAGACAAAACTTGACTCCCAAGGGAATATAGAAAGATACAAAGCGCGACTTGTGGCGAAAGGCTTTACGCAAAGAGAAGGTATTGATTACAATGAGACATTTTCTCCAGTCTCATGTAAAGATTCCTTCAAAATCATAATGGCATTAGTAGCACATTATGATTTAGAATTACATCAGATGGATGTAAAGACGGCATTTCTTAATGGGGATTTGGAGGAAAATGTTTACATGGCACAACCGAAAGGTTTTGTCGTGGAAGGAAATGAAAGAATGGGATGCCGCCTAAAGAAATCGATTTATGGGTTAAAGCAAGCTTCAAGACAGTGGTACTTGAATTTTGACAGTACAATAAGAAAATTTGGGTTTAAAGAGAATGTAGAGGACAACTGTGTTTATGCAAAGTTTAAAGATGGGAAGTTTATCTTCCTAATCCTGTATGTGGATGATATCCTACTGGCTAGTAGTGATGTTAATCTGCTACTGGAAACAAAGAAGTTTTTGTCCTCAAACTTCGATATGAAAGATCTTGGTGAAGCGTCATTCGTTCTAGGGATCGAAATTCACCGAGATAGAAACAAAGGGGTATTGGGACTGTCACAAAAGGCATACATAGAGAAAGTCTTAAAGAAATTTGGTATGCATAAATGTAGTCCATCACCTGCACCTATAGTCAAGGGCGACAGATATGGGGATTTTCAATGCCCCAGGAACCAGTACGAGCTCGATCAAATGAAAGCGGTTCCATATGCTTCAGCTGTCGGAAGCTTACAGTATGCTCAAGTGTGCACACGCCCTGACTTAGCATTTGTTACCGGGTTACTTGGCAGATTCCAGAGCAATCCTGGAATAGAACATTGGAAATTGATAAAGAAAGTCTTGCGTTATTTGCAAGGAACAAAAGGCCTCATGATAACATACAGAAGATCAGATTTACTCCATATAGTGGGGTATACAGATTCTGATTTTGCGGGAGATGATAGAAAGTCTACATCCGGATATGTATTCACTCTCGCTGGAGGAGCTATATCGTGGAAAAGCTCAAAGCAAACCGTCACTACATCGTCCACAATGTATGCCGAGTTTGTAGCATGTTATGAGGCTACGGGGCAGGTGAACTGGCTAAAGAAGTTCATACCCGGTTTAAAAGTGGTTGACGACATCAATAGACCACTTAAGTTGTACTGCGATAATGAACCCGCAGTAACGTATGCCCACAACAATAAGTCAAGTGGTGCTGCCAAACACATTGACATAAAGTACTATGTTGTGAAAGATAAAGTTCGGGATCAAATTATAAGTTTAGAGCATATAAGTACCGCAAAGATGTTAGCGGATCCGCTTACTAAAGGCTTACCACCCAACGTGTTCAGAGAACTGTAGCCGGCATGGGTTTAAGGGAAAGCCTATGATTCCTGGACTAAAAGATGGCCCAAAAGATTGAAGTAACTATTTCAGAACAGAGAGGTGTATTGTAGCTGTTGAATCTATCGGCGATTGACCGTGACGATGAGACATGTTCTATGCACTAATCTGTGATGGAATGAGTAAAGTCAAATGTAATTAAAGATAAAGCATAGATTGAGATCAAGGGGGAGAATGTTAGAGTGATCTCAGGGCTTTGGCCCAACGGCCAAAGCCCACCCCTTGACCGCGCCCTGATCGGGGGCGCCCAGCCCATTGGCTGGTGGGCCCCTGTCGCCAGCGCCATATAAAAGAGAGGTGGGGGCCGGGGCGGCACGTAGACCAAGGTTCACCGTGCCGCCGCCAGACCCACCGACACTACCCTAAACCCGATCTGTTGAGGGGGCGCTCCAGCGACGGGAAGCACCACCGCCGTCTCCTTCACCGGATCTGCACCGCCGCCACCGTCGCCGCGCACCGGGAGACGCCGTTCTTCCCCGACCGTCGCCGTGCTCCCTGCGCCGCCGAGATGGCCACCTCTTCCTCCACGCAATCAGAAGGTCGGTACCCTAATTCTCTCCCTCTCGGTATTATCTCAAGAACCCGAATGCAAAGAACCCCTCTAGATCCACAACCCTAGGAGATCCAACCCCTTCAATTCCCTCATGAAAATAGACCAGGACAAATTCTCCTAACATCATGCAACATCCTCCATAAGTCTCTAACCTTTTGCTCTACTTACAATAGCATATCATACGCAGAATTCATCTATCCAGACCGATCCAAATCTCCAAAATTCAACCACAAAACCCACGGACAAGACAACAAGTCCTTAACCTCTCAGCTCCCGCGGAAACAACCGAACAATCCGACCGGTGCAGGAACAAGCTATTCCGTATCGCTCGGCCGCCACGGTGCCAACCCCCCAGAACTCGAGGCCGGAAGACCAGATCGAACGAAAGGAAACGAACCGGATGAGACGGGACTAGAGAATCTCTCACCGGGGACGGCAGACGCAAGCGGCAGCGCCCGCTTGGGACTGGATCTCACGGCGATCTCGTCACCTTAGGACACCACGCCGAGGCCGGCGGCCGAGGCTTCAGCAGGAGGAGGAGTCGCGGTCGGAGCCAGGAAAAACCGGAAACCCAACAACCCGATACCAAATACCTCTCCTTCCACTGCGCGGTTGCTTCGCTCGCTTCCTGGTGGATGGGGCCCACGGGTCAGCTCATATCCCCAGGTACATATCTGCACCGTGATCTATGATCGGAGGGACAGAAAATAACTCAACTCAAGCCTGGATCCACGCCTGGGCCACTGGGCGTGTGGTGCGCGCCCAGGCCCATTATTTGAAAGGCCCAGTTAGTATCCACTAGAAGGAAGTGGGAGGAGAGAGAGTGGGAGACCAGTTGACCGGACGGCGGCCACCTCCTCCCATTCCATCGGCATCGCCTCGCCGCCGGCCGGAGAAACGCTGCCCGGCCGCCGTCTCGTTTCGGTTCGTTTCTCTTCCCTTTCATTTCTTTCTAGAATTGAATCGGGCTCTGTTGATGGGCAGCTTGCGCGCTCCGCCGCAGCCGCCGCTCGTCGGTAGCGCCAGGTTTGTTTTTTGGGCTCTGTCTTGCCTCCTCCAGAGTCTACAAGTTCAGAGTTAGGGGTGGGAAATGGATACGAATTATCCGTATTATTCGGCTATTGCATTTGATAGGATACGAAAGCAGTACATATTTTTTATCAAATTAAATTTATCCCCTATTCATATTTGAACTTGCATAAAAAATATGGATGTGAATATGGTATAGATTTTTACCATCTGAAATATTATTTTATCTGTATTATTCGTATTCGATGAAGTAATTATATATATATATATATATATATATATATATATATATATATATATATATATATATATATATATATATATATATATATATATATATATATATATATATATATATATATATATGTGTGTGTGTGTGTGTGTGTGTGTGTGTGTGTGTGTAATGGTGTGTGTGTTTTATTGTAATACGACTAATTGGTTGGACAAATTTTTTTAATTCAATGTGAATTCATGTTTCTTTAGGTAAAATAAATGAATTAGAATAATTAAGCGTGACTGTACGAGAATAAAATGTTATTAATATCTTCTTACTACATAAGTTATGAGGATATCCGGATCCGACTGAATTGAATTGAGTATATATTCGATTTGAATTCGTATTCGTTGCAATATTCGATTCGTATTTGTATTCATTTACAAAATACGGATACGAATGTGGTAAAGGCAGGCACTATTTGATTCATATTCGATCCATTTCCACCCCTATCCAGAGGTCCGGGCGTTCTGTTGTGGCTTATTTGGTTGCAGCCATTAGTTTCTACTTCCTAAGGTTGTTTGGCTAAGTTTCTTGGAATTGTATTTTGCTTTTGGATGGTGTCATAGACGTGGGCCTTAGGCCTAGTCGGTTCATTATTAGGAATTAGAGATTATATTCTATTTGAGTTAGAGATTAGTTTCCATTGTTAGGGATATAATTAGAGATAGGATATGAGTTTCCATATTATTAGAGATAGGATTGGAATTAGATTCGATCTGTTAGGGGGAGTCTATCTATATAAGAGGGCTACCGCATGCTATTGAGAGCAATCAGGGAAATACCACCATGTCATAGACGTGGGCCTTAGGCCTAGTCGGTTCATTATTAGGAATTAGAGATTATATTCTATTTGAGTTAGAGATTAGTTTCCATTGTTAGGGATATAATTAGAGATAGGATATGAGTTTCCATATTATTAGAGATAGGATTGGAATTAGATTCGATCTGTTAGGGGGAGCCTATCTATATAAGAGGGCTACCGCATGCTATTGAGAGCAATCAGGGAAATATCGCCATCCTCTTGGTGGTATTTACCCCGGTTCATAACAGATGGTTTCAGGGTTTAGTATCTGCTGTGCGATGAAGTCGTACAGGCTTTCTGAGCTCAGTAATGCTGAGGTTAGCAGCCTCAAGGTGCGTCCTCGCATTGACTTCTCCTCCATTTTCAGCATGGTAAGATAAGATGGAGATTAGTCATGGTTATGGAAGTCCAACATTGTGTCATAGTCTAAGAAGTAAGAACAATGGGGCTTTGTCTTGTAGGTGGGTTGTTTTGGGCTGATGGCTTATGGTTTAAATATTTGAATTCTGGCTGTTTGCAAGAGGAAGTACGTGCAGAAAATAGTCATATGCGATTTTGGCCGGTACAGCTAAACTGAATACACTTTTACTACAATCTTCCTATTGACCCTGCTTTGAAAAAACGTACCGTTTAAAAGTTAGTTACTTTAGACAGTACGAGCATAAGCCATAAATAAGCACATTCGAACCCACCCACATGTGGTCAGGTGAATCCCATTGTTGAAGATGTACGCATGAGAGGCGATGCTGCAGTTAAGGAGTAAGTGTTGCTATAGTGTTTTGACCGTTTTTTGCTCATGGCCAAATGCATGATTTTCTTTAATTTGCTGGGTTTGGACTGTTCAGTTATACAACAAAGTTTGACAAGGTTAAGCTCGATGATGTGGTTCTGCGGGTTAGTGATCTTCCAGATGTGGAGGTATGTACTTTGTGATGTTACAACTCAGTTTTTGCTGCTCACTTTAAGTCGTTTGATAGATAAATTTTACATTTTTCTCCTTCTGCTGTTATGGTGATGTTACCTAAATGTTTGGTGATAGACCTTTGATTTTAGTCTGACATGATGCATGCTTTTGATTTCAACAACTTGCAACTCTAGCTACTTGCATTCAGAGTCTTCAAATCCTTAGAAATAGGTACACCTGAAGGCAGTAATTTGTATCCAGACATACTAGGTTGTGTTAGTATGATTTTATTATTTGCAAGATGAGTTTATCTCCTTGCCTGCAAAAATTTTGTAGCTTGATCCAGCCGTGAAGGAAGCCTTCGATGTGGCATATGAAAATATTTATGCCTTCCATGTTTCTCAAAAGTTGCCCGAGAAGACTGTAGAGAATATGAAAGTAAGGGTTGTTTGGTGTTTTCATCTATAGCTTTCTCCTTTTTTACGTTTTCATACTTACTGACTTATGCGCTCTTCCTTGAACATATGAAGGGCGTAAGATGTAAAAGAATAACAAGATGCATTGGTTCTGTTGGGCTTTATGTTCCAGGTGGCACCGCAGTATTACCTTCAACCGCATTGATGCTCGCTGTGGTATGATCATGTTTGCCCAAATCCTCTCAAGTGAACTTACCATAAGCCATCCATTGTTTGCAACTTGTAATTGCATCTTGTAACACAGTTTCTCTTTCTGCCAGCCTGCTCAGATTGCTGGATGCAAAACTATTGTTCTTGCCACACCCCCTAGTCGTGATGGTAGCATATGTAAGGTACACTTCACTGGATACAGAACTGCTTCTGTTTCTTGAAACAGTTGTTTTTCTAAGGTCCAAATATTGAGAACTGGACACTGTTGTTGTTTCCTGCAGGAGGTTCTTTATTGTGCTAAGAAAGCTGCTGTCACACATATATTGAAAGCTGGAGGAGCTCAGGTAGAAGGATATCTGATGCTATTTTTTGTTCCATTATGTAGTTTATTGATCTTAATGTTGTTTACTTTCAGGCAATCTCAGCAATGGCATGGGGAACAGCATCATGCCCAAAGGTACTTGAAAAGTTTTCTTGTTTCACTTGTTTGAAGTGAGTGGTATGTAGGCATCTTTGTCTTTCCTTTCTTTATTCTGACCTCCAAGGTTGTCACGGTGCTCCGGCAAGTCGCGGCAAGGCCAAGGCGCCTGGATGCCTAGTCGATTAGGCGCTCGCTATGGCGACAGTTTGAAGATAATAGTTAAATTACAAATAATACCTTATATGATCGAAAATTAAATAATCATACAACATAATAGCATAAATTATGCAAATAACCATGTCTCAGGGGGTGACTTGAAGAAATTTATTGAGGGAGGGATCTGTTTGTAATTTTTAGGAACTCTGAGGACTTAATCGCAAAAGACCAAAACTTCAGTCCTTACCCTAGCTGCCAGCGCCCGACTCCTCGCCCACTCTCTCCCCCCATCTTCTTTGTCCCGCTCTCTCCCCCGCCGCTTCCGCCCCCCCGCCTGGCGCCTCCTCCCCCCGCTGCCCCTCTGCCTCCGCCCCCCTGCCCGATGCCTCCTCCCCCCGGCGCCTCCTCCCCCCGCCCGCCACTTCCCCTCCCCGCCGCCTCCTCCTGCCGCTGCCACAGGAGGAGGCTGTAGATCGGCGCCAGCGGCGGGAGGAGGTTGTAGATCACCTCCTTTAAAGCCCCCAACCCCCTCAGGCCGCCGTCGGCCCGCCGCTCCCGTTGGCCGCCCCAGCCGCCTCCGCTCTCCTCCGGCTGCAGATCGGCCCCCCTCTCCCCCAGGCGGCCACCACAACGCCCTTGGCGACGCCTTGGATGCCTAGGCGTCGCTCAGCACCTTCTAACTCCTCGTGGGCTGGGCGATCGTCCACGGCGTCCCCCTCCGGCCGCTAGGACGCCTTGGTGTCGCCTAGGCGACGCCTTGATAACCATGCTGACCTCCACACAATTATACATTGCCATATGCTTGTTAAAACTGTAAATATGACATAATCAGCTTAAGCACTTTTGCTATGTTATATTGTGAGTGAATTCATACTCTTCCCCAGTGAGTGGATTCATACTCTTCCTCAATGACCTATTAAAATATGGGTGTGCTATTGAATCACTGATTTCCATTTTTCTAGCTTATTTTCAGTGACGTTTAGTTAGAAGGCCACATGAATGCTATAGTTATAATAGTGTTTTTGCTTTGTGCAATCAGTCACAACAATTGTGTCATACTTGCATCATTTTTGACTGATCAATTTCATTACTGCCCTTACAGGTTGAAATTTTTTTTGGACCAGGTAACCAGTATGTCACGGCTGCAAAAATGATTCTTCAGGTTTGTTCTGTTCTATCCATTTGTAAAACTGTAAACCATGACCCTTATCTGCCTTTCTGATAACTTTTCTTTCATTTTGTGGTTCTCATTCTTATTTGACTGCAGAACAGTGAAGCCATGGTCTCTATAGACATGCCTGCTGGCCCTTCAGAAGTCTTGGTCATTGCTGATAAATTTGCAAACCCAGTTCATGTTGCTGCTGATCTGCTATCTCAGGTATCTTCTCTTCCTGATATTCTGCTTTGTACTACTGAAAGGTGTATGTACCATTGACCTTTGTTTACTCTTTGAAATCTCAGATTTGAGAATCTATAACAGATATAGAGATTACTTGACATTGAATACCATATCATGTTCATAATGTATGTTAGATCACAGTTGGTCAGTTAAATTTTGTAGGCAGAACATGGCCCAGATAGTCAGGTTGTTCTAGTTATTGTGGGAGATGGTGTTGATTTGGGTGCCATTAAAGCACAAGTTAGCAAGCAGTGCGCTGCTCTTCCTAGAGGAGAATTTGCTTCCAAGGCACTTGGCCACAGTTTCACCGTGTCTGCCAAAGATATGGTCGAGGTAATTCTTCATTCCTGTCACCCTTACTACCTGATTCATCTATGCAGCTCGCTTGTGTTGCAAACAAGTTCTCCTTCTGTGACCTTGGTCCTCACATGATTCTCAATTCTGCCGCACAATTTCAAAAAGAAACATAGTATGCATTTCATAGTTTGAAGCGGTGAAACTATCTGGGTATTTCCTATTCCCAAGGATCCTTGACAGCTGCCTCTGTTTCTCCCCTTTTGCAGGCAATATCATTCTCAAATATGTATGCTCCCGAGCATTTGATCATCAATGTAAAGGATGCTGAGCAATGGGGGGAGCTCATTGAGAATGCAGGTAGACATAATTCTCAGCCACTTAGCTGCGGTCACATAAATCTTTGATCTGTATGCTACCCTTTGCCAACTTCAATCTGAATGTCAGTTGGTCTCTTTTCCTGTTGCAGGTTCGGTTTTCTTAGGGCAATGGACCCCAGAGAGCGTGGGCGACTACGCAAGCGGGACGAATCACGTCCTTCCAACCTACGGCTACGCAAGGATGTACAGTGGCGTGTCACTGAACTCTTTCCTCAAATACATCACCGTCCAATCCCTGTCAGAGGAAGGGCTGAGGAGGCTGGGTCCACACGTCGCAAAGATGGCCGAGGTCGAAGGGCTAGAGGCGCACAAGAGAGCTGTTACCCTCAGGCTGCAAGAGATCGAAGCCACTGTAACTGTGTGACCATGGTTCTTTTTTGCTGCGGTTTATGACTTTTAGACTGTTTGTACGAGATATTATAAAGTAATAGAAACTCACGTACGATTTTTGCTAATATAAATGAAATCAGTAAAGTATGTACTACACTTAACTAGTAGACGCTATCTTGAAAAAAATACTCCATTTGTTACTGTAGAAAAGCCGAAAAGCAGCTTTTAGAAGCTGAAAAGAACAGGGCCATTGTTTCTTGGATGTCTTTTTTTTCTTCTTTCCCTTTTGCCGGCGTACGCTCCTGAGTCTCAGGAAAAGGGATGATCCAGATGTTATGTGAAATAGTCCTCGTCATTTTGATCCATTCTGTTCTATGAATAAATAAACTTACGAGTCATGAGCAGAATGTTTTGTCGAAGCCGCTCGCCGTGTGATGCTTTCGACTTTTTGCCCCATTCTTTTTGCAAGAGTTTTTTTTCTCATTTAGATATGTCTTTTTTATAGTGCAACAAGAACGGACATACGCACCATCAGTCATCTCACACACACTCACACTTTATGTACATATCCACGTTAACACGTTTAATGTACAACGTTTAATGTACACACTATTACAAAACAGAGACGAGAGGTCTTATAAAGTGTATGACACACGTTTTAACCACTGAACACGCTCATATATATGTACTCAGAATGGGACGCACTAGAGGACCAAGCTTTATTTGGATGGTGGGGCTGTTAGCGTATAGCCCGCTCGCCTAGGCTTGATCTAGGGTGGCCCATACATCTACGTTGGTGCGTTTAATACACACGCTATTACAAAGCAGAGACCAAAAGTCTTATAAAGCATAGACACACGCTTTAACCATTGAACATATTTACTTACATATGTACTTAGAATGGGATGCACTACAAGACCGAGCCTCGCTCGGCTACTGACATGTTCCTGCCTGCCTAGGCTCGATTTAGGGCGTCTTCGTTTTTAGGTAATGTTCATATGAACAGTACTTTTGATGTTGTTTATATGAACTGTGTCTCTGAAAGTGCATGCATATATGGATGCTTTTATTGACCAAAGTATATGCTCATGCTAGCATGTGTATTAGACGCATGGAGTGCGTGTGCGTGTGTTCGTCGTCCGATTGTAGCCCCCACCCATTCTGAAGATGCTGAGATCACATCATTGCCGGAGCCAAACTCATGGCGAGTAAGCCCTCCTCTCTGTCCACTGGGCCCTTCTTGAAGATCCAGCTGCTTGGCAAAACGCGGAAGTCCACGAAAATGAGCACCTTAGCCCAACTCATCGTGATTCGGCCCAGCTGGATCAGGAGCAGCGGGCAAGACCAGCTGCCGTCGCGAATCGTCGCCACCATCCGACGTCAACGCCTAGGGGCGGAGATGGGCCTTGGGCCGGTCAGGCAACGGCCCGAGGTCCAGAAAAACAGCAGTGTAAAATTTTAGTAGGTATATATATAAAAAAATATTGCATAGTAAACAGATTCGAGGCTATTTCCGGTTGGCCCGAGACTATTTCCGGCCAGCAGCAGCCCAGCAGAGCGAGGCCCATCTGGCCATCTCCGCCCGACCGCCCCTGCGGGCCTGCGGCCCATGCAATGAGCGAAGCGGCAGCGCCCGGCCTACCCCTGCCCTCTCGCCGTCTCGCGAGTCTTCTCCAGCCGCCTCTCCGCCGCCCCCACTATCCCCAGCCCCCCACCGGCCACCGCCCGACCGCCGTGAGCCCGTGACGCCGCCCCCCTCCTTGGCGCCTCCTCTCCGGCACGCCCCCCCCCCCCCCGTCCTCTCCTCCGAGTCCGCCGGCCGCCGGGACGTTGCCCCTCGCCTCCTCAGCGGATCTCGGCCGCGACGCCGCCCCCACGCGTCCTCGTCGCCGTGAGCCCGTGACGCCGCCCCCCGGCTCGGCGCCTCCTCTCCGCCTTGGCCCGCGGCAGTGTGGCACCGGCGCACCGCCCCCCTGCCTCCTCTCCGCCAGTCTGCCGCGACGCCGGCCCCACTGCTCACCGCCGTCCGCCGGTGCTGGCTCCCGGTGAGCTTCTATCTAGCTGCTCATGTATGACAATATGAGTGATCTGTGTGATAGATTGTTGTCGGTATGACTGTGATAGTGACATAGTGTAGTATGTCTATGCTATCAGTCTATTAATTTGCTATTAACTTATAGCCCCTTTAGTTTTGGGCTTGAGGCTCTTAGAATTCCTGGCTCCGCCACTGTCGACGCCCCCTGCCTCTTCACCGCCGCCGGTCGCACCGCCCGCCCCCTCAACGCTAGTTCGATCGACAACGCCGCAGGTACACCTTTACTATGATTATCAGAGCAGAGCTAAGGGAATCCCTCGATTTATCGCTTCAGTTTTTATCGCATTTGGTGCGCTCCCCGTGCTCGAATTTGGTAGCTTGTAGGAGATCTCTGCATATATTGGCCCTTTGCAGAAGCTTGGGGCAGACAGATTCGGCGTAATGGCTGACGCGAAGCCACGGAAGGAGGAGGGGCCGTGTTGCGTTGGCTGCGGCCGGCGTGTGAAGACGCTCTTCGTGCAGTACTCCCCGGGCAACATCCGTTTGATGAAATGCGTAAGAGAGAAATCCCGCGCTCTCGACATCGTATGTGTAAGCCATTTTGCCTTCTGCGTGTGTAAGCCGTTTTAAAACTCTGGATGCTGTTTGTATGTAGGATAACTGCAAGGCTGTTGTTGATCCCTACATTGAGTGCGAGTTCATGGTACGATGCTCTGCGAGTTCGAATTTCCCCATGATGCATGAGTTAGGCCTGAACTCTTCTTACCCCCTCTCTAGATTATCTTGATCGATCTGATTCTACACAAGACAAGGGCATACCGTCACCTGCTGTTTAATAAGCTGAGCATTGATTCATCTCTTGACAAGGTGGGAATCTTATGATACTAGCAAATGCACTCGAGTGCTATTCTGCCTTTTCAATCATTCTAAGATGTAATCAGCTTTTATGAAGTTCTGCATCCCATATTTCTTTTTTCTTAGCTCTTAGTACTAATGCTCTAAGCATGCAGAAATTGTCCAAAGTTACAATTTTCTTATGTGTCTGATTGTGCTCTTGTTTGCAGGGAATACAATACCTGTCCATTTTGATGCATATTGTTCTTGACGCACGTATCCATTTTATTTATAAATGTTTAACTTCAATTTGGGTCGTTTCGAAGGATCTATTTAACTTAAGCAGCCCATAACTATGTAAGTCAGAATATCTTTTTCAAAAGGCAGCAAAGTCGATGGGGATTCTTCCAGGAGCATGTTCTCAACAATTTTCAATTGCAGCAAGGTTATTAATGTTGACAGAAGTCAAATAATCTGATGTTTCTGCTGCTCATTGTCTTAACAATGAATCCGATGTTCTGTTGTTCTTCAGGTTCTGGGTGATGCATTGTTAGGGAACATCATATTTATGGCCATGTTAATCCTGGGAGTTCGATTTATCCTCAAACAATCTCTTGATTTTACAAGGTACTGTTATACGGCCTGTTTTAAATATTTGGAATACCTGTGAGGTGGAAATTTTCAATTATCATGACAAAATTCTCTTTCTTAAAAAAGATATAATTTATTTTATGTCGCTGAATAGCATCCGTTTCTACAAAATGCCATTGAATAACACTCTCTCTATTATATGCCATCGAATTGCACCAAAATTCAATTATATGCCATTGCCATCGGTTAGTCTTCGTTTGGCCCTAGAAAAGGACGATTTTGCCCTGGAAAAGGACAATTTTGCCCTCAGTTCAAAATTTGTCCCTGTGATAAAAATTAAATATAGGGCAAGTTGGCTTAGCCAAAAATACTAAATTTTTTTGATGGATCATTGAGATAGTGTATAACTCAAATATAAAAATTCATGTATTGACCCTTCCATTTGATCCATTTTTGAAATTCAAATCCAAAATCATCCTATTTGAGCTATTTTGTAAACTGACAAATTCACTGTATAAAAATGCAAAATAATAATATTTAGGAGCTATGTGACATCTTAGGAGCATGTAAGAAATTTTTTTTTCAGAATTTTTAGACCTCATTTAGTCTTTGTTTATAAATAGTAGCCTTTATTAGCATTGAAATTAAAAATCAAAAAAATTTCTTTGAACAGTGCCTTGAAATATTTTTCCTAGCTCACTTACATATTGAACAATACCTTTGTGAATGTTCATAATTTTTGGAGATTGTTTGCTATTTTAAATAAATTGGGTCTTTGCTCTTTTGGTAGGGGCATTTTGGTCTTTTTTGAGAAGTTGGCGGCCTCCACTAACTGTGCGATAACGGCAGTAGCATATAATTGAATTTTGGTGTAATTCAATGGCATATAATAGAGAGTGTTATTCAGTGGCATTTTATAGAAACAGACGCTATTCAGTGGCATAAAATCAATTATCTCCTTAAAAAATACATTTATTTGTGGTTCATTATGTGTGAATGGGTTGTTCAAGTGTTCTCAATTTTATTTGTGTAACCAATAGACATTCTGAAATAGTACATTTCTGTTCTAGAGGGTGAAATCATGTCAGAATTTCACATTTAATTTGTGATTTACTTGGGTTGACAGTTTTACTTTGTCATCACTCAGGTATAGAGAGGTTCTGTTAGCCATCATCATTTCAAGCTACTTCAAGTTATTTCTTATTACAATGATGGTATAAAATGTTTTTGTGTATATAGGATTTTCTTTAAGTTTTATTTGTCAATTTTTTTTCTTTAAAGTTGATTATCTAATTTGCAGGTTTGGGAGTTTCCATCATCTGCTATATTCATTGTTGAAATATTTGTTCTCTCATCAAATGTTGTAGCCCTGATAGGTAAGCATTGCACATTTCTTCAGCAGTTCAGTGAATAAATTGTTGTCTTCCTTTATGAGTATCTTCTTTATTTTCTTCATGTTTTCTAGCTGTTAGGATGCTTCCATGTTGATAACATTCATGGTTGTTGAACATAGCTCAACGTTTAAACACATAGATATGCTGGATATCATAGATAATAATGTCATGGCTCTGTGTATGTAGTGTCAACTGGCACAAATGATTGAGGTCTTTCGCATCCCATTGTATCCTACAGAATTGATCGATAGGTATAGGCCTCAGCTTTTACCATTTCCAACCTCTAGAATTTTCTCTGAAGTAAGCAGCACCTTCAATACAGAAACCTTGTTAAACCATGTTTTTTAATTTTTTTTGTCTTGCATACCTATACACGTGCACCAACTTGCTAGTCTGATGCATATATCAGTCTTGTAGAATTGCTGGTTTGCTCCTACCTTTCAATACTTAATACTTCAACAATCCATGGATTTTACTGAAAACGCAACTGGTTAATTTCCTTTGAACATTCCGAAGCCTAAATATATTTCCTTGCCTATTCTCTTTATGCTGAAAGGGACTTTCTTTGCTGAATAGAAACTAAACCCATAGCTTATTATTGATCGATTACAATGTTGCGGAAACTGAACGTCCTGTTTCTTTGCAGTTGTGACGCAGTTGCCAAAGGCCCATTGCTTCGGAGTCTGCTTCGCGGCGCACGCAGCAAAATTCTTGGCCGAGCGATGGCTCCTCCGGACACCATGAATCTCAACTGATCAAGACTACCTCTTACTCCAAGCTAGCTAGCCCCTAACCAATGGACCATGTTGGAACTGGAGAGCCTCTTGGCCCTGCCCTGTTCTGAGGCTGTGTGTTGTGGTGGAGCGATCTTTTCCGGTGGCACGTACGTCAAGACGGATACGGCGTCTTGCTCGTAGCTGTGGAGATGACCGGTCCCTTTCGCCTACTTATGGCCTAAGTAGTTGCTGCTGCTCCTGTTCAGCGAAGTACAGCAGCGAAACGGCCTCTCGTGACACTGTACATGTTGTGATAATGGTTTCGACTCGTTACCGTCTGAAATTCCGTATGCTGGTTGCAACTGTAGCTGGCGCTGTGGATGACAGGAGGCTGTCCTCCTGCACGCAACGCATTGTTTCGTCTTCTACGAGGTCTCTCTGCGTATCGTCTATCGTGGTAGCAGTATCTTATCTCGCAAATTGTAGTATCTTACAGTTCCGTGAGACCATCTTGATCACACGTATTCATGACAAATAGCCAAAACCTTGCAATATTTAGAATGATGATTCTCGAGGAAGAAATCATGACCCCAATCCTATCAATAAGAAACGATCCTACCTAAAACCTCTACCTGTATTTACTATATCCGTGTGCTGGATGGCAAGCTGAATCTGGAGCTCTCAAGTTCAGACTCCTGAAACAGCTCTCTGAAGTTCAGTTCTCCTTGTACTTTTTTTTTGAAACTTCTGTTTCTTTTTACTGACCTGCAGCAACCTTAGTTTGGCAGGCAGCAACAGTTACCTGTTGATTTTGAAACAACCCAAAATTTCAAAAAATTTAAATTTATTTGAAATTTGCTTGAATTTAAGAAATTTGTCAAATCCACAAAACTCTTCGTGATTTTACGCTTTCTTCTTTGGGAAAACCCGTTTTCACCTTGTCCTTGGCACCTTTCTGCCCTGGCGACACCCTCGTGTTCTTTCTGCCGCACTGTCGCTTGCCGTTCGTGTGCCATCTCGCTCACGCCTGCTCGCAGCTGCAAAGCCGTCAACATAGGCACACGGCCGCACCACCTTGCCAACCCACCGTACCTCGCCATTAAACCACCGTAGACCATGCGCCATCCTCTGCCACAGTTTGACCTTGCCACTGCCATCTCCCACCACCAGTCGCTCGACAAGCACTCGGCGCCTTAACTCATCGCTCTAGCTCACGTGCCTGCACCAGTGAAGAGCTCGGCCTCTCTCGCCACCAACACAATTGCCAGTACTGTCGCTACACCGCCGAAGCCTTCCATGTGCCGGTCTTGTTGTCGCCTTGTCCCTGTCATCACCGTCTTCACCAAGCTATAAAACCTAGCCAATCGACTCTATCACCACCATCTACACTACATTTCAACCCCAAAGCCTCTCCCTCTCCTCTCCGACCAAGAAGCACTGTTGCCATCAAACTCTCGCCGGTGAGCCCTAAAATCAAATTCTCCCGATAGCCTCAACACTGATCAAATTAATCATGCTTATAGCACCTTCTTAGCACCACGAAACTATCCTCGGCCTCCTGACCCATCTCGTCGTCCCAAGCCCGCCGGTGCCATGCGCCACTGCACGGCCATGCATGGTCACCATCGCCAACACAACACAAGCTTCCGTGAGCTCGAACCACCCTTAGTTTGGCTGGAACCCTGCTATAGTGCTACCATGCCACAGTCCTGCTCTAGCCAGGCAGCACCGTCATCAGCCATCTCCAAACCTCCTCCGACCATGCACATGCCCAAAATGGATTGCCTGTGATCCAAGTTAGCTCATCGTACCACTGCTTATCACCGTGCACCACCGTCGTCACCGTCGTTCTCCTCTACTTGGGCAGCCATAGGCATGAGCTTGGGCAGAGTGGGCCTCAAGCTCTGCAGGCCAATTAGTTCGGCTAGTCGAGTTGGCCCAAGACACTTCATGGCCCAGTTGGCCGAATGGGGCAGGCCATACTATTTAAGTCCAGTACTGTTCACACCCTGCCAACATCGTTCATAGCACAACTCGTTACTGTATAGCCATCCGACCTGACCAATTAGAAATAGTGTCAGCCCATACTATTCATCCGGCCTATTACTATTCACCTAAAACTTGTTAAGCATATTTATACCTGTTTCGACCATCTCTAGTCCGTTTAAACCATTTTTTGGCTCCGTTCGACCCATCTAAATTTTATTTAAACCCTAACCACTCAAACCCACCTATGTTTAACCTTTTCTAGATTTTATTCTCTTTTATTTTATTCTCAGCTCGTTTTCTTCCAAGCCTAGACTTATTTATTTATTTCTTTACGATAGCACCCGAATTCGCTGAATAGTCCATCGCAGGAACAAATCAGGATCCAAAAGACGTAGGCCTAGTCAAAGAATGCGAACAAGAAGGCAAGTCACATATTTTTGATCATGTTAAACATGTATTGCTTAAATAGTTTTATTTCCATTCATGTTATTTATGCACTTTTATTTGCATAAAATAATAGTTTAAAATAACATAAAAATTAGTTAAATCCTATCACTAAAAAGTCATGCCTTAATTCTCTAAGCCTCGTCTCAAGGCAGACTCTCCGCACGGACGCTCACACTGCATGCAGCTGCGCCTCGTGTGCACCGACACACGGGCGGGCGCGCGTCCGCGCACGCCGCTCATCTTTACATTGCACGCACAAGATAATGCTTTCACAATTTCACCTGCGGTTTGTCGGTTTTTTTTTCAGGTCGATCCGGCAGGCAAATTAAGATGCTGGGCAGGAAAAAGGAGACGATGTTACAGATGCGTGCTGATCAGTGAAAAATCGCTGGATTTGTGATGTGAGGGAAGCTAGGAGGACGCATGAGTCATGAGGGTGGTGTACTGCATGAAGAGACTGTCGTGTGCTCGTGAGTAGCGATGAGCTAGCGTTGATGAGATTGAGATTTACCATGAGGCGATGGCTTTACTGGAACTGAGCCCACCTTCTGTCCCTCTCCCCTCAGCCTGTTTTTTTTTGGTGAGGGCTTTGTGGCCTATCGACTGATTGATTTGCTTGTGCAAACTCAGGCCGTTGATATATCTTTCCAGTCGCCGAGAAGTTAATTGTTGCATGGTTTGCGGTGAATTGACTATACGACGGCTAGTGTTGAATTTCATGCACCGATCAATCTATTCAAAAGCACATTTTATGTGAATCAGGAACCCACTTAATGTTGTTTAAAATCACTCAAGATATTTAGAGAGCATGAACTGTGCATATACGATGTCGTCGGCGAGGTCTTTCATGTCATCCCTGAGCATGGATGGTAGTGTGGCTAGCTTGGACGGGAAACCGCCGTTCCTTTTGATCGGCGGGCCAGTGGCCAGCGACCCGGTGATTGCGCTCCTTGCGCCCTAGCGGCGGTGCACTGGCAGAGGGGAGGATGGCAGCGGCAAGTGGGCCATCACAGGCAGGTGCCATTACTCAAAGAAGAGAAATTTGTGAATTAAGAGGTCGATCAGACCCCCGGATGAATGCTCATGGCGGATGGTGACGGTCTATTTTGTGTGTGGGTAATGCGTGTGGTGCTGTGGAGGTGCTGGCGAAAGCCTTGCCGGTGTACTTATCGGCCCCGACAACGATGACGCCTTCGGGCGCCATTTTCCTTCTTGGGGGTGTTGTCTTGGCACTCCACAGCTCTCATGTTTTCTGATCTCCAGGTGAAAACCTTGCCTCGGTGAGGCGGACGGCGTTGGCGACCCTTGTCGTCTCCTTGGAGGCGTCGCCTAGGAGGCCCTTCTTCACGCAAAGTAGACCGAAGTTTGGGTGGCGCAGTCGTTTGAGGATAGGGTCTTGGTTGAAAGCAAGGACGGAGAAGAAGTTCTGAAGCGTAGTCTTTCTAGCTTTTTTCATAGTCCTTAAGCTCTCTTTTTCGATGTTCTATGCTCCTCAGTTATGAGGCTTTGAGCCTAAAAGCTCGTGTAACTTGTGGTTGTATTGGCTGTATATATCCCTCGTGGATATAGAGGCTGGATTTTATATCCTTTATCTAAAAAATGATCTAAACATTTGAATTTGAGGTTTTATTGGGTGTTGATGACAATTAGTTACTAGTGTGTAAATAGTTGGTTAAATATGTCAGTTATCAGTGGATAAATGATTGATTAATCATGCCAGTTCACTATATATATAGCCTAAATCACTGGTTAATCATATCAGTTCATAGTCTGTATCTATATATATGCCGGGAGACGTCCAGAGTAAAAAGTCCTGAATCACTGCCTCCTCTATTTCTTTTCCATTCTATTGCAAACCCGTGTTGTAATGTTGCGCTTCTAAACCTTATCAACTCTTCTTTCCGGTGTGTACCGTGAAGAAGGGAAGCAGTATCTTTGAGTCGTTGCTACTGTGAAGACCTGTACGGAGAGCGGCAATAAGGTTTCTGGGCAGCGCACATCTGCACGACCATTTGTTTCATTGCTTCATTTACGTTCTGCACAGGATTGAGTCCGCGCCGCTTCCTGTTCTTCATCAGACCTAACTGTAAGTTATTCATGTAACAGATCGATTTTATTTAAATTGTATTTTGTATATATTTAAAAGTACAATGTATTGTCTGTTGTTAATACTGATTTATACATCACTAGTCATTTATGATATTTACTTCTTAATAAAATCTAGAATTAAAATATCACCTACATTTTCAACATTGTAATCCTGCTTCAAGTCAATAAAGCTCGTTCGATTTGCTTTTAAAAAATTGATCCGCTGCAGTTGTCGAACGGTGGGTATTGCACTATTGCGCGAATTTTGGGACCATCCTATGACACAATCAACGGATCAGATCAAATAAGTTAATGAAAGTTTACAGAAGTATTGGTTTTGGATACAACTGCCTATAAGCACGCTTGTACAACTCCTTTACAGGAGATCAAGCCCTCTTTCTTCGCCATCATCAAGATTCTCAATGGTTCCAATGTTTAATATGCAGCTGTAACAGCTAGGATTACTAAAAGAATATGCAACTTTTGACGGATGCTTGCGATAATCATGGGCTTGCGACCTTAATGTATTACCTCTGATTGTCCTTAATCACGACAAGCTACTATTGGAGAACCCTACTCTCACCAACCGTTTCCTGAACTAACAAAGCCTGCAATTTTGGCAGCCTCTCTAATTCAAACATCACATCGATCCTTGCAGCGTACAGTTGCAATGAGTAGTCATATAT
This sequence comes from Dendrocalamus latiflorus, assembly GCA_017311315.1. Classification (NCBI taxonomy): domain Eukaryota; kingdom Viridiplantae; phylum Streptophyta; class Magnoliopsida; order Poales; family Poaceae; genus Dendrocalamus; species Dendrocalamus latiflorus. The sequence goes on from CM029611.1 coordinate 3,916,283, forward strand.
GAATCATGCATGACAAGAAAACAAGAACAAGAAACAAGAAGGATGAAAAAAAGATAACTCATGGTTTTCTCAAAGCTGGTCCTTTGTGCTGCGTAACTTTCTTATCCTCTACTAGTGCTGCTTCAAATCTTAAACCTTCTTCCAACAAGAAGCGGAATAATATTGAGTCTGGCTTAAGTAGTGTGGCTCAAAACTTTTTCTTGAGACGGTGACTATTGGGCCTTTTATTTTCAGATTCTAAAAGCTGTTTTGGGTTTTCTACGGTAATTAACTTTTAAACAGTGTGTCTTTTTAAAATAGAGTCTACAAGTTGATTGTAGTACACACTATAGTGACCATATTTATATTGGTTAAAACCACACGTGAGTTTCTATTAATTCGTGCTCTCACACATAAATAACCCAAAAGTCTAAGTCGTAGCAAAAAAGAATAGACCCATTGATCAAGGCAAGACTTGTTGAGTTCTTGTCTACTGTTCTAAATGGAGCTAAAGAATCTTTTATTTTGGCCATAAAGCAAGCGAAAAATTCGCGTGCTAACTACGAAATGTGCATGTCTTGCTCCTAGTCATCAAATTACATGATCAACGGGCATTATTATGTAGTGCGCGAACCTTAGCTTCAAAGAATTCTTCCTCGTGCATGATTGCACCCACGTACAATATATAAAATCTGACCAGAAAAATCCTTGTCCTGTCATGTAGATTGTAGAGGCATCATGGAATCTGCTTTTTGGGCCATTGAAACTTCATGAGCCACTTTTAGGCCCCGCTCGGTTGGACTGAAAAATAATATCTTATGGCTGAAATTACACTGTAGATGGCTGAAATTACACAGTAGCTGTAGATGGTTTATTTGGCATAATTAAATTTTTAAAAATTAAAAATAGAAAAAATATGTTAGCTCATCACGGACAACGCAAACGAATACGAGAAAAAAGGACCGGCAAAAAAGCTCAAACAAATGCCAAAAGTTCAGAAAAAGACGAAATTTATAAATAATGAAAAATAAATCATAAGCCAAAAGCTCAAGCCGAAATGAACAAGGCCTAACCTATTTGTATGTAGTACATACAAAATAAGCTACCAAATCAATATTAATTTGCTTGTTTCTTTTGTAAATTAAGAATTTTAATTAAGGTTTTAACTTTTGAAGTGACTAGCTAGCACAAATGTTAATTTGCTTCCTATTTTTTCCTTGACAAAAAAAAAGTTGGAGGTAGGAGGGTACGTCTAGGATAAGATGACATGGACTTGATCTAACAACATTTTTAGTCATGCATAGGCATTTTTCTGATGCTGACAACTTGACATGCATGCTAGAAAATGGGAAGTTGGGAACAGAGTGGTCAAAGCTAGGCACCCGTGCAAGCTAGTAGGGAACTTTGTTGCGAGTGCATGCACCAACCGTGCGTCGCCTAATGTCCTATGATAGGATGGATGCCTCTAAAATCCTTAATTAGGTCGAACACAACACACCAAACTTGCATGAATTGCTTAATCAACACAAAGGAATTTTTCTTAGAACGAAGGATTACACCCAGCTTTATTGAAAACCAACTTAACAAATAAAATGACCGAGCAAAGTTACCATCCTTTCTAGGAATCGCCATTCTTCATCTTGTTAGTTTGAAGTCGAAGAAGCTTGATGATTGCATCTCCTGCATATTAGTATTAATAGCTCCCCCAAAACTCAATTGCCTATGCATTGATCTTGTGGAATATTGGCCACTCTTTTCCAAACCCCACACTACATTATCCTCCTCTGTTAGATTTATGTCACTCAACCAAGACACAAGCATCTCCCATTCCTGAAGTTCTGCTTCACCAAAAGATCTCCTAAATTGGATATTCCAGTCATTATTATCGTACAAATCAAATACTATAAGCAGTTGGGTCAGTGCAAATGGAATAAAGAATGGGGAATTGAGTTTTCAATGGCTTTGAGCCTATCCAAGTATCAGTCCAGATCTAGTAGACCTACCATCTCCCACCTTATGAATTACTCTCCATTTAAACCAGTTTCACTTTCTGCAAGCCTCTCCAAAACTGAGAACCTCCATTTGGTTTTGCGTTGAAGAAATCCCCATGAAGCTTATATTTCTTGCGAAGAAGTTGGACCCATTGTGATTTCTTATTCTGTGTAAGTTTCCAAATCCAGTTAACTAAGAGATATATGTTCGTCAGTCTGGTGTCAAGGACGACTCCTCCCCCAAATTCTTTAGGTCTACAAACATCTCCCCATTTGACCATATGATATTTAAACCTGTCTTCTGCTCCTGCCAAAAGAATCTCCCTCTTATCTTATATATTCATCTCACAGTGAACCCCTTCTTTTAGGTGATAATTAAAAGATCATTGCATACATGGGAGTACTTGATAAACAAGAGTTAGTGAGGATCAATCTGCCACCTGAAGAAATATACTTGCTCTTCTATGGATCAAGACATCAAGTTTCTTGGTCATTTTCTGGGTAATTTCCTTTCAAATCTTCAATTGTCAAACTGTGATCACTAACTGGGAGCCCAAGATATGTCAGAGGAAGGTCTCCTAACTTGCAGTTCAGCATATTAGCAACTCTGCTGCTCCTCTTTCTCACACCCCATCACTATTAATTCACTTTTATAATAGTTGATTGACCTGACATGGCTTCAAAGCAATATATCAAGGATTTCAGATGAAGGATGTTGAGATCTGACTTATCTATCATGATGATAGCATCATCTACATATTGAAGGCGAGTGATCCCATTTGTAATTAGATGTTGAACTACCCTTTTGAGCATTCCTCGTTTTTTAACTTTCTATTGTATACCGGTGACACAATCAATTTTGTGTAACGAGTGAATGAGGTAACAACACGTGGCAAGAATACTGTAGCAATGCATTGTAGCCCGTACAAAAATAATATTTTTACTTTTTGCTACAGTACCAATCATACGGGGAAACATATTTTTAAATAGCTGCTACAGTACTTTTGCCGGTGTAACCACTTTATTCGCGTGTTACACAAAAGATATTATGTCGCCGGTATATAAAAGAAATTTTCGGCTGACAGAGCGTCCACCACCACCACACGTCCTATTAAAATTCCTATTAAAATTCTTTTGTTAGGAGACCTATGACGCCTGCCTTGGTGCTGTGTTCGTCATGTACAGTCGCTCGGATTTGACGCTCTAACGGGGCTACGCTATCCGGTGATAGTCATTGACGCTTCTAGCCCAATGAACAGTGAGAAGGCTATTAACGGCCCAGTTTACTAGGTAAGCGTACTGCTGCTCGGCCGCCGGCCTCAAAGAGGTCAATGAGTAGGACTGGAATGACCAGCCAAGTGACCAACCGGTCGTCCGGTAGCTTTAGGGCCTGTTTGGAACAGAGAAATTTCACAGGAATTTTGCAGGAAACAGTTCAATTCCCGCAGGAATCGGAAAAAATTCCCGCATTCCAAACAGGGCCTTAGATCTTACAGTGCTCCGAAAGCATGCAAGCAGTTTCCTCTTCTCTTTCGTTTTTACTTTGTCATCATGCAGCCATGCAGATGCAGGTCTCTCTCTCTCTCCCTCTCTCTATGTGGTAGGGGCCCGGGCCACTCCTGCAGTGCAGATACGGTCGAGATTTGTAGATAAGCTAGCAGGGCAATCACCAGAAGGTTTCTCCACACATGCATCACTACATCAGGGCGACTAAAAGCTGTAAATGTAGTACTTTGTGTCACTGAAAGGTAAAGACGATGCAAGTTGAAAACTATAAATCCCTACAAATGAAAAAAAAAATATTGCGCAAGTTGCAAAGCAGAAGCAGGCTAGTAGCACTAAATTAACTAGCTATATAAATAAATGAAAACTGATATACGCATAGTGATCAACCTCCACTAGCTAGTTACTCATGCAGCTGCCATGCTACGGTGCGTGCGTGCATGCATGCCAAACATCATAATATGTAACTAAATTCACGGACGTAGCGCTAGTAGTGTGTGCTAACTTGAGCTTCCGCCGTTCTTTTCTACGTGATGTTCTAGAATTAGTATCATCAATTTTTTGCAAATAACTTTAGAACAATCCTGTTGCAGGCTAGGGGCTTTGGGCCAAAGTGGAGAGAATAGATGGCAATTTCCTTTGCAACATCAACATCCACTATTCTTCTCAATAGAGTGCCAGGCCACAAGACCAAGTATCATTGAGAACTACGCCAGAACGACCCCTTTTCGCCCTTCCTTTTCATCTTGGCCATTGACCCCTTGCAACGTATCTTGCAAATTGTCGCCGAGCGAGAGTTCTAACCCCCTAAAAGGTCGTATTGCAACAATGAGAGTGTCACTCGATGATGTGATCTTGTTTCTCAACCCAGATAGGACACAAATAGAACTATAGAAGCAACAATTGTCATCCTAAAGAAATTTGGAAACACCTCAGGTCTGCAAGTCAATTTGGACAAGAGCTCAGCTGCCATGGTAAGATGTCAAGATATTAATCTTCAAGCAGTCATGCAATCTTTTATGGGAGCCCAAGTCAGCTTCCCAATCAAACCTTGCTTACCGCTAACCTTGGGAAAGCTACGCCAAAATGATCTATAGCCTATCCATGACAAGGCAACACGAAGATTAGCCAGTTGGTAGGTACAACATCTATCTCCGAGAGGACGACTCACACTTCTCAAATCCATCCTTACTTTACTACTGACATACTTGCTCATAGCATTGAAGCCGCATTTCCTGAAGGACTTCGACAAGATAAGACGAAAATTCCTATGGGTAGCAACCGGAGACACACAAGAAGGGAAATGCAAAGTAAACTAGAACAAAGTTTGCTGGCCAACAGAGCTAGGGGGATTGGGAGTCTTGGATGTAGAGAAATTTGCAACCGCATTAAAACTTAGATGGCTTTGGTATGAATGAAAAGTGCTACAAAAGTCATGGGTAAGACTAACGCCATGCGGCAATAGAGACAAAACATTCTTTGCAACGGCCACTAAAGTAGCAATAGGGAACGGGCACAAAGCAAAGTTTTGGACCTCCCCTTGGATTGATGGTGTGGCGCTATGTTCTCTGGCCCCAAATGTATACAAACACTCAGGAAAAAAGGATATGACAGTTGCAAATGTCATCCGAGATATGAACTAGATATGAGACATCTGACATAATCTTATCATTCACCTGTTAGTTGCATTTATGGGCCTATGGGGCAAGGTGCAGCAGATTGACATCAATCCAGACATTGAGGGCGAGTTCCAATGGAAACTAACAACAGATGGAACACACTCAATGTCCCCAGCCTATTGTGCACAATCTCTAGGATCAGTTCAAACTTCTTATCAACTATCATTTGGAATCGTGCTACAAGTTTTTTGCTTGGTTGGTGCTGTTAGATAGATTGTGGACATCCCAAAGATTGTAGCTTCGAGGATGGCCAAAACCAATGCTTTTGCCAAATGTGCAACAAAAACCTTGAAACTACAACACCTCTTCATTGACAGCCCGGCAGATATGGACTGAAATAGCTAAATGGCTCCACCTGCCAATGCTCGATCCAACAAATTGGGATCTAACGATGATAATTGAGCATTGGTGGCTCAAACAGGTGGACTCCCTGCCCGATTTCACTAAGGTTGCAAGCACACTCATCATTCTTGCAATGTGGCAATGGTGGAAGAAGAGGAACGGACGTGTCTTCCAAAATAAAGTATCGATGCACTGTGAGATCTTAGCACTAATCAAGGATGAGGCCAAGCTTTTGGAGATGGTCAAAGCAAAGCATTTTAAAGTGTTGATTACAAGGTCAAACAATGCTTTGTAGCAAAGAGTGCCTAGTTTTTCATCACCCCTTTGTTTTTCTTTGTAAAGAGTAGCGTACTCTCCACTCCTTCACAAGCGCTGCTTGTGTTTATGTAAATCAACCTGTTTTACTTTTGCCCTTTCTAATATATGATTCCAGCAATTGTTGGCTTTCAAAAAAACTTTAGAAAAATCTAGATATGCTATATAAAAATATATTAGTAGACTTATCATCAAAAATATTTTTATAATATTATAAATTTATTAGTTGTATTAATATAAAGTTATAGAGAGTCACCATTAAAATCACGTCTTAAACATAGTGAAAAAGTAATAAATAAATTTATCATCAAAAATATTTTCATAATATTATAAATTTATTAGTTATATTAATATAAAGTTATAGAGAGTAACCGACGAGGATAGAATAATTCTCAAATTACTGCATCATTATATTCCTTGAATATACCTCTTATCGATAAGAGGTAAATATGACAGGATGGTCGTAAGCACTTCTACAACCATATAGTCGTAAGTTCTTCTACGACCGTATAGTCATAAGTCCTACTACGACTACTCATGTGGTCGTAAATCTTTCTACGACCATATAGTCGTAAGTCTTACTGCGACTATCCCATGGTCGTAAGTCTTATTGCGACCACTCTGTGGTCATGGGAATTCCTACGACGAATCTACTCCAACCGACTTGTTACGATAATGAACTACATTGTCGGTTTGTCTGACAAGGTGGTTAGAACGTGCGTTAGTCCACTAACCGCACATGATTAGTCCACTAGCCATACACGATCTCTCTGGCAACAACCGCTACACGGTGAGCGGCCTCTTATATCTCTTCGATAGTAACTTCCGTTAGACGGATATCATTTGAAGCATCAAGATGTCTTCTGGCGTGGAACAACTGCCGTCGCTTCACCGCCTACATAAAGGTTAATGTTGAAGGGGGAGGAGGAGAATTGGTGAATCATTTATGCAAGATAGCACTAGCCATTCGTGTAATTCTCTATTGTAATTTACTTTCTAGCAACTAGCAACCATACTAGACGTAGGGTTGTTATTCTCTGAGGAGAAGACCCAAATCAGGATAAAGCTTCCAGTGTCTCTATTTCGCATGCGCATACATCGAGTCTCTCTAAGAGCGACCGATGACTTATATGTAAGATCGATATTAAAACATCGATAGTAACCATTAAAATCACACCTTAAAGATAGTGAAAAAGTAACAAATTGAAAGAACTCTGGTAGTACGTACATAAATAGATCACGCGGCTCAGCTTGAAAGAATCTGCAGGAACGAACTAGCTAGTGGCGGTTCATTTTGGTTTTTTCTGAAGGCTTTTGGCTTGGTAGTTTTTAGCTAAAATTATATTATAGTGGTTATTAGATTTTTTGAGTTATTCAATTAAAAATAAAAAAACAGTTATATCTCTACCGATAATATAAAGAAAAACCAAAATAATTATAATTAAAAGCCAACGTGTCTATTGCGATTTGTGATTTATAAAAAGAAGAAGCCAAAATTAACCGAACGAGGAGCCAGGATCGATCAACGTGATTCCCCTTGATTCCTCTTACTCTCTCTCTATGCATATTTTATAAAATGTGGAAAAAGAGGGAGGCGTGGCCATAGGATACCGGGCGGGCAGGACGACGTGGGCGCATCTTGTCACATTGAGACACGGAGACAGCAAGCTCCTACAGCTAGAGATCGGCTTGCAGTAGCTGGAGACGGCAGTATACGGCCATGGATCCATCCCATCCCATCCACAGGGCGCAGCGCATGCAACGGGTGGCCGCGCGAGAGATCGTGATCGGGATCGACAGCGAGGCGCGCGGCCGACCAGGCGCGCGCGCTCGTACGTACGTACGTGCCAGGTGAGGTGCATGGCAGCGCGGGACGCGCCGATGCGTCCGCATCCGACGGCCCCGCCCCTGCCGGCCGGCACGCATCTCGCCCGTACGCAGCCCGCCGGCCCCCCACACCCCGCAGCCTCCCCTCGAGCTCAGCTCGATCGCATCTGGCTCCATCTGTCAATCAATGTATGCACGCACTTACGTACGTCGACGCATGGCAAGTTGGCAACTACCCCAAACACACACACCATCATGATGACGAGCAGCGGCGGAGCCACTTCCGGCGATCTGTCCGGGGTCGCCGGCGAACAGCGGTGGGTGTCCTTGGCTACAGGCTACAGCTTACAACGACAGTGTTCTTAGCTCGTTGATGAACAACACGGTGGAGTTGCCTGGACTTCATAAAAAATTCTTGCTCCGCTACCGCTGGCAAGGTGGTCACAGGTTGCTCTGGGTGTAAAACATCAGATTTGTTCAACTAGAGCACCACGCATGAATGGGATGCACTAGTGTCGACTATCGATCACATTGTGTCGATCATGTTATGTCGACTACGACCACGTTGTATCGACCACGGCTGCCATGGTTGACCTCCTGTGGTTGTTACGTATCGCAGATCATGCGTATTTTTTCATGTCTCTTCCTTTCTTATCTCCCGGGTATTGTTTCTATAAATCGGTTATTCAGATATAGAAGGAAGTTGTCTATATATGTAACCCTTGATTTATTAATCAAGTCATCGCGTGATTTCTCCAAAACACTACACGTTTTCATGGTATCAGATGGGATCGCTCCTGCGACTGCACGTTTCTGGAAATCCTAGCTGTCGGCCTCCTTTCGGCCGATCTATCCCTCTCTCTCCTATGGCCGGCTCCACTGACCTCTCTGCCGGCTAGGTGGCTTAGGCCGCCCATGCGGCTCATACCGACGCCACTGCCGCCGAGGACCATCAGATTAAGGCCATCATCGTGGCTACAGTCGATCATGCGCGCTAAGAGGCACTCACCGTGATAGCTGTCGAGCGCCCATAGGTCCTAGCTGCCGATTTCGCACACAGCGTCGCCAACCAACTGGACTACACCATCGCCACCCTTCACGCCCAAGCTGTTGGCGTCCTCAACATCAAGGCCCTCATCCCGGTCACCCTCAACTTCACCTCCGCTAACTACGGAAAGTGGCACGGCCTCTTCCTTGTCAAGCTCAGCAAGTACGTCTTGACAAACCACGTCCTCTCTGATGATGCCCCCTTCTCGATCAGGCGGATTGGGTACGCATAGACTGCGTGATCTTGTCTTGACTTCACGTCACCATTGTTGCGGACCTCTTAGAGATTGTCATGCCCCCCACTACTACCCATATCGTGTGGACGAACCTCGAGCACCAATTCCTTGGCAAAAAGGAGACCCGTGCTCTGCACATGGAGGCGGAATTCTGCAACTTCATTCAAGGTGATTTATCAATCTCTAATTTTTGCCGCAAACTCAAGAGTATGGCAGATGGTCTTGGCGATCTCAGTGAACCTATCTTTGATCGAACACTCATGTTGTCCGTCCTTCGCGGCCTCAACGACAAGTTCTCTCATGTGGTGCCAATCCTCAAGATGCAACGGCCATTTTCTACGTTCGTGGAGACTCATTCACATCTTCTCCTGAAAGAGATCACCAAGAACTCCAAACCGACCGTGTCGCCCTCCGTTTTCCTCGCTACCGGATAGCAGGGCTCCCACCCTCCGAGCCCAGGTGGGGGTGGCAGCAGCAACGGCGGGAACGACGGCTACGGGAAGAACAACGGCCGAACGTAGCCGTAACAAGGGTGCCAGCGGCAACGGGTGGAACGGCAACTCAAGTTGGACCAACGTGGCACCCGCCATTTGCGCTGGCAAAGGCATCCATGTGGCCAGCAAAGTCGGACAGATGGGTTGGCCATCCTTTTTTAACCCATGGATCGGGACTGTTTAGGTGTGGCCACACTGTGCCGATGGCATCCTCGGTCCCTAGCCCAATGCGCCAACTCTACCATTGTGCCTGATACCCCATACTCTTGCCGTCGCACCCCCTCTCGACCATTCTGGCGTCCAGTTTAGTGCACCAGCCCCTCCTAGAAACATCGGTGGTTTTGTGGCCCTCCTCAACCGCCCCAGCCGGCACCGTGAACCCCATGTCCAATGTCGGCTCCTGGGACCAACAGTGCCTCGCCAACACTTTTAGTACGATGACGCTTACACTGCCTCCCTCCACCACCAAGTGGTTTGTGAATTTGGGCGCGTCTTTGCACATGACTTCAGACGCCAGTACTCTCTCTGCTTTTCACCCCTCCACATCTACTCCTTCTAGCATCATTGTCGGTAATGGGTCAATGCTGTCCGTTACCTCTACCGACTCGTTGTTGTTCCCTACCACCCATACCCCCTCTCTTTGCATCATGTTCTTGTCACTCCACAAATAATCAAAAATCTTATTTTCATTCGTCAGTTCACAATTGATAATAATTGTTTTGTGGAATTTGATTCCTATGGTTTCTCTGTGAAGGATTTTTGTACCAAGAGTGTGATCACGAGGTGCAATAGTTCCGGGGACTTATATCTGTTTCACCAGTCCTCCGCCAGCTCCCATGCTCTTGCCGCCACATCCTCCTCCATGTTGTGGCACCGTCGTCTTGAGCACCTTGGTCATGAAGTTTTATCTAAGCTTGCCAGTTTTAGTGTTTTTTATATAATAAAATTGCGTCTAAACCCCTCTATCATGCGTGTCATCTTGGTCGCCATGTGCGTTTACTGTTCGGCACTTCCTCCTCTCGGGCTAGTCATAATTTTGATTTAATACATTGTGATATTTGGATCTCTCCTGTCGCCAGTGTGTCGGTTACAAATATTATCTTGTTATTCTTGATGATTGCTCCCATTTTCTTTGGACTTTTCCTTTGCGTCTTAAGTCTGACACCTTCACTCATATTTCTCATTTTGTCACTTATGTTCGCACCCAGTTCAGCGCCACCATAAAGGATGTTCAATGTGACAACGGTCGTGAGTTTGACAATTCCACCGCTCCCACTTTCTTCCTCACCCACGACATTGCAACTCCGCATATTGTGTCCCTATACTTCTCAACAAAATGGGAGAGCTGAACACATCATTCGCACCACAAACGATATCATGCGATCGCTCGTGTTTTAGGCTAGCCTACCTCTCACTTTTTGGGTGGAAGCCCTCCACGTTGCCACCTATCTCCTTACTTGCCACCCCACCAAAACTCTTCAATTTTTTACTTCCTTCTTTGCCCTCTATAGTGTTTCCCCCTCCTACTCGCATCTTCATGTCTTCAGATGCAAGTGCTACCCCAACCTATTCTTCACCGCTCCACGCAAGCTTTCACTGCATTCCATTTTGTGTGTCTTCCTTTGCTATCCATCCAGTCACAAAGGTTACTGGTGTCTTGATCTTTCATCCAACAGAATCATCATCTCCCGCTATGTCTCTTTTGATGAGTCCTCCTTCCCCTTTGTCGAAGTCTCTTCTGCGCCTCCCTCTAACCTTGATTTTTTTATTCGATTGTGGCACTTCACCTATGCCAATTGGATCATAAGTTGTTGCAAGACTAGGTATCGGCGGATTCCCCGCAAGCGTTGATCGGCCCTCACCGGCCATTGCTGGTCGACCCTCGCCCAGTGGTGCCGACGCCCCAACATCTACCCCAGTGGTGCTGGTCCCCGTCAGCCATGGTCAATCGGTCGTGGTCGACCTCCCCCGGCACAATGACCACCAGCTCACCTGACGCCAGATGTGTATCACCCTTGGCACCAGCACTCTCATCTACCGCCGCGGGTGACTCCGCCAGCCTGCTGTCCCTGATGGCTCTTGCCTCAGGTTGATGCCAGTGGAGCCGACATGTCTCCCGCCCATCGACAGCCGTCCCTATTACACCGACAACCAATGATCATCATATGGTCACATGCGGAAAGTTAGGATTTCATCTTCCAGTTCAACGACTCAATCTACAGGCCACAATGCTCTTTCCTATGCTCAAAACACACGGGGATGCCTTGGCTGATCCTAATTGGCGCCACACTATGACTGAGAAATACAACGCTCTTCAAGCCAATAATATCTAGAACCTCATTCCGCGTCCATCTGGAGTTAATGTGGTAACAGGAAAATGGATTTTTGGCATAAATTTCTCTCAAATGGTTCTCTTGATCGGTACAAAGCTCATTGGGTTCTTCATGGTTTCTCATAGCACCCTCACATTGATTTTGATGAGACCTTCAGTCCCGTGGTTAAGCCTGCTACAATCCGCACTGTAGTCACATTAGCATTATCGCCATTCATCAGCTTGATGTCAAGAACACCTTTCTGTATGTCACTCTATCTGAGACAGTCTACGGTGTGCAACCCTTTGGATTTGTTGACCCTACTTGACCCAACCATGTTTGTCAGCTCAACAAATCTCTTTACAGCTTGAAGCAAGTTCACCGTGTATGGTACAATCACTTCGCCTCACGTCTTCTATCCCTTGGCTTTGTGGAGGCTAAATCGGACACATCACTCTTTGTGTTCCACCGGGGTGCTAACACGGTGTACTTACTGCTCTATGTAGATGACATAGTCTTGACTGCCTCCTCTGATGGTCTTCTTCGTTAGACGATCTCAGCTCTCCATCAAGAATTTCCCATGAAGGATCTCGGTCAACTTCACCATTTTTTGGGGATGTCAGTTCACCGTCAGGAATGTGCTCTCTTTCTTTCCCAACGCTAGTATATTTTAGACATTCTAGAGCGCTCTAGGATGTCCGCCTGTAAGCCCTTCAACACACCTATTGACACACACTCCAAGCTCTCTGGCGACGATGCTCCAGTTGATGATCCGACTCACTACCACAGTCTTGCCGGGGCTTTACAGTACTTGACTTTCACTCGCCCTGATATTGTTTACGCTGTACAGCAGGTGTGTCTTTACGTGCATGGTCCACGTGAGACACATCTTGCTTTGGTGAAATGCATCATACGGTACCTTCAGGGGACTCTCGAGTATGGTCTGTTCCTTTACCGCACTTCACCTGCCGAACCAGTTCTGTACTCCAATGCTAATTGGCGAGTTGTCTCGATACACACAAATCCACCTTGGGCTATGACGTTTTCCTCAATGACAACCTCGTCTCTTAGTTGTGAAAGCGGTGGCACACCGTCTCCCGGTCAAGTATGGAGGCCGAGTACCGCGCCGTCGCAAACGACATCACTGAAGCCTGCTGGTTGCACCAATTGCTCATGGAGCTACACAATCCACTTTACCATACCACCCTAGTCTTGTGCAACAATGTCAGTGTAGTCTACCTCTCCACCAACCCAGTTCAGCATCAATGTACCAAACATGCAGAGATTGACCTGCATTTTGTTCGGAAGCGTGTTGCTCTCGATGACGTGCATGTTCTTCATATCCCAACGTCATCGCAATACGCGGATATCTTCATCAAACGTGTGCCCACGTCCGTCTTCACTGAGTTTCGATCTAGTTTGAACGTTAGTCCTTCTACCATTCCGACTGCAGGGGAGTGTTAGATAACTGCATATGACCATCGACTACGTTGTGTTGACCACAGACCTACCATAGTTTTTACGTACCACGGATCACGCGTATCTTATCACGTCTCTTCCTTTCTTATCTCCCAGGTATTATTTCTATAAACCAATTGTTCAGATATAGAAGGAAGAGGCCTATATATGTAACCCTTGATTCATTAATCAATCATCGCGTGATTTCTCCAAAATACTACACGCTTTTAGTTATTAATACTAGTGTCGCTCCCCACAAAACCTGAACAACTTGACTTTAATTTTTATCAGCCGAGCATGCAACCAATCCGAGCATCCATGCATGCAGGAGGCATATTTTTTTAGATTGTGGCTTATGATTTCTTGCTAAATTTTTTGAATTTTGACTATTCACGAGAGAGTATGAAGAGAGACACTCACGTGCGATTTTGGCCGATCTAGATAAAGTCGGTATATTGTATACCACAATTCACTTATAGATCCATCTTAAAAAGATAATTGATTTAAAAATAATTGATATGTAGATCCGTCTTTAAAAAGATATTTAATTTAAAACTAATTATTATTAAAAAGGTTAGAAACTGATAAGAAAAACCCAAACCGCACTTTCATACGTACGCATAGCAATTGCTACTGCACAGAGCATCAATACGCCTGCAGAATTATCGCTCAATTCACATCATCACCGTACGAGCTACAGCAATTTTACAGTACAAGTTACAGCGGCAACGCGAGTTACACATAGCAACAATCTAGGTAGGTTATTGCCTGCGGTCTCGCTCGCTCGCGCGCGCTATGATGCGCCAGTCGAGTCAACGCCACTAACCCACGCCGCCTCCTCTTCCCGCGCCTCTACAAAAACCTCCCCGTGGTAGCAACTGCTCGGAACGCAAAACCCCCTCTACTTTCGGCTTGGCGAGCTCCGGCCGGCGACCAGAGGCGAGAAACCGGCGAGTACGTGCAAGTTTGCAAGGCCCGCACGGAGATGGAGGCGGCTCGGGTGGAGCCGGCGGGCCTGGACGTGGACAAGCTCACCTACAAGATCTTCTCCATCCTCGAGAGCAAGTTCTTGTTCGGCTACGAAGACCCCAAGCTTTTCTTTGCCGGAGGGTCGCCGCAGGGGGCGGCGACGGTGGCGTCTGCGAAGGGGAAGCCGGCACGAGCGCCTGCAGCGGCGGAGGCGGGAAAGGTGTGTATACTGTCGATCGATGGTGGCGGGCGGGCAGCCGACGGGCTGCTTGCCGGGGCGGCGCTGGTGAGGCTGGAGGCGTCGCTGCGGCGGCTCACGGGGGACCAGGACGCGAGGCTGGCGGACTTCTTCGACGTGGCCGCGGGCTCCGGCGCCGGCGGCGTGCTCGCGGCCATGCTGGTGGCGCGCGGCGAGGACGGCCGGTCGCTGTTCTCCGCGGAGGACGCGCTCTCGTTCCTCATGCGCAGCCTCCGGCGAGGGTGGTCCGGCAGCGGCGGCGGCCTCCGCGCTCTGTTCCGCCGCCCCGGCGCCTCCTTCCGCAATGTGTTCGGCGACCTCATGCTGCGGGACACCGTGCGGCCGGTGCTCGTCCCGTGCTACGACCTGGCCACGGGGGGCCCGTTCCTGTTCTCGCGCGCCGACGCGGTCGAGACGCCGGCCTACGACTTCCGCCTCCGCGACGTGTGCGCCGCCACATGCGCCGGGTCGGACGGCTCCTCCTCCGCGGTGGAGGTACGCTCGTCCGACGGCTCGACCCGCATCGTGGCCGTCGGCGGCGGTGTCGCGCTCGGCAACCCCACTGCGGCGGCCATCACGCACGTGCTCAACAACAAGCGCGAGTTCCCTCTCTCCGCCGGCGTGGAGGACCTTCTGGTCATCTCCATCGGCAGCGGCGAGGGCGCCGGGGCCGGCTCGTCGACGTCGGAGATCGTCAGGATCGCCGCCGAGGGCGTGGCAGACATGGTACGAAACACACGTGAATTATGCCAGTCTTCGCTGGTAGTGCGTTCCTTTCTTGCATCTTGTTCTTTGTGCTCGCCGCTAAAGCCTCACTCACTGCAACACATCTGACGCCAGGTGGATCAGGCAGTGGCCATGGCCTTCGGACATAATAGGACAAGCAATTACATCCGCATACAGGTCAGTGCTATGGCCAGCAGCACTCCACTAGTGTTGCTATCCTCTCACTTGTACTGCTTCAGTTTGAGATGTTCGCTATTAACTTTTGCCGTTGATCTTAATTAATTTTGCAGGCGATGGGGTCGCCGAGGGCGAGCCGAGGCTCGGCGAGGGGCGGCGGTGCGAGGCGGAGCGCGGCGGAGGAGATGCTGTCGCAGAAGAACGTGGAATCGGTGCTGTTCCGGGGGAAGAAGCTGGTGGAGCAGACCAACGGCGAGAAGCTGGAGCGGTTCGCGCACCAGCTCGTCATGGAGCGTGACCGCCGCAGGACAACCCCGCTCGCCCCCGCCGTCGTGAAGCAGCAGCAGCCGACGCCGGCGGCGGCAGAAGAGAATCCGGACGCAGCGGGCGCGGCGTCGGGGGTGGCGGCCGGCCGCCACCCGCCAACGTCGTACTCGAACCTCGTCAGCCAGATGTTCACCAGCATTCTATAGGCCGTACGCGCGTGCTGAGTGAAATGTTTCGGATGTATTGATTTCCTCCTCTCTGTTTTGTTTCTTATTTTAGCTCTGTATCTGCTGATTTTTGTAAATACGGGTTACAAGGGTGCGTATCGTGATCTGTAGGATATGCATATTTGTGCTCTTAATCTTAGGATGATTAATGCAGGCTGGTGAGTTGACTAGAAGCTGTTGTAGCTAGTCATAGGTGTGATTGAAGATCACTCAAGCACTACTAGCTGATGGAGTACATAAGACTAGAACCTTTAATTAAAAGCCAAAAAAAATATTTTAGCCGAATTTCTACGGCAATACAATGAACATGTTCTCGTGGATTTGTCTTTTGGTTTCTTCAAAAATCAAAACAAATAGTGTTCTTTTAAAGTAGTTTCTTTAAATAACTTTTCAAGCCTAAAAATATGTGAGTCATTCACGTCAATATCTTTACTGTTCACTATGGTATCAAAAAACATAAAAACTATAAGGACACACTTCAGTAGTTGCTCTCACATCACATCTAGAGACCTTGTTTTAACCGGCTTAGACTTCTGACTTTTAGAAACCAGAAGTTGAAATGAATGCCTTGGCTTCTTTTTTTTATTTCTTGTTTTGCTTTTGCTTTTTTTTTCTTTTTTCTTTGCATTTTTGCCTTGTCACATAGGTGATGGTTTCTCCGATCCGTCCGCATAGGTGGAGGCCTGGAGAGATGCTGAGCTGGCAATCGGTTATTTTGTTTCAGCATTTTCATTGTATATTTTGCCTCGCATCCTATTATGCAGAAGCATCTGACACCTTTGGTTTTATTTATAAACATGTAAACACAGATTAAAATACAATAATTTTGTAGGAGACAACAAATCTTTAAGGCTGTGTTTGGAAGTGGATTTTCTTAAATTATTGTAAAAATTAAATTGTTTCCGCTAAATCCCTAAGTTCTAAGAAGGACAAATCCTTCTATCTTCTATTCGAGAAAGGGTAGTGCTCGTTTATACATTTTGACAAAAACATAGCTATAATGTGAATTGGAGGGAGTTTTCTATATTTTGATTAGCTTAAGTGAGGGCATGGGCCACTGTATATTTTACTAGAGAACAGAGATTGGACCTACATCTGCCCCGCTTCGATGGAGTGGTTTAAAAGCAATACTCCGAATCATCATGTAAACCACATAAAACCATGCTAGCTAGGTAAATAGGCATGCATATAGCATAATGAGCTAGGTTACAACTTACATGCACTTCTACAAAAAGAGTCATAACAGATGGTTTGGAACTGTCATCACAGACGATTTTTTGAACCGTTTGAATTTATACGTCAATGATAATCGGAGATATCACTGATGGTTTGTGAGCCTTCTGTGATAAATGTACAACACAGACGGTTTATAACTAAAACCGTCTGTGAAGAGCACTATCAAAGACGGCTCGAACAAAAAACCGTCTATGATATTCACACACCACAGACGGTATACCACAAAATCATTTGTGATAGTTCATATTATATATAAATTTTTCTGTTTTTTGGCTAGTCTTAAGAAATGTTATCTATGCCATTTGAAAACAAACAAATACAGCGGCACATTCCATTGAAATCCACCATTACAGTATCACAAGATGATAAGCAGGTTACCCATCTAACATAGTAATAACATGCTAAGAACACATCCTAATTCTACGAACCCATGGCGAAAACATAGAAGGAGAGATCCTAGCAGCGTGTGAGCTGGATGTCCTTGACGCCAACTTGAGCACCGTTTTAGTAGCTAGCTGCTTCCGGGCTGCCTTGCAATATAGGAGAGGCGGTGGTAGCGTCACCTTTATGTCACGACGGTGAGATCGCACAAGACACTCTTACAACATTTACAAAAAGAGTATGTTGTGCAGTCAACCATGGTATCACAACGGAGGCACTAGCTCACGGCGGTAGTCGGCGTCGTCGAGGAACAAGTTAGGAGTGGATGAGCTAGCTAGGAGCAGTTGGTAGAACTCACGCATCTCGGAGTGAAATGGAGAGGTGGAGTAATTAATAAGCGGCAAGAGGTGAGAGGAATCGGTGCCTGCCGTTCGATGCGGAGAGAATGGACAGGTGAGATTAAAATCTTAGAGGAGATGTCACAAATCGGTGTCGTAATATTATTAGAGACGGTTTGTTATACGAACCGTTTGTGATAATGCACATATCACAGACTGTTCTTATAAATAAACGTCTGTGAATTATCACAGACGGTTATTAATACGAACCGTCTGTGATGTCTTACATTATCACAGACAGTTCGTATAATAATTCGTCTCTGATATTTTCATAGACGGTTATTAATAAGAATCATCTGTGATGTCCTGTTTTATCATAAACGGTTCGTATAAATAACCGTCGGTGAAAATATCACAGACGATTGTTAGTATGAACCGTCGGTGAAAATATCACAGACGGTTGTTAGTATGAATCGTCTGTGATAGTTGTAATATAGATGGTTTATAGGAACTATTTGTGATATAGTCGTTCAGTATAGCCTCTTTTGTAGTAGTGATGCTATACTAAGCTAGTGCTGGTGGTGCAAAAGTAGCTACAGGCAGTAGTAACCAATAATTAGCCATTTCCCCAAAGATCCAAGTAATTGTACTGCATGCTACAGGATGAAGATAGATTACTGGTCAGAAACCAGCAGTTCTTTCACGGCATGAGCTCAGTATTACCATTCAGGCATTCACCAGATGACCAGACACTCCCAGTTACGGTTGAGACCAAGTACTGCATGCCCACGCTATCTCGTCTCCCTACTGCTTTGGATTCCATGCATGCATAGGTACCTAGGTCACACGTGTAACATACAAGTCATGGCAGCCATGACTTGCATTTGTATATGCACGTAGCTAAGAAGCTCTGCACCCAGGGGCCAGGGATGGAGCCAGACAACAACTTGCAAATTAAAAAAAGAGTGCGATCTAATCTCGCTCCTTTGCACAGAAAAGATAATCTAATCACAACCTTTGCTAAGCAACTTCTTGGAAAGAGGTGAGGTTGCCTACTGTGATTAGAGAAAACTCGTTGTTTGGTTTTTCCCAGGGTAGGTTAGTTAAGCAGCTACCAAGTTGGTCCTCTCTGTTACTAGTTCATGCTGGGTGACAGGAATTAATTAGGGATTTAGGATCTTTAACCACATGTTTGACTACAGTAGGCTTAGGTTTCTAACATTTGTAGCTTTGTCATAGACGAGTTCATAGCTTTGTTTTTTCCTAATGGAGTGATATGCATAGATAAATTAGACCTGCAGTGTTTGTCTAGGGAATCCTACCCTGCATCTCTATAATAATGGTGTCAAATTTGTTAACAAACACAGAACTGTTTGCCTTCTTGATTTTCTTTGGCTCTTTTTGTTGTTCTCTTCCATTTTGTACTGACCTGCTAGTTTTTTATCAGCTATAGAAGTGGTTCTACCATCATCATTTATTAACAGTCAATGGGGATCTTCCTTTTCTCTTATGATAAGTTGATGAAGAATTTTCTTGAGTCCGAAATTTGGAAATGGATATATCGTCCTAACCGCCCAAAATAAATGATAAACTCTCCTAGAAACACAAGCAAGGATATGAAATGATTCCATATTTGCATCCAAAACAAATGCACGAGCTACGGATTTTGCTGCATCAACTGAATGGAAAATGATTGCTTACTTGACAGGAATAATTGGGTGGCCACATAAGTACATATGCCTGGACCATGCACTGTTGTGACTGTTTTCCTGCGCTTCGTATAGGGAATTGGATTCAATTCATCAGTTGGGACCTTGGATGAAGCTTTTTAGTGCTGCTCACCTGAAAGAACCATCAGTGCACACGAGCAACGCATCAATGCTGCAGTTTAGGTTGTTCTGATCATAAGGATTAAAGAAAGGGAGGAATAATACTTCATGTGTTACAGTATCGACGGCAAGTAACATTTCTTCAAGTGTGCAATGTGCTAATATTAATCTTAAAACGTTTACAGTAACATAGCTTACGCTAGGAAGAATAGTTGTAGTCAAATCCGCTTGTTATGCATTTGCAGCCTCACATACACAGTACTAATGCAACCCCCAGCTTCTAAAAAAGCAAGCGACAATGATTTAGTGATATGAGAAACGAAAAAAGATATATACAGCCCCAGCTGTAGCTTTATTATACACAGGTATTGCTTAGACAAAATACTAAATATCTGGCGTACTTTGTTAACTATTCTGCAGTTACTCAAGATGAATATGCATATCTCAACAATGAATTCTTACAAAAAAAAAACCAAATAAATCATTCGAAGATTTAATTGCATTACTGTATGCAAAAGACCATACATAGTATGGCAGTAAATATTTCAATGATCAATGGAGTGTGTTGAAGACCTTACATTGTAAATCTAATGTAGAATTTCTTCACATTATAAATATGCAGGATTGTGTCAAACCCATATTTGTTCAACTGAAAGAACTTCAGGTGGTTTTAGGAACTGTACAGTATATAGACCACAGCCTTTTCAATTGGACAGAGAGCCTTTAAAAAAATTGGAGAGATAGTAGGGTTAGATTCTCCACTTACCTTTACATACACACTCATGAAGGGTTGCAGACTTGCACTGGAAATTTCCTGCTATAAACCCTAAATCTTTCAACAAGAAGAAAAGGGAAAAGTGGAAGTAGGGATGTAAAGTTAATACAGGCGAATGCAGATTGCAGAGTACTATGCTACACATGGTTGGCATGATTACATCGGGGACAAACCATACAAAGCCTTCTTTTACACTGAAAAATCGTAGTACGTCTCAAAGATGTACAGATATTGTGCTCACTCACAGAAGCCCAAAAGGAAAAGAAAAGGAACAACACATCCAAGAGCCGCAAAAATAGTAGTATGCCTTTATTAACATACTGTTTCTCTTACAGTAAAGCATACATATCCTACTAAATACATCAACACACAATACCAAACTGAATTGAACACTGGTGTGTTGGACAAATTAGATTGAGAAAAAAAAATTTATGAAGTTTGGTTGCCGAAATCTTTCTCCCTGAACTGTGCATTTACTCATATTTATTCCATTAGGTTACTAGGCAGCATCTGATATCATTGCTAAAGTAGAGGGCATTAAAATTTCAAGTATAAGCTCCAAGGTATATCTAAATTTGGCAGTTTCAAGATATAGTGGTCCACTGGTACAGGAACTAAAGAACTGCAAAATTATATCCTTTTCCTGATGCTAACAAACAATAGTTGGGGAATCATACCCCAACTGCAAAAAAAAAAAAAAAACCCTCAATGATGTGGATTTTTAATATGCTAACGAATTCAAATTCTGCAGTTCTTCAAGTATTAGATGACCATAGTGAAATCACCTTTCTCTTCGAAAAATAATCGGGGTCACATTGCGTTTGCTGTAACTAGACTTCTGAATTTCTTTCAGGAAGTACACTACAATATAAAGGGTATACAAACATTTCCATGTATCTAAGAGAAACATGTGGGGAAATTATCAAAGGCTATTGTGTTGTGTAAAATATCTACTAGTTTGAGATTTTAGACCAACAAAGGGTGGTCGTAAATTTAACATGTTCAGCAAGTATGTCCCAAAGGCTATTCTGCTAGATCACTTGTATGACAAGCATGTTCCCTAACCCCCTATGTTCCAGCTGCATACTCCTAAGAGATTTTCATCATCCAGGCATGTACTAGTAGTGTTTGGTGACACTTCATGATACGCCACTGAAGAATAAGTGTGGTTGGTGCATGGCTTATCTTTTACAACACCTTTCATGCATTTCATCTCATGCACTCATATAGGGCTCAGTATGCGAGTCCATGCCGTAGTGGGACCAGCCTGGCTTTTCAAAGCGGCTTGAATTAGTGTATAAAACATACAATGTAATGGTAAAAATGCACATCTCCTGAAAAATACATAGCAACATTTGCCATCAGCACCGATTTCTTATTTCATATCAACTTATTCAACAATGAATATGGTTCCCACTAGGGGCTTGATCTACTGTTTCTGTAAAACAAATGCATGCATAATAGAGACCAAATAGGAAAAAGAAGAACTATAGGACAGTCACAACTCACGAGTCACAACCCTCATGGAAAGTTTAAACATCCCAGGATTTTGGAAGCTCCTCTCATGCCACTAAGGACTGCTCCTTCCACACTTGGACTGTCATGAACCGGGGTAAACGCCAGAAGATGGCCGGATGGCGTTGGCGTAGAACGAGAGGGAGAGAGACTAGGGATTTAGACTAGAAAGACTTGATATTATTCTGCTTGATTACAATAGCATGCGGTAGCCTCCTTATATAGATGGCTCCCCCCTAACAGATCGAATCTAATTCCAATCCTATCTCTAATAATATGGAAACTCATATCATATTTCTAACTCTATCTCTAACATAAGGAAACTAATCTCTAACTCAAATAGAAACCAATCTCTAATTCCTAATAATAACTCGACTGGGCCTTGGGCCCAAAGCCCACACCCCTGACACTACACCCCTCTCGGACATGCAGCTCGTCCTCGAGCTGCTAGGCGGCGGTCATGGCATCAACGGAAGACCTCCGACGCCGATGGAGAAAACGAACGGTGGCGAAGTCCTGCAGCGGATGGAGACAGCTGGCCCGATCCGAGCGGAACAGGGCTAGACGAAGTGTAGCGCCTATAATGCCTGCAAATTTTTTCTAATTTTTTTTTCTTTTTCTCTCTTTTTTTTTAATTTTTTCGATATTTTTTGAAAAGTTTTTTGTTTGTTTGTTTGTTTTTTTTGGGTCTTCAGCCGTCGGTCAGTTTTAAAACCGACCACAACTCCCGAACGTGCTAGGGCCGGTCGGTGCGTCCCGTGGGCGAGAGCGGCGCTAGCAGAAGCAGAGGAGGCGGCGCTGGCGGAAGCGGCAGCTGACTGAGCATCCGGGCGGAGCAGCAGGCGGAGCGGGCGGCCAGAGGAGCGACGGCCTTGCGGAGCGGCGACGACACGGTGGAGGTGGCCCGGGCGGAGGAGGATCTGGAGCGGCGGCGGTCGGCGGAGTAGCCTCCAGCGGAGCGGCGGCCTGCGAAGCTGCGACAGCCACCGATGGAACGACCGGCGGAGCGGCAGCCGACACGGGCGGCCGGCGGAGCGGCTGCAGCGATGGCTCGGGCGGAGGCGGAAGCCACGGTGGAGCGGGCGGCCGGCGTAACGGCGGCCTGCGGATGCGGCCCGGGCGGCGGCACGGGCGGAGACGGATCGGCGGCTGCGACACGGTCGGAGAAAGCCCGGGCGGCGGCGGCTCGCATGGAGCCAGGCGGCGAAGGCGGCCCGCGACCGGTGGCCAGCGGAGCGGCCGACTGTAGCGACCGCTCTGGCGGATGCGGCCCGAGCAGCGGCGGATCTGGAGCAGTGGTCGTCCGGGTTCGGCGACGGCGGAGCGGCTGCGACGCGGCGGAGGTGGCCTGGGCGGCTGTAACCCAGGCGGCGGCGCGGGTGGAGACCCTCCGGGCGACGGCGGCGGTGTGGGAGGAGACGGCCCGGGCGACGGCGAGAAGGCCGAGCGGCTGCCGCCATCTGCACGCGCAAGTGGCTGGGGCTGCGAACCCTAATTCGCCGGTCAGACCGCTGCTCTCCTCTCGGTCTGACCGCCACACTCCTCCTGGTCTGACCGCCGGAGTAATCTTCTTCCCCGTTCTTCAACACGGCTCGGCTGGACGCGCCCTCGCCGTGGCTGGTGATCTCAGCGACGGGGGCAAGGACAACCTCGTTCCCCTCGTCGCTAACAGCCGATAGATCGACGTCAGCCATCAGATGCAGACTGGGTGCGGGAGGAAGTTTACTGGAGGAGGCTTCGTCGAGATCTGGCGATGCTTCGATCTCTTTCTTTTCTGTGATTTCTCCCCCACCTCCTGTTGTGTCATGATGCGCCTCGCGCACTTGTTGTTTCGCCTTCTCCCGCTCC
This sequence comes from Dendrocalamus latiflorus, assembly GCA_017311315.1. Taxonomy (NCBI): domain Eukaryota; kingdom Viridiplantae; phylum Streptophyta; class Magnoliopsida; order Poales; family Poaceae; genus Dendrocalamus; species Dendrocalamus latiflorus. Next base: position 3,939,992 of record CM029611.1, read on the forward strand.
TTCAAGTGCTTCTCGAAGACGGCATGCATGTTAAGGAGGAAGTCCGCCCACTTTTTGTCGGTGCTGGCCGTCTTATCAGCGCTAGCTTTTATTATGGCCATTGACTCAGCAAGAGGACGAATCGCAGGAACCATGGTAGCAGAAGTCGTGGGAAGGGATCGACTGCTCTGATACCAAGTTGTCATGAACCGGGGTAAACGCCACCAAGAAGATGGCCGGATGGCGTCGGCGTAGAACGAGAGGGGGAGAGACTAGGGATTTAGACTAGAAAGACTTGATATTATTCTGCTTGATTACAATAGCATGCGGTAGCCTCCTTATATAGATGGCTCCCTCCTAACAGATCGAATCTAATTCCAATCCTATCTCTAATAATATGAAAACTCATATCATATCTCTAACTCTATCTCTAACATAAGGAAACTAATCTCTAACTCAAATAGAAACCAATCTCTAATTCCTAATAATAACCTGACTGGGCCTTGGGCCCAAAGCCCACACCCCTGACATGGACTTGCGCAAAAATCTCCACAGATCGCCAATTTCATTCTCTTGTCCCAGACACACTTATCATCTCCACCTATAGCAATGGCTGGGAAAGTGCTACCCCTGCAATTTTATTTATTAACAAATACAATATGGAGGAGGTATGTTATTTCTTTAAATACACTTAACACGATTTAACCTAGAAGAGGTGGACGAGAATACCGACCATCTGTGAGCTTTCATAAAAATTGGATGTGGAATGTTCAGTCCTGTAGCCTGAAACTCTTTGAACAATTCCTCTGCCACCTTAGCAAGGGAATCTGCTGAAGGTTTCCGGGGACCAATATTGCTTATTACCTTGGAAGCATACTCAGTTGTCGAATGCAACACCCAAGATTGACTGGATACAAAGAAGTAGATTTAATGAAATCAGATCGCATCACACCAAAAAATGGTAATTGTGAAGTGTATACCTGTTAGGAGGTACACAAGCCCGTCCTGGCTTACTACTATCACAAAACACCCAGCTTAGAGAATCAGAATTATTGAAAGAGAAACCTTGAAAAGGTATCTGATTAAAATATCATGAGGCAGAGGAATAAACTGATGAATGAAAATTACTAAAAATATAATGAACTATGGAACAACTTCAGGAACCACCAACCATTATGTATAGCCAACTTGTTAAGTTGATAGTTTGTAGAGATAATAAGGGAAATTGAAGATTCTTGTAATGCTATACTATTTTGGCATAAACAGTATGTTAGGGTGGAAGATAATGCCAGGATGGCTCAAGTCGCCCTCACGCTAGAGGCTTTGACCTGCGGCTAGCTGGTTAGAAAAACTCTTAATCTTTATTGATTTCTTCCGAATAGCACTCATGACCTTCATATATCAGGCAACTAACTCAAGAAAAGAAAACATATCATATTTAAGGAAGAGATAGCAAACTATCCTAACAATAATACTCTAAAGAAGGTAACTAATCAGAGGTCTTATCTCTTGTCAAACCAAGTTGGACTCCTGATCAGGTTTGGCTGACCCTGCTATTTCTCCTGCCGCCGAACTATCCTCTAGACGTCGACGCCGCTGATAAGTCCGGCCCACAATGGCGTCCACAACATAGTACCTATAAGGCTCTGCCTAGTGGTTCCATGTCTCTAAATACATTTGCAACTGAAGTTTTATTCAACTTGACACAATATCATGGCATATATATGCATAGCTACAAGTTTGAATTGACTGCTTCTACAAAATTGTCTGGTAATCTTGAATCTTGATGTCATCCTAAAGTTGATAAGTGGAATAATCAGAAAAGGGAAGTGGGGAACAGTGATGCTTTAGAGCTATATAAAATGAATACCATTGCAGACTGCTCATACCATAGACAAAGGCTCTGAGAATGCTAACATCAGAGCAAAACAGGGGCAAACTGGGATATCTTGAACCTTTGTTGACAATTGTGGAAATATTGACAAATCTGACAAAACATTAAAAAAGCAATCATCAAGACATCCAACCCAGACATCTGTCTAAAAAATGCTGCTCAGTAATTAGTAACAATAGTGCAAGTTAGCATCAACAGCTAAGTGAACTCTTTTATTCAAAAATGGAGTTTCTTTTATGGTACCGATATTGTACCCTTCCTAATATTTTTTTATGAAAACAAGGTAGCCAAAACAAACGGAAAAAAAAAAGAAATGAACTTCTGTAGAAGCAGAGGGATACGACTTCATAGTTCATACAGATTATCACTATACTTTGATAGTTTGACATGTCTGCCATAAACATTCCATGACTTCAATGCAAAATAGATGCAAATATCAACCAATGACATGATAAGAAACTCGTTTCTAGTAAATAAGAGCTCCTTTTCTAATTAAAGATAGCGATAGCCATCCTGATTAATATAACTTGTCAGAAAATTAGAAGATCGACTTCTTAAAAAAGAGAACGAAAAGACAGACAACAACCCAGCAGTTGAAATTTGTGTAGTGGTAGTGCACATTATGAAGACAATGGAATAGGACAAACCTGGATCTTGGTGGCTTTCCAGTTAACCCAGAGAATCTTGGTGATGATATGTTCTTATCTGTTGCTACAGCATAATCAAAATTCCCAAGATCTTTGCCATACAAGCTAGCCAGTGACCATGAACTCTTATCTTGAAGCCAATTCATCTTCCCAACGGTGACACCAAATTTGGCCATCACACCTAGCGCAAGAGACAGCACGTATTTGCATCAAAAAAATTGTTTGCTTTCTCTGAGTACCAAAGAATCATAATACTCTGTAGTAAGCCTAACCATCCTCTAGACAGTGATTTGCATATTGAGTTCATGCTCGGTACTCCCACATATTTCTTAGTAGGGTCCTCCTGTTAGAATATATCCCGAGGGAGGTAATATTAGTAAATAGAAAGTGCCATTTCAAGCATGCAGCGATATCAGCATATATCATGTTAAGCTACTCCATCTCCATCATTTGATAAGGATCAGGAAAACCATCATAGACATCCCGGATGAACAGTTCGGGATATACAAGTATCGAAAGTTTGGTAGAGATCTACTCTATTAAATTTCTAAATTGCAGATTATATGCAGCCATGACCAGATTTGGCTGCCAAAAGTTGGTTGAGACGTTGAATATTTTAGGTTCTAACTGCTACATTCCCAATTTCAATTACGGGATTCGCGTGGTAAAATCTACCAAGTGCTTTGGGCTATCCCAATTCCACGGTCATCTTATCACAAGATACGTAGTATGCTCAAAGCCTCAAACTAATCAGGGTTGGGTTTCGAAGCTTAGAACCTTCTCGGAATCCATGAATTTTCCGGTCTCCCGATCGAAGCACGCAAACATGGCCTTCCACTCGGTGACGAGCCCCCGCGCCTCCCACCCGCTCACGACCCGGGCAACCTCGTCGTTGCTCACGGTGAAGTAGGGCGCGTCATGGTCGAAGCGCAGCTCCGTGCTGTCCTCCACCTCCCTGCGAGCACCCTCCCACCACCCCTCCCCAATCGGAAATTCAGAGCCGAAAAGCAACACCCAGTAAATCGGTCCAGTACCTCCGCTGCGCCATGCGGCCGCCGGCGCCGCGGCCGGAGTCGAAGAGCGTCACGGCCACCCCGCGCGCGGCGGCGAGGAGCGACGAGCACACGGTGCCCTTGACTACAATCGGGGAAACGAACGCGTCAGTTCGAACGGAACGATCGAATCAGGGGCAGTGTGGTCAGTTTGGGCTAAGGGGTTGGGTTGCTTACTTCCGCCTCCGATGACGGCGACGTTGGCAGCGGCGGCGCTCATGGTTGGATGCTTCCCGGCGAGGCACACCACCGTGCCACACACGGGGAGTGGAGTGGTGTGTGGCACGGTGGTGTGCGGCCGTAGCGGGAGGTTTGCGCGCGGTGGGGGAGGTTGGCCGTTGCAGAGCGGACGTGGCGCCTTACGGACCCTTCACAATCCTGGGCTCCTTTCGGGCCGGGCCGAGCGTGTGATGGTTCGGCCCATTACTCCTCTCTGTTCTTTCTTCTTTCGACGTTCTTTTTAACAGACAATGAAAACAATTTACATGACTCGTTGGCATTAGCTCAAGGAGTTGTTCTACAGATGTACATTTACAAATTTTAAGTATGTGTCTCCTGCTGTTTTCATATACCATAATTTCTTGAGACAACTTTGAATATGCAAAGCTTATTGAAACAGTTGAGCGATAAGAGCAGAGATACTTGATGTCTTCAGAATGTTACTATCTTCTAGGTGAATTAGAAGATAGACAAACATCCTTCAGCGTTTGCTTCTGGGTTTCTATTGGAATGCCCAATTAACCTTGGCATGTGGACATGTAAGAGACAGTACGCTTGAGCTTCCAAGAATCAAAAGCATTGAATTGTTGATTTTGATCCATTCAGTCATGTCAACATCAGAGCAATGAAGGAATTTTGCAGCAAGAAGATATTCAAGAAAAAAAAAAGAAATCTGATAATTTTTTTAAGCTAAAAATTGTTTTGCGCCCTAGTAAAAAAATATTGCAATTTTTTTTTGACAAAACAAAACCTAGAATTCAAGTCTATCCTTAGGCCCAATCCACCAGTATGAACAATAGCCTGTCCTCCTTGGAATAGGTGTGGCGTCACACGGACCGTGCAATTCTGGGCTCTTTCCAAACCAGGCCGGGCCGCACAGTAAACGTCTGACTTGATTCTACCCCGACTCATGTTATTAGCCATAGTTAATTCCACCTCAGTTACCGAAATAGAATTAACTGCGTACCTTCACCTATAAAAACCATGGGATTCATGGCTCCTCCGCCCCAACACCAGGAAACGAAGCTAGCCACTCAAGCCAGTCGTGTAGCCGCCACCAGAACCCGACCATCCCAAACACGACCACAGCCAAACCGCGGGGGAGAAAAAACAATGGCGAAGCTCGCCGCCCTCGCGACCCTCCTACTCGTCGCCGCCGCGGCCATCTCGTCCGTCCAAGGCGGCCGCGCTCTGGAGGGAAGCACCGTGGGCCACCTGATCGTACCCTTGGCGCCGGTGGCCGAGGCCCCCTCGTCCACCACGTTGGTGGGTGTCGCCGCTCTCGGCGACCTCGACGTGCCGACGCTCGAAGAGGAGGCGGCGGGTGGCCCTGCCGTGGCGACGTACCGTGGCGCCGACTGCGCCGACAAAGTGCCGGTGTTTGGTCCGTAGATCGATGACGGACGGATCGATCGATGTCGCCTGGCATACTGCAGTTCAACTGTCACGTCCAGTAAAACATGCATGCATTGCTTTTCTCAAGTGCGTCAAGGATGTAAACGACCTTCAAATATTGAGTATTACCTGAATAATGAAGTGTGTTATATATTGTTAAATTCTTTTAAACTAGTACGTGTTTTATTCTCAACTTCTTGGTTTTGATCAACCTCAAATGAGACAGATGAGAATTAGCCTTAAAATATAAGAATGATATGTACAATATAGCGAGACACTGGCTATAGAATAGGAGAATGAGAACAACATGTAAGTCACTAGATTTAATCTAAATGGCTCTGATCAATCACCAGAAGCCATATACACACTTGTTAAAAAGACCTCCGAATTATTCGGTTATTTCACTTTCCTCTCATGCCATCTCACCTTTTTTAAGGTAAATTTGGCTACAGGGCACTAATATTTTGTGGCATTTGTTCTAGGATATCCGTTTTTTGTATCTTTACTGAAACATACTGCTTAATCTTGGCTATTTGCTGAAACACACTCTTTTTTCTTTTTTTTCCCTAAGTCAAAGCACCTATAAGGGCCTAACCTCTGGTTTCATTAAAGCACAAACAATACAGGGTGATAACTTTTACAAAGAAGACCAACAAGAAAATGAAGATTACAGCATAGCCTCTGCAAGCCCGGAGACCCCGAATCTTCTTGAGTTCGTCGTCAAGACGATGATGCTGGATGAGGTCGGCGACGACCTTGTGCAAAGCTCGCCGGGTCATCTCACCTTGAACACCATCTTAATCTATGCTATTTATAGTTGATCTAACAAACATCTCAGAAAATAATAAAAAAGAGTTGATCCAGCTAATGGGATTTTACTAGAGGTAACTCCATTAGAGGTGGGAAACGATAACAGATAATCCATTTTATCTGATATTTGTAGCTGAGAAAGTACGAATGGGTAAGCAAAATCCGTATTCGAAAAATTCGTATTCATATTTGCATTCGAGAATATTCATATTCGAGACTATTCGATTTGTATTCGATCTGTTTCCGAAACACGGGAAATACCCGAACAAATGTTGTGATTTAAATTTTGAATTTAGGTGGTTTAAAACCGATAACTGTTCCGGTAACCGGTTAAAAACCGGCAAAACCGCTAGGAATTTGTTCTACCGAGATTTGTTACAGATGTTGTAGGAGGATATTTATATTTGATCGAATTAAGTATATATTCGATTCGAATTCATATCCGTTACGATATTCAATTCGTATTCGAGAATATTTAAATTCTTATTTGTATTTAAGACTTTTCGTATTCATGACTCGGCCCATTACTCCTCTTGTTCTTTCTTATTTAGATGTCCTTTTTAACTGAAAGCCCTACAGTACTACATACACATATATTGTACGTTCTTGTTCAAATACTTCATCCGTTCAAGTTTATAAGACGTATTTTCTCCTGATACATAGATTAAGAAGACAGTAAAAATGACTAGATTACTCCTAATTATTATGTCTACATACTACATTCAATGCACGTATGTAGATAATAGCCAAGTAAAGATGCATATTTACTATAGGTATAAAGTGAATATCATACTAATTTTACATTAAAATATAAAATATATCTTATATTTATTGATAAAAGATATGTCATATAAACTTAGACTGACAAAGTAAAAATCTTCTCCTTACATGCGGTACGTTTTCACTACAAGTAATTTCATTTTAACTCTGCGTTAATGCCACCGCAGTTACCGACACCAAAAAATCTGCACCATTACACCCACCCTTCCCCCCCCAGTTAGGCAGCTACTAGTATAAGGTCACTCTCAGTGGAGGTTTCATGTCCCAGTTTCCAACACACCCATATTTTGGAAACAGTGCAGAAGAGTTTCATCCCCATGAAACTCTCTCTACTTCCATGAAACTTTTATTATCTCTCTCTTCATCAATACAATGCCATGTCAGCGTATTTAATGCCCATGAAACTCCATAAAACCCCCACTGAGACTGGCCTAAAAACTCACGCCTCCAATCTCAATACCACGAAGCCTGCAGTCTCAACACAAACTCACGAACACAAGGCACAAGCACAACCAAGTTTAGTTTCCACAGTCCAGCAATGGCTCGGCTCGCCGTCCTCGCGACCCTCCTCCTCGTCGCCGCGGCGACCATCTCGTCCGCACATGCCGTTCGCACTGATCTGGAGGCCGGTAGGAGCATGGATCCACGCGTGATGATCATACCCTCCTCGCCGGTGGCCGAGTCTCCCTCATCCAGCGACTTCGACGTCCCAGTGTTTGAAGAAACGGCGAGTGGCCCTGCGACGGCGTCGTACCGTCGTGGAGCCGACTGCGACGAGAAAGTCCCGGTCTTTGGGCCGTAGATGCATGCTGTCATAAGTTTATTGCAGTTTACTTATCGTGTGACTTGCGAGCGTGTCAACAGTCCATGTAAACGGCCTTCGGATTATTATGCCTGAATAATGAAATGCATTCTGGTAGTCCCATCCTAATCACTTCGTATCAGAGTTTTTGTTTAATTTGATTGCTGGTGTTTTGCTCTGGTGAACCCAGTTTCTTTTGTTCTGACGTTGGGTCAGGTTGTAAGAGACACTGTTAAATTTGCTTGCAACATAAGCAGGCTGATCCTTTATAATAAAAAATACTAGTGTTTTGTTTCGATATTCTCGAGCACTCCATGATTTATCGATATGGATCTCTAACAAGATATTGCAATCACAGACATCCTTCTTCATGCATGGTTTCATTGGTGCACAATCCAACTAAGTCAAGCTCATCTTTTTTTTTCTCGAACAATTAAACCTATTTGGCTATTTCCAATCACAGACCTCCTTCTTCATGCATGATTTCTACAAAATGCTTGCGACCAAACAATTCTGTAGATGCCTTCTGAGGTCCTTTTGGCATGCTCAATTAACCTTGGCGAGTGGATGTCACGGCGGTTGTCGGCGAAATCAGCGTGGCCGATGTTCGAAGAAGCGGCGGCGGGTGGCCCTGCCGTGGCGTCGTACCGTGGAACGGACTGCGCCCACAAAGTGCCGGTGTTCGGGCCGTAGATGATGATGGATCGACGTCGATCGCCACGAGTTTTTATATACTACAGTTCAATTGTCACTTCCAGTAAAACATGCATTGCTTTGTCAAGTGCGAAAGATCATGTAAACGGCCTTCAAGTGTTGAGCATTATCTGAATAATGAAGTGTTATATAATTGGCTAATGTTGCCTCCTAGTCCTAGCTAATCCCTTTGAACAAGTACGTGTTTTATTCTGAAAGTGTTGGCTTTGTTGGACGTCGAACCTAAGACATAAGAAAAGTTATTAAAATATATACTTTTTTATTTTTGCGAACACGCAAAAGATTTCCGTGTTGATTCATTAGGAAGGGAAAACCACAGTGATACAAAGTTTCATACAAGGGTTCAACACCACCCAGTGGCTAGTACAAGGCCGCAATTAGCTTATGTTACAAAAAATTCCATCCGACCGTGACGACAGGGTGTTCTTTTGTGTTGCGGTTGATTGTTTTTATATACACTTTTTGATATAGTAGTAGACAGCGAAAATGCTGACTCGGATGGCACACAGTTTTGGGTTCGGAAAGCCGTTTAGACAATCTGTTTCAAAAATGCTATCCTAATGTGATATTTGGTTTTTGTACTTTTAGAGAAGCTAAAAATAGAAACTAAAAGCCAAAAAACCAGACCCGTTGACTAGAAATGCTCTAAGGTCGTATCAAACCAACACCGAATCTGGCTGGGAAGCTCGACGTCCACCTCCCCCTTTGTCGTTGATGCCAGCGGCTAGATCTGAGCAACAAGGTGGACAACAGGCGGTGGCTAGATTTGAGCGATGAGGTGGAGGATTGGAGATGCTTGAATCTGGATTACCCGGCGAGGTTGACAGAGGAGGTAGCAGCTACGATTTGGTGAAAGTTTGCCGGAGATGAAAAGAAGATGAGGCACTCGGGAAGGTGACACGACTTGGGGAAAGGAGTGTTAGGTTTTCTTTTTTTAAAACTCTAGATTCATTGTGTAGAGGTTTTTTGGTCTATCCTTTATTTTTCTGTCTTATTCGTGGTGCCGCTCACAATCGCATTCTAAGGCTAGAGGGTAAAACCTATTTATAGACTTCACTTTCAGGTGTTACAAAGCGACCAACTTGTTTTCTGATACACCGTAGGACTCTTGAATCATGTTACCAACCACGATCAGACATACCAGTTTTATGAGTCTAAAATATATTAGTCCCTAGCACATATGTGTGAGTCATAAGCCATTATCAGATTGTTTTTTAGATCAATTCCAATCTGATTATGTAGGTCAACAGCCTGAAGAGCCAATCCTGCAAAACAAATCCAGCTATTCTGCCCTGTGTTGTACCTGAATTAAACATATGCATGCGCATTAAATTTCAGTAGACTCGATCTCAATAAATATGTTTACCAAATTCCAGCACAGCCGTTCTCGGCACCTCGAGTATTAGTTCCTCGAGTTAAATTTCGCATCAAAATATTCTCTATCACTTACATCAATAATATGAATAATTCCACATTGAGTTAAAAAATAATAACTAATAAATATTAAAAGCCACGTGAAAATTCTAACAAGAAGGAAGAAGGTGGAAGGGCAAAATAGTCCAAAAAGTTGCATACTGCTAATTTAACATGGCGGCAAGTGCGAGTGGTATTTGCAAGTGGCAAGAAAAGAGTGCTTCGAGAGCAATTTTCTCTATATACAATAGGAGAATGAGAAACACAATATATGCCAATTTTCTCTAAACGGAGCCATATACACGCACTTGTTAAAGGGCACCGAATTATTCCACTTTCTCTTATGCCATCTCCTCGGTTGATAGGATGTGTCGATGTACACCCTCACCATACAGTACAGGTTTGAATCTTTTTCGGCTCGAATTTAGACACATGTGTTCTTTTTAATGAAAAATACCTAGTCTCTTACGAGTATTCTTGCCCCCCCCCCCCCACCATCTCACCTTGACACCGTCTTAATCTATGTTACTCCATTCAAAGCTGATCTAGCAACCCGATTCGCTCACATAGCTGACGAATGGTAGGATAGCTAAACTTCTAAACTTCAATAGAAAAGTAAAAGAAAAAATTGACAAGTCCCAATCTTATGTTTGGGCCAATGAAAAGAAACCAAAACCAAATAGAGAGGCCCGGTAGAAATAACCTGCTCAACCCAAGCGAAACACATATACTAGGCTATCATCCTATTTCCATCTCCTCCGTTCATTACCCGAAAAACCCTCGTAGAGACTTTTTCTAGAGGCATTTTTTTGAGACACTTGCCAACTCTCTAAAGGCGTTTTTTATGTGGTTGATGTGTATTTAAAAAACTAAATATAAACATTGCAATATAGGGTTTGTGTTGTAGGGATTTGCGCTCCAAAGTTCCATTTGCATACTCCTTTTGTTTTCTTTCGATTTTTTTAACTGAAAGTCATACATCCTGTACGTTTTTACTAGGCGTAACTTCATTTTAACTCCTGCGTTAATGCCTAAGCAGTTACTGACACCAAATTACCTGCACGGTTACACCCAACTTCCCCTCCCAGCTAGGCAGCTACTATTATTACTAAGTATAAAAACCACCCATGCCTCCAGTCTCAACACCACGAAGCCTGCAGTCTCAACACATACGACACACAAGGCACAAACACAACCAAGTTTAGTTTCCACAGTTCAGCAATGGCTCGGTTCGCCGTCTTCGCGACCCTCCTCCTCGTCGCCGCGGCGACCATCTCGTCCGCACACGCCGTCCGCACTCTGGAGGCCGGTAGGAGCGTGGATCCACGCGTGATCATACCCGCCTCGCCGGTGGCCGAGCCTCTCTCAGCCAGCGACTTCGACGTCCCAGAGTTTGAAGAAGCGGCGAGTGGCCCTGCGACGGCGTCGTACCGTCGTGGAGCAGACTGCGACGAGAAAGCCCCGGTCTTTGGGCCGTAGATGCATGCTGTCATAAGTTTATTGCAGTTTACTTATCGTGTGACTTGCGAGCGTGTCAAACCGTCCATGTAAACGGCCTTCGGATTATTATGCCTGAATAATGAAATGCATTCTGGTAGTACCAACCTAATCACTTCGTATCAGCGTTTTTGTTTAATTTGATTGCTGGTGTTTTGCTCTGGTGAACCCAGTTTCTTTTGTTCTGACGTTGAATCAGGTTGTAAGAGACACTGTTAAATTTGCTTGCAACATAAGCAAGCTGAACCTTCATAAATAAATTACTTGTGTTTTTGTTTTTGATATTCTCGAGCACTCCATGATTTTCGATATGGACTCAGTACATTTTTACTACAATCTTCCTGTTAACCCCACTTTAAAAGAACGCACCGTTTAAAAGCTAGTTACTGTAGACAGTATAAGTATAAACCGGCTGAAAATCGAAAAGAACTCAGCCTTTAAGTCATAGTACTTGTGAGATATACTTTCTTTTCTCTTTTACTAAATGCATAAATCTATTTATTACTAAAAATTGATGGCAAATCTTTTAAAATTGTTAATAAAAAAGAGAAATATGCTAGAAACCTATTTATTATTAAAAGTCCCTTTAAGTCATAGTACTTGTGAGATATACTTTCTTTTCTCTTTTTACTAAATGCATAAATCTATTTATTACTAAAAATTGATGGCAAATCTTTTAAAGTTGTTAAGAAAAAAGAGGAACATGCTAGAAATCTATTTATTATTAAAAGTCGATGGCAAGTCTTTTAGAGTTGTTAAGAAAAATGAGAAATATACTAGAAATTCTCACGAAAAACAAAACATCTAGTCCTTAATTTGATGGGCCCAGTTATAACGGTTCAGATTAAAAAAAATTCATATCAAATACAATCCAAACTAAGAGCTTTCAAAAAATATGCTAAATTCTCTAACAGTCGCCACCGCCTCAGCCTCAGCCTCAGGAGCGGCTACCCGCAAGAGGAGTATGTGGAGCACCGGCAACTACGAGGTGACGCACGAGGTCAGTGGGGACGGTTCTGGCGTCGACGTTGAGGCGCGCCACGACCACTCCGATGAGGCCGTCGTCGTCAAGTCCCACTGTTGCACGCCCGCTGGCTCCAGTAAGAGGTCCTACCCCTACGCCACCGCCGACGATGAGTTGTTGCGCAAGGCTGAGTTCCTCATGATCTGCGGCGGTCACCCCTCCGTCATCACGGGCGAGCACTCCCTCATGATGGGACGTCCTGTACAACATCTACAGTTGTTGGCCGCTCCCAGAGGCTGACGTGCGCTGCGTGATGCGGTAGCTCCTACGCAGCGCCGAGCTCATGCACGGGAACCGCATCATCCACCGTGACATCAAGCTGGGGAACATCCTTGTCGGCGGCTGACAACAGCCTCGACGCCATCACGATCTACGACGTGGGAATCACCGTCGACATGGCCAAGAAGTTGTTGTACCTGTGCGTAGGCGAGATCCACTACATGACACCGGAGGAGCTCCTGGGAAGCTTGACTACGACACGATGGTTGACATGTGGGCCATCGGTTGTGACATGGCTGAACTACCGCCGACAAGCCTCTATTCCGCAGGAAGGATGACGCCCTTGTGCTCCCAAGGATTTTCGACGTGCTCGCGTTCTGGGCTATAGGTACTGGCTGGCCTACGACTCCCTGCCGCTTGTCAGCAAGGTGGTGACGCCGCCACACATCTGCGAACGCACCCGACTGCGCGACTTCTTCCCCGAGCACCGCCTGTCAAAGGAATGCTTTGATGTCTTGAAGGGGCTCCTCTCCTGCAGCACCGATAGGAGGCTGTCGACGATCACGTGCTCCAATTTCCCTAGTTCATTGACACCGTCGATGATGCTTCTGCCACATGATTCGATGATCTTTAGTGCATATCACCATGTAACAATGCGTGAACAGTGTCTCTGCTCCAGTTTTGTTAATGTGACCAAGAAAAATTTATCTACCATGAATCTGTTTGAGATCTGTTGTACAGTGTAACACCCCCGTTTCTGGGAACAAGGCCATCGTACATCCCGCAACAGTCTAGGAGTTCCGTTGCGGACAGAAGGAGTATCATGCCTGCTCACGAATATGTAAAAGGGCTAATTTGATTAAAATATTGACCTAACGGTCAACTTTAGTAATTTAACAGGCTTCCAAGCCCAAAACTTAACTTACAATCAGAAGATCCGAAGAAAACTCCCATAGGAACGCTTGAGTGAGGTCGTAACCCTAACACGAAATCTTGAAATGTGTTTTTCTGCTTCTGATATCTGTCTTTGTGAAAATGAAGCAAGACTAAGTACAACCAACCATACTCAACAAGTCACATGAGGAAACACTATTTAATTACATGCCAGGATTTCCAAGAGATGGGGACATATGGGTTTTAACATTTTATGTGGATGCAGTTTGTAAACATTTTTGAATTTAAAAGAAGATAACAAATCATATACTTCTTAAGAAATTTGGGGTTTCAACATCTTGATTACCAAAGTACAATATTTCCAAATCATTTCCAAATCTACTTATACCTCGCTGTTAGAATCACCCATTAAACACAGCTTCATTTATCGGAAACACGGCGTATTCGAATACCACATGTTATGACTCTGCAGAGTTGCCCAATTTTACACACAAGATTTCTTAAGCCCTGCGTCTGAGATAAAAAAAACAAGGTTGTTTCACTGCTCATCTCTTTATATAGCCTCTACCCAATAGACTAGGTACCCCCCTGTCACGGAATACGGTGGTCTGACAGGGTGGTGCCTACCGTTGTGAAAGTATGGTTTTACTGTTTCCATATCACATTCTTTGTCGACTGTTCCCTTCTCTGGAACAGTATATTATATCCATATAATAGATATTCAATCGATTTGAGCAACTACTAAATCAGATCTGACAAGTCAACGCTTGTGGTTGAGCGATTACTATGTTCTTTACTTAGCAAAAGGTTATAGCCCTTACTTTTCATCAATCAGGTAACCATTCACAAATAAATAACCTAGGGCATTGCGACACTATCACTACTAGTGTAAAGCAGTTGAATTTCCTATACTACCATGGTGTATTTTATAGTAATTTATTATTACTAGAGCTTATCAAGGTGAATATAGCCATCAAATAAAACAAGGCTTTTATGTGGTAGGATATAACTAGTATCATATCATTCTAAACATTTATTATATAAAAAAACAATACATAAATAACACAGTGAGAATACCGATAAATAATTCGCTCACATAGCTGACGAATGGTAGGATAGCTGAACTTCTAAACTTCAATAGAAAAGTAAAAGAAAAAATTGACAGTCCCAATCTTATGTTTGGGCCAATAAAAAGAAACCAAAACCAAGTAGAGAGGCCCGGTAGAAATAACCTGCTCAACCCAAGCGAAACACATATACTAGGCTATCATCCCATTTCCGTCTCCTCCGTTCATTACCCGAAAAACCCTCGTAGAGATTTTTTTTCTAGAGGCATTTTTTTGAGACACTTGCCAACTCTCTAAAGGCGTTTTTTATGTCGTTGATGTGTATTTAAAAAACTAAATATAAACATTGCAATATAGGGTTTGTGTTGTACGGATTTGCGCTCCAAAGTTCCATTTGCATACTCCTTTTGTTTTCTTTCGATTTTTTAACTGAAAGTCATACATCCTGTACGTTTTCACTAGACATAACTTCATTTTAACTCCTGCGTTAATGCCACCGCAGTTACTGACACCAAATTACCTGCACTTTTACACCCAACCTCCCCTCCCAGCTAGGCAGCTACTAGTATAAAAATGAATATCACACTAATTTTATATTAAAACATAAAATATATCTTATATTTATAGATAAAACTATTTAAAAATATATATCATATAAATTTGGACGGATGATGTACTACGTAAAAATCTTATCTATACATGCGGTACGTTTTCTCTAGAAGTAACTTCATTTTAACTCTTGTGTTAATGCCACAGCAGTTACCAACACCAAATTACCTGCACCATTACACCCAGCTTCCCCTCCCAGTTAGGCAGCTACTAATATAAAAACTCACGCCTCCAGTCTCAACACCACGAAGCCTGCAGTCTCAACACAAACTCACGAACACAAGGCACAAACACAACCAAGTTTAGTTTCCACGGTCCAGCAATGGCTCGGCTCGCCGTCCTCGCGACCCTCCTCCTCGTCGCCGCGGCGACCATCTCGTCCGCACACGCCGGCCGCACTGTGGAGGCCGGTAGGAGCGTGGATCCACGCGTGATCATGCCCGCCTCGCCGGTGGCCGAGCCTCTCTCAGCCAGCGACTTCGACGTCCCAGAGTTCGAAGAAGCGGCGAGTGGCCCTGCGACGGCGTCGTACCGTCGTGGAGCCGACTGCGACGAGAAAGTCCCGGTCTTTGGGCCGTAGATGCATGCTGTCATAAGTTTATTGCAGTTTACTTATCATGTGACTTGCGAGCGTGTCAACAGTCCATGTAAACGGCCTTCGGATTATTATGCCTGAATAATGAAATGCATTCTGGTAGTCCCATCCTAATCACTTCGTATCAGAGTTTTTGTTTAATTTGATTGCTGGTGTTTTGCTCTGGTGAACCCAGTCTCTTTTGTTCTGACGTTGGGTCAGGTTGTAAGAGACACTGTTAAATTTGCTTGCAACATAAGCAGGCTGATCCTTTATAATAAAAAATACTAGTGTTTTGTTTCGATATTCTCGAGCACTCCATGATTTATCGATATGGATCTCTAACAAGATATTGCAATCACAGACCTCCTTCTTCATGCATGGTTTCATTGGTGCACAATCCAACTAAGTCAAGCTCATCTTTTTTTTTCTCGAACAATTAAACCTATTTGGCTATTTCCAATCACAGACCTCCTTCTTCATGCATGATTTCTACAAAATGCTTGCGACCAAACAATTCTGTAGATGCCTTCTGAGGTCCTTTTGGCATGCTCAATTAACCTTGGCGAGTGGATGTCACGGCGGTTGTCGGCGAAATCAGCGTGGCCGATGTTCGAAGAAGCGGCGGCGGGTGGCCCTGCCGTGGCGTCGTACCGTGGAACGGACTGCGCCCACAAAGTGCCGGTGTTCGGGCCGTAGATGATGATGGATCGACGTCGATCGCCACGAGTTTTTATATACTACAGTTCAATTGTCACTTCCAGTAAAACATGCATTGCTTTGTCAAGTGCGAAAGATCATGTAAACGGCCTTCAAGTGTTGAGCATTATCTGAATAATGAAGTGTTATATAATTGGCTAATGTTGCCTCCTAGTCCTAGCTAATCCCTTTGAACAAGTACGTGTTTTATTCTGAAAGTGTTGGCTTTGTTGGACGTCGAACCTAAGACATAAGAAAAGTTATTAAAATATATACTTTTTTATTTTTGCGAACACGCAAAAGATTTCCGTGTTGATTCATTAGGAAGGGAAAACCACAGTGATACAAAGTTTCATACAAGGGTTCAACACCACCCAGTGGCTAGTACAAGGCCGCAATTAGCTTATGTTACAAAAAATTCCATCCGACCGTGACGACAGGGTGTTCTTTTGTGTTGCGGTTGATTGTTTTTATATACACTTTTTGATATAGTAGTAGACAGCGAAAATGCTGACTCGGATGGCACACAGTTTTGGGTTCGGAAAGCCGTTTAGACAATCTGTTTCAAAAATGCTATCCTAATGTGATATTTGGTTTTTGTACTTTTAGAGAAGCTAAAAATAGAAACTAAAAGCCAAAAAACCAGACCCGTTGACTAGAAATGCTCTAAGGTCGTATCAAACCAACACCGAATCTGGCTGGGAAGCTCGACGTCCACCTCCCCCTTTGTCGTTGATGCCAGCGGCTAGATCTGAGCAACAAGGTGGACAACAGGCGGTGGCTAGATTTGAGCGATGAGGTGGAGGATTGGAGATGCTTGAATCTGGATTACCCGGCGAGGTTGACAGAGGAGGTAGCAGCTACGATTTGGTGAAAGTTTGCCGGAGATGAAAAGAAGATGAGGCACTCGGGAAGGTGACACGACTTGGGGAAAGGAGTGTTAGGTTTTCTTTTTTTAAAACTCTAGATTCATTGTGTAGAGGTTTTTTGGTCTATCCTTTATTTTTCTGTCTTATTCGTGGTGCCGCTCACAATTGCATTCTAAGGCTAGAGGGTAAAACCTATTTATAGACTTCACTTTCAGGTGTTACAAAGCGACCGACTTGTTTTCTGATACACCGTAGGACTCTTGAATCATGTTACCAACCACGATCAGACATACCAGTTTTATGAGTCTAAAATATATTAGTCCCTAGCACATATGTGTGAGTCATAAGCCATTATCAGATTGTTTTTTAGATCAATTCCAATCTGATTATGTAGGTCAACAGCCTGAAGAGCCAATCCTGCAAAACAAATCCAGCTATTCTGCCCTGTGTTGTACCTGAATTAAACATATGCATGCGCATTAAATTTCAGTAGACTCGATCTCAATAAATATGTTTACCAAATTCCAGCACAGCCGTTCTCGGCACCTCGAGTATTAGTTCCTCGAGTTAAATTTCGCATCAAAATATTCTCTATCACTTACATCAATAATATGAATAATTCCACATTGAGTTAAAAAATAATAAATATTAAATATTAAAAGCCACGTGAAAATTCTAACAAGAAGGAAGAAGGTGGAAGGGCAAAATAGTCCAAAAAGTTGCATACTGCTAATTTAACATGGCGGCAAGTGCGAGTGGTATTTGCAAGTGGCAAGAAAAGAGTGCTTCGAGAGCAATTTTCTCTATATACAATAGGAGAATGAGAAACACAATATATGCCAATTTTCTCTAAACGGAGCCATATACACGCACTTGTTAAAGGGCACCGAATTATTCCACTTTCTCTTATGCCATCTCCTCGGTTGATAGGATGTGTCGATGTACACCCTCACCATACAGTACAGGTTTGAATCTTTTTCGGCTCGAATTTAGACACATTTGTTCTTTTTAATGAAAAATACCTAGTCTCTTACGAGTATTCTTGCCCCCCCCCCCCCACCATCTCACCTTGACACCGTCTTAATCTATGTTACTCCATTCAAAGCTGATCTAGCAACCCGATTCGCTCACATAGCTGACGAATGGTAGGATAGCTAAACTTCTAAACTTCAATAGAAAAGTAAAAGAAAAAATTGACAAGTCCCAATCTTATGTTTGGGCCAATAAAAAGAAACCAAAACCAAGTAGAGAGGCCCGGTAGAAATAACCTGCTCAACCCAAGCGAAACACATATACTAGGCTATCATCCTATTTCCATCTCCTCCGTTCATTACCCGAAAAACCCTCGTAGAGACTTTTTCTAGAGGCATTTTTTTAGACACTTGCCAACTCTCTAAAGGCGTTTTTTATGTGGTTGATGTGTATTTAAAAAACTAAATATAAACATTGCAATATAGGGTTTGTGTTGTAGGGATTTGCGCTCCAAAGTTCCATTTGCATACTCCTTTTGTTTTCTTTCGATTTTTTTAACTGAAAGTCATACATCCTGTACGTTTTTACTAGGCGTAACTTCATTTTAACTCCTGCGTTAATGCCTAAGCAGTTACTGACACCAAATTACCTGCACGGTTACACCCAACTTCCCCTCCCAGCTAGGCAGCTACTATTATTACTAAGTATAAAAACCACCCATGCCTCCAGTCTCAACACCACGAAGCCTGCAGTCTCAACACATACGACACACAAGGCACAAACACAACCAAGTTTAGTTTCCACAGTTCAGCAATGGCTCGGTTCGCCGTCTTCGCGACCCTCCTCCTCGTCGCCGCGGCGACCATCTCGTCCGCACACGCCGTCCGCACTCTGGAGGCCGGTAGGAGCGTGGATCCACGCGTGATCATACCCGCCTCGCCGGTGGCCGAGCCTCTCTCAGCCAGCGACTTCGACGTCCCAGAGTTTGAAGAAGCGGCGAGTGGCCCTGCGACGGCGTCGTACCGTCGTGGAGCAGACTGCGACGAGAAAGCCCCGGTCTTTGGGCCGTAGATGCATGCTGTCATAAGTTTATTGCAGTTTACTTATCGTGTGACTTGCGAGCGTGTCAAACCGTCCATGTAAACGGCCTTCGGATTATTATGCCTGAATAATGAAATGCATTCTGGTAGTACCAACCTAATCACTTCGTATCAGCGTTTTTGTTTAATTTGATTGCTGGTGTTTTGCTCTGGTGAACCCAGTTTCTTTTGTTCTGACGTTGAATCAGGTTGTAAGAGACACTGTTAAATTTGCTTGCAACATAAGCAAGCTGAACCTTCATAAATAAATTACTTGTGTTTTTGTTTTTGATATTCTCGAGCACTCCATGATTTTCGATATGGACTCAGTACATTTTTACTACAATCTTCCTGTTAACCCCACTTTAAAAGAACGCAACGTTTAAAAGCTAGTTACTGTAGACAGTATAAGTATAAACCGGCTGAAAATCGAAAAGAACTCAGCCTTTAAGTCATAGTACTTGTGAGATATACTTTCTTTTCTCTTTTACTAAATGCATAAATCTATTTATTACTAAAAATTGATAGCAAATCTTTTAAAATTGTTAATAAAAAAGAGAAATATGCTAGAAACCTATTTATTATTAAAAGTCCCTTTAAGTCATAGTACTTGTGAGATATACTTTCTTTTCTCTTTTTACTAAATGCATAAATCTATTTATTACTAAAAATTGATGGCAAATCTTTTAAAGTTGTTAAGAAAAAAGAGGAACATGCTAGAAATCTATTTATTATTAAAAGTCGATGGCAAGTCTTTTAGAGTTGTTAAGAAAAATGAGAAATATACTAGAAATTCTCACGAAAAACAAAACATCTAGTCCTTAATTTGATGGGCCCAGTTATAACGGTTCAGATTAAAAAAAATTCATATCAAATACAATCCAAACTAAGAGCTTTCAAAAAATATGCTAAATTCTCTAACAGTCGCCACCGCCTCAGCCTCAGCCTCAGGAGCGGCTACCCGCAAGAGGAGTATGTGGAGCACCGGCAACTACGAGGTGACGCACGAGGTCAGTGGGGACGGTTCTGGCGTCGACGTTGAGGCGCGCCACGACCACTCCGATGAGGCCGTCGTCGTCAAGTCCCACTGTTGCACGCCCGCTGGCTCCAGTAAGAGGTCCTACCCCTACGCCACCGCCGACGATGAGTTGTTGCGCAAGGCTGAGTTCCTCATGATCTGCGGCGGTCACCCCTCCGTCATCACGGGCGAGCACTCCCTCATGATGGGACGTCCTGTACAACATCTACAGTTGTTGGCCGCTCCCAGAGGCTGACGTGCGCTGCGTGATGCGGTAGCTCCTACGCAGCGCCGAGCTCATGCACGGGAACCGCATCATCCACCGTGACATCAAGCTGGGGAACATCCTTGTCGGCGGCTGACAACAGCCTCGACGCCATCACGATCTACGACGTGGGAATCACCGTCGACATGGCCAAGAAGTTGTTGTACCTGTGCGTAGGCGAGATCCACTACATGACACCGGAGGAGCTCCTGGGAAGCTTGACTACGACACGATGGTTGACATGTGGGCCATCGGTTGTGACATGGCTGAACTACCGCCGACAAGCCTCTATTCCGCAGGAAGGATGACGCCCTTGTGCTCCCAAGGATTTTCGACGTGCTCGCGTTCTGGGCTATAGGTACTGGCTGGCCTACGACTCCCTGCCGCTTGTCAGCAAGGTGGTGACGCCGCCACACATCTGCGAACGCACCCGACTGCGCGACTTCTTCCCCGAGCACCGCCTGTCAAAGGAATGCTTTGATGTCTTGAAGGGGCTCCTCTCCTGCAGCACCGATAGGAGGCTGTCGACGATCACGTGCTCCAATTTCCCTAGTTCATTGACACCGTCGATGATGCTTCTGCCACATGATTCGATGATCTTTAGTGCATATCACCATGTAACAATGCGTGAACAGTGTCTCTGCTCCAGTTTTGTTAATGTGACCAAGAAAAATTTATCTACCATGAATCTGTTTGAGATCTGTTGTACAGTGTAACACCCCCGTTTCTGGGAACAAGGCCATCGTACATCCCGCAACAGTCTAGGAGTTCCGTTGCGGACAGAAGGAGTATCATGCCTGCTCACGAATATGTAAAAGGGCTAATTTGATTAAAATATTGACCTAACGGTCAACTTTAGTAATTTAACAGGCTTCCAAGCCCAAAACTTAACTTACAATCAGAAGATCCGAAGAAAACTCCCATAGGAACGCTTGAGTGAGGTCGTAACCCTAACACGAAATCTTGAAATGTGTTTTTCTGCTTCTGATATCTGTCTTTGTGAAAATGAAGCAAGACTAAGTACAACCAACCATACTCAACAAGTCACATGAGGAAACACTATTTAATTACATGCCAGGATTTCCAAGAGATGGGGACATATGGGTTTTAACATTTTATGTGGATGCAGTTTGTAAACATTTTTGAATTTAAAAGAAGATAACAAATCATATACTTCTTAAGAAATTTGGGGTTTCAACATCTTGATTACCAAAGTACAATATTTCCAAATCATTTCCAAATCTACTTATACCTCGCTGTTAGAATCACCCATTAAACACAGCTTCATTTATCGGAAACACGGCGTATTCGAATACCACATGTTATGACTCTGCAGAGTTGCCCAATTTTACACACAAGATTTCTTAAGCCCTGCGTCTGAGATAAAAAAAACAAGGTTGTTTCACTGCTCATCTCTTTATATAGCCTCTACCCAATAGACTAGGTACCCCCCTGTCACGGAATACGGTGGTCTGACAGGGTGGTGCCTACCGTTGTGAAAGTATGGTTTTACTGTTTCCATATCACATTCTTTGTCGACTGTTCCCTTCTCTGGAACAGTATATTATATCCATATAATAGATATTCAATCGATTTGAGCAACTACTAAATCAGATCTGACAAGTCAACGCTTGTGGTTGAGCGATTACTATGTTCTTTACTTAGCAAAAGGTTATAGCCCTTACTTTTCATCAATCAGGTAACCATTCACAAATAAATAACCTAGGGCATTGCGACACTATCACTACTAGTGTAAAGCAGTTGAATTTCCTATACTACCATGGTGTATTTTATAGTAATTTATTATTACTAGAGCTTATCAAGGTGAATATAGCCATCAAATAAAACAAGGCTTTTATGTGGTAGGATATAACTAGTATCATATCATTCTAAACATTTATTATATAAAAAAACAATACATAAATAACACAGTGAGAATACCGATAAATAATTCGCTCACATAGCTGACGAATGGTAGGATAGCTGAACTTCTAAACTTCAATAGAAAAGTAAAAGAAAAAATTGACAGTCCCAATCTTATGTTTGGGCCAATAAAAAGAAACCAAAACCAAGTAGAGAGGCCCGGTAGAAATAACCTGCTCAACCCAAGCGAAACACATATACTAGGCTATCATCCCATTTCCGTCTCCTCCGTTCATTACCCGAAAAACCCTCGTAGAGATTTTTTTTCTAGAGGCATTTTTTTGAGACACTTGCCAACTCTCTAAAGGCGTTTTTTATGTCGTTGATGTGTATTTAAAAAACTAAATATAAACATTGCAATATAGGGTTTGTGTTGTACGGATTTGCGCTCCAAAGTTCCATTTGCATACTCCTTTTGTTTTCTTTCGATTTTTTAACTGAAAGTCATACATCCTGTACGTTTTCACTAGACATAACTTCATTTTAACTCCTGCGTTAATGCCACCGCAGTTACTGACACCAAATTACCTGCACTTTTACACCCAACCTCCCCTCCCAGCTAGGCAGCTACTAGTATAAAAATGAATATCACACTAATTTTATATTAAAACATAAAATATATCTTATATTTATAGATAAAACTATTTAAAAATATATATCATATAAATTTGGACGGATGATGTACTACGTAAAAATCTTATCTATACATGCGGTACGTTTTCTCTAGAAGTAACTTCATTTTAACTCTTGTGTTAATGCCACAGCAGTTACCAACACCAAATTACCTGCACCATTACACCCAGCTTCCCCTCCCAGTTAGGCAGCTACTAATATAAAAACTCACGCCTCCAGTCTCAACACCACGAAGCCTGCAGTCTCAACACAAACTCACGAACACAAGGCACAAACACAACCAAGTTTAGTTTCCACGGTCCAGCAATGGCTCGGCTCGCCGTCCTCGCGACCCTCCTCCTCGTCGCCGCGGCGACCATCTCGTCCGCACACGCCGGCCGCACTGTGGAGGCCGGTAGGAGCGTGGATCCACGCGTGATCATGCCCGCCTCGCCGGTGGCCGAGCCTCTCTCAGCCAGCGACTTCGACGTCCCAGAGTTCGAAGAAGCGGCGAGTGGCCCTGCGACGGCGTCGTACCGTCGTGGAGCCGACTGCGACGAGAAAGTCCCGGTCTTTGGGCCGTAGATGCATGCTGTCATAAGTTTATTGCAGTTTACTTATCATGTGACTTGCGAGCGTGTCAACAGTCCATGTAAACGGCCTTCGGATTATTATGCCTGAATAATGAAATGCATTCTGGTAGTCCCATCCTAATCACTTCGTATCAGAGTTTTTGTTTAATTTGATTGCTGGTGTTTTGCTCTGGTGAACCCAGTCTCTTTTGTTCTGACGTTGGGTCAGGTTGTAAGAGACACTGTTAAATTTGCTTGCAACATAAGCAGGCTGATCCTTTATAATAAAAAATACTAGTGTTTTGTTTCGATATTCTCGAGCACTCCATGATTTATCGATATGGATCTCTAACAAGATATTGCAATCACAGACCTCCTTCTTCATGCATGGTTTCATTGGTGCACAATCCAACTAAGTCAAGCTCATCTTTTTTTTTCTCGAACAATTAAACCTATTTGGCTATTTCCAATCACAGACCTCCTTCTTCATGCATGATTTCTACAAAATGCTTGCGACCAAACAATTCTGTAGATGCCTTCTGAGGTCCTTTTGGCATGCTCAATTAACCTTGGCGAGTGGATGTCACGGCGGTTGTCGGCGAAATCAGCGTGGCCGATGTTCGAAGAAGCGGCGGCGGGTGGCCCTGCCGTGGCGTCGTACCGTGGAACGGACTGCGCCCACAAAGTGCCGGTGTTCGGGCCGTAGATGATGATGGATCGACGTCGATCGCCACGAGTTTTTATATACTACAGTTCAATTGTCACTTCCAGTAAAACATGCATTGCTTTGTCAAGTGCGAAAGATCATGTAAACGGCCTTCAAGTGTTGAGCATTATCTGAATAATGAAGTGTTATATAATTGGCTAATGTTGCCTCCTAGTCCTAGCTAATCCCTTTGAACAAGTACGTGTTTTATTCTGAAAGTGTTGGCTTTGTTGGACGTCGAACCTAAGACATAAGAAAAGTTATTAAAATATATACTTTTTTATTTTTGCGAACACGCAAAAGATTTCCGTGTTGATTCATTAGGAAGGGAAAACCACAGTGATACAAAGTTTCATACAAGGGTTCAACACCACCCAGTGGCTAGTACAAGGCCGCAATTAGCTTATGTTACAAAAAATTCCATCCGACCGTGACGACAGGGTGTTCTTTTGTGTTGCGGTTGATTGTTTTTATATACACTTTTTGATATAGTAGTAGACAGCGAAAATGCTGACTCGGATGGCACACAGTTTTGGGTTCGGAAAGCCGTTTAGACAATCTGTTTCAAAAATGCTATCCTAATGTGATATTTGGTTTTTGTACTTTTAGAGAAGCTAAAAATAGAAACTAAAAGCCAAAAAACCAGACCCGTTGACTAGAAATGCTCTAAGGTCGTATCAAACCAACACCGAATCTGGCTGGGAAGCTCGACGTCCACCTCCCCCTTTGTCGTTGATGCCAGCGGCTAGATCTGAGCAACAAGGTGGACAACAGGCGGTGGCTAGATTTGAGCGATGAGGTGGAGGATTGGAGATGCTTGAATCTGGATTACCCGGCGAGGTTGACAGAGGAGGTAGCAGCTACGATTTGGTGAAAGTTTGCCGGAGATGAAAAGAAGATGAGGCACTCGGGAAGGTGACACGACTTGGGGAAAGGAGTGTTAGGTTTTCTTTTTTTAAAACTCTAGATTCATTGTGTAGAGGTTTTTTGGTCTATCCTTTATTTTTCTGTCTTATTCGTGGTGCCGCTCACAATTGCATTCTAAGGCTAGAGGGTAAAACCTATTTATAGACTTCACTTTCAGGTGTTACAAAGCGACCGACTTGTTTTCTGATACACCGTAGGACTCTTGAATCATGTTACCAACCACGATCAGACATACCAGTTTTATGAGTCTAAAATATATTAGTCCCTAGCACATATGTGTGAGTCATAAGCCATTATCAGATTGTTTTTTAGATCAATTCCAATCTGATTATGTAGGTCAACAGCCTGAAGAGCCAATCCTGCAAAACAAATCCAGCTATTCTGCCCTGTGTTGTACCTGAATTAAACATATGCATGCGCATTAAATTTCAGTAGACTCGATCTCAATAAATATGTTTACCAAATTCCAGCACAGCCGTTCTCGGCACCTCGAGTATTAGTTCCTCGAGTTAAATTTCGCATCAAAATATTCTCTATCACTTACATCAATAATATGAATAATTCCACATTGAGTTAAAAAATAATAACTAATAAATATTAAAAGCCACGTGAAAATTCTAACAAGAAGGAAGAAGGTGGAAGGGCAAAATAGTCCAAAAAGTTGCATACTGCTAATTTAACATGGCGGCAAGTGCGAGTGGTATTTGCAAGTGGCAAGAAAAGAGTGCTTCGAGAGCAATTTTCTCTATATACAATAGGAGAATGAGAAACACAATATATGCCAATTTTCTCTAAACGGAGCCATATACACGCACTTGTTAAAGGGCACCGAATTATTCCACTTTCTCTTATGCCATCTCCTCGGTTGATAGGATGTGTCGATGTACACCCTCACCATACAGTACAGGTTTGAATCTTTTTCGGCTCGAATTTAGACACATTTGTTCTTTTTAATGAAAAATACCTAGTCTCTTACGAGTATTCTTGCCCCCCCCCCCCACCATCTCACCTTGACACCGTCTTAATCTATGTTACTCCATTCAAAGCTGATCTAGCAACCCGATTCGCTCACATAGCTGACGAATGGTAGGATAGCTAAACTTCTAAACTTCAATAGAAAAGTAAAAGAAAAAATTGACAAGTCCCAATCTTATGTTTGGGCCAATAAAAAGAAACCAAAACCAAGTAGAGAGGCCCGGTAGAAATAACCTGCTCAACCCAAGCGAAACACATATACTAGGCTATCATCCTATTTCCATCTCCTCCGTTCATTACCCGAAAAACCCTCGTAGAGACTTTTTCTAGAGGCATTTTTTTAGACACTTGCCAACTCTCTAAAGGCGTTTTTTATGTGGTTGATGTGTATTTAAAAAACTAAATATAAACATTGCAATATAGGGTTTGTGTTGTAGGGATTTGCGCTCCAAAGTTCCATTTGCATACTCCTTTTGTTTTCTTTCGATTTTTTTAACTGAAAGTCATACATCCTGTACGTTTTTACTAGGCGTAACTTCATTTTAACTCCTGCGTTAATGCCTAAGCAGTTACTGACACCAAATTACCTGCACGGTTACACCCAACTTCCCCTCCCAGCTAGGCAGCTACTATTATTACTAAGTATAAAAACCACCCATGCCTCCAGTCTCAACACCACGAAGCCTGCAGTCTCAACACATACGACACACAAGGCACAAACACAACCAAGTTTAGTTTCCACAGTTCAGCAATGGCTCGGTTCGCCGTCTTCGCGACCCTCCTCCTCGTCGCCGCGGCGACCATCTCGTCCGCACACGCCGTCCGCACTCTGGAGGCCGGTAGGAGCGTGGATCCACGCGTGATCATACCCGCCTCGCCGGTGGCCGAGCCTCTCTCAGCCAGCGACTTCGACGTCCCAGAGTTTGAAGAAGCGGCGAGTGGCCCTGCGACGGCGTCGTACCGTCGTGGAGCAGACTGCGACGAGAAAGCCCCGGTCTTTGGGCCGTAGATGCATGCTGTCATAAGTTTATTGCAGTTTACTTATCGTGTGACTTGCGAGCGTGTCAAACCGTCCATGTAAACGGCCTTCGGATTATTATGCCTGAATAATGAAATGCATTCTGGTAGTACCAACCTAATCACTTCGTATCAGCGTTTTTGTTTAATTTGATTGCTGGTGTTTTGCTCTGGTGAACCCAGTTTCTTTTGTTCTGACGTTGAATCAGGTTGTAAGAGACACTGTTAAATTTGCTTGCAACATAAGCAAGCTGAACCTTCATAAATAAATTACTTGTGTTTTTGTTTTTGATATTCTCGAGCACTCCATGATTTTCGATATGGACTCAGTACATTTTTACTACAATCTTCCTGTTAACCCCACTTTGAAAGAACGCACCGTTTAAAAGCTAGTTACGTAGACAGTATAAGTATAAACCGGCTGAAAATCGAAAAGAACTCAGCCTTTAAGTCATAGTACTTGTGAGATATACTTTCTTTTCTCTTTTACTAAATGCATAAATCTATTTATTACTAAAAATTGATGGCAAATCTTTTAAAATTGTTAATAAAAAAGAGAAATATGCTAGAAACCTATTTATTATTAAAAGTCCCTTTAAGTCATAGTACTTGTGAGATATACTTTCTTTTCTCTTTTTACTAAATGCATAAATCTATTTATTACTAAAAATTGATGGCAAATCTTTTAAAGTTGTTAAGAAAAAAGAGGAACATGCTAGAAATCTATTTATTATTAAAAGTCGATGGCAAGTCTTTTAGAGTTGTTAAGAAAAATGAGAAATATACTAGAAATTCTCACGAAAAACAAAACATCTAGTCCTTAATTTGATGGGCCCAGTTATAACGGTTCAGATTAAAAAAAATTCATATCAAATACAATCCAAACTAAGAGCTTTCAAAAAATATGCTAAATTCTCTAACAGTCGCCACCGCCTCAGCCTCAGCCTCAGGAGCGGCTACCCGCAAGAGGAGTATGTGGAGCACCGGCAACTACGAGGTGACGCACGAGGTCAGTGGGGACGGTTCTGGCGTCGACGTTGAGGCGCGCCACGACCACTCCGATGAGGCCGTCGTCGTCAAGTCCCACTGTTGCACGCCCGCTGGCTCCAGTAAGAGGTCCTACCCCTACGCCACCGCCGACGATGAGTTGTTGCGCAAGGCTGAGTTCCTCATGATCTGCGGCGGTCACCCCTCCGTCATCACGGGCGAGCACTCCCTCATGATGGGACGTCCTGTACAACATCTACAGTTGTTGGCCGCTCCCAGAGGCTGACGTGCGCTGCGTGATGCGGTAGCTCCTACGCAGCGCCGAGCTCATGCACGGGAACCGCATCATCCACCGTGACATCAAGCTGGGGAACATCCTTGTCGGCGGCTGACAACAGCCTCGACGCCATCACGATCTACGACGTGGGAATCACCGTCGACATGGCCAAGAAGTTGTTGTACCTGTGCGTAGGCGAGATCCACTACATGACACCGGAGGAGCTCCTGGGAAGCTTGACTACGACACGATGGTTGACATGTGGGCCATCGGTTGTGACATGGCTGAACTACCGCCGACAAGCCTCTATTCCGCAGGAAGGATGACGCCCTTGTGCTCCCAAGGATTTTCGACGTGCTCGCGTTCTGGGCTATAGGTACTGGCTGGCCTACGACTCCCTGCCGCTTGTCAGCAAGGTGGTGACGCCGCCACACATCTGCGAACGCACCCGACTGCGCGACTTCTTCCCCGAGCACCGCCTGTCAAAGGAATGCTTTGATGTCTTGAAGGGGCTCCTCTCCTGCAGCACCGATAGGAGGCTGTCGACGATCACGTGCTCCAATTTCCCTAGTTCATTGACACCGTCGATGATGCTTCTGCCACATGATTCGATGATCTTTAGTGCATATCACCATGTAACAATGCGTGAACAGTGTCTCTGCTCCAGTTTTGTTAATGTGACCAAGAAAAATTTATCTACCATGAATCTGTTTGAGATCTGTTGTACAGTGTAACACCCCCGTTTCTGGGAACAAGGCCATCGTACATCCCGCAACAGTCTAGGAGTTCCGTTGCGGACAGAAGGAGTATCATGCCTGCTCACGAATATTTAAAAGGGTTAATTTGATTAAAATATTGACCTAACGGTCAACTTTAGTAATTTAATAGGCGTCCAAGCCCAAAACTTAACTTACAATCAGAAGATCCGAAGAAAACTCCCATAGGAACGCTTGAGTGCGGTCGTAACCCTAACACGAAATCTTGAAATGTGTTTTTCAGCTTCTGATCTCTGTCTTTGTGAAAATGAAGCAAGACTAAGTATAACCAACCATACTCAACAAGTCACATGAGGAAACACTATTTAATTACATGCCAGGATTTCCAAGAGATGGGGACATATGGGTTTTAACACTTTATGTGGATGCAGTTTGTAAACATTTTTGAATTTAAAAGAAGATAACAAATCATATACTTCTTAAGAAATTTGGGGTTTCAACATCTTGATTACCAAACTACAATATTTCCAAATGATTTCCAAATCTACTTATACCTCGCTGTGGGAATCACCCATTAAACACAGCTTCATTTACCGGAAACACGACGTATTCGAATACCACATATTATGACTCTGCAGAGTTCCCCAATTTTACACACGAGATTTCTTAACCCCCGCGTCTGAGATAAAAAAACAAGGTTGTTTCACTGCTCATCTCTTTATATAGCCTCTACCCAATAGACTAGGTACCCCCTGTCACGGAATACGGTGGTCTGACAAGGTGGAGCCTACCGTTGTGAAAGTATGGTTTTACTGTTTCCATATCACATTCTTTGTCGACTGTTCCCTTTTCTGCAACAGTATATTATATCCATATAGTAGACATTCAATCGATTTGAGCAACTACTAAATCAGATCTGATAAGTCAACGCTTGTGGTTGAGGGATTACTATGTTCTTTACTTAGCAAAAGGTTATAGCCCTTACTTTTCATCGATCAGGTAACCATTCACAAATAAATAACCTAGCGCATTGCGACACTATCACTACTAGTGTAAAGCAGTTGAATTTCCTAAACTACCATGGTATATTTTATAGTAATTTATTATTACTAGAGCTTATCAAGGTGAATATAGCCATCAAATAAAACAAGGCTTTTATGTGGTAGGATATAACTAGTATCATATCATTCTAAATATTTATTATATAAAAAAACAATACATAAATAACACAGTGAAAATACCGATAAATAATTCGCTCACATAGCTGACGAATGGTAGGATAGCTGAACTTCTAAACTTCAATAGAAAAGTAAAAAAAAAATTGACAGTCCCAATCTTATGTTTGGGCCAATAAAAAGAAACCAAAACCAAGTAGAGAGGCCCGGTAGAAATAACCTGCTCAACCCAAGCGAAACAGATATTACTAGGCTATCATCCCATTTCCGTCTCCTCCGTTCATTACCCGAAAAACCCTCGTAGAGATTTTTTTCTAGAGGCATTGTTTTGAGACACTTGCCAACTCTCTAAAGGCGTTTTTTATGTGGTTGATGTGTATTTAAAAAACTAAATATAAACATTGCAATATAGGGTTTGTGTTGTACGGATTTGCGCTCCAAAGTTCCATTTGCATACTCCTTTTGTTTTCTTTCGATTTTTTAACTGAAAGTCATACATCCTGTACGTTTTTACTAGACATAACTTCATTTTAACTCCTGCGTTAATGCCACCGCAGTTACTGACACCAAATTACCTGCACTTTTACACCCAACCTCCCCTCCCAGCTAGGCAGCTACTAGTATAAAAATGAATATCACACTAATTTTATATTAAAACATAAAATATATCTTATATTTATAGATAAAACTATTTAAAAAAATATATCATATAAATTTGGACGGATGATGTACTACGTAAAAATCTTATCCATACATGCGGTACGTTTTCTCTAGAAGTAACTTCATTTTAACTCTTGTGTTAATGCAACAACAGTTACCGACACCAAATTACCTGCACCATTACACCCAGCTTCCCCTCCCAGTTGGGCAGCTACTAGTATAAAAACTCACGCCTCCAGTCTCAACACCACGAAGCCTGCAGTCTCAACACAAACTCACGAACACAAGGCACAAACACAACCAAGTTTAGTTTCCACGGTCCAGCAATGGCTCGGCTCGCCGTCCTCGCGACCCTCCTCGTCGCCGTGGCGACCATCTCGTCCGCACACGCCGGCCGCACTCTGGAGGCCGGTAGGAGCGTGGATCCACGCGTGATCATACCCGCCTCGCCGGTGGCCGAGCCTCTCTCAGCCAGCGACTTCGACGTCCCAGAGTTTGAAGAAGCGGCGAGTGGCCCTGCGACGGCGTCGTACCGTCGTGGAGCAGACTGCGACGAGAAAGTCCCGGTCTTTGGGCCGTAGATGCATGCTGTCATAAGTTTATTGCAGTTTACTTATCGTGTGACTTGCGAGCGTGTCAAACCGTCCATGTAAACGGCCTTCGGATTATTATGCCTGAATAATGAAATGCATTCTGGTAGTCCCATCCTAATCACTTCGTATCAGCGTTTTTGTTTAATTTGATTGCTGGTGTTTTGCTCTGGTGAACCCAGTTTCTTTTGTTCTGACGTTGGGTCAGTTTGTAAGAGACACTGTTAAATTTGCTTGCAACATAAGCAAGCTGAACCTTCATAAATAAATTACTTGTGTTTTTGTTTTTGATATTCTCGAGCACACCATGATTTATCGATATGGATCTCTAACAAGATATTGCAATCACAGATCTCCCTCTTCATGCATGGTTTCATTGGTGCACCAGCTAAGTCAAGCTCATCTTTTTTTCTCGAACAATTAAACCTATTCTGTAGGTGCTTTCTGAGGTTCTTTTGGCATGCTCAATTAACCTTGGCGAGTGGACAGGTAAAGACACTACGTTAGAGTTAAATTTACAAAAAAAAAATTAGAATTTCTATCAGGTTTCAGTCCTTGATAGTCTGATTGGTTCTGCTGAGCGGTCAAACCGCTGGACCAGTCTGTGCACAGCAGTCATATCAGGTTTGTTTGATTTTCAGTAGTATCTACAATTTGAAAATTTGGTCGTGGTGTGGCTGTTTTGGTCCTAGGTCAGTGCATTCATATTGCATGATGCATGTTTGAGCTAATATGGGTCAAATTATGACAAATTTGTGTCCGAAAACTATTTCTTTGTCAACTATGGTCAACGACAAGAAACGGGACTACGCTCATGGAGGAGCCGAGATCCAGAACGGTCTAGTATGCTGGTTGAGATGGTTGAGCTCAAGCGTTGCACAAGAAATGTAAGAAATATTGAAGAAAAAGTTCCAGCGATGGATTGCACCAAATGGCTATTGCTCCAAGTGAGACATGGTCCGGTGGGAACCAGAGCGGAAAAGACTTGCTGATACATGGCAAGTCATTGGTGTACCTATACGTGGCAAGTATGTCGATTGCTTGCAAGAGATTGTGAAGATCGGGTCAAGACGAGGGTATTTTGATAGTTGGCCTAATACTAGAAACTTTGTTGAATCAAAACCATAACACTTGAGCAGCGCTTGAGAAAGCGGTTTATGTCAAACAAAATCTGAGAATATCAAGTAGATCAAAAGCTAAACACTTAGCAGATTCGGACTCATTTGCTTTGAAAAGTGTGCATGAGTTAAGTGTGTGTAAAACCTGTGTGTGCTCGCACGGGGGAGGGGGTTAATGAATTTTCCCATTTATTCTAGTGGATAGTATTTATTAGGTTTAGATGTGGATTGATTACCTCATCTATTTACTGAGTTGGGTATGGAAGTTTGTGGCTAACAATTCCAACCATTCTTGAATTAGTGTTAAGGTTTAAGAGAGAAGAGTGAGTGTTGTGGTGTGCTTTCTTATCCTCCTATGTAATTGTTGTAAGATTTTCATCCTCTGGTAGTAATATAATAAGTTTGTTCATCTCTCATGAATCCTTCTTATCTTGGTTGATTTGTTGTCATTCTTGTTTGTTCTTTAGCTCTTATCTCCCCTTCTTGATCTTACTAGTACCAAGGATATACAAGTGATGGAGATGAACCATGTAGATCAAATCTCATCCATTTAGGTACTGTGGTTTGCAAAATCTCGAAGTTGCCCAATTCTTACATGATTTGGAGCTTTTCTTGAGAAATCTTGATTTGAGAGTTTTAATTTTGATTTGTTGGTTGGTTTTGTCTGCTATGACATATGGAAACAAATCTAGAGCCATCTTGGCTATTCTTAACCTACGAGTGAATTGTTTCTCAAGATTTTGAGATTTGGCTGGTTTTATTGTAACCTTGTATGTTTTGAGGAAAGGTTGAGACTTTGACCAAGGTTCATATAATACTCGGATGGAATAGATAGGTTCCTGAGACGCTCAGCAAGGTGTGTGCAAAGTTTAAACTTATTTTATCATGAATTTTGAAGTATGCACCAGAAGAGGTTTTGGCTAGGGTTGATTTTCTGTTATGAGAATAGGGGAGCAATCAGGCTGCTTCTGAGCTCGATCAGACCAGAGGTCGGTCAGACTGTAGATTGGTAGCCGGTCAGACTGGCTAGGTGCAGAGATGTGCATCTTTACTGTTTCGGATTGTTGCTTAGTTATGGGCTGTGAAATCTGATCTTGTTAGTTCTCTAATTCTAGAATGAAAGATTTCTTGTACCGAGAAAAAAAGTACAATTTAGGGCCTGTTTGGGAGAGCTCCACCAGCTCTAGATCCACGAAAAACAGCTCCACTCCACGAAATTTTACCCAAACGCTCCAGCTCCGCAAAATCTGGATCCACCAAAATCCTGGATCTGAGGGCCAGATCCATGGATTTCATGGAGCTCCTCAAGGGGTGCTCCACCGTGGAGTTGGGTGGTAATTACCCACCAATGCCACTGGTTACACACCCCATCCCACCAAAAGTGGTCATTCCCTCCAAAATCTCAATTTCGTGGATCTGGAGCTACTGTACAATCCAAACACTCCATGGTGGGATACCAGATCCACGGTGAAGCTGCTCCATGGTGGAGCTGCTGCTCCAGATCTACGTTTTCAATGGTGAAGCTCTCCCAAACAGGCCCTTACCCACTTTACTACCGTCCTACACCATCTCCTGCCACCTGGATGGACGTTGCATAACACGGACCTTACAGTTTTTGGGGGTCTTTTTCAAACTTGGCCAATTACTGCTTTCCTTTCCCTTTTTTTCTTGAGATGTTTTTTCCCGAGCATAAAGTCATACGTACTATATTAGTCATTTACTAAATGCACTTGATTAAACTCATATGTTATTAGTCGTAAATGCCATAGTTAATTCCATTGGAGTTACTGAAATCGAATTAACTCCAACACTATAACCCGGGAAATACCCGAACAAATTTTGTGATTTAAATTTTGAATTTAGGCGGTTTAAAACCGATAACTGTTCCGGTAACCGGTTAAAAACCGGCAAAACCGCTAGGAATTTGTTCTACCGAGATTTGTTACAGATGTTGTAGGAGGATATTTATATTTGACCGAATTAAGTATATATTCGATTCGAATTCATATCCGTTACGATATTCAATTCGTATTTGAAAATATTTAAATTCTTACGTATTCATGACTCGGCCCATTACTCCTCTTGTTCTTTCTTATTTAGATGTCCTTTTTAACTGAAAGCCCTACATACACATATATTGTACGTTCTTATTCAAATACTTCCTCCGTTCAAGTTTATAAGGCGTATTTTCTTCTGGTACATAGACTAAGGAGACAATAAAAATGACTAGATTACTCCTAATTACTATGTCTATTTATTAGGGGTATAAAGTGAATATCATACTAATTTTACATTAAAATATAAAATATATCTTATATTTATTGATAAAAATATGTCATATAAACTTAGACTGATAAAGTAAAAATCTTCTCCTTACATGCGGTACGTTTTCACTATAAGTAATTTCATTTTAACTCTGCGTTAATGCTACCGCAGTTACCGACACCAAAAAACATGCACCATTACGCCCACCTTCCCCTCCCAGGCTCCTAGTTAGGCAGCTACTAGTATAAAAACTCAGGCCTCCAGTCTCAATACCACGAAGCCTGCAGTCTCAACACAAACTCACGAACACAAGGCACAAGCACAAGCACAACCAAGTTTAGTTTCCACAGTCCAGCAATGGCTCGGCTCGCCGT
The DNA here is from genome assembly GCA_017311315.1 of Dendrocalamus latiflorus. Taxonomy (NCBI): domain Eukaryota; kingdom Viridiplantae; phylum Streptophyta; class Magnoliopsida; order Poales; family Poaceae; genus Dendrocalamus; species Dendrocalamus latiflorus. Next base: position 3,975,377 of record CM029611.1, read on the forward strand.
CCTCGCGACCCTCCTCCTCGTCGCCGTGGCGACCATCTCGTCCGCACATGCCGTTCGCAGTGATCTGGAGGCCGGTAGGAGCGTGGATCCACGCGTGATGATCATACCCTCCTCGCCGGTGGCCGAGTCTCCCTCATCCAGCGACTTCGACGTCCCAGTGTTTGACGAAACGGCGAGTGGCCCTGCGACGGCGTCGTACCGTCGTGGAGCCGACTGCGACGAGAAAGTCCCGGCCTTTGGGCCGTAGATGCATGCTGTCATAAGTTTACTGCAGTTTACTTATCATGTGACTTGCGAGCGTGTCAACAGTCCATGTAAACGGCCTTCGGATTATTATGCCTGAATAATGAAATGCATTCTGGTAGTTCCATCCTAATCACTTCGTATCAGAGTTTTTGTTTAATTTGATTGCTGGTGTTTTGCTCTGGTGAACCCAGTTTCTTTTGTTCTGACGTTGGGTCAGGTTGTAAGAGACACTGTTAAATTTGCTTGCAACATAAGCAGGCTGATCCTTTATAATAAAAAAATACTAGTGTTTTTGTTTTCGATACTCTCGAGCACTCCATGATTTATCGATATGGATCTCTAACAAGATATTGCAATCACAGATCTCCCTCTTCATGCATGGTTTCATTGGTGCACAATCCAACTAAGTCAAGCTCATCTTTTTTCTCTCTCGAACAATTAAACCTATTTGGCTATTTCCATATCGAAGAAAGGAAACAAACACATCCAAAGATCCAAAACAAAACACTCTGGGACTAGCAAGATTTCCCCAATTAACATATATTGTAGAGACCGTTCTTATATTGGTAGAGTAGATGATGGCTCACAATTGGATACAATTTCTACCAAATGATCGATCGCGACCAAACAATTCTAGATGCTTTCTGAGGTTCTTTTGGCATGCTCAACTAACCTTGGCGAGTGGACAGGTAAAGACACTACGTTAGAGTTTCCTATAATCAAATGCATTAAATTGTTGGTTTTGATCCAAGTCATAACATTTTTAAATTTTATAAATAAAAGTAATAAGAACAATGGATAATTAGCAGGAAGAAGGTAGCAGGACTTTGTAGCCTTTCCTCGGGAAAAAGATCAAAGTTTTTAAGCTAAAAATTGTTCGTACAATAAATCCAAGCCTCCTATTAGGTCCAATCCCCCCCCCCCCCCCCCCGGCCCGGAAGATCTGTAGAGACAACCCAAAACTAGCATATCACATTATTCAACTGAAGGACTATCTGAAAAGGTCCTGGCTGATTTGTAATGAACTATTGTCAATGTTTATAAAGTTAAATTTACAAAAACAAAATTAGAATTTCTATCAGGTTTCAGTCCTTGATAGTCTCATTAGCTCTGCTGAGCGATCAGACAGCTGGACCAGTCTGTGCACATCAGTCATATCGGGTTTGTTTGATTTTCGGCAGTGTCTAGAATTTGAAAATTTGGTCGTGGTGTGGGTGTTTTGGTCCTAGGTCAGTGCATTCATATTGCGTGATGCATGTTTGAGCTAATATGGGTCAAGTTATAAAACATTTGTGTCCAAAAACTATTTCTTTGTCAACTATAGTCAACAACGAGAAACGAGACTACGCTCATGGAGGAGCCGAGATCCAGAACGGTCTACTATGCTGGTGAGATGATTGAGCTCAAGCGTTGCGCAAGAAATGTAAGAAATATTGAAGAAAAAGTTCCAACGATGGATTGCACCAAATGACTATTGCTCCAAGTGAGACGTGGTCCGGTAGGAACCAGAGTGGAAAAGACTTGCTGATACATGGCAAGTCATTGGTGTACCTACACGTGGCAAGTATGTCGATTGCTTGCAAAAGATTGTGAAGATCGGGTCAAGGCGAGGGTATTTTGATAGTTGGCCTAATACTAGAAACTTTGTTAAATCAAAACCATAGCACTTGAGTAGCACTTGAGAAAGCGGTTTATGTCAAACAAAATCTGAGAAAATCAAGTAGATTAAAAGCTAAACACTTAGCATATTCGGACTCATTTGCTTTGAAAAGTGTGCATGAGTAAGTGTGTGTAAAACCTGTGTGTGCGCGCGGGGGGAGGGGGTTAACGAATTTTTCCCATTTATTCTAGTGGATAGTATCTATTAGGATTAGATGTGGATTGATTACCTCATCTATTTACTGAGTTGGGTATGGAAGTTTGTGGCTAACAATTCCAACCATTCTTGAATTAGTGTTAAGGTTTAAGAGAGAAGAGTGAGTGTTGTGGTGTGTTTTCTTATCCTCCTATGTACTTGTAAGATCTTCATCCTCAGGTAGTAATATAACAAGTTTGTTCATCTCTCATGAATCCTTCTTATCTTGGTTGGTTTGTTGTCATTCTTGTTGATTCTTTAGCTTTTCTCTCCCCTTCTTGATCTTACTAATACCAAGGATATACAAGTGATGGAGATGACTCATGTAGATCAAATCTCATCCATTTAGGTATTGTGATTTACAAAATCTTGAAGTTGCCCAGTTCTTACATGATTTGGAGCCTTTCTTGAGAAATCTTGATATGAGAGTCTTAATTTTGATTTGTTGGTTGGTTTTGCCTGCTATGACATATGGAAACAAATCTAGAGCCATCTTGGCTGTTCTTAACCTACAAATGAATTGTTTCTCAAGATTTTGAGATTTGGCTGGTTTTATTGTAACCTTGTATGTTTTGAGGAAAGGCTGAGACTTTGACCAAGGTTCATATAATACTTGGAAGGAATAGATAGGTTCCTGATATGCTCAGCAAAATATGTGCAAAGTTTAAACTTATTTTTATTATGAATTTTGAAGTATGCACCAAAAGAGGTTTTGGCAGGGGTTAATTTTCTATTATGAGATCAGGGGATCAGTCAGGCTACTTCTGAGCCCGATTAGACCAGAGGTCGATCAAACCAGTCGCCCAACGCCGGGGCGACAGCAATAACTCGCCCAACCGTTACCAAATTGCCAACGTGTCGCCTCCCGGTTAGGCGATTAGCTCCAGTCGCTCAATGAGGGGGCGACTGGAGCCTATTTTTGTAAAAAAAAAATTCCGCAGGTGTATTTCTGTAATTTCGAATAAAAAATAAATTACTCATACAAAAAAAATTCAACGAGGAAACATATACCATCTGCTCCGTTTGGACTCCGATTAATTCCATTTCATACTCGTCTCGTCCCCGACACCGGCCACGGCCACCGCCTCCTCCCGTCACCGGTAGGTGCTCGCAACTCTACGGTCACCCGCTCCTTCTCCATATCTCTCATCCACCACCCCTTCTCACCTCCCACCCCTCTCTTCCAGATCCGCGCTGCGTCCCTGCCCGTCCACCCAGATCTAGCCTTCGATTCGCCGGCGCCGTTGCGCAGGAGCCGAATCGCGCGGCGACCTCCCCCACCTCGCTGCCATGGTAAGATCCGCCCCTTCTCACCTTAGTATCGTGATCTGTACTGCATCGTCGCGTTTGTGCGGGGCACGCACGATGATCATATGGGTTGCTGTGGTTGGCGGTTGCTACTAGCACTGTGGATCTTGTTTGGGGGTACAAGATAGCTGAACTTTCCCTCTTTTTCGTGCGTTTCCGCAGATCAATTTCGTGCTCCTGATCAGCCGCCAGGGCAAGGTGAGGCTCACCAAGTGGTACTCGCCTTACACCCAGAAGGAGAGGACCAAGGTCAGCATCCTACACTGCTTTCTGCGCCACAGCTTGTATGACCCTTTTGCTGTTTCTGAGCACTCTGTTATTGTACATCGCTAGTAGTATCTGTTGATCTATGCGGTGGTTAGACAATTTGCAAGGGGCAGTTCATGTGATCTATCATCTAATGTGTTGAAACAGAGTTTACTACTAAGTTGTGTTTGCTCAAGGCTACGTTTGTTATTGTGAATTGGATGGACGATGGATACTTATTGTACTGATAAATCTGTGGCTAGCTGTGTGTATGATTTGTTTTAGGCCCTGTCTGACGCTAGCATTTGTGTTTCTGCCCAGGCTATGATGGATGATTAGGCTTCTAGCTGTCTGATGCTTGAAGACATGTTATTAGTTTTTTTTGATGCCATTCTGTGATATAATGTTTTGATGAAAGATCTGCCAACTATTATAGGTGGTCATACAGCGGCAAAGCTTTTACATTTAACCTTCTGAAATTGGCACTGTCGATTAAATATTTTCTGTTGGTGAGGCGCATTGTACTGGTTATCTTATTTTTACGTTTTCTACACATGTTAAAAAGGTCATCCGTGAGCTCAGTGGGCTCATTCTTTCGCGAGGGCCGAAACTATGCAACTTTGTCGAGTGGAGAGGTTACAAGGTTGTATACAGAAGGTATGGTTAAGGAACGCCATTGATGTTTTCTTGTTTGGCTAATTGTTTATACTGTTTTGCAATGTATGCTTGTTAGCAAATTATATCTCTGTTTATAATTATGATGGCCAGGTATGCTAGCCTGTATTTCTGCATGTGCATTGATGCTGATGACAATGAGCTTGAGGTCCTTGAAATTATCCATCATTTCGTTGAGATACTGGACCGCTATTTTGGCAGTGTGAGTGCTTCTCTGTGGTTTCTCATATGGATTATCATTTTATTTGTTTATTGTACTGTTTTTTTGAATGTTTTTTGAACCTCTTTAGGTATGCGAGCTGGATTTGATATTCAATTTCCACAAGGTAATCTCTTTCACTTATGTTGAAATGTTGCCAATGAAGACCAGGGATTGGTGCTATAGGCAATTTCTTGCTAGTGTTCTGTCATGTTTATATGTTCATCAGTGCCAATGGTCAAATATGCAGGCCTACTACATACTGGATGAGATTCTCATTGCTGGCGAGCTTCAAGAATCTAGCAAGAAGAATGTTGCAAGACTTATTGCTGCACAGGTATTTTGACCACTGGCTAACCTAAACTCTATATTTTCCATGATTAGTTAAGAGTGTATGACTTGGTATTAGAAATTTAGAATCTGTCCATTTCTGTCTTGAATGTACCTCAAAGGGTCAAACTATTTTCCTATGGTTCAGTGGTTCAGTAGAGGCCATTTATGTGCATAAATATTAGAACAATCATCATTATCTAAAACATCATTTTCTACACCTCCTGAATTACGTTGTGTTTCAATCTATTTTATGTAAAAACACCAGCACAAGCAAAGTTGTAAAACTTTCTTTGTGGGCTGTGGCCCAATGGTGAGACACTAAGAAAGGATGCTGTATTTCACGAATTAATGGTTATTGAAAAGTGCATAGGTTTATTTTTATCCTAACAATTTGCTTTCCAATATGCTCAGGATTCATTGGTAGAGGCTGCTAAAGAGGAAGCTAGCTCTATAAGTAACATTATTGCCCAAGCTACGAAGTAAAATTCTGCGCCATTCTGATGCCTGCTCCTCCACTCATTTGGTTTATCGTTATATTGGTAAATGTAATGTACTAGTTCATTTGCTCTGTCCATTTTTCTAAGAAATACGACTTTTGAGACTCAGCATTCAGAATGAGTGTGATATGTAACTACATTTTATCTGTTCCTTTGCAAATGAATTTGGGATCTTCCTACGCATGAAAATTGCTCAAGCATAGTTGTAAATTCTTGATCGTAAGTGCCTTCTCTTGTGTTGATCCCACTGATTGTTCAGGGTGTGCTCCATTGTTCAAAAAACGTTGCCGGTTATCAGCGTCCATACTGATGCTTTATCTGACTCATTCGTAGCACCTGGGTAACTCGTGGTGGAACTTATATTGGTTGCTGGATTGCTGCTTTTTTATGAACTTATATTGGGTGCATACAGATTTCTTATGAACACTCGTTGATTGGTGGGCTGGCATTCTGAAGGCTGATCGTTCAATGATGGAAACAAAACTTCATGCGTACAGAGTTTCACGGTTGTTTTCGTTTTTTCTAAGAAGAGTTCCAAGGTTGTTTTCGTTTTTTTAAGAAGGGTTCCATGGTTGTTTTCATTTTGCCCCATTGCCCCTACTCTTGTCCTCTGCCTGCTCGCTTAAAATGGAGTTAATTTCTGCACCTGCTCACTTAAAAGCTTGCCGACGGTGCCTTTATATACACCAGCCCTTGTTGCTTCCTTTGTTACTAGCTAAGCCTGGCAGTATCCAAAGCCATACAACTTGCTCATTTCTTGATGATTCCAGGCTTGGTTTCAACGAGAACTATCAACTATGATTCAATAATAGAAAGACGAGCATTCCTGAGGATGGTAGGCGTCGGGAGAGCATGCATGAGAAGATCAACAGGTTCATCCTATCCTGTGCGTGTGCTTCGCCCCAAGCTTAGAGGAAGACCTGCTTGCGTGCGCCCGTGACAAGAAAGGGCTGCATTTCGTCAGTTCTGCTTATATGAGCAAAGATGGTTCGTCGTGCAGAGAAGATTGAAGGGGCTCAACCTCCCATTAGGCCATGGCGATAAGAACCCGGTCCTGAAGGCGTCGCACCAAAGGTGGGGGCAAACAATTCACCACTTCTTACCGGCGAAGTTGCTGAGCTGTTTCATGGAGAAGAGAGCCCTGCATGTCTTGTCCGATGCACCTATGCTAGCTTCTTCTTCTCGGATGTGCTACAACTGGTGTTAAGCTGCCAAAGCTGCATCTATGTGTTGTACTGCCACTTTGATTGTTGAATAAGCAAAGCAGAGTTCCTGCAATTCTATTTGTATCTTGGATCCCCATTACATGGGAGCATCTTGTAACATGTCTTAATTCTTCTATGATGCAAACCAGAGCTCCTGCAATTGGTTAAAAAAATCTACCCCATTCTGATGCCTGTCCCTTCGGTTTTGATGCCTGTTGTTACAAAACATCAAAATCCAGTACACATGAAGAGACGACAGACGAGAAGGTAGGTATCTGCAATCGAACTGTTGACACATCTAGCACGGTAGACCTTTTTTTCACATTTAACTCCAAATACTCGCTTTTACAAATATAACTCCTTCCTTGAGCACAGTAACTGCCTGCTAAACTAGAAAAGCTCGGTGGGTACCATCAAGCTCCTCTAACTCGGAAGGATGTTGGCCGGCTACGACAGAGATTAATTAGTTCTAATAATATTTAATTAGTGTTAATCATGATTAATTAACACTACTTAATTGCTATCGATTTGCTGCTACATACCAACTCGTCTGCCAATCCACGGTTGCTTAGCAGATGTTACCACAGGCGATATGTATCGGCTGTTGAATTTAGGGAGAGAGCTAGATTTGCAAAAATTGATGTCTAGAATCAAATTTGAAGAAAAAAATAGCTACAATGCTATGTCAACAGTTCCTAGCAATCAGCCGGTACAAAATTGGCCTCGCTCATTTCAACTTTAGCTTCTGACTTTTAATTCACAATTCCTTTATTTTGTCTTTTTCTGATTTTTTGTAGGGTAAATATAAGCTTGGTGAAGAAATGAGGAGTTTTTGGCCTTTTGGGGATGGAAGGCATCGGGAGAACTTCTATGAGAAAGGTAATCTACTTAGTAGTTGTCTGTACATACGTCTCCTCTTGTTAATTTGTATGTCCTGAAAACTGCTTACTTCAGCGGAAGATCTAATATCATTGTTTGCAGTAACAACCACGTGTGTGCGAAAGAATGCTCGTAAGGAGTTTGGTTCCCTGTATCTCGTCAATATGACTTTATTGCACTCCAGAACCTGACAATTTTGCATCGAGCTGTAGCTGTCTAACGATGCACACGGCCAAAGATATGCAGCGCCTTTTCAATTCTGTAAAAACAACCAATTATTAGTTCTTACGATCGCGCGAAACTCCTAAGAAGGCTCGCTGGTTCTAATGCAAAAGCGCCTATACGGCTATACCAGTGCTAGTTCAGCAAAGCCTGTAGTGCTACATTGATTAGCTTCAGTCTCGAGAATTCAGAAGTATATATAACTTGCTTAGTTTAGTTGCTAATAATGTTTTGTGGTAAGTTGTTCATAATCAGAGGTTGGAGGGTTAATTTATACGCGTTTCTTCTTATAAAAGGCGGAGAAAAAAGTTGTCAAATTTGACCAAACGGGAGTATGTTGTGTGCGTACACAATGACACTCTGAAAAGAAGAATTTGGCCATAAGGGTTTTCCCTCCGTTAACAAGACCGACGTACATGTACATCTTGTGAGCTTTCCATGTTGGAATTCATGGCAACCATTTTACATATCTGTCGCCCACATGACTAACTAGTAATGTTCTGCACCTGCTCATGGAGCATGGGATACACTGCTTCCTCACCAACTTCTTCCCTGCTGCTCCCGTACCCATAGTAACATCTAGTCATCTACCCCCTTTCACTTGTTAGTTGTGACAAATTCTGGCCATCTGGATGATCATTTGAGCTTTTTTTTGTGGCTTATGGCTGAAAAACACTGTAGCTGACTGAAAAAACACTATAGCTGACAGAGGCTTATTTAGCATAATTAAATTTAAAAAATATAAAAATATATTAGTCCATTACGTATAATACAAACACATATGGGAAAAAAGAATCGGCAAAAAAACTCAACAAAAAGCTAAAAATTCATAAAAAGACGGAATTTATGAATAGTGAAAAATAAGCCGGAAGTCAGAAGCTGAAGCCATTTTGATCTATATACATAACACATCTCCTTCACTCCTTGCCTCAGTTTCTTCTTTTTCTAGACATAAGACTGACGCGCACACAATCCATACATCACACCCACACTGCCACACACATATATATGTTCCCTACACACGCTGAAAAAGTAATCGAATGCTCAAATGGCCTTCGGAATATGAGTACGTGTTGTTCCACTGAACGCATATACGTGTGTACCTGTTTTTTATTCGGGCTAACTGAGCAAGGCCCAGTTCTCACCTCAGCTTCTTCTTCTTGAGCATGTAGTCGCTCCATACTCATATCGTAGCATGAATATATAGGTTGAATGATATACGACGAAAAAGAGAGATGACGAATTACAAGAACGGGGCAATAGGCCAGTTATTGACGGGTAAATATAGGCTTCTTGTTAAGGAGCTGACGAAGGGTAGAATGGAGGGCACAGGGAGAAATCCTCTGAGGAGGGATATTTCGCTATGCTGTTAACCTTCTGGAGCTTCTGTTAACTTGTAGATGACTAGGACCCGTCCGTTTGGAACCCATAAATTTCACGTGAATTTCGAAAACAGTTCAATTGTCATGGAATTCAGATGAATATCCCATGTTCCAAACGGGGCCGCCTACTGTTTGCTGCTCGGTGCCTCGATACATACATAGTCCAACATAGCTAGTTTTATGGCCTTCCGAGTTCACGAACAAGTACTTCCAAGTTCAGATGGTCGCGCACGCATATAGCACAAGGCTGTTAATTAGGAGTCACTGTACAACGGCGGCTATATCTAGGCCTTCTATACACGTACTCTGCAATGCATCCGTACCAATTAACCTGGCACAATTGCAAATATCTATAGAAAATATATACTCTCTCTCTCTCTATATATATATATATAGAGAGAGAGAGATAGAGATAGAGAGAGTACACACTCGTTGCAGTTTTCGCACTTCATTTTGCTCACGCCCCCGTCCTGTTCCATGTACAGATCAATGGCCGACTCTGCAGCTCTTTGTTCCTACCTTTGACCGTTAGCAGTCAAAATTAAGTGGAAATTGGCAAATTAAGTTTGCATCGTTAGCAGTCCCACCTTTGACCGAAGTTGCATACAACACTATTACATTCCTAGATCTATATAATCGATATGATAAGTTGCACATTTCACATTCTTCGTACAATCTACGATGTTATTTGCTTATTTTTTGAAAAGCCAAAAATTGTCATTGACTTTGCAGAACCCGATTTGGAAAGCAAGATAGCAAGCGAGTAAAATTTCACTTAATAGTCAGCTACTGGACCTATTAGATATGCTAACGCAGACTGGTGCAGCTAGCCACACGTACCTTCGCTTATCCCTCTGATGGTTCTGGAAGTGTGATCAGCCGAGATTTTGAGTCATATACCATCTGGGTACTACAACTGCAAAAAGAACGTTACAAAAATACTCATTAGAAATAAGTATCTCAATAGTCTAGAACTCGAATCCAGATAACATCAACCATGATAAACGGACATACTTTGCACATTTGACATTGTTTGTTGTACCGCCACTAGAGACTGACAGTATAGCGCCAAAGAAGGAAAGATTTTCAGTACCACAATTCGGACATGGCCCCTACATGCCCAGATAACTCATCACTCAGTTTGATCTCCACTTCAATGTACCATATTGTATGCATGATAGATAGGGAAAAGGAAAAATACCTTCAGGATTAAAAAGTCCTTCACTATGGCATTAGTTATAGACTGTGCTATGAACAATATTAGAGGCAAAGCAGCAAACCATGTGAAAATGAAACCGAAAGGCTCTGGCAGCTGCATCGTTCAGGAAGAATGCAAGGTTAATTCTAGATTGGAAGAAAGGAAAAGGTCATCAAACACATCTCCAAACAAATTAATATTAATGTCACACTGACATAGTGCATACAAAGATACCATATACAATACAACAAGCAAGCACGCGCCGGAAAACCGACACCCACAACCAAACTCACTCTGAAAAAATCTGAAGACTAAACAACGTAGACACACATAAACCATTATACAAAAGATCAATAAATTGTCATTGAATCTGAAGATGAATTCCATTGTACAATTTCTTGGCACGGATCAATTTAAGACACCATGCATGCATCTTGATCTAGCTTTGCCTCTAACTATCCACGTACTGTTCACTACACAAGTTGCTGACTTGGGATGAAAGCCAGAGCAGTACTCCATGAGCTCGCAGCGCACGGGCCTAGCAAGTCGTCGACAGTTTCTCCGGCGGCGAGGCGTGCGATCACCTCGTACTCGGGACAAGCACCATGCACCGTCTGGACGAACTCGACGGCGGCGTGATCCTGGTCCGACTCAGCGATTGGTGTGCGCACGGACCCCTGCTCCTCTCCAAGAATCTCTCTTGTCAACTCCTCCACCAAATGTGCGTCCTCGACTCCGACGGCCATCACGTCATCGGACATCAGCATGCGCTCCACCTCCTGCAGCGCCAGCTGATGCTCGTTCGTCAATTGCGGCCGCACGCTGGGTGGAGCCTCCGGGTGATCGTGATCGGCCGCCTTCCTCTTCTTGCTGCCGGACTCGGGCAGGGCAGCCGATGACGCCCGCGAGCGAGGAGGCGCTCGAGGCGACCGATACACCTTGCAGAGCACGAGGTCGGCGCCGCCGTGTTCTTGGGAGTCGATGCTGTACTCCACCATCAGCCACCCGGGCTTGACGACACCCGACGCCGTCTTGATCTTGTAGGAGAACTTCTGGAAGCACCCGCGGGCGGCGCTGTCCTTGACCGGCTTCGGGCCCGTCTCCGAGTGCCAGCACTCGTTGCCGTTGGCGCCGACCGTGCGCGACTTCCTCGCGGGGCCGCCGCCGCGTGCGTTCTTGGAGCCGCCGACGTAGTGCACGGGGCTGATGAAGTACCAGACCCTGCCGTCCCCATCGCCGGTGCCAGGCGCAGGGGTGAGCCCGGCCACCAGCTGGTCGGGGGCCGCGGAGTAGACGTCGACGTCGTGGATGAAGCCGGCGTGGAGGGGCTGGCCGGCGAGCTTGGGGCGGAGGAAACGGTCGATGAGCTCGCGATCCTGGGGGCAGAAGGCAAAGCCTGCAGCGAGACCGGCCACCGCCTGAGCCATGGAGAAGATGGATGGAGAGGAGGAGGAGGTAATGGCAACTGGTGCTGGATGGATGGATGGCCTCGCCTTATATGGCCGTGGAGCAACACGAGAGAGAGAGAGAGAGAGAGAGAATGCGGACTCGTCGTCATCGAGTTTCCATATATTTCCATGGCGGCAACTTTGGGATCGAGTTAGATGCGGATGCGGATTAGTTCCTCCCACGCGGAGACGAGCTGTTAACTGGGAGTAAATGCTAGTGCTGTTAGTTCGTTGCACATGTATTCTCTCCGTTCATAAATATGAATTATTTTTTATTCTTTATGGTCTCCAATATAAAATTTTAACTATAACTTATTATTATAATATACTAACAAAATAAATAAAAATATATTATGAAAGAATTTTGTAAGACATATCCAATGATATCCTTGTCCTGGTCCTCATCGTCACCGACTATGATCGTCTTCACGCTTACCTACACATGCAAAGACCAAAGAAACGTTTTTTCAGCACAAATTTTTCCCAACTTAACTGTCATCAGCACACACACGTATAACCACAACCTCAACCAACCATCAACACCAACCAGGTCATACACAACCACAAATCTCATCGAGAACCGACTCTGTATTGTATCACCGACAACCGCTACCGAGTACCCACCTGGTACTATAGCACCGACCATAGTTGCGAAACCCACGACTGCAAAGCCTTCAACTACCAACCAGCAAAGTCTACAACTACCAAGTACCGAGTCCTTCCGACTACGAATACCGAGTATCACTGACAACTGCTACGACCAAATCATTCAACCACTGACCCAACAAGAGCACTCAAGGTACTCGAAGATCACAAGAATTAAAGCACTCGTACCGATCATGAAGTCTACGAGTACAGACCATGAAGCCAATGATAACCGATCACAAAGTATTCAACTTCTGACTGTAAAGTCTACGACTACCGATCACAAAGTCTAAGACCACGATAGCAGACCGCAAAGTCTACGAGTATCGACTAGTAAAGTCCACGATTATCGAGCATCGACCGGTAAAGTCTACGACTATCAAGTATCAACCAGCAAAATTCACGACTATCGAGTATCAACCAGTAAAGTTTACAACTATTGAGTATTAGCTAGGTATTGTAGCTACAACCATGGAAAAGTACTATAGCTATGATCATAGAAAAGTACTGTAGCTACGACCATCGATTGGTTGCTATAGTGGATGGCCTTTCGACCACCAACTGGTTTACTGTAACTAAGACCGGTTCACTGTCGCTTACGATTGGTTAAATGTTGCTTATGATAGGTTCACTGTTCGAGGTCGAAATCTACGATTACATGCCGTGGTCGAAGTCTGCCGTGGTCGAAACCGGATGTGGTCAAAGTCGGACACAGTCGAAATATGATGTTGTTGAAGTCTGCTGTGATCAAAATGCGATGGTCGAAGGCTGTCGTTTGGACCTGTTGATCGAACTATCCACAAGACCAATTGGACAGCCATCACAAGGCCGATTGGACTACTAGACATGGTCGTTTTGCTATCCTGAAAACTCAAGCACAAAAACATATCGACCAGAACTTTCACGAATGCAAATTCCAATAAAATCAAATATCAATTATTTATCATCAATAGAATGCACGACCATCACATGGTCTAACACACTTTAATTCCCTTTGCTACATATTTGTCAAATTTATTCTTTATTTTGATCAAGTGACTAATTGTTCGCTGATTAGTGTTTACACTGCATTTTGTAAAAGTGCTTGGCATGCCTCCAATTGTCCGGCCACCTGGTAAGTGTTGATTTGAGTGTTTTTCTTGAAACATATGGGTTGACATGTGTTATGTTTCCTTTTGCTGGTAGTTCCTACGCTCGGGACTTAATGTAGGCAAGTCAGATTCAGATCTTCAAATTTGTTTTCCTATTCCTTAGCACGTCACAAAATACCTTTAGGAAACAGATTTCATCGCACCCATCTCATATTTCTATGTTCAAATATAGCATTTTTTTCTTCATATTATGACTCTGAAATAATCAGGTTATATGACTTATGAGAAATTAGATCTTTTTAAAGTGAACAATTGTAACTGATCATAGGTGATAATTTTTAGAGCCTAATATGTATCAGCTATGAAAATATATATTCACCTTCAACTATCGCTCTTTTAGGATACGTGAATTTCATGTGCACGCTGATTAGTATAAACTAATCGCTAACTTTCTATTAATGAACCGGCTAGGCCCAGCGTCTATGCCCATGACAATGTTATATTTTTCTTCATCAACCTGTTTGCAGCCCAAGGATCTTCAGGTATTTACCGATGTACGTGGTGTATTTCAACTTTCTGTGGAGATCCCCTGCATCTCGGCTGTTGTTGTGGCTCTCCTTGCAGAGGCATGTAATTAATAAACAGTTTTAAGTGTAGCATCATAAAACTATGGTTCCCATGTGTTTCTTTTAACGGGCTCTATTGTGCTTCAGCCAGAGCCAAAAATACAATACACCTTGAAGGCTGTGGGAGGTAGCCTGACTGCTGTTCCAGGCCTTTCCGACCCGATTGATGTAAGATGACTTTATATTTTCACTGTAAGATCCAACCAGTGAGTTTATGAAGTGACCATAATTTTTCTATCCCCAATTAGGATACTGTCAGTTCAATTGTTACCGACATGCTTCAGTGGCTTGGCCACACAAGGAGACACTGTGTGTGATTTTTCAGGCATACAATTATGTTCTTTGGGCTAATGTTATATAGTTCACCTCAGTTTTTGGTTATATTATCATCTTTTCTTTTAGTTTCATGTTTGAGTGTAGCGTGTTCAACTTTGTACCAGAATCTGGTGTTAGGCGTGCATGTGGGCTCATATGTGTGAAGCCCATATAGTTCGGCCCTGTTAATTTCGCTCCGTTGATATTTTACTAGCCTCATAGGCGCGGCGGCACTCCGCGTTAGCCACCGTGTGTACCGAAGTAAAAGAGGCGAAAATTCGTAGCTAAAGGAAAGCGTAGGGTTTTTTCAAAAAAAAAACGAGGGGCTTTTCGCAATAAAAGGAGATCAGAGGGGTTTTTTTCGTAAAAATCAGGGGTTGTTTTGAAAGAACCGAGGGCCTGTACGTAATTTTGGAAACTGCGGATCGTTATCAATGAAAAATAAATATGCGTAGGGTCTTTTTTGAAAAATCCAGGGACCTGTTTACTATAACAGAGGACCTTTACGTAATTTCGAGAACATGTAGGGGCTTTTTCGCAACAAATGGCACCCGACTATACGGGAATTCCCCGCCACGCGCCGACCGGAGCGACCGGGCGGGGTGATGTGGGCGGTCTCTCCGCGCGGGGAATCCCGGGGCGTAATATGGGTATGATTTTAAACAGAGTGCTTCTACGCACTTCGCTGAAAATTTGCAGGAACGTTAAAGCAAATGAGAGGCCAGGATTAAAAAGGTGTTTATTCCACTAACTAATTTGTAGGAAGGGTCGCTTTGAAAAACAAGGGCCCATGTGGTAAATTCATACTCAGCCCGCAAGGCCTGCAGCGTCACCGACAAGTTGAAGGCGTGCTCTTGCAGCGGCGAGAAAGCATTCTGGTTTTTAGCTTCTCCAAAAGTCTGAACAAATAAGTTGGTATTTTAAAGTAGATTTTTCAAATGACTTTTCGAGTCTAAAATCATATACGTTATTTATATTGATACCTCCATTGTTCGCTATCGTATTAAAAACTACAGACAAAAATCATTAACTAAAGCCTAGATCCAACGACCGCAACTTAAAAAAGAACAGATCCGTCGCTAGGAAGAGATTGTGCTGGCCGCGTGTGCACCCAATATCTCCTACATTATAAGTACTGCAAATGAACCACCACTTGGGCCAAGTCACCCTAGAGCGTGCATGTGCAGCCCAAGCGCGCGAGGCTCTTTTCGGCCACAGCCCACAGGGTGGCGTAGGCGTGGCCCGTGCGCGCACCGTTTCCTCGGCCGAAGCCGCGCGGCGCGGGATGGGTGGAGCCGTGGAGGCGGAGGCGAAGGCGCGGCAGGGCAGGGCGCTGCGTACGCGTGCCCGCCGGCCGGCCGGCCGCCGCGCGCGGCAGCGAGAAGACGAACGAAAGCGTCTAGACCTGCGGGGTGCAGTGCAGAACGACCTCCTGAGGTGCGCGCGCGAGCTGCGTGCTTAGCTAGTGGGACGGGCCGTGTATAGCGACCGCTTGGCGCAGGGGCGGACCCCAACGGGAGGCAACCGGGACTGGCACCCCTACCGCCAGTGGGTACCCCTCTCCAACTGCCATGCTTCGGGTCCACTACCGCTGTCGTCGAGATGGTAAGGTGCTAAGCGCCTGCAAGCGCTGACGTTACGTAGCCTTTGACTCCCCCCTCCACCGCCGCTTCCACTTCCTCCATCGCCCTCTGCTCCTCTGTGTCATCCTCTCCAATATCTAGAAGCCAATCTCACACCATATCCCTAATCTTTTGTTTGTCTCTACCCACTCTCGCAACCCGTGCCTTGCGATTTCCTCTTCAAAGACTTCGCCGGCGACCACCCCGCTCCGGCTCTATTGCGGGTGAGTGGCCTCTTCGCGACTGTGACATCGGCCTCCTCCTCTCCGACAGCTTCAGTGAGGATGAGGAGCTTGCTATATATGATACCTTCGTGCAGACCGTCAGCCCAATGCCACCCAATTCAACTTCAGTTTCCGCTCCATCCAGTACGATCTCTTGATCGATGAGGCCGATGTCCCATTCTAGGTGGTCATCTCCTAGTTCTATCTAGACCGTTTGATGCCGTTGTCTCTTCTCCTCCCGTGCCGGGAAGTAGACGCCACTGCCCTCCTTGGCGAAATGTGACATGTATCATAATTTCTAAGATAGACCACTATAACCGTAATAGTATTTTCTATCTCTTATCGGCAGTGTAGCAAACTGCTGTAGATCGATAACTCGATATTCAATAAACCTATAAGCAAGTCTCATTAGGCCCTTAAATTTTGACGCTGGATCCGCATGGCGGCCTAGCTAGCGGACGGCGCGTGGATGCACGAGGGCTCGCCTAGAGAGCTAGCAAAGCTAACGAGGGCGGCGCCCGCGCGTCGCAATTTTGGCATCACCTAATGTACACGAATATACACGCACGGGCTACAAGCATATCTCCTCTAGCTTGTGAGTTTTGCGTAATGGTTTATTTTATTTCAAGGAGAAGATTAGATGAGAGCTATTCTTATATATTGTGAAATAGTGTGTGCTAGGAAACACGTTGTCTTACCTTGCTGATCCAGTGAGACCCCCCCCCCCCCCCCAGATGGTGATCAAATCTGACAACGACAATGATTTTATCACAGTACTGAACATTTACATACATGTATGGAAAACAATTTCAAACCGAATTTTGTAAAATTCGTCAAATTTCGATTTTCTTAGCCCACCATGAAAGCCCGATCCAATCAAAAAAATTCAGCCCATTTTAATTGTTTTGGCCCAACGCACCATCTCTCCTATAGGAATTATAAAGGCCCATCGCGCTGGTTCCCCATGGCACATCATATACGCATGTGGTGTACAATCACATCCCTCCTACAATGTGCTCAAGCTAGTGAGCCACCATCTCATGTACACTCCCATCTAGGAATGGCAATTATACCTATATATCCGTATGCCCGTGAATAAGTATTCTAACAGAGTCGAGTATGAGATATTTTTTTACTTACAGATATGAAAATGGGGGAACATTCTACCCGTCAGGTAAACGGGCATGGGTATGGGTAAGCTCCAGCCGTACCCACCCCGCCCGTTTACCCACCATATAGATTGACAGGTGGCGCAACCATAACAATATCTCTAATTGATATTGATTGTTATACACTTTTGCATATCTCTAATTGCTATTGATTGTTATAAACTTTTTTGATAACTATTATATTCTCTAGCGACAGCTGCTGCTTATATGTGCCTGTCATTAGTTCAACTCTCATATGGTGACTCAGTTCGCGGGTAAACGGGCATACCCACAGGCGACGGGTACCCGAGGGCGACATGTATGGGCGAGGTTCTTCACCCGTCGTCTTTCGCGGGTATGCCCGTGGGCGTAAATCGGAGTCGTGGGTACGGGCATGGGCGAGCACTACCCGTACCTGTCGCGCCCGATAGCCATCCCTACCCCCATCACTGATTCCCCATTGCATTGTTTCCCCATCGTGCTAGCACGGGAGAAGAGGGGAGGTAGCGCCAGCAAGGGAGGCGGGGCGGTGGCGGCAAGGGCTGCCAAGGAGGAGGTCGCCGCCGAGATTTCGTCGGGATTTGATATTTTTTTAAATATATTTGTATTTCTTGAATTTAAATTATATTTTTTTAATATTTCGATAGAATTTTTCAAAAAAATTATGAAATTTCCGAAATTTGGTTTCCTCGGCAGGTTTTGATATTTTTTATGCATCGAAATTGTTTTTCCTGTATACATGTAATAACATCATGTATACGACGTCTAAAAAAAGCATAATGTATACGAACTGAATACATATATATATATATGTAGATCGACTTATATATGGCCAAATCAAACTTCTGCGGAGCTAGGCAATCAAACTTCGATCTCGATCTCAACCAAACAGATTAATTTCATCAACTAGAGCTAAACAATAACCCTTTGCTCAAGACATCATATACATTTCTTACATGCATCTCGAAGATGCTCCACTTCCAACTCTATTTAAACTGAAATCTCAAGGCACATATACATGCATGTCTAGCTGGAGAGCAAGTCCGGAGTCACAGACCATGCATGGGCTCTCAGAATCTAACTAGCCACCAGCTAATGCGCATATGGATTAACATTGTCAGTCACTTGTACGCCGGCCGGCCGGATCATATGTATGTGTACCATGAAAAGATCGAGCCTCTCGATCGATGATTATTAATAAAATCGAGCCAGGCAAGTGCATGATAACTGCGCATGTACATGTGCCACTAGTACTGTTACAAAATGTGACGAACTGCATGAAACATAAAGGTCAATAATTATCTAATATATAGTTGCTGAATAAGGGGCTAGCTGCAGATAAAATTAATCAGAGAAGTGAGAACTAGGTTAGTACGGATTGTTTGATTACCAGGAAATCACGGTCTTGAGCAGATACTTAATGGAACAATAACAAGCAACATTAAACAACCATTACCAGACGTATAAAAATACTGTATCTCGGAGTACTCCCTAGCATTTTCGAAAAAACTAAAGCAGGTGAAATAAATAATCTAAGAACACGGAGAGAGAGAGAGAGGGAGCGCTAGAGAGAGAGACGGTCATGCTTGGCTCCTCGCACGCCATCCGCAGTAGAGCCAACGTACGAGCCCTCGATCGGAGCTCAACTGAGTTGGCAGCAACGCGAGTGGCATACAGGGAGCCAGGCATATCCCCTTTTTCACCTCTTCCGCACCTTCCAAGCGTACGTGCGTGCACCTACCTATCCGCCGCATCCATCTCCCACATCCATGCCATGCATGCATGCCCTTCCGTAAACTGCAGCACTTAACACAGTTTCTCTCTCTCTCTCTCTCTCTCTCTCTCTAGCTCTCGCCCTCCCAAGAGTTGTGTGTGCCCTCCTCCCAATGCTAAGCTTAAACACTTCAAGAAGACAAGAACCACTATGACACACACAGGCACGAGCTCACTCCTCAATGTATGTATCTCAATCGTGGAGAAGAGATGTTTAGAGAAAGAAGAGAGAGGACAAGCATCCACGCTACTGAATGGTGTCTGGTGATGGTGAGAGTTGGGAGGAGGATGGAGAGGGCTCGTACGCACCACACAGCCCCCCTATAAATATATCTCCAAACCCCAACTCCTCAAAGTGCCCTAACCCCTCCCGTCCCATCACGGCAACACATGGAGGCGCACACATGCACGCACATTGCACACTCCTCCAAGCTCTAGGCTCATGCGCCACAGAACCTCAGCTTCCCCATCCATCCATATATACATGCACAACACGCATATTACAAGATCGAATAAAGGGCAGGGCGCTAGGCACCAAGTGAAAACCCTGCCCTCCAACAAAAAGGTGAAAACCCTAGTCAGAGCCCTAGCTGGCACAGTGTCAGGGGGCTAGCTTCTTTTCTTTTGCTCTTTCTCTCTCTCATTAAAATAAGGGAGTGTACAAGTATCATCCGGATATTCTTTTTCTAATTATCATCCAAATTTGTGACCTTTGGATTAGAGATCAAGTGGCTCCTTATTTTTAAAGGGGGGATTTTGTTCAAGGGGGAGGGGGTAGAATTCAAGGGGAGGGAGAAAATTCATGTCAATTGGATCTCTAATCCAATAATCCTAAATCTGGATGATAGTTAGCAAGAAAACATCCGAATGACGTTTAACAAAACCCAATGTTAAATATCTTTGTGCTTGTGTGGTGAACGTGGCTACTTGTGGTGACATGCACGCCATGTCACAAAAAAAAGCATATAAAATGTATAGTAGCTAGCATAGTATATATGCTCTTCTTGAGGAACTTTTGTGTGATGTTTGCAACTTTTCGTATTGCATGCAACTCCTCTCTCTCTCTCTCTCTCTCTCTCTCTCTCTGACTGTCTCTCTGAAGTTTGCTTTGCAACGAGCTGGCTTTCTGAGACGGGGGTTGTCTCGCAGCGCTTGGCCGGGAGCAGGATTCCCCTGTGCGTGGTGGACCAAGGTTAGTGTGGGTCACGCCCTGCTTTACCTCTTGCTATTGTCTTTGTAACAACTATGCGTGCCCCCCGTGACCATGCGTTACGCCTTTCACCTTTTCATCGCTTGCAAAAAAGTTGATACGACTGAGATGGGTAAAATGATTAATTTGATCCTGTGCTAGCTCATTTTGGGTCCAGATCGCATGTACTTCTTCGTGCACTAAGATGTCTAAGATTGCTATTCAAATGTTTCAAGACATTTGACGTGTAACAATAAGCTTAACTAGCTTGTAATAAAGGACATTAATCATGTCTGGATTAGTTGTCCGAGATGTACTCATCAGTTTGACCCGATCGATGTTAGTATGGATGTTGCTAGCGCTTTAACATCTGATCCGAACGTTATTGCCGTGTCGCTTGTAACATTTTGTGCTCATGAATGCAACATTTCTTAGCTATATTTGTAACAAAAATGTTTAATGAAAATCTCAATGTTGCACTAGTTATTGCTGATTATTGTCTACATGAAATCAAAATGTTGCATACATGAAAATCAAAAAATGTTTCATACTAGCAATGTGCTCGGGACGCTGGCTCGGCGAGGCATTGACCTGGTTCATGGTCACTAAGAGAACACCAACGCTGGCGCGCGGAGAGCTCCGAGATCATCACCATACACTTTGTGGCTGTGTTTCGCCGAGGCTCCCCTCCGTGCCCAAGGATGGCTAGATTTGGCAGCGTTGCATCCGGAGAGGAAGTCGACGACAGTGGCCGAATCTGATGACACTGCGCTCGAGGATGCCCGAATCTGATGGTGTCGTGCTCGAGGACGGCCAGATTTGGCGATGTCGTGCCCAGAGAGGAAGTCAATGGCGGCGATCAAATCTGGTGGAGCTGCACCCAAGGACGGCTAAAGAGAAAGTCGACGGTGGCAACAGCCCAATCCGGCGGCGCTGACGCTAGGGACGGGGTGACTGTGGCTCGCATGGAGTCGGGAGTCGCGCAGAGAGAGGAAGAGAGTGAGCGAACAGAGTGAATGAAGAGAGTGAGCGAACAAAGTGAATGAGGAGAAAATCGGGTTGGGGTGTCGTGCTGTCCGATAAAAATTTCCCCCTATATGTATATACAATATCAATTCCCCATTAGTATTAAGGTGTGTTTGGAACAAGCCAAAAGCTACGAGAGAAAGATCAATGGCTGATATATTTTTTCCAAATCTCCATGGATAGCTCAAGAGATCACATTTTAGAATGTTAGCTATAGTACAGTATAGTGAGAAATTTTTGTCAGGGTCTAAGCCATTGGCCCGATGATCCGAGACCTAACTCCGCCACTGTAGCTAGCTGTACGTATCGAGTGCGAGAGGAGAACAAGGGAGCACGGCCGCACAGCTAGCTACGAACCCATGCATACGCACAATTCATCACGTACGCGCGTCACGTCAGACGTCGAACGCTCGGATGGACCAAAAGGAGGCTACGGCCGTGGGCGTTTTGCGCCCGGCCGCGGCCGTACGTGTTACGCAACCATACGCGCCAATTCGATCCCCTACACGACGGCGAGTCGACGATCGATGCTGGTGACGTTACGTGAGTTTTTATTACTTTATACTTTTTTATAAACAGTTTAAAAGTCATAAATCATAACTAAAAATCATAAGACGAAGCTAAAAAAACAGACCAAATAATGGTAATAATATTGTGGCGTTGCGATGCATACGCGCGCGCCGCTATCGGGGGAGATTAATTCACGGTGGACGCTATGCAACAAATGCGCCCAACTGCAAGTCCGCGCTCCTTTGCGCTTGTCCCCCTCTGCTCGCCCTTCTTCCCCTAGGCCTCCGCCATGCCGACTTCCCTCTTGGCCTCATGGGTGATGATACGATGATCAAGGGTGGCGATGGAGTGGTTTATCGGAAATCTTCTACCTAGCTCCGCCTATAGGATCACTTACCTCCACCTAGGGCTAGCTCGTAATTCATTCTGGAGGTAACCGGCTTGTCACAGGTTAATGTCGGGACTAGCACGAGAACATAAGCCGATGGTATTTCGGCACACTGTAATTTCTTCTAGCATCGTTAAATGAGTTGCATGCATGTCTACGTTCTTAATAAGCGTTGTGTTTTTTCGATGTATTATATTTTAATTTTGAGTATGATAGATTGATAGGAAGTGTTTGTACACATAGCACCATGGTAATAGACCGACAATAACTAGGACGACACATCTTGTTGGCAGGACAAAACCCACATGACGGGAGATTTTTACGGAGGTATGACCGGTTAAGCCACCTAAATGGTAAAAGCACTAGCTTCCATTAGAGACAAGATCGACCACTTTTATTGGTCACAACTCACAGGCGGCATAGCCCTAATCTGCAAAATTATTAGGAGAACAAGCCAATTGGTTAGACCACGAGCAGCTTTTGTTGGAGACCGGCCAGATCGGCTACTGTTCGTACAATTCCGGAATCAAAATCCTGATGCCGGCATGTCGGAAGGCGCCAATGGATGGTCTCAAGAACTGGGTCATTTGCGGGGTTTGGCCTAGTAATCAACTGCTCTGCCAGAGTCACACCACTCTCGATTGAAGCCATGCTGCTCTCTGGTACCTGCAGGTAAATTGAATCCTTCGCTATTACGAAGTAATGGCACGGTGGTACAATGTGGTGCGGCCTTCAAGCCCACTAGATCGAAAAAGAACGCCCTGTTTGCTCATAGCACTACTGTGGCAGAACAGTAACCTGTATCTTTTTTCTGGATGTTGTAGCAGTCGATCCCGACCTCTCGTTTTTCAACTGGGTGGCCAGGATCAAGCTTGCAAATGGCAGAGGATCTCCTGTAGACTTTTGTACCGGGGGCCGGAGGTAGATCGGTCCTGGTCTCCTGGATACCCTCGAGCTCGTACAACAAGCAAAGCCTGGGCTCTCTCGACCATGAAGCCATGGAGGCAACCTGGGATACCTGGTCTCCGTCGTGCATGCTGGCTTGATTGGCGCCAAGGTCCGCAAGTTACGGGAGTGCACGACCTGTGCACCCACGTACATGCTATACTGTCCTTCAAAGGGGACAAAAATAGAAGAGGCAAATGCTTACACACTATTACTGCACGATAACTCGGGTAACTGAGAGAAGCAAACTTATGACAGCTCAATAGGTTTCTCTTGGGATACTAACAATGGTGTGGATATGGCGGACCTGGAAACACAGGCTCGAGTACGTTACGACTCGAAGAACGAAAGGCAAGGCAAGACAGAATCACAGAGTGCACAAATTTCCGTATGCTTGGTGAACGGATAAACACCAGAGCGCAGCTTACGAGGGAGAGAACCACGCGTTGACCCTCGCAAACCTTGTGTGTTTGGTTCGTAGATGGAGGTTGTATCGTATATCCTGATTAAGTAGATGCAGTCTGAGTGGAATCGTATTTCAGAAAAAGAAGATGTTTGGTAAGGTTGCATGAGCGGATACAAAAAAACTGAGATGCTGTTTGGTTGCCTGTATGAGCAGATGCAGTCTACCAAACCTGAGAGGCTGACACGTGGGACCGCATAAGATACACTGCATCAACCTATCCAGGATGGCCAGTGAAGCTCATTTTGAGCGTATCCACCCATCCAGGATGAGGGCGTATTTTTGCATCCGCTCATGCAGGTTGCATCCACTCATACAGACAACCAAACAGGCTCTTTCTCAGATTATACGGATCCACCTAACCAGGACGAAGGAGATTCAGGTAACCAAACACACACTTTCTGATATGACAGGTACAATTCGCTAACAACTCGTGAAAAATAGATGGCAATCGTAGATTCTACTGCATTCTGAAGAGCTAGTAACGATACATGTCTAAACTGAACCAGAGCCGTGTGCACGACAAGGCTACGAATAGTCATGTTTGAGTCGCAATCACGTACGCGGTACACATCTTCTGTAGCGAAAGCACAGAAGCAGTAATGGGCTCACCTACCATGCAAGCTCAAGACAGCTGTTTTCAGAAGCACTTCCTGTAAACGCCCCACCTGACCAGGCCGAGTACCTAGCTAGGTTCTCAGGCATGTATTCTGGGGGCTGGAGGATTTGAGTGTTTTGAGTTAGTAAAGGCCGTGAAGAGCGAGAGTCGTGGAGTCACTGAGGTTGGGAGGGAGGTCACCTTTACAAGAGATGGGCGGATTGCTGAGGCAGGCAAATTTGCTTCTCGCTGGAACCTGTCTTCAAAACCTTGAGAAAAGAAGCAAAGAGGTTATCCGCTATGAACCTGAGTTATTTTACTCTCAAAAGAGTTTTGAGCTAGCTAACGGATAATGGGTTAGGATATTGTAAAACGAGAAAATGTCTGAATCAATACGCAACTAAGCATGAGAAAGCAATAAAAAATATGCAAGGCAACAATTGTGCCACGAAACGTATGGCCTGTTCTTTTCAACATCAAAAAGCTGCTTTTCTACAGTAATTAGCTTTTAAACGGAGTATCTTTTCAAGATAAGATCTACGAGTTAACTGTAGTACATACTATAGTAACTTTATTTATATCGGCTAAAACCGTACTCGAGTTTCTATTATTACGTACTCTCTCATAAACAGCCTACAAGTTATAAGCCGGAGCTAAAAATCATGAACCAAAGCCAAAAAAACATGCCCTATATTATTTTTTTCAGCATTTAAGAAGGCATGTTCTTTTTAGCTTTGGTTTATAACTTATTGCTGCGGTTTATGGCTTTTAGACTGTTTGTGTGAGAGAGTACAGAATAACAGAAACTCATGTATGGTTTTGATCGATATAAATGAAGTCGTTACAGTATGTACTACAATCAACTTGTACACTTTAATTTGAAAAGACATTCCATTTGAAAGCTAGTTACTGTATAAAAGTCAAAAAAACAGATTTAAAAGCCGAAAAGAAGAGGCCCAAAATATTGATTAGCTGAACTGCTGATTGCAATATCTATAGCCAGTTCGCGGCATTCTATTTCTAAGCAGTACTAACCAACAAATCTTCTAGTGCCCCAACACACATTCGACATAATCCACAGAACAACTAACGGCAGTACAAGATATTCCCAAGTCTAATAAAAGGTTCCAATTCCTTTCCAATTAAATGAAATTCCCAAGTCCCAACAGCATGGATTCTCAAATGGGAGAACTTCCAAACTGGTCCCATTTCTTCTATTCTGGAACATAGAAACGAAGTAAACTAGACTAGTGTTGCATAGGTTATATACATCATTAGCATTTTGCATAATCAATTTCATACAGAATGCAATTTTTAATAATCGCATTTGTATAATCATTTCATACAGAATTCAAATTTCATATTGAATGATACCATGTTCCACGAGTAAGCATATAATACCATCATGAAACAGTAGACTAGCAAGATTAATAAACATGCATTTTCCATTTAACATAAAAGATTGAAGAATCCAAGGGTGCAAATCAAGAACAAAAGGCATCTTGCAGAGGAAAGCAATAACTAACCAGTCATAGTCTCATAGATAGCGAACGGGCCTCTAGCGTAGCGGTTAGAGCACTCTAGTAGCACCCCTCAGGTCCTGGGTTCGACTCCCAGTGGGAGCGAATTTTCAGGCTGAGGGAAAAAAATCCCCTCGCTTGCCCCATAAGCCAAAGCACAGGTCTAAGGCTCGCCCAGGTCGTTGGTCTAGGGATCACCCTGGTTGTTCTCACATAGACTGATGCCGCTGTGTCAGGGTGGGGCAAGAGTTCGGGGATTTTCTCGATCTGCGTGAGAAGATCTTCTTCTTAATGAAATGCCCGGGGGCTGTCTTACCCCCGCAGGTCGAGTTTATAGTCTCATAGATACAGTGTCACCACATAACATATTGTTTTCAAGTAGCTGCCGGTGGTACTCTGATGCAACGTTTGAGACACTAGTAACTAGCTGGTGAACAATGCCATAATCTTCTAAGCCCAAAATATGTGGTTGAAACAAAGCTTCACCAACAATATAGCGCTCTTTTTCAATTGCTATAACCTGGAGGAAGAAGTGTTTAGAAAATACTGGTTTGCATACATTCAGGATAATAAATAGCCACCAAGACATTTGATCAATCTGAAGAGAATAACCCACACAACCACCATGCATTTTACTGAAGAGACAATTAAGGGATACAGGTAGTAGGAACATGATGAATGTTTGGCGCAACATTTACAACAAAGCAATGTAGAATAAGTAAATAACCAACCTGCCCATCTGGAAGAGTGTGCCTTTCTGGCAGGCATGAGCTTTCTAAAGCTTCAAAGCCCAACTGATCTTCTGCACAGAATGCATATTGCTCTTTCAACCTCTCAACATCAGAAATATCAATGTTTACTGATGGGTTGGACTTTTTGAGTTCTTGCGCAAATAGGTTTGACAGGTCAATTCCTCCGATCTCAAATCTCTTCGATGCTATGTGTTGAACAGCACCTTCACAAACTGGAGCAATATCTGGTAAATTAGAAAGGAATGTCAGTGAACTTTAAGCTCCAATGACAATGTTGCTTGCCGGCCACTAGCTTATTGAAATATATCCCGATTAATGAAGTAAAACATGCACAGCGGCCAATGCTGAACCACATTAATCTGATTTAAAGAATGAGTTATATACGGGCCTATTCTTTTTAGTTTATAGCTTATAACTTATGATTTCTTTCGAATAAATAAATGCAACGGTTTTTCCGCCGTTATTTCAAAGCGACTTATGGGATAGCCTTTTAGAAGCGACTTATTGGCTTTCGGTTCGTTCGCACGAACGCTCGCATTAAGTCCAAAAGCTATAAGCCGCAGCTATAAACCACAACCCAAAAGAACAGCCCCAATATATCAGTATAGGGGGCAGCTTGGTATTGCTGTGATGTGCTGCAGAATCTAGTTAATTAAAGGGAATCTTTACCAGTCCAACTAAAATATTCCTGTTATGGCTCTAACAAAGAGGTTGCCAATTACTCCAAGGTTAACATATCCAAAAAAACAGTAAAGTAAAAATGCTTCTAAAGAAGCCACCAAAATGCCAAACACACACCAAATATAAGTAACTGTAAAGCACAATCATGCCTTACATTTCCTTTTGTGAATTAATAGCTCAAAAACTCTATAAGTGGCATAATTTGTGAAGAAAATGGCTATCAGAGTACTACTACTCCTTTATATTCCCAAGAGTACTCCCTAGTCCTTTGTTGTGTCAATGGTGCCAATGGGTGTCACCATTCCCCCTGAAATAAGCTCTTGCCAGAAACTACATCCAATAATGCTATTTTTACTTTACTGATGACCAAGTCGAAAAAGAAACATAATGTTTATTCCTCACTTTGTGAATCCATGGGGAAACCCTATTTGGGTGAAATGGTAACAAAGAATATGAACAGACAGTTCTAATAAGCAAGTATTTGAAACATAAGGATGCAGCTTTGTAAAAAATGGTAAATGATCTTCAGATGAAGGAATTGTGACACAATATATGCAAAATACACACAAGAACAGAAGGCAATACTTAAACACTGACATACAAATTATGGTAGGTATACTAGAATAATGAATTACAAGCGGCAGCATAATAATGGAAGAAGACTAACGTAAGCATACTTGGAGTTCAATTATATAAGGATTTCTGTCATCCTTGTACGATGTTCTTGCATGTGCTTAAAGATCATTAATCATTAGGTGACAATTGTGTTGCGCCATTTTTGAGCTCAAAAGGGTAAATGTTTTCCCCGCAAGCCTTCGATCTGTGCTGGTTTTTGCCAAGGTTATTCTGAATTGAGTAGATAAAAGATGTAGAAAGCAGTCCTTAATAGTGAAAGGAGACTAATGTAAGCATTCTTGGAGTTGAATTCAACAAGGAATATCCAGTATCCTCGTACGATCATCTTCTATGTGCTCACAAGGCATCATTAATTGGGTGATTTATTTATTTATTTTGAAAATGGCCCAGGAACTCTGGCATTCACTAAAGGAGATGGGCACTTGAGCCAGTCCTAGGACTCGAACACAGGTGGGTGAGGGTGCAACTGCCACTCTTTACCATTTGGCCAAAGGTCGGATCCCATTGGCTCATATTTTATCACACTGAGCTCTATGGAAATGTTAGTGTTTTCCCCTGGAAGCTATCAATATGTGGTGGTTTAAACAACAAGGAAAATGGGACATAGAAAAAAAATATAGCTTATTTAAATGGCAAGAAGACATGCATAGGTGATATGGACTTAAAGATATACACTTGGCTGGATTCTAGAGATTACAAACTAAAAGCCAATTTGGAATTTACTACTAAGAATCAAAGATCAATCTTGATTTTGCCACCATAAAAGTGTATATCTAGGTTCCTCAAGAACCACAAGTAGACTTTACCACAACTACTTAGTTCTAGAATACGTAAGAAAGATCTTAACAACTAGTTGTCTATCAGCTGTTTTTGAGTTGTTTATTAGGTGTCATTGGATAATGTATGAGTTGTCAACTGGGTTGTGTTCTAGTTGGCTAGGAGTTGTCATCATGGTTATATGTGAGTTTGTATAAAACTTTGAAGCCTATAAATAGAGGCAAAGCCCTATAGTTTTGTAACTTGCTGATGTACTCACTACCCTTTAATAGAACTTGGTGTTCTTATACTAGATCTTGGATAGATCTTTCTCTTGAGCTTTGGATTAAGCTCTTGCTGTCTGTGGATTTGGACTGCCCATACGGTTTTATCTACCAGCACGTTGAAGCTGTTCCTTCAACAATTTGTACTATTTCTATCCATCAGCATGTTGGAGAGGTTCAACACTTGTGATGCATCAATAGGGGAGTCAAATATTGATGAAGCATGGTCAGTTCACCAAACCAAAAAAAGCATAGAGTCAACAGCTTGAGAAAAACATATTATATAGACATTAAACAAAAGCCACATGTGGAATAAACAGAACGACAATCTGATTTGGTGATATTAACATATTACCTATTTTCCATGCCCGATGTCAACTGTACAACCCGAAATGCGTTCGAGAGTATAAAGTGATAATACAGCCTGTTCAGAGTCATAAAAGCCTGATACGTTGAATTTTTCAAACATAAGTTGCACCAATTGCTCCCGAAGAGCCTGCAAAGGGCATAAATACAGAAGGGGAATTAAAATATGTAAAACAACAAAAAAGATTGTTAAATCAATGCGTTAGGCACACTAAAAATAATGGATAACGTCAAATGGAAAAGGCTTAGCAAACTAGTGAGAGAGAGCTTGTATTACAGCTTCAAAATGATGAAAACCTACTTAGGCTCCATTTGGCATTTGTAAAGGCTTGTCAAAAGCACTAATATTTTTTCTACTTTTGGATATAATAACCATTTGAGAGCATCTTCTTTGGTCATAACAGCAAAATCTTACTATAATCAGTAGAGATTTCCGTAACTAACTAGATTCCATAGCACAACACAGGCACAACACAGCACACCAACTGCAAACTGGGCCTTAAGTGCACTAAATTTCACAATTTGGATGTGTGCGCCACAGAAACCATAGGGCTCCACCATCTCAGCTTAGATAAGAGAAATCCAACCATACTTGATCACATTAAGTGTTTAATCCACTATGCACATACATTACCAACATAACAAAAGGATTTACCTCATAATGTAGAATATGTATCACATGGCCCTATAATTCATAGTTTTAAGAATTGAGCCCATACAAGAGCACGTAAAGGGATAACTAATGTCATTGAGGCTGGAGGAATACATATGCTATCATGCACATTAGGCTGTTGGGTCAAGACTCACAACCACACCACCCAGAACCAGTTAATCACGAACCCAGCAAAACTGAACCCCCATTTCCAATCCAGAACATTGAAACCCAACCTTGAACTAGCTCTAATACAATTTGGACCGGTCAACAGGTATACTAGACGCAACATTTAAACAAGGTTAAATTTAGCACGAAACCCATCACCTTGGGCGTGAAGAGCGGCTCGGTGAAGAGGATCTGGCCCTCGTCCCCAATCTCCCACCCGATGTTCCTATACAGGACGTAGTTGAGCAGGTCCTCCATGGCGTCCCAGTCCTTGACGAAGCCGCGCACCACCGGCTGCACCACCTCCTCCACCACCGCGCCGTCAGCCAGCTGATTGTCCTCGACCTCCCACTTCATCTCCGAGGGCATCACCTGACCACCCAAAAAACAGAACTAGAAAAGTTCGCAGAAACCTCACCAAACTTCGTGCGCATAGAGAGGAACGGGAGATCTGGTTGCTCACCAGAGCGGGGGCCTGGTCGGGCGCGGCGATGCCGGCCTTGAGCAGCTTGGAGCCCGCGTTGACGACCACCGCCTCCATGGCCGGCGGCGGAAGCAGGGGAACCTTACGATGCGGCGGCGAGGCGAGGCGCTAGGGTTTGAGGCGAGAGGAGGGTGGGGGTGAGGATTTTTGAAAAAAATTTCCCGCGGAAGGAAATCGCAGGATAGGACGAGGGCTTTGGAGAACGGTTTTGCTATTGTATTGTCGAAATTTTTTTTATAAATTAGTCATTTAAAGTTGCACTCTCGATTATCTAAAGTTATAGTATACTAATTCCTCCCTCCTGAAGGTGCACTCTCAGTCACCTAAAGTTATAGTATAAAAAAGTGATTGAAGATGAAGTAAAAAAGCAATCACCTGTGCAATAGTCACTTCCTTAAGCGAGACGGCAGGAAGAAGCTTGAGCTGGGGCGGGAGTTGGTGAGCGATAAAAGGTCGGTTACGTATATCACAATTCCGCCTTCGGAGGCCGATTGGGTGCTAGCGATTTCCGCTTTCAGACGATTTCTTTGCGTTACTCAAGGTTACAAACATGACCAACAGCGAGTGGTAGCCTGATACGGAGAGTGAGTATGAATTAATCCGAGTTTTTTCAGTACCATTTGTGTATTTAAACATTATTACATGTTTTATAAATTTTCTCATTATATAGCCTAATACTCTCCTACTAATATACATATTCGGACTTCAAGTTAGTTACGACTTCAACTTGAGTAACACATAGAGACAGATTTTACTACGTCTCGAACTTAATTTAAAACTCTAAATCAAGATGATTTCCAACAATCCCCCCTAATCTTGACTTAATGTACTTGTAATTTAGTCTCAATGCATTATGAACTACCAGTTATGCCTCCACATAAAGCGTTCTACATTTAAGCTATATGTAGGAACTCAACTTAACTGATACGGGTCCATCCAGATGCAAAGACTTTAACTTGTTGAGATAGTCGGTCTCATCTACGACTTACCCAACTTATACTCAACACAGGACGCCAAACACATCTTCTCAACGTTCCAGACTCACCTCTACATACTCGAGTTATGACGGTAAACACATCTCTTCAACGGTCTGAACTCGACTCAGCATCATTATTGGCTTCATGCATGTTCTCGTGATGTAGCGCTAGATAGCATCTTCGACGCTTCCCACGCATCTTTGACCATCTCTTTTTTTGCCAGTAGGAAGAGCATCTTCTCTGAGATACCCTAATAGATGATCGCTAATATCATCTATTCCATGTGTTGTTGTGCCATTTCTCGCCTGCCAATGTTGTCCTCGGGGTGACGGTGCGTCACCAAGGAATTTTGCCAAGACGAGCTGACTCAAAGGACGGTAACGCAGAATGCTGGAAGAAAGTTTTTTCAAATCGTATGTGCTCTGATAGCAATTGCAAGCTTTGCTCCAAGAGAAAACTCACACATTGCACAAATAAATAGAGAGAACACGGGAGAATTTCGAAATTTCCGAATCTCTAGCTTTCTTCTTCCTTCTTCCTAAATTGGTTACAAGGCTTCGCATTATATAATATAATACTCTTCTACTAACATACATATTCGGACTTCAAGTTGGTCATGATTTTAACTTGAGTAACATACATGACGGACTCTACTGCATCGCGAACTCAATTTAAAACTCTAAATCAAGATTATTTTCAACAAATGGCTACCTTCATGCTCGCATCCGGTCACCACCGCCTGCTCGGGAATCACTGCTGCTAGCTTTCCTTGTCACTGTCCCTCGTCGACGTGTAGGTTGTCGCCCTCGTCAACGTGGTGTGGAGGTCGCCGCCCTCATCACTAGGCAAGTCGCTGCCTAGTCACCCTCGTCACTATGGGCCTGTTCTTTTCGGCTGCGGCTTTTGGCTGAAATTTTTGAATTTTGGCTGTTTACGGTACATATTACGGAGAGACAGATACTCACTTGCGATTTTGGCTGGTACAGATGTTGGATTTTTAATGTGTAGATCGTTTAATTTGTAGACACCGTCTTAAGAAAATACTCCGTTTGAAAGTTAAGTACTGTAGCAAAAGTCAAAAGCCGATTTCAAAAGCCCAAAAGAACAGGCCCTATGGTAGGCACCACCCAGTTGCCCTTGTCGTGGTGGTAGGTGCCACCGCTACCTCGCCTCCATGGTGGCGCCACCACGTAGGATTCCATCGGGATGGGTATTGGGCTCATGCACAGAGGGAGTGTCTAACCAGGGGCGAAACCAGGGGAGGCTTAGTAAGGCTCGAGCCTCACCTCCCCTCGGTGGCGAACACCCCCCTCCGGGCAGCAAGCGCCCCCCTCCCGGCAAGCAGCCGGCCGGCGGCGACAGAGGCTTTAAGCCCAACAAGCACCAAGCAACAAAAAAACTTAAACTGGCAGCCCATTTCCCTGAAAGAGGCCCAGCAAATTATCTTATTGGCCCATGAAAACAAAGATTCACTATTCCCAAGCGGGCGGCGGTGGCAGACCCAGAGGAGACCGAGACACATAGCTTCACTTCCCTGTCTTCCCAGGCCAGATCTGGCGGCGTCGCGGCTACCCAGTGGGAGGAGTCGGAGCAGGGTGACGAGGGGGCCGAGCTGGGGCAGGGGGAGGCCGGGAGCCGGGCCGGGGCGGCGAGGGTCGAGGCGCCGCCGGCAAGTCTGGGACAGCGGACTCCGAGCGAGGCGAGGAGCGGAGGAGCCGAGGAGCGAGGTGAGGCGGCGACTCCGAGCGAGGCGAGGCGAGGCGGAGTAGAGGAACCGGGAGCGAGGCGAGGCGGCGAGCGCCGAGAGAGGGCGGACTCCGGGCGAGGCGAGGAGCGGAGGACCCGAGGAGCGAGGCGAGGCGGCGACTCCGAGCGAAGCGAGGCGAGGAGGAGCGGAGGAGCCGGGAACGAGGCGAGGCGGCGAGCGCCGAGAGAGGGCGTTGAGGAGTCACGGAGCCGAGCTGCGGAGTGCGGGCGATTGGGCGACTAAAAGTTGCGCTGCTGCCTGCTGCTGTGGTGCGGGCGAACGAATCGAAGATAATAAGGCGAAGGAGGCGAGCTGCAAGCCTGCGCTGATGTCCGACGAGTGTCCAGTGTGAACAGTCGAACAGAGATTGAGGATAGGGGCGGCCGAGCAATCGAACACAGCTTCACTACTTCAGGTAATTTTTCTATACTTATTTTAATCAGTTTAGCATTTGAGAGTTTAGCATTTGAAATTCTATAAGAGTATAAGACTATATGTGTGTCAACTTAGTTTAGTCCGATAAATACTTTAGCCCACCCTCAATTTTAATCCTAGCTTCGCCACTGTGTCTAACTGACACTGATGCAAATAGATAGTTAAGTCTAGCCAGGGTTTGATACGACATGAGGAGAGGGCATTTTGGTCCATACGAAAATACAAGAGTTGATACAGGGTGTGTATTTGGAGATAATAGGCCATAATCCTCTATAATGACATTCTTCAAAACAACTTAACTCGATGGTGGCATATTTCGAAAAAGAAAATGAGGATGGCATATCTCTAAAACACAAATATCAGGACACTTTGGATAGACATGACAGTACATTGACATCCATATACATGTGGACTTGCATTTCTCTATAAGGTAGCTATGGTTCCTTTTGCTAAACTGTTCACATAAATGATATGATTGCCATTTTTTTTTTCAAATTTGGCTTCTGAACGTCTGTTTTTGTAAATCTAATCCTCTCTCTGAGCTCAATAGCCACGACATGCGACACATGTCACCTGCCACGCTACAACTGCTCTGCAAGACCTACCGAGCCACCACAAATCGGCAGTGGCCATGATTAGCACTTATTAGCATAATTAACACTAATTAATCACTATTTACGGTGTTATGTGGTAGCTAATGACCTGTCGAGCTAAAGGAGGAGGCTAGATTTGCAAAAACAAACATTCAAGGGTTAAATTTAAAAAAAATTGTCACAATGCCATTTATGTGAACAGTTCCCTTTTGCTGGATTTGCAATTATAGCTGGTATAATGCCCCCATGACATCAGACCATGTTAACAGCCCCCTCAGAGACTCACAAATGGCAGATAATCCCAAAGTGGGCAACTGGAACAGCACTATCTGACGATCAAATGAATGCCAATAGGAAGAATGAGAAATCATGACAAGGATGAGAGAAGTAAAGAAGATGCAATGTCACAATTCATCAGATATCTATCCAGCCAACAAGTTGATAGAACTAAGAACAATTCCTTCTTTATTACCATCATTCATAGACAACAACCGACAATCCCTTCAAGACCCACATGTGGACGAGTGTCATCCTATGACCATTTTAACACAATGCTCACAAACAGCTATGGAAGTATACTACAAACTGAATATAAATTAACTATGGACAAGGAAGCTCATGGCAGTGCAAAAGGAAATGAGGTCACCAAAAAGGAAAACCTTTGTTTCCTCTATCATTTCACCCTCTTCGAGGAGTGTATTTGGAATGAGATCTCTGTTGTTTGATATCTCGTGTCCATCACCATCCGCTAGTGTTCATTACTACTTCCGGTGTGGTTTAATATTCCCAGGCTTCCATCCTAGTTCCCAGGCCCTTTCCTCCCATAAAGCAGTCAATTTCTTTTGTTCGAGTAATGCGTCTGCTGACTTTTCCCTAGCTTCTTCACATGTATCCATACCTGAACTGCATTTGTCAGCCTCCTTTTGATACTGTGAAGCCAATTTTTTGGCCTCAAGCAATTTTACATCAGCGTGTTGCTGAGCTTGTGTTGCCTCCTCTTCTCGCTGCTTCAGTTCTTCTATGAGTAGCTCTGTGAAACTCTTCTCTGTTTCTTCACCAGACGCACGGCCCCTAACCTCCTTCAATTGTTTGGAACAGTCTGGAAACATCAAAAGCAGGCACAATCAGTAAGCACAGTCGTTGAACAATTGCAGAACATGACTATTGAAGACAAATGTCCATGGGTGCTTTCATTTGTCATGCTTACCCTAAGCACAGACAAAACGAAGTACCTAGGTTTCTCGACAAGATAGTGCTTCTACGATATCATGGAGTTAGTGCAGAGAAAATAAAGTATAAGTTCCAAGATAGAGCCTACGAACTTTATTAAGACAATAATGAATGCTCTTAAGCATCCAGTTCCTGTTGCACTTCATAGATACAAACGAGCAGCTAGAGGATTTAAATTATTTGTCAATACAACGTAATATGCTGAAGTATATTCACAGAAGTCTTAAATACTTGTTACAGGAGAAACCTAAAAGGCATTGCAACATTCGGGATGCACATAAAGACGGATTTGTCAGTAAAGCTCATGGTTGTCACGGCATACTACGCCATGGCGTCTAGGCGGGCACCATGGCATCCTCCAGGCGAGATACGACGAGCTAAATGGGTTGACTAAGACAGCAAATTAGAGAGGTCAATGACAATTGCAAACCTTGATGACCCTGGCCTTCTTTTGTTCCTTTCCGAGGCAGCCAAGCACCCCCCATCTTAGATGACGGTGGCGCCGGCAGCCGGCACAATGAGGCAAAGGCACGCAATGCAAGTGTCAGGGGTGTGGGGCCTTGGGCCCAAGGCCTAGTTGGGTTATTATTAGGAATTAGAGATTGGTTTCTATTTGAGTTAGAGATTAGTTTCTATTTGAGTTAGAGATATGATATGAGTTTCCATATTATTAGAGATAGGGTTGGAATTAGATTCGATCTGTTAGGGGGAGCCATCTATATAAGGAGGCTACCGCATGCCATTGTAATCAATCAGAGAATTATCATAGTCTTCCTCGCCTAAACATCTAGTCTCTCTCCCTCTCGTTCTACGCCGACGCCATCCGGCCATCTCCTTGGTGGTGTTTACCCCGGTTCATGACAACTTGGTATCAGAGCAGTCGATCCCTTCCCACGACTTCTGCTACCATGGTTCCTGCGTTTCGTCCTCTCGCCGAGTCAATGGCCATAATAAAAGCTAGCGCTGATAAGGCGGCCAGCACCGACAAAAAGTGGGCGGACTGCCTCCTCAACATGCATGCCGTCTTCGAGAAGCACTTGAAGGAGCGGGAGAAGGCGAAACAAGTGCGCGAGGCACATCATGATACAACAGGAGGTGGGGGAGAAATCACAGAAAAGAAAGGGATTGAAGCATCCCCAGATCTGTCCTCTGCGCCACCAGCTACTGCGCCGTCCTCACCCCACGCAGACCGTCCTTCTGCTACTCCGGCGCCACAATCGCCACCACCCAAGCCGCTGCCGATGCTTGGTCCGCCTCTGCTTCCGCCGGCGAACAGACCGGGAGAAGAGGAGTTGCCGCCGCCGGCTCTGTTCCTCCGGCCTGCGCAGCTCAGGCCACCTCCGGCCGTGTCGAAGCCGCCGCCGCCGTCGGAGGCCGAAGCCACGCCGCTGTCCCTGCGTTCGAAGCCGCCACCGTTCGGGTCACCTCTGCTCGCGCGCCGCTGCCGCCGGATTCGGCCAGCCGCCACCGAGCCGTCGCCAGTCGCCGAAGTCGCTCCTCCACATGCCTCACGGCTGCCGCCGCTCAACACCCGAGCTCGCGACCGGGAGGCGCCTCCGCCGTCGTTCTTCGCGGCCTCCGGCCGCATCCCGGAACCGCCAGACCTGGCCGTTGCCAGATCCCCCGCCGCACGGGACCGCCGTCGCCTGGACCGTCTCCGCTTCAGCAGGCCACCGCTCCGCCGGTCGCTCCGTCGCCGACCGCTCCGCTGGCCACCGCTCCTCCGGCCGCCGCTACGTTGGCCGCCCCCTACTCCCGCGTCGCAGCCGCCGTCGTCCGGTCCGTCTCCGCCGAGCCGCAACGCTGCCTCTGCTGCTCCGACGGCCGCCGCTGTTCGTCGTCGCCGCCAGACCACCTCCGTCGCGTCGCAACCGCCACTGCAGCCGCTCCGCATCCAGCCGAGTCGCCGATGCAACTGAGCCGCAGGCCGCCGCTCTTCGCCGGCCTCTTCGCCGCCGCCGGCCGCCGTGGATCGCCGGAATCGCCGCCGCCGCTGCGCCTTCAGTACCGCTTCCGACCGAGGCGTCGTGGGCGTGAAGGTGTCGGTCGGTTTTAACTTTTAAGCCGACCGGTTAGATAAGGAAAAAATATCAAAAAAATCAAATAAAAATAAAAATAAAAAAATAAAAAAAAGAGAAACTTATTTTGCAGGCATTATATTCCAAAGGCGCTACATTTCGTCTAGCCTTGTTCCGCTTGGATCGGGCCGGTCGTCTCCATCCACTGCAGCACCCCGCCATCGTTCGTCTTCTACATCGGCGTCGAAGGTTTTCCATTGGCCGCCGTCTAGCAGCTCGAGGACGAGCTGCATGTCCGAGAGGGGTGTAGTGTCAGGGGTGTGGGGCCTTGGGCCCAAGGCCTAGTTGGGTTATTATTAGGAATTAGAGATTGGTTTCTATTTGAGTTAGAGATTAGTTTCTATTTGAGTTAGAGATATGATATGAGTTTCCATATTATTAGAGATAGGGTTGGAATTAGATTCGATCTGTTAGGGGGAGCCATCTATATAAGGAGGCTACCGCATGCCATTGTAATCAATCAGAGAATTATCAAAGCCTTCCTCGCCTAAACATCTAGTCTCTCTCCCTCTCGTTCTACGCCGACGCCATCCGGCCATCTCCTTGGTGGTGTTTACCCCGGTTCATGACAGCAAGAGATCGGGAATGCAGAGCAAAGAGAAGCACACCTGCAAATCTGGAGAGTGGAGACTAGAGAGATTCGTTGAGGCTGGAGGGAGGGAACTTGGAGGCAGTAGAGACTAGAGAGACCTTGTTGGCAGCCTGCCGTAGCAGAGGAAGAAAGAAGAACGAAGGATAAGTGCATCGGGAGCAGAGGAACAAAGGAAAAGAAAAGCGAAGTAGAGGTAGAGGAAGAAGAAGAATACTGAAACAAACCAAATTTGCAAAAATCAAAATTTGATTTGAATTTTCGTTTTTCCTTTGCCCATCTCATTCCTAACCCTATCTTGCACCAATCTTGAAGCAAAACATCTACTAATCCAAGCCATCACGGCGTGAACGGAGGGACTACGGCGCGGTCACTGTTTCCATCCGACAAAACCGCCACCGGTGCCGATCTTTCTGCCGACGCCGCCTCCTCGCGCCTTCTCGCGTCTGCCCACCCTGCCAGCTCCTGCTCTATCTGTCAGCCACCGTACCCTGCCCCAGAAGCCTCTGAGCCGGTGTCAGTCTATGCCAACTTGCCGCCGGCCATTCCCCTGCCGCCACCGTGCCTTGTATCCCGCCCTTCTCGCGACTCCCTCCCACAGCTGACCTGACGTCTTTGACCGCCACTCTGCACCGCCCAGACCAGCTGCGCCCACTGGAAAGCCCCGAGCCAATCCACCCCCCCCCCCCAGAAACCACCGCCGCCATGGTTCCCCACCGCCTCTCCGCACCAAACCGCCTTTCCCTCGTCTATTTAAGCAACCCCTCCCCTCCACACGAACCTCACGTCCTCCTGAAGCAAATCAAGCGCCTCCAAAGCCCTCACCGCCGCCCCATAGTCGGTAATTGAAAAAGCCCCAATTTTCAAGCCCTAACTCAATTTCCCATCTCCGGCCGTCCACTCCCCAATTCCTTCCTTCAGTAGCGTCCCTAAGCTCCCCAGAACCTCCCCAAAACCTTGCCCTAGCTCCTTGACCCCTCTCCTTCCCCGGCACCATGAGCCTCCCCGCAACCAAAACCGGCCACTGTGGCTGGCCCAGCTCAGGCCGCCCGAGCTTCGGCCAACCATTCCCCGAGCCTACCTAACTCACAGTGAAGCTCAAGGACCCACCAAATTGCCTAGAAACCCCCTGTGAGCTTGCGTTGTCAAAAATGGCCGCGCAAGGTGAGAGCTCACCGCCGGCGAACGCCGCATCCGCCGGGCCCCCAACCACCAAAAATGGGATCCCCATATCATCACGAACCCGTCCATGTCCTTGGTTGGCGTCGCAAAACTCCCCACCGCCGCCAGCAGCCACCGCCCTCCTCCCCTGTTCCCTGCGCGCGCGCGCGAGCGGAGGAAGAAGAAGCACAGTGGCGCCGACCGCTCCGACCGAGCCGCCTCGCGTTGCGGTTGGACCGAACCCCGTCGCCCGCACCGTCCGCACCGGACGCGCCCGACCCGAGCCACCCCCGCGACGCGGTTGAACCGAACCTGATCGCCCCGCGCCCGTTGCAGCCGACCAGACCGAAGCGTTGCGGTTGCGCCGAGTCAATTCGCCGCGTCGGACTCGAGTCCGATGAACAGTGCTACCGAGCCCAATGAACAGTAACCGACCCAAAGCCCAAAATACATATTTATACTCCCCGGATCCGTTTCGAGCCCGCCAACCCAAATCCAAGGCCCATTTCCCCATATAGCCCTCCTAGAACCCAATATCCTCTTTTTAATGGAGTTTTTCGGGTTTTCTTTATTCCTTTATTTTCTTTATTCCTAGCTCAATCCTTCGAGCATGGAATTAATTTGTTGTATTTGTTTTGCGTTAGTTTACGAAGACGAGATTTCGCAAGAGCAGGAGGGAAAAGCTCAAGTCCAGACCTGGCCCACTGAAAAATACGAAATAATCGAAATCGAAGTTCCGCAAGGCAAGTCACACATATTTTTGAACATGTTGATCCTACATTTCCCTAAGTTATTTATTTACCGTATTTTCATTATGTTATTTGCGCACTGTTATTTTATGTACATCAAATGCTTAGAATGACATGATATTAGTTATGTCCTACCACCCAAAAAGCCCAGTTTAACTTGATGGCCACATTCACCTTGACAAGACCTAGTAACATAAAATATAAGATTATTAATAACATGGTGGCTTAGAATCACATTGAATCTTTATACTGTTAAGGTTTGGTATTGGCTTAGAGTTTTGGAAAGTGGGAACTAGAATAAGTGAGGATCGCAGAGATCGAACCGAAAACCTTATCCTAGGGTGGAGGCTGGTTGTGGATTGGTGGCAGTACAGTGTGTACTGAATTTGGGTTCGTGTGTGGTTGATGCCTCAGCTAAAAATGTAAGGACTAGACCCTTATGCTGAGTAACGGACATAGTATCCGCCCAACCACAAGCGTTGACTTGGTCAAATCTGGCTTAGTCAAACCTGGCTTAGTAACTGCTCAACTTCAATTGAACCTCTGCAACTGGAAAGGGGGAGACAGAGGGTGAGTTCGTATGGGAGGTGGTTAACCATACAACTGTAGGGCTGCGATGAGTCGGACGAGATCCGTGGGGTCATCCGAGCTTGTTGAGATTAAACACCTACTGGGCGGAGTCTACACAAAGAATTGAGCAGTGAACATCCTTGTTGTCTTAACTCTATCGCGGGAGTTAAGGGATCTTGTGGGTAAAGCAGGGCAGCTTTGCAAAGTCATGACAAATGGTATTCGAATACGCCGTGCTTCCGGTAAACGAAGCTGTGTTTAGTGGGTGAATCCAGTATCAAGGCATAAGTAGATTTGGAATGGTTTGGTAATGTTGATTAATGGTAATCAAGCTTGAAACCCCCCCATTTACTTTAATGAAGTACATTTTAAAGGTTTCCAAATAGTTCCAACCAAAAACTGCATCCACATAAAATAATAGACTTGATCCCCTTTTCTTGGTATACCATGCATGAAATTATTATTAAGCTCCGTGTGACTTGTTGAGTACACGTGGTAGTACTCATGCTTGCTAAAAACATAAACAGAACCAACTAATTATTGAGGATGCGAGAGAAGACGAAGGGACGATTCTGTACGAGGTTGATGAAGCGTGAAATTAGAGTCGTTCTCCGCTCAGGCGTGCCTGTGGCATCTTTTGCTGTAATGTAACTAAAGGCCGTTGGCCTGCTGTAATACTTGGCTTTTAGCCTTTATATTGTAATAAAGTTCGCTTTTGCGCTTAAGCTTGTGTTGGCAATATTATACACTCAATGAATGTACTCGCAGTTGAACAGTCCTGGGCAGCTGCGAGGGTTTCATAATACTCCCGGAAACAGGGGTGTTACAGAGTGGTATCAAAGCCCGCTTGCTTGACCGTAGGATGACCCTAAGTGTAGGTTTGGTTACGATAAGATCACGATTTCACAAAACCATAGTTTCCAAATACAAAAGAAATTTTGAAAACCATAAGTGTTATTGTTGTCTCACCTTTCCTATTTCTATCTTTCCCTTCTTAGACAAAAAGTAAAAAAGCTTTCCTTTTGGGTTTTTATCGAAAAGCTTAAAATGCGAGTAGATGTTTAGACTAACTTCATGCTGACCAAATGAAACCAAGGCTAACCCTAGCTTAAGAAACATTAATAATGATGCTAAAAAGGAGTAGTATAAATACTCTAACCAAAAACTTTTCCTTCTGAAAAGTTATAAGGTCGCTGCTCGAGTGGTTAGCAAATAATACCCGTTTGATATCCTTGATGCAAAGGGTAAAACCATTTAAATAGACGAAAATTTCTGTTTGTATTAATAGCCGAATTGCACTTTTAGCCTGTAGGCTGCTATATAAGCAATTTGTGCAAAACTAAATTTCTGGTTTTAAGTAGAGAGTATGTTAAAAACTCAGCTCCTATCCCATTTCGTCTTTACTTCTTGCCTACTCTGTTCTG
The DNA here is from genome assembly GCA_017311315.1 of Dendrocalamus latiflorus. Classification (NCBI taxonomy): domain Eukaryota; kingdom Viridiplantae; phylum Streptophyta; class Magnoliopsida; order Poales; family Poaceae; genus Dendrocalamus; species Dendrocalamus latiflorus. The sequence goes on from CM029611.1 coordinate 4,017,485, forward strand.
ATCTCTCCTTACCTATCAGGCAAACCTTGGAAGAAATTAAATGCAAACTTCTGATTGCAACAAATAGGGTGAATTATAGCCATGGAGTTTAGAGAAAGGAGTAGATAACCCATAAGGGATTAAAATATGAGACGATGATAATCGAAGATACTGGCAGAATTATGTTAATATTGGAAGAATATGAATGGATCAAGTGATAGAATTTGTTGGATCAAAAAAAAATGTGATAATGATAATGATTGGATTTTAGGCCTAATCAATGATAATATTCTTGGTGGATATTGATGATAATGATTATGGGATTATAAATCTGATTAATGATATTATCCTTGGTGGATTTTTTTTTGAATGATGAATTCAATGAGAAGGAGATAGCAAGAAGCTTAGTTGATTATTAATTAAGCCAACTGAGAATATGAGTTGATAATAAAAAAATAATTGGATTTTTAGGAAATATGAATACAAATGATATCAGTGGGTTTAAAATAAGGATATTGGATTATAACAGGTTTGATATTGGATTTATAGTCACGGTTGAAGTTGGAATTTTTGTTGAATTTGGATAACCATGATATGATTAATAAAGTTAGGAGAATGCAATAGGAATTATGTCTTCGGTGGATCAAATGAATGATTATATTTGTTTGAGGTTATTGAAAAAAAAATGAGGTCATAACTAGAATGTAATGTGACCTAGTGTGAAGTAGAAATTAAATTAAAAAGGGCCCTGGATTTTAAGCCCATGTACAAGAGTAGTATGAGAATAAATTAGCTTACGAAGGTTGAAGGCTAATAGATATGGGATTACCCTCGTAAGTGAGCAAGAAGATTTTCAAGAGGTGTCCTACAAAAGCAATCAGAAACATCATTTAATCTTTCTTCATTCTCCTTCCTACCTCTTTCTTGCTCTTCCCTCGTTTTCGTCTCACTCTCTCTGCTAAGCCCAAAAATGTTACAAGATTGATTCCTAAGATTCGATTACTGTCAAAGGAATTATCACTGAGCAAACTAAAGCTTTGATGGTGCAACAGATGGACAATGAAAATCAGAACAGGTTATCCACCTTGTCGAAAGCCCTATCCACCATGACAGAAGCCTTATCTGACATAAACGAAGCTGTATCCATCATGGAGAAGACCCGGATTGAAATCAGACAAGGGCAAGTCAGAATACTAGAACAACAAGCAAGGGTGTTGGAACAGATCATTACAAAAACGTCGCCAGAAGAACTAGTATCAATGTCAAGTGCGACTGCACTCAAGTTTACAACTTTCATGAAGACTCGACCACCGGAATTTTCTTCGGCAACGGAACCTTTGAGTGCTGATAACTGGTTACAGAGCATCGAGAGGAGACTAGAGACCATCGGATGTACGGACAAAGAAAAAGTTCTTTTCGCCGCCTACCAATTATCAGAACCATCTAGCAATTGGTGGAACGCTATCCAATGGATATATCCGAACAAGAATGATATTACATGGGCAGAGTTCGTGACTCGATTTCGCAAGACTTATATGCCTCCCAAAGTCGTCACAGAAAAATATCAGGACTTTCTTAATCTCCGACAAGAAGACAGGCCCGTTATGGAGTATTTGCAGCAATTCCATCATCTGTCACAATATGCCCAAGAGGATATCAATGACGAAGCAAGAAAGGTGGCATATTTCATACAAGGTTTACAACCAAAGATAAAGTGCTACATTATGACTATGGAATTTCCAGATTTACGGACTCTAGTCAATCAAGCTCTCCGGATAGAGGAAAGAATATCAGGATACGTGAAGATTATCAAGCAAAACAATCTTGTGACTGTGACACTCAAGACTTGTTTTCACTGTAACCAGAAAGGACATATTCGCTCTCAATGCCCATGGGAATCCCTACCTAAGGAAGTGGCGTGGATACAAGCTAAGGAACAGACATCAACATCTTATCAACTGCCAACAGAGGAAGAAGGACGCCACCCCAAAAAGGCTCGAGTGGAAAAGGAGACAAATGCACCCTGAAAAAGTAACTAAGAAGAAGCGGTAAAGGAGGCAGTCAGAAAGTTAAGACAACACTGTTGGTTAAGAGTGGAATATGAAATGAGTGTTATGTCATACTTTTGTATAAGCAAGTACGTTTGTGTAAGCAAGTAGTCTCTTAAGGTATCGAATGTACCCGTGAGTTATGCGTGAGCTATCTGTACAGTGATATAAGGAATAAAGAAGTTTGCATCGCAATTCGCTGTGAACTTACTTTCCAACTTTATGTAAGAGAAGTATGGCAATATTTAAAAGACTGCGTAAAGGATGGAAGAACCAACTCAGTTTGGAGAAGAAACCAGAATAATACAATGGGAGTATGGACACTAGCACAAATAAATCAGATCCGTCTCAAGAGATACTAAGGGGAAATTATAAGGAATGTTGATATATAAAATACCTACAAAGGTTATGGGAAATAAACCAGGAAAGTTTAAGTGCAGATACAAGACATGAATGATTTGGTATATACAAGGATGATATACAGGTACAAAAAAAAGGGAGAAAAAGAAAAAGGAGTATGTATAAGCTCGAGTGTAACAAGAAAAGTTCTTAGGAGATAAAGGTTATAGCCTCAGTCCTATTAAAGACTAGACTGACTATAGCTCCAGTTTGAATATCCCCTAATAGAGATTTTCAACCCTACAGTCACACCTCAAAAACAGAGACTAAGATGTATGTTAATACAAGACGACAAGATTATAACTTTTGCATTGGGATGCCGACACCTGAAGAGAAGTGCACTACTTGTGGTCTGGAACTAGTAACCCTAGCACATGCACTGGTCAGCTGAGATTAAATTCCTGACAATGAAGATGGTTATAAATAATCAGGGACTGTGAGTTGGATAGTCAATGAAAGCGAATGTCCTGGTATGATCATTGAGTGTTATCTCTACCGCGACAAGTAAATTCAACAGAATCCACTAGGGAATAAGCCCGAAATCTTGGGATCTCACGGTCACTCCTAACAGTGAATAAAGAGGAAATTCACAGATTCAATCATAAAAGACTCACACTTTATAACGCTCTATACGGTTTGATAGAATAAAGATAAATCCAGGGCTGAAGAAAGAATTTTCATGAGGTAATATAAAGAGGGAAATCTCAGAGTATAATACTTATAACATTTGCTAGAAAATGAAGGACAGGTTACCACAGTCATAACTAGTCTTTGAATGGAGAAGAGGAATCAATGGATATTGGTATAGATCTACGTTACAGACTCCCAAAGACATAAAAAGTATATGAGATTATGAGTAATCATGGATTGGTTGATTGGTACCAACACTACAAGGCAAACAAACCTACCACAGAGATAAATTTAACAGAACTCTGTCTGACCATGGTCATGCTATTACATAAGTTTCCAGATGAGATTATCTTAAACCAAGGAGCACAAGTCATATATGTACTTTGAAAATATCTTCATAAAATTTTGAGAGCCCAGATAACCAGAAGGGGACAAAGTACTGACGGGAGCTCAATTAACAGTCACTACTGGAAGATTACCCTGAGTAAAACAAGATCTATGGAAAGGAATTAGAACTGTAACTAGTTTTATTTTGCACCCATTCTTTAACCTGGGTGAATCTCGGGGTCGAGATTCTTTTTAAGGAGGGAAGGTTGAAACAAACCAAATTTGCAAAAATCAAAATTTGATTTGAATTTTCGTTTTTCCTTTGCCCATCTCATTCCTAACCCTATCTTGCACCAATCTTGAAGCAAAACATCTACTAATCCAAGCCATCACGGCGTGAACGGAGGGACTACGGCGCGGTCACTGTTTCCATCCGACAAAACCGCCACCGGTGCCGATCTTTCTGCCGACGCCGCCTCCTCGCGCCTTCTCGCGTCTGCCCACCCTGCCAGCTCCTGCTCTATCTGTCAGCCACCGTACCCTGCCCCAGAAGCCTCTGAGCCGGTGTCAGTCTATGCCAACTTGCCGCCGGCCATTCCCCTGCCGCCACCGTGCCTTGTATCCCGCCCTTCTCGCGACTCCCTCCCACAGCTGACCTGACGTCTTTGACCGCCACTCTGCACCGCCCAGACCAGCTGCGCCCACTGGAAAGCCCCGAGCCAATCCACCCCCCCCCAGAAACCACCGCCGCCATGGTTCCCCACCGCCTCTCCGCACCAAACCGCCTTTCCCTCGTCTATTTAAGCAACCCCTCCCCTCCACACGAACCTCACGTCCTCCTGAAGCAAATCAAGCGCCTCCAAAGCCCTCACCGCCGCCCCATAGTCGGTAATTGAAAAAGCCCCAATTTTCAAGCCCTAACTCAATTTCCCATCTCCGGCCGTCCACTCCCCAATTCCTTCCTTCAGTAGCGTCCCTAAGCTCCCCAGAACCTCCCCAAAACCTTGCCCTAGCTCCTTGACCCCTCTCCTTCCCCGGCACCATGAGCCTCCCCGCAACCAAAACCGGCCACTGTGGCTGGCCCAGCTCAGGCCGCCCGAGCTTCGGCCAACCATTCCCCGAGCCTACCTAACTCACAGTGAAGCTCAAGGACCCACCAAATTGCCTAGAAACCCCCTGTGAGCTTGCGTTGTCAAAAATGGCCGCGCAAGGTGAGAGCTCACCGCCGGCGAACGCCGCATCCGCCGGGCCCCCAACCACCAAAAATGGGATCCCCATATCATCACGAACCCGTCCATGTCCTTGGTTGGCGTCGCAAAACTCCCCACCGCCGCCAGCAGCCACCGCCCTCCTCCCCTGTTCCCTGCGCGCGCGCGCGAGCGGAGGAAGAAGAAGCACAGTGGCGCCGACCGCTCCGACCGAGCCGCCTCGCGTTGCGGTTGGACCGAACCCCGTCGCCCGCACCGTCCGCACCGGACGCGCCCGACCCGAGCCACCCCCGCGACGCGGTTGAACCGAACCTGATCGCCCCGCGCCCGTTGCAGCCGACCAGACCGAAGCGTTGCGGTTGCGCCGAGTCAATTCGCCGCGTCGGACTCGAGTCCGATGAACAGTGCTACCGAGCCCAATGAACAGTAACCGACCCAAAGCCCAAAATACATATTTATACTCCCCGGATCCGTTTCGAGCCCGCCAACCCAAATCCAAGGCCCATTTCCCCATATAGCCCTCCTAGAACCCAATATCCTCTTTTTAATGGAGTTTTTCGGGTTTTCTTTATTCCTTTATTTTCTTTATTCCTAGCTCAATCCTTCGAGCATGGAATTAATTTGTTGTATTTGTTTTGCGTTAGTTTACGAAGACGAGATTTCGCAAGAGCAGGAGGGAAAAGCTCAAGTCCAGACCTGGCCCACTGAAAAATACGAAATAATCGAAATCGAAGTTCCGCAAGGCAAGTCACACATATTTTTGAACATGTTGATCCTACATTTCCCTAAGTTATTTATTTACCGTATTTTCATTATGTTATTTGCGCACTGTTATTTTATGTACATCAAATGCTTAGAATGACATGATATTAGTTATGTCCTACCACCCAAAAAGCCCAGTTTAACTTGATGGCCACATTCACCTTGACAAGACCTAGTAACATAAAATATAAGATTATTAATAACATGGTGGCTTAGAATCACATTGAATCTTTATACTGTTAAGGTTTGGTATTGGCTTAGAGTTTTGGAAAGTGGGAACTAGAATAAGTGAGGATCGCAGAGATCGAACCGAAGACCTTATCCTAGGGTGGAGGCTGGTTGTGGATTGGTGGCAGTACAGTGTGTACTGAATTTGGGTTCGTGTGTGGTTGATGCCTCAGCTAAAAATGTAAGGACTAGACCCTTATGCTGAGTAACGGATATAGTATCCGCCCAACCACAAGCGTTGACTTGGTCAAATCTGGCTTAGTCAAACCTGGCTTAGTAACTGCTCAACTTCAATTGAACCTCTGCAACTGGAAAGGGGGAGACAGAGGGTGAGTTCGTATGGGAGGTGGTTAACCATACAACTGTAGGGCTGCGATGAGTCGGACGAGATCCGTGGGGTCATCCGAGCTTGTTGAGATTAAACACCTACTGGGCGGAGTCTACACAAAGAATTGAGCAGTGAACATCCTTGTTGTCTTAACTCTATCGCGGGAGTTAAGGGATCTTGTGGGTAAAGCAGGGCAGCTTTGCAAAGTCATGACAAATGGTATTCGAATACGCCGTGCTTCCGGTAAACGAAGCTGTGTTTAGTGGGTGAATCCAGTATCAAGGCATAAGTAGATTTGGAATGGTTTGGTAATGTTGATTAATGGTAATCAAGCTTGAAACCCCCCCCCATTTACTTTAATGAAGTACATTTTAAAGGTTTCCAAATAGTTCCAACCAAAAACTACATCCACATAAAATAATAGACTTGATCCCCTTTTCTTGGTATACCATGCATGAAATTATTATTAAGCTCCGTGTGACTTGTTGAGTACAAGTGGTAGTACTCATGCTTGCTAAAAACATAAACAGAACCAACTAATTATTGAGGATGCGAGAGAAGACGAAGGGAAGATTCTGTACGAGGTTGATGAAGCGTGAAATTAGGGTCGTTCTCCGCTCAGGCGTGCCTGTGGCATCTTTTGCTGTAATGTAACTAAAGGCCGTTGGCCTGCTGTAATACTTGGCTTTTAGCCTTTATATTGTAATAAAGTTCGCTTTTGCGCTTAAGCTTGTGTTGGCAATGTTATAAACTCAATGAATGTACTCGCAGTTGAACAGTCCTGGGCAGCTGCGAGGGTTTCATAATACTCCCGGAAATGGGGGTGTTACAAATACCTGGCGTCAGGGGGAGTGGAGGAGGGAGGGAAGCTCGCCGACAGCCGACTCAATGAGGGGTGGCGGCGGCTAGGGTTCCATGTGGTCCTCTCTCTCTCTCTCTCTCTCTCTCTCTCTCTCTCATTTTCAGCCAAGCGAAACACCACTTCTCCTGCCTGGAAACCCCCTACAGTGCCACTTATCCTGCCCAAACGCTCCCTGCCAGCCGGCCAAGGTGCCTGCCTAGCCGCTCGTCGTGAATTCCTAAGCGCGGCAAGGCAAGCCTCTTTTTCAGGTAACACAAAATTACAAAGCTCTTTCAATCGATAGAACTAGAGAGCCACTAATCGATAGAACTAGAGGACCATTGTTTGGCATAGTTAAGGAGTTAACATGTGTATATTTTGCTTTGTTACCATCAAGTCAATCTACAGATGCTATGCTTTTACTAGATTTAGTCACTCATTCAGCGGGTGCTAGTGCCACAGAGGTTTTATCTTACTGCAACAGGCATATTGCCAATACCAAATTGGTGACTTGTCACTTGTTTTGCTATCTCACTTGCAGCTTATGTAGCCTAACTTCATGGTTAGCTCATGGGCTCTTAAGTTGAAGCTAGCCAAACAGGCTACTTGTTTTCGGGCTTATTCAATATGCCAGAGCCATCCTTCAACATAGAAACCCCCAAATGAGCAGAAGCCTCTGGGAGGTGACTTGCAAGATTTTAAAGTTAAGCCACATCATAAGCTAGGTAATTGGATAAGCTCCAGGCTCCAGTCCACTCCAGATAGGATGACAAAACCTTATTGCTCTCAAGTATGTTTATAATGACCACCAAACATAAAGATAGTAGAAAACTAGTAAGGCCAAAGCACTGCTGCAAGACACTACAAAACTAGTCAAAGTTCATTATTAGGCCAATACTAATGGATGCTTTTCCATCTATTATGAGTATTTCATTTCCTAGGAAAGGCAGTCAATTTGACACTTGTGTCACTGCATCAAACTACAACAGCAGGAACAAAGAAAGCCATATGATGTTGAATTTTAGCACAGAGTAACTTATCTTGTAATACCCATATGTAATAGCGCCAAGACAAGATGGACCTTATTAGCATCCCGTCATGTTATATGTTCAACTCTACCTTGTCCAGTGAACACACTGAATTACTCGAGTACAAACTAATTGAGGTTCTAAGTAACTCAAAATATCTTGGTTTTTCCCAATGCTTAGCTATGTCTTAAAGTTAGTACTAGACTGCTAGTTCAGTCATAACAAGCCGACCACTTTTAAGAAAATCTGATGCATACGGATTGAACAATTGAGACTGCAAATCTATTTATGCTTGCGAGCCGAAATAACATCAAGAAACCTAGAGATATCGTAAAAAAATCTACAGATCTCCGAATCTATCTTAAGTTGTCAAACCTATCATCCACTAAGTCCTATTGTCCTGTCCATAGCAGAATGTAATAACCAGCGACAAGAAACGCGTGTTCACTCTGCAGACAGAAATCACACAAGAAAATCGTAGAAAAGAAGAGGCTTATCGTATCCAATGAGCGTGCGCGCCAAGATCCGATAAGCTCCTTCGGTGCAACAAGATCTGGGTTGGGGCACCGACACGGACCTTCGGGGAGCAAGAGGAGTGGGCGCGCGTCGCAGTCGCAGTCGCAGGCGGGGCAGGCAGCCGGCGAGCGGCCGAGCGCCTCGGCGACGTGCCAGTAGAGGGGCGGGCCGACGATGTAGCCGGCGAGGCCGAGGCCGAGCAGCGCCACCAGCGCGGTCACCACCGCGGGGCTCGGGCCCCACGACGACGAGGCGCCGGCCATTGCAGTGTGACGACGGATGGTGTGGGGGTGGAGAGGCGAGGCGAGTCGTGTCGACGGCGCGGCGGTTAAAGAAGGGAAATGGGGAGCGGAAACCAGAAAATTGATACTTTGCTATCCTATTCGGTGGGTTTCGATAAAATACCACTCCTTAGAATGACAACTATAAAATACCACTCTTAATATTGACACTTTGATTATTTGATATTTTGAGGAGTTTTTAGGATTCTTAATTATTTGTTTTTTATTTTCAAATTATTTGCCATGGGATTTTACATATTTGCCCTTGGGCCAATGCTTATTGCCTTCTCCCATTTGTTCTCTTGGACAGACAGAGAGTGCACGAGTTAGACGAGACCGAGAGGGAGGACGCTCCCCGGCGACGGCGCCGCCCCTCCCCGCCTGCCCGGCCACGGCGCCGCCCCTACCCGGCCTCCCTCGTGCCGTGCCGTGCCGCGCCGCCCCTCCCCGCCCCGCCCGGCCACGGCGCCGCCCCTCCCCGGCCTCCCTCGTGCCGCGCCACCCCTCCCCGCCCGGCGACGGCGTCGCCCCTCCCCGGCCTCCCTGAATTTTGCATCTTCCCTGAATTTGTACAGTGATGTTTGTTGATGATGTCTCTAGCTTTCACAAATTGCTTTGCAAGTGACAAAATTCTTTCTGGAATGCTTGTGATTGTGAGAAAATTTGTACAGTGAAAGTCACTTTGTTGATGACATCTTTCTTGAATGCTTGTGATTGTGAGACATGACTGAGATGTTGGTTTCTTAACATCAAAACCTAATAAATTCATCTCGCCATAGCGCATACAGTCTGCAATATTTGATTCTGTTGGGAATATCTTCTCAGTCTTTAGTATGTCCAAAGCACGTACTATATTTCTTATAGTACCTTCAGGCTCAGAAGAATTTGGTGGAGATCCTTGCTTCTCTCCATGATTTTCAGGATTTTGCATGTTGCAGGATAGGTTGGGTGGGTCAGAAGGTTTGCAAGTATAATTACTGGAAGGAGGTTGGACACTGAGGAGCACTAGAGTGATTCGGATGGAAGCTGACATTAGGACCAGGATGAAAAGAGTATCTGATCTCATGAAGACCTCTTGGATGTCGACAAATATTTGGCGTACTAACAACAGGATAATTAGCAGGCGCATCTTGAAATCATGGATAATTGGCCAGGATAATTAACAGAAATGCAATGCTCATGTTATATAACAGTGCGATGCAAAGAAATGCAATGCTCATGTTGCGATATCCTGGAAGCAACAGATGACTGTAAGCAGAAGGCTTTTCACTATTGATGAACAACCTGTTAAGCAATACTTGCTTCATCCATAATTGCAGCAGAAAATTCACAAAATAATAGAACAACCATAATTGCAAGATAGACATCATTCAACACTTAGTACAGTTGATGCAACCAACCATCCAAAATCAATACAATTCGTGCAACCAACCATCTAAAATGAGGAACAAAGTTCACATCAGAAAATTAGGTCTTCTTTTTCTTGGGAGTAATCTTTTTCTTGTTTTTAATTGGAGCCATCTTCTGAGGTGTGGCTGCATGAGAAGGTTCCCCACCTCTAGAAGTGCCTGCTTCTCCCAGCAACACTGCAAGACGCCTGTATACATAGAAAAATTCAGGTGGGTACTTTCCATGTGAGAACAAGACCATGGTGATTTCATATGTGAGAACAAACAAAAGGTTTGATTACCTTCTTGTTACCATCCCTGGGCTTTCTTGAAGTATAGTATCCCTGTTGATTGGCCTTGTTGGTGTAGAAGATTCAGGTGGGTACTTTGTGTTGTTTTTTCTTGGCTTTCTTTTCCTGCAAATATGCACACAAATCTTTTGCATTAAAAGACACTTAACAAACCTAAAAAATGTAAAAAAACAAGGGTTACCTTTTTTGTTCCATTAAGTGGGCATTTGTAGCTAGCTTGCCTGTGACCTTTTTCACCACATCTTTTGCATGTGATTGGCCCTCTGATCATTTTCTTCTTCCTATCATCACTTTGTGCACTAGGTTTGCCACCGGTCTCAAGGCATCCTTTTATCCTCAATTTTCTTTGTCTCCCAACACCCCTTTTTCCTAGTGGTGCACCCAAGCTAAAAGACATATCTACCTTTGGCCACTGTGACTTGTCTGGCATTGGCTCTATCACTCTCTCATATGCAGACTTGAATTTCTGCAAAGAGTAATAGTCATGAACATATGCTTCGAAGTTCACATTCCTCTCTGTTGTTATAAAGGCCAATGCATGCTGACAAGGCTGACCCGTGTGCTGCCATTCAAGACATGTACACTCCTTCATCGTGGTATTAACAACATGTCTCCCATGATCAATGCTGTTGTCCCAGACCTCGGCACTATGCAAGCTAGCTTTGACAACTCTCAAGTGTGCTAACCCTCTAGTCCTTGCCCTCAACTGATGCATGACAGCTGGTAGAATCCTACCATGCAACCTTTCTCCAATCCTCCTTCTCTTGTCCCACAAAACCATTATCATCTCTCTCATCTTGTCAGCTAGATCAACAACAGGTAGGTCTTTGAAGTCTTTGATCCAATTGTTAAAACATTCTGCAAGATTGTTGGTGATGTAGTCACACTTGATTTCAGTGTTGAAGGCACATCTCATCCACTTCAATGAATGGAATTGTGTCAACCATTGCCAAACATCAGGAGCTGCGGTTATAATGGGGGTCATGTGCTTCTCAAATATCTCTCTCCTGTAAGCCCTGGCTGCAGGGTACATATGACCAAATGTCTCACCATGGTACCTTTTGGCAAAGTTTTGCATAAGATGACGGAAACATTCCCTCTGTTCAGCTTGAGGGAACACCTTCTTTACTGCATTCTCCAACCCTTTGCAAGCATCTGTACACACAGCAAGAACAGGAAGCTCTCCTATTGCCTTATGTAGCTGACTCATGAACCAAATCCAGTTGTCCTCAGTCTCAGAGTCTATAAATCCAAATGCAACTGGATACATCCAATTATGCCCATCTATAGCTGTAGCTGCAGCTAAATGACCATTCCACCTTCCATTTAGTGCCGTCGAATCTACACTAAGGTATGGCCTACATCCAGCTACAAAGCCCTCAATGCATGGATGAAGTGCACAAAAAAACCTATGAAAGTACACTCTTCCATTAACTTCTTTGGTGTCAATTTCTACAACACTACCAGGTGACCTCTTCAAGACCTCTTCCTTCCAACTATACAACATGGCAAAGCTTTCTTCCCAACATCCATATAATTCTTGCAAAGCTTTCTTCCTTCCCTTCCAAACTGTATCATAAGCAATTGTGAGCTTATAATCATCTTGCAATTTTTTCTTCAATAGGATTATCCTACATCCACCCAACAATTACCTGCTCCACAGTCATACTGCCTCACAGCTAACCTGAATTTCCTTCATTGAGGGATACTTAGTGCCAAGATCCATACATGGGTTATCCTTGTCATAACTTATTATAAGTTCACCTGGTATGGCATCATCAACAGGAACGGCTACCCCCTCGGTGTCCTCAATGACCCTAGGACCACTTGTTTCAGCTACATTGCTCGGACCAGCAACATGTTTACTACTCTTTGCCCTCTCATCTTCATCCCTCAAACCTAGAAGCCCATATAACTGATCCTCGCTCATAATCTGAATTCTACCTTCCTCATCTTGTGTTTCCTGAATTTCCAAGTTATCCCAATCAATCACCCCAACCGATTGTTCACCAATACCTACATTTAAACTTGCTACTTCTGAACTTGTCCCATGCTCAAGGAGTAGAGGTTCATTTGTACAAGTACCAAGCATATCTGATTTAGACTGGTTCGAGAGACATTCGCTTGTATGGACTGTTTCGCGTATTCTACACGCACACTCTGGATCCAACCTAACCGGTTTGTACACGGGAGAAAATAACAAATAAATCGAGTTAGCTCCATCTAACTCGATGCAAATAAAATAGTAAAAGAGAACAAATTAGTAACAGCTTTTACCCTGAGGGAGTGTCATATGGAATGGAGTTCATATTGTCAGGTCGCCGTGAGCACTCAACCCTCCAACATCCAATAGCTAGGGTTTTGATGCAGTTTCTGACCTTGATGCTGCAGATGGGAAGCGGGCGGGGAGGGGCGACGCGGCACGAGGGAGGCCGGGGAGGGGCGGCGCCGTGGCCGGGTGGGGCGGCGCGGCACGAGGGAGGCTGGGTAGGGGCGGCGCCGTGGCCGGGCAGGCGGGGAGGGGCGGCGCCGTCGCCGGGGAGGGCGGGGAGGGGCGGCGCCGTCGCCGGGGAGCGTCCTCCCTCTCGGTCTCGTCTAACTCGTGCACTCTCTGTCTGTCCAGGAGAATCAAATGGGAGAAGGCAATAAGCATTGGCCCAAGGGCAAATATGTAAAATCCCATGGCAAATAATCTGAAAATAAAAAACAAATAATTAAGAATCCTAAAAACCCCTCAAAATGGCAAATAATCAAAGTGTCAATGTTAAGAGTGGCATTTTATAGTTGTCATTCTAGGGAGTGGCATTTTATCGAAGCCAACCGAATAGGATGGCAAAGTATCAATTTTCTCGAGCGGAAACGGACCGGACGCGGAAGTGGAGACGGTCCGGAATCTAAAATGAGACAGTTTTAGGCCCCGCTCGGTGGACTCAAAAGTTATGGCTTATGATTGGAATTACATTATAACGGTTGAAATTTTACTGTGGCTACAGATATTTATTTGGCGTAATTAAATTTAAATTTCACCTTAGCCTCGCTTATTTCAGTTTGAACTTCTGATTTTTAGTTTATTTTTCACTATTTTTAAATTTTGTTCTTTACTGGGTTTTTTTAGCTTTTTTTAGTTTTTTGTCGGTTTTTCCCCGTATTCGTTTGTATTGCCCGTGATGGGCTAACCTATTTTTTCTATTTTTAAATATTTTTAAATTTAGTTACACTAAATAAGTCATCATCAGTTACAATATAATTTTAGTTAGCTACGGTGTAATTTTAGCTATAAGCTAGTTTATTTTAGCCCAACTGAGCGGCATCTCAGTGGGTTCGGGAGCGGGATGATGGCGGCTTGGCAGGGCCCGACTCTGCAGAATGCCTTGCGTTCCGCATGGGTGTTAGCTAGTGTTATAAAACAAAGTTGGTTCCTTTCGGCAAATCACATGTTTTCTTTGTTTCAACTATAAATTACTATAGCTTTTTAGTTTCTAAATTTCAGTTTTTTATTCTTTTTAACTTTTTTTTCCTTATTCATTTATATTGTCTCAAAAGATATAGCCATGTCTTTCTTTTTTTTTTAATTTTTTACTATTTTTTCTCATTTTTTTGAGTCACAAAAAGCTATCAGCCGCTACAATGCTTTTGTAGCCACGATACACACATAAAATCTATAAGCCCCGGCTTATAAGCCCTTTGGAGCAGGCTGCCAAACCAATGAGTGTTGAGCCTGTTCTTTTGTGATGCGGCTTATGTCTTTTAACTATTACTGAGGGCGTGCCCCCCACTTTGGCTCAGTCGGCTCATTGTGTCAGTGGAGTAGGCGGCTAGCTTGGCAAGCACCTTAGGCCAGAGAAGTAGCATGTTAGCCCATGAATATATGGCTAGATAGGGGTATTTATGTAACTCTAAATAGAAAAATTACATGTTTACCCCTATAAAGTGTGTGTATATATATATATGAACATATCTAGTGCAAATGACTATTTGGGTGCTAACATGCAAACGCCGCTGAGGAGCGTCGGATGTGCCTCGGACGGCCACGATCCAGGCGGGTGGATTCCCTCAAGCCACTTATGCATTTTTCCAAAAATCCATTGTGGTTGACATTTTGTTCGCAAGAACACCCGCGCCTCTTCCTCGCTCCGTAGCTCGCTCTCCCAGTCTCCCTCTCGCCTTCCTCTCGCACCGTAGAAGGTCGACAACGGCGCCACCCTCCCCCGCCCCTGACGACGGTGTCGCCCTCCACCACTGAGTCATCGCCTCCATCCCCACAACTCCTCAGCTAGGGTTTCGCCAATAACATGCCGCCCTCCTCCCCGCACCATTGCTGCCCTCCTCAGCTAGGGTTTTAGCCGACGGCGCCGCCGCCTTCCACCACAGTGCAACCCTTCACTCCTTCCGTCCGCAGCGTCCTTGCCTCCCTCCCATGCCATCACGGCACAGCAGGGAGCGCCGCATAATTTAAGCATGCATATACTACAAGGGCAGCAATAGATCTGTTTCGAGTACATGCACTTTGCCTTTCCCAGTCACGCACGCATACTCCCCCTATTATACCAGGGGGAATTGCCGCGCGGAGGGCAGCGCCAGCTCAGCCCGCGAGCGCGTCCGGCCGGCGCGTGGCCGAAAAAATTTCGGTACGGTCAGGGGAGCGTTTTTGCGAAAAAGTCCCTGCGTTTTTCCGAAATTACGTAAAGGCCCTTTTTCCTCGCGAAAAGGTCCCTGCCGGTTTTTTTAGCCCCTCCACTTTGCAGGATAGCCCCCCGCGGTTTTCGAAATTGCGCACGAGTCCTCGTTTGTTTACGTACAGGCCCTCGATTTTTTTTACAAAAAAGTCTTTTAACTTTTTTGAAAATACGCATGTGCTCTCGATTTTTTTTAAAAAACTCCTCACCAATTATCGCCTCTTTTACTTTGGTACGTACGGTGGCTGGCGCGGCGTGGCGCCGCGCCTATTAGGCTAGTTAATGTTACACGCCGACATTGCAGCGTCTCTCGCCAGCAGTTTCGATATCGCGATTCCAAGTAATCCCCACCACCATGGTGACCAACACACTACTCAGGCGCATGGATGGATGTTGCAGGATGTGGACTCGTGGAGGCCAGCCTGAGCGTTCAGGCCGCCCACTTCACATGCTTCCCGAATACAACTACAAGCTGGTACACGAGAGCTGAAGGCCGGTCAGATTGGATGAGCAATCAGAGGAGGCAGTGGCGGAACCAGGATTTGATTACGCTCTGGGCTCAGTGATAGAATGATCAAGATTATCTGGATTGAATCTTGAAAATGTTACCCAGACTGAACTAAATTTACCCAGGCTATACAATAGATATTTTTCCACACCCCGGGCTGGAGCCTACCCTGTAACACCCCGATCCTCCACATGGCCCAAGATGCTACCACCACACCCTTACCAATTCAATAGTGTTGCTAATTCAACTTTTAGCAGCACCTCCTCTGTTATTTTTATATCATTACCCACAGATAACAAAGCACAAATAACAGTAGGATAATTGCAAACACCACTAACTTCATATTTCACAAGTTATAACACAAACAACCACGGTGGGCTCCACGACCATGGAGACCCGCCATCCTGGCTCGTAAGCAAGCTAAACCAAACAGCGAGCCACAAGTTTTAGCATTATAACAAACATAAAGACTCCGTATACGGCTAAACCGTTATTTCATCTGTGCAGTGCCAAAAGTGCTATCCCATTCCATGCATGTCGTCATCCTTCACCTAAAACCAACAACAAAGCAAGAGTGAGTCCGAAGACTCAGCAAGCACACGATAAAACAGTAACATCACCTTAGCAATTTCAACTGTAACTGTAATTCAATTCTGTGTCTATAAACTGTAATTCAACCCTATGTCTGTAAACTGTAAATCACAACTGTAACTGTAAACTGTAACTGTAAATCACAACTGTAACTGTAAACTGTAAATCACAACTGTAACTGTAAACTGTAAATCACAACTGTAACTGTAAACTGTAAATCACAACTGTAACTGTAAACTGTAAATCACAACTGTAACTGTAAACTGTAAATCACAACTGTAACTGTAAACTGTAAATCACAACTGTAACTGTAAACTGTAAATCACAACTGTAACTGTAAACTGTAAATCACAACTGTAACTGTAAACTGTAAATCACAACTGTAACTGTAAACTGTAACTGTAACTGTATCACTTTCTGTCACTGTAATGCAATGCAATATCATGCAATGCATCTGTATGCTCTGTAACTGTAGCTTATACCGGTATAGCGGAGCGCCCACCCGTCGATGGACCACTCATTTGCCTACCTCTGTAGGTCTTATTCCAGAGCACTCCGGACTAGTCATATGACTTTCTCACCGACCTGGCTCTTATTCAAGAGCTCTCCGGACTAGTCATGACTTTCTCACCGACCTGGCTCTTATGCATTTTGCACGATGCAATATGCCTCAAATGTGAATGTCTAATCATAAACATTACTCATCAAAGTATGATTAGCACATAATCACATGCATCATCTCATAAATACTGTAAACCATGGCATGGGAACACGAATAGCATTCATCACAATTTACTGTCTACCATGCACTTGCCTGTTAACCTGGCGGACGGTGCGTGGACGGCACCAAACTCGAACCGCCACCTGAACAAGCATTAATCATCTCAATCATCACTCATGCAATACATACGAGTACATAACATCGCACTTACATGTCAACTTAGCACAACCAAACTCTATCATCGGGCATCTCCCTGTTGTCCCGATGTTTAGCGATATGGTCAATTAAACTCGTATAAAGCATTTTACATATTTATTCTCTTTCCTTTATCGCCACAGATCAACCAGATCACCAGTGGCAACCTCGATTTCTCCGCCCAGGTAACCATATTAATAAAAAATATTCTAATGGCTACCCGAACCAATTCTAATAATCCACATATTAACTTATGCCTGTTTCGATAAATAAATGGGAGAGGGTTTTCGAACTGTTACCCCAAGCCCGACGAATGAATCCGGGTACGGACTGTCGTTCCCTGGCTGGTTCTGGCGAATCTGACAGCAGGTCACCCTTTTCCTTTTTTTTTCCTCTCTTCTCTTTCTTCCTTTCCTCTTTTCTTCTCTTTTTTTTTCCTTTCTCAGCCGGCCAGCACTCCTGGCCTTCCTCTCTTTCTTCTCACGCTGGCCCTCTCTCTCTCTTTTCACTCGGCGGTAACTTCCCCCTCACTCCCTCACTCTCCCTCCACAGCCGACGCCCCTCCTCTTCTTCCTTCCACGGCGGCCGGCCCCTCCCGTCTCCCCTCAACGGCGGCCCCTCCCTGCTCCTCTCGACCGAGCCAGCCCTCCTCCACCCCTGTGGAGCAGCGACGGCGGCGAGAGCGGGGAGGCCAGGCGAGAACGGGGAGGCGGCAGCGTACGGCTAGGGCGGCGCGGCGGCGGGGCTGGCGAGCGGCAGCAAGAGCAGCGGCACCGGCGGCGCGCGCGAGCGGGTTGGGGACGGCGCACCCGAGCGGCGGCAGCACGAGGCGAAGCGGCGGCGGTGGTGACTGCGACGGCGCGCGCACAAGCTGGGGACGACGGCGGTGGCTACCGGAGCCGATGAGCGGCGGCGCCGGCGAGCTAGCAGCGGCGGCAGCAGCGCGCGACGAGAGCACGGGAGACGGCAGCAGCTCGAAGGCACGGGAAGAGGAAGCAAATCCGGTTTTGCTTCTCCCTCTGTCTCTCTCTCTCTCATATAGATATTTGTGGGGTGGGCTGGGCCGGGCTGAGCTCATACGGCCCAGGTATTACATACCCTGCCTGGGGTGTGGATCCGCCCCTGAGAGGAGGGAAACTAACAAATTATAACCAGCGATCGATTCATGTTGTGTTGGCTATTCCATCGTATTAGCTCCCTACCTAGCTAGCTAGTGCTCCTGCCCGTGAATATATATGAGCTTGTTCTTTTTGGCTGCGACTTTTGGCTTTTGGCTGTACTTTGTGACTTTTGGGCTGTTTGTACGAGATATTACAGAGTAACAGAAACTCACATACGGTTTTTGCCGATATAAATGAAGTCAGTAAAGTATGTATTACAATTAACTAGTAGACCCTATCTTAAAAAAATACTCTATTTAAAAGTTAATTACTATAGAAAAGTCGAAAAGCAGCTTTTAGAAGCTGAAAAGAACGGGACCTAAATCTCCCAACCAAAGAGATTTTTCCTAGCTTGTGTATTGGGCACATCGATCACACATATGGGCCGAGCACAACATGAGAGAAGTGGCAGGCAAAAGCAAGTAGTGAGGAGAACATGGGAGAAGATCATGGGAGAAGATCACTTGGCCAGGCTAGCCCCACATCCAGATCCAGGTCGATTTGACATTGGGCAAGCCGAATATGCGTTGGGAAGTCAAGACCGCTATTTACCGAGGTAATAATTAGCATGATCATAATCTTTCTTTCAGAATAGGTATGATCGTAATTTGATCAACATGTCCTCATCCGTTCATTCAATTGTACGGTGTATCGATCTACTCTTAACCCCACCATCTCAGTAACTGCAAACTATGCAGGGTACATGTTTAGTAGGTCACGTAAGACCTTGTACTGAAGTACAACAGATGAATTAATTTATCCACTAGTAACGATGATCTGTTTTCAGTTTTGCTGTAGTCCTAATTAAATTGTTCGCTGAGATGATAAAATTTAGTAGCATAAACTGTATGCACATACATACATATGAAACTGGCCTATCATTCATTATACCCATATGTTTTTGGCTCCATGCACACACATTTTCCAGTCTGAAATTAACTTATCCCAATTTCTCCCGGCAGTACCAGTCATACGCATACACTTGAGACATGAGGTTGACCGTACTTTGGTAGGGACTGCCGATCTGCTGGTACGTTTAAAGTCCCTCCGTCGCGCGTTCACGACGGAGGATGCGACTTGGAGTGCTTTCCGCCGGCTTATCTTCATCTTTGTCGTGCAACTGACGTCGACCGATGGCGCAGCTTTGGCACTAGCGGAGGTAATCCTCGAAACCCCAGTGGCATGCTTCGTCCCGGTGCCGCTCATTCCGAGCAAGTGAGCGTACGAGTTTGTCGCAAAGCATGAGAAGAAAGCAGAGAGAGAGAGAGAGAGAGAGAGAGAGAGAGAGAGAGAAGCAGGCAGCAAGAGGTGGAGGTACTTCAGAGCGCAGATGGATATATAGGGGATGCGACGAAGTGAATATATACGACGAGTTGGTGGATGAAGTAATAATGGTTCTGTCATTTAATTTTTTGCTCAAGTTTATGGCGTTTGGCTATGCTTATGATTTTTAGGCTATTCGTGCTAGAGATTATAGAGTAACAGAAATTCATGTGTAGTTTTTGCTAATATAAATGAAGTTGGCACAGTATATACCACAATTAACTAGTAGAATCTATCTTGAAAAGATATTCCGTTTAAAAATTAGTTATTATAGAAAAGCCGAAAAATAACTTTTAAAAGCTGAAAAAACAGGCCTAATATTATAGAATTCTTTATGTGGAAGAGATTTCGTCGCTCCTTAGGCATGTTGTACTGCCCTGTCCGTTTTCCTGCACGCTTCATGTGTCGCTGGAGACGGTGTGCGCTCTGCTCGGGTGGCTTTCGGATCATGAGGTGGTTGGACGTAGCTCTCGCTCGAGCAAAACTATCGCTCAATGCTGTTTGCACAACGAATTCCCTGGTGAGACATGTGAAGCGCGCGAGGCTCACTGAGGTTATCGCTAGTGATGACAACTCGGAGTCGGAGTAAGCTGGGTCTGAAACTACCGTGCGATTATTTTTACTAATCCAGCGAATCCGTAGTTCCGTACACTCCAGCTCCTCCTCGCCGCTCGGCGCGTGGCTCGCCCGCTCCGTGCTCGCCTGCTCCGTGCGTGCGGCCGTTGCGTCCTGTTCGTGACTCCTGCCGGAGGGCTACGTTCTTGCTTCCAGTTTTTTACATTTAAGACCCTGTAGTTCCAGTAATTGCGTACGGCTCCTTGTTCCACTTTTTTGCAAGTCCGGTTTATCGCATGGACGCAAGGGAGTGCATCTTTCCTATCAGGTTTAGCTTTATACATGGAGGAATTAACCGGAGTAGCATGCATGCATGTTGCAAGTTACAATGGAGGTACATGTATGCATGCCGGGCTGGGCACCTGGCCCCTGTTGAACCGTTCAACAGGGTAATAAGACAAATGATCGAGTTGAACCGTTTTTTTTCAGCTTTTTACTTTCAGAACCAACACTGTGGCAATTGCAAGCTTACAAGTTACAATGAAGATATTCTGGTAGCATCGTTCTTTTTTACCCCTTTGACATTTTTTGCATTATCTACAAGGTAGCTGCTAGCCCACGCTATAAGTTGGAATGCATGTCCAATGGTATAGCAGTCTCATCTTATGGAGTTTCATGAAGTGTTGGTTGCATAAAAGTTAAAAGTTTCAGGTTTTGGAGTTTGAAGCTTCAAATAGGTTTCAACGTGTTTCATTAAAAAAGTTTTAGAATATTTCAAAAAGTTTCAAAAGGTTTCATGAAAAAGTGTTGTGCGGGTTTTAAAAAATTTCAGAAAGTTTCATCAATGTTATGTAAATGTTATATAAAAATCATATAAAACACAAATGAAAAGCAACTTTCACGAAATTTCAAAAACTAAAACCTCGGTCAAACATGACATTGAAGACTGCTGCAGCAGACAAGAAACTTCATTCCCAGCGCACCCAGTGATAGCGAATCACTCCCACTGGGCAGTCGGATAGCTCATGAGACTAACCTTCACGTGGTATGCACCTCCAACTTGTTTCCCGATGCCACTCATTCCGAATCAACAATGCATCCAGCACCGAACGACAATTTGGCAAGATCTACGCTTCAAGAGTATCAATAAAGAAAAGGGAGAAACAGATTAATTATTAGATGGGACTCGGACGAGAGATCAGGGAGAAATATAACAAGAAGTGGCTAGTAATTAGTATTATGGGTTACCGTTGATTTCTTTGCATAGTCTTAAGGCATGTCAGGTTCACCTCAGATAAATAAGATGAGAACGTTCAAGGGGATCACATGAGGTGCAGGTATATATAAATAGAAAATAAGGGTGATGGTACGTACAAATGAGTGAAAATGTGTATGGGTGGATGAAATAAATTGCAGTAGCTTGTAGCACATGGCTACTTCTGTAAGTCTGAACTTTGGATCGTACGCAAGAAAAAATAGAGTATCGTATGCAAGAAAAAAGAGAGTAGAAAATGCATGGTGGCATGGTGCCTATGGATACACACTTAAGAACTTTAGAGAGAGGAGCAAATTTGCACGCAACTTCTGAAAACACCCAAGCCCGTACCGGCGTGACCTGATCATCATCCATTACTTTGGTTAATTGTGCTATAAAGGTAGAAAAATGTGCTGAAAACACTCATCGGTACCACTCATTTTGGCGATTGGCTTCTAGTTTATGTTTTTAATTTACTATTCTTTAATTTTTGTCTCTTTTTTTTTTGCTTTTTTGTCGATTTTTTATATTTCTTTGTATTATCCGTGATGGGGTAACATGTTTATTCTATTTTTAAAATTTTTAAATGTAATTACATCAAATAAGTCACCTCAGTTACATTGAATTATAAATCAGTTACAGTAAAAAAGCCATAAGCTATCGTCAATCCGAGCGCAATACGTATTGCGTCAGTAAAAAAAGGAAAGGAATCGTTCATCATCACAGTGCGTCAGTAAAACCGAAGAAAACAAAGCTTTTGTAGCCGAGCTTAATTGGCCATGCAAACAATTAATCGTACCTAACATGGAGCAAATTCGACTCCACTGCACAGCAAGTAACACCTATGAGTGGCAACGACACTACAAGCTTACGTTGAGTCCAATAGTCCTCGGAGGCTAATCGGTCTCTCACAGGCGTTAACCCGATTGCACTGAGCGTGAGCAGGCCATGGGAGCGTAACGCGGCCGGCGTGCACTCGGAGACGCATTAACCACCGGAGTGGCTGCCGACGCTGTGTAGACCACACCACACCGACGGCAGCATTCAAGCGCAGGACGGCCGTCAGTATTTTGGTTTTTAAAAGTGTTTTTTAACTTTTTGCTACAGTACTTAACTTTCAAACGAAATATTTTCTTAAGACGGGATTTACAGGTTAATTATAGTACACGTTAAAAATCCAACATCTGATTCAACCAAAATCACAAACAAATATTTTTCTCTCCGAAATTTCTATCACAAACAACTAAAATTCAAAAATTTCAACTAAAAATTATAAGGTGCAATTATATCAAACAGACCCTAAAGCTTCTACGAGGTATGTTGTGGGGACGGCTTATCACAACCGTCTACGGGGTAAAAATCCCCTAAGTCAGCCATCCGCTACACTTCCCACGGCTGTTTGCCCTCCTGATGCCGCCTATTCCGAAGAAGCGCGTACATATATATGTGCCACATCTAATGTCCAGCGCCGTTCATTCCTTGGTCGTATCAAGACCTATACAAAAATTGGAACTGTATACATGGATATATACTCACTAGTATTAGTCTGAATATTAGACGAGAGGACTCGGAGGAAACAAGAGATTAAGAGGTGTTGATTCAATTAAACTGTAGAAGGCGAACCATATTTTCAAGTTTTGTCAAAGACCCTATACTGTGAAGATATGATAAAAACGAGATGTATAACGTACCTTGTAGTTGTATATAGGTATTAACTCTCTGCATGCTCTTTTCACCATAGGCAGTGCTTCAAAGTCTTGTTGTATGTTAGGCACATCTGGCACCAAGGTGAAGTATATAAAAGAGAGTTGAAGGGTAATATGGGACTTTTTTTTGCTTCCGACTTTTGGCTACGGCTTATAACTTTTAAGCTGTTTATGAGAGAGAGTACGGAGTAATAAAAACTCACGTGCGGTTTTGGTCGATATAAATAAAGTCGTTACAGTGTGTATTATAATTATCTTATAGACATGGTCTTAAAAATGTTAGTTAGAAACCGAAAAGAACAGTCCCTATAAATTAGTATTGAATACAAGTTGGTACTTTGATGGCCGAAATCAATTACAGCAATGCAGCAATGCGAGGGGTGGTTGAGTATTGCGCAAGGTAATGCCATTGTTGTAAATGCATGCAGTATATGGTGATGATCGGTTCGGCTGAAAAGCTCATGGCTTATGGCTGAAAACACTGTAGCTGGCTGAAAAAAGCACTGTAGTTGACAGAGGCTTATTTAGCATAATTAAATTTAAAAAAAATTAAAAATATAAAAAATATGTTAGCCCATTACGTATAATACAAACAAATACGGAGAAAAAAAGAACCGGCAAAAAAGCTCAACAAAAAGCCAAAAGTTCAGAAAAAGACGAAACTTATGAATAGTGAAAAATAAGCCAGAAGCCAGAAGCCGAAGCCGAGTTGATCAGGGCCATGTTTGAAAGATAAAGAAAATAGAAATGGAAAATTTTGAGGGAAACACCTCTCTCTCGTCATGTGCATGTAGTACAAATTTACATGTGGAACTCATAAATCTCCAGGACTAGCACAGGATAAGCTATGTGACTCACTGACAGAGAGAACTCGATCGAATGATGGGCAGAGACATGGGATGAATGTGTGGGCAGAGGCATGGGATGAATGTGTCCTAGCAAGATAGGCTAGTCAAGAATTAGAGCTAAAATCAGCTAGATCCTATTTCGAATTTTTTGCTCAGAAACTTGAAAATCAAGAGAAAAATAAGTGAAATACCAAGAAGAAATCAAAAGGTTGATCTATTACCAATAAAGTACGTGATTTACAAGTACAATGATAGTTACAAGGTGCTCATAAAACACCACTCTTATTCACTAAAGATTTCTTACAGTCTTAGGGAGGATGAGAAGAAACTGCTCAAAACATAGTCAAAATCTTCTTAACTAGCTCTCTCTTCTCCCTCATATAACATGAATCTCTTAGTGGGTCTTAACTCGCTAATCACATGGGAAAATCTGTCCAGCACAGTAACATAGGTTTTACATACTCACGCACATTTCTTAAAGTGTTTATAAGATTTAACCAGTGAAACCATTAGCGATTGATCCACTTAGCCATCCCAAGTCACCTTGACCTAAACCGCTTCTCCTTTGCACCTCTCTGCGCCACAATTTTGTCCAAGGTTCAACCCGGTATTTTGGCAAACTCCCAAAATACCTTTGATAAAACTTTTAAGCACCTTTCCTGAACTCATCTTCATTTTCACATCAAAACATCTCCGCATACTCTGACACGTAGTCCGTAACATAAGTTCCATACACTTGACTCACGTTAATCAAAACAATGTATCATGTAACACAGCACAACCAACCAACGGCTCTCATACCGTACACACACTGAAACTACTCAATAACACCTCTCATGGTTTTCTGGCCTCAGCCATCGATCTGACCACTCTCACCATGACGATCAGATCGCCCACCAGTTAGACCGCCAACCATTGACCGGCCTGACCAGCCCAAACCAACTTAAAACATTCCCCGGTAACAGAACACCAGTGTGACCGTATCTCCAATGCCAGTCACACTGTCCAACTTAACTCCAGTCAAACCACCAACTAATGGCCGGTCTAACCGCATACATCCAGCGGTCTGATCGGCCCACATACCGGTCAGATTGGTTATACTGACAGCAACACTAAATTTTGCTATTTTTTGCAAAATCAAAATCAACTCCATAAATATAATAATTGTTCATCACTAATTATCCAAAGACCTTCTTACACGGCCCTTCAGATGTGGATGTGAATATAAGATGGATACGTTCCTAAGACACTTTTATGCTTGAAAGCAATCTATTTTTTTCCTAAGACATTTGAAAGCAATCTATTTTTCTTTTGCCACTTTTAAGGACCATATAACCAAACACAGAATTTTGCTATTTTGCTTGCTCCTTCAAGCTATAGCCTAGATGAACTAGCTTATACTCAAATGAGCCGAGGATCCAAACGAACCCTGGCTCTATGGCTAGTAGGGAACTCCAAGTTCCACACCCAATGTTGACGTATCATCATGAGCATCGCATGTTTTTCTCCGATGCCGCCCATTTCGAAGAAGCACCACGTCCAATACACAACACTTCATCAGTATCTATCGCATATTAAAGGTTCAGACAGCGTAAAGGAATGCTAGTCGGAACTGGTATATCATAGACTTATGAAACAATTGGTGGCTAATTGCTATTGTGGATAATTACTATTTTTTTGTGCTTGTCCCCCATATTGGAAAAAAAATAAGAGAATATATATATAAGGAGAGGAGAGGTCTGTTGTGACAGATGAGCACGCACCAAATGGAGAAGAAGAGCTATACAAATGAGTGAACATGACTTGGTGGGTGAAACTAGTTGGCTTTAGGTAGGCTTTGAAGGATAGTGGAGTAGATGAAAATTAAAGTCATATTGTACTTATTCCACGCGTGTAGACTTCGTGCGAATTCATAAGAATAATTAAGAAGGGAAAAAGGTGCGTACGTTCATGTATATGAATTTGGATCTACGACAGTGGCAATTGGCAAATAAACTGGCTCAGATGCCAGCCAGAAAAGTCAAATACAATTGATGAGATATATATGCATGTTACTCAATTTTTTGTGCTTAAGCTTGGGCTTTGCTTAATTGCTTTTGCACGCCACGCAGCTTGGTGCAATTGATGCATGCTTGCAGCCGCTGAGCCGCAGGTTTGAAAGGTTCATGTTGAGCTCGCTCAATCGTTGAAAGGTTGCAGGTAGGATCGGTACGGTGAGCAAGAGGGATGAACGATTTATTAAAATCTTTTTCTGATATTAGCAACTCAATGTAGTGAAAAAATATAAGCTTACAATATATCTCAAAGCCAAGAGCCAAAGATTATAAAGATCACCCGACACAACAGTCTTACCAGTCGGACCGTTGGCCAGGGGCAGTCGGACCGTTTGGCCGGTCTAACCATAGATGTCACATCGGTCGGACCAATCAGGGCAAGTCAAACTGTTTACAGTGGCGAAGGCAGGAATGAAATTGAGGACAGACTGAACTATTTATAGGTCTAAACTAAGTTGACACAAAATTAGTCTTTTACTCTTATAAAATTTCAAATTCATATAGAAATTATAAATTGGATGGAGACAAACAATGAAAAATAGAGAAATAGAAAGTAGGTACCTCGATAATAGAAAGCGCCATGAGTGCGGAGTAGCGATAAATCACCTATGTATAAAACATATCAGAATTAGTGATATAATAGAAAATTACGAATGACAATGAAAATTTAGATCATATGAAGCATACTAGAATTAAGCTAATTTGAATCACGAGACAATAGAAACAAAAGGTGGCATCTTTTTCCACACTCTATCTAATGTTCTTATCATTTTCACGGTGGGGGCTCGGCGGTGCGGTGCCTTCGGGGCACGTGTAGGACCACATCATCGTGGAGCGGCGGTAGAGGGAGAAGATCAACAAGAGGTTCATCGAGTTCTCCACCGTCATCCCCAGACTCAAGAAGGTTCATATATATTTCACTTTCTTTCTTCTTTTTTTCTTTGATTGATTATCTCTTCTTTAATTTTATGATTTTCACTACTCCTCCTCCTCTTTAATTTTATGATTTACATATATTATTTCATTTTCTTTATTTCTTTGATTGATTGATTAGATCTTCTTTAATATTATGATTTTCACTTCTTCTCCTCTTCCTCCTCCTCGTCGTCTTTTTTAATTTCATACTGTTGTTAATCTTCCCATTAATGAGAGCTAGCTTCTCTTTGGATTTGTTAATCTCTCTCTCTCTCTATTTTTACTATATATAAAGTTGCTACCGGGGGAGGTGAGACTGAAGCCTCACTAAGCTCCTCTGGTGGCTACGCCCCTGACTGTTTAGGTCATGGAGGTTTGACTGCTTACCGGATAGAGACAGAAATAAGGATGGTATATGACCAAGAAAAAAAGTAACTCTTAAATTAAAGATCCAAACAAGATAAAACTAGATACAAATCATTCTTAGGATGTCACCAAACTATTTCAATTATGGATCTTGAAGATCAATGTTGAAGTTTTGACTTTTATCCAAAACAAAAGGGTTGTACCAAAAATCGGGCAAAAGAGAGAAACATTGATCTACTCTTACTCATGAGTCCTTGATGATCTAGATGATTTTAGATGTGTTCTCATATGTCATAGTAAGCTAAATCATGGCACGAACTCAAGCAAAAACGCCCTCAAGATCAAAACACCAAAATTACCCCTCTCTTGAACAAAACTGGGCAATCACAAGAACTTCCTAAAGAAAGTGTCTAGATGGATTGGATCTCATGCACAAAAGATATCTCCACCTCTTATATATCTTTGGCACCAAGAGATATGAAGAGCAGATGAAATCCAACAAAGTAAACTAAGCAAATCAAATGCACAAAGAGGAATCCTTGACACAAATCATTTGAATGAACTTGGGATGTTCATTTCACTTCGAGAGAAATGATTTGCAGCCACTATCTCATAGAGGATAGTGCTCCATGCCAAGAGCACACACAAAATTTTTAACACAAGAAAGCCCTAACATCGCTCTCAAAACACCTAAGAGACTCCTCAAAACATCGAAAATCATAAGCCTTGTAGCACTCAAAGCGAACGACTACCGATCGTGAAGTCTACGACAACCAATCGCAAAACTGATGACTACTGATCACCGACCAGGCACTGTAACTTCCGACCATCAACTAGGTACTGTAGCTACGACCATCGATCAGGTACTATAGCTATAACTACCAACCAGGTACTATAGCTACGACTGTAGCTACGACCACCGACCGGTTCATTGTAGCTCATGACCGATTTACTGCAGCTTACAACCAGTTCACTGTAGCTCCGACTAGCTCGGTCGTTTTGCCGTGCTCAATCTTCTGTGGTCGACCTACTGTGGTCATTCTGTCGTGGTCAACCTGTCATGATCGTTCTGCCGTGGTAGATCTGCCGATCGGATCATCCAACACAAGACTGATCGGACTGCTCAACATAAGGCCGATCGGACTGCCCAATACAAGGTTGATTGGATCACCAACTACGTGGTCAAAGCTTGCTGGTTAGACCGCCCAATACAAGGCGGTCAGACCGCTAAACCTAAATATTATAACAATTCCAGTTTTACAATAATGCATCGACCGAAACTTTCATAAACGCAAATTTTAATACTATCCAAATATCAATTACTCATCATCACTAAATTTTCGACTTATCCACATGGTCAACACTAGCACATAGCTACTTCCATTAGTTTGGATGGAATGCAAGGAAGAAATAGAGAACGCTAATGGTGCAAGCACACTTTGAACTTAAAAGAAATGAGCAAATTTGCACGTAACTATACAGATAAATGGAAAAACAAGCCCGTATCCTTACTATATATGGTTAATTGTGCTGAGAAGGTAACGAAATGGCTATGATCACAATTCGAAGGAATCATTCATCATCAGATCGCTACATTAACAATTGTACCCAACAACATATATGGAGCAAATTTACGTTTACAAAAAGGGAACGCTGACACTGCGAGCGGACATGCGCATGAACTGGTCCAGCTAATTGGAGTCAGTGAGCGCAAGCCAGGGAGCAGAACGCGACCGGCGCGAACTCACAGAAATATGCACACCCCTCATGGGAGGCCACCAAGGCGCCGACCCCGCGAACACCGAAGCACACTGCCAGACTGGTCATGGCGGCACGCAAGGGAGAGGATGAGGCGCCAAGTCTCCTCGTCGTCCATAGCACTCAGGAGCAACAAGGCGCAACACAGCCGCGGCTCAAACAATCTGCCCACGGGCCACGGCTGCTTGCTTTATGCATCTCCGAGTCAACGAGCAGTCACTGATGCTCCCACGGCTGCTTGCTTTCCTGACACCGCTCATTCCTAAGAAGCGCATATATGTGCTGCAGCCGGCGAATGCTAGATGATGTTCGACCATCACATCGAGACCTGTAAAAGATCAACGGCATAAAAATGGATGCTAGTATCAGTCTGATTGGACAAGGGATCTCATAGGAAACAACAGTCAAAGAAGTGTTTTTAAAAAGATGAAAATTGACCGGAAGCGAGTACTAACTCGAATCAGGGTGGGTAAGGTTGCAAACGGAGCAGATAATTTTCATCCGTCCGACCGACCGAAGGCATGCGGAACAGATACGGAAAGGGTAGATAGGTGTCCGGCACTATCCGTGTTCGACTCCTACTCCGAGGAAAAAATTAAAAATATAAAATATGATATGGGATAAGTGATATACGTTTGTATATATCCGTATGTCAAATAATATGAGGAAGTCTATTATGACTTCACTTAGAAACAAAATAACATATAGACAGATTGTCACATCTAAACAAGTGAGAGTACTAAGTGTTCTTCCTTCAACATTTCAGTAATTAGTCTCTTCATGTTCGCTCTGATTGTACCGTACTATCCAATGTCCTGTGCAAAGAAACGGATAATTTTCGTCCGATCGACCGTCCTAAAGATTATAGAACGGATATAGAATGGAGAAATAAATATCCGATATTATCCATGTCCAACTCCGACTCCAAGGAAAAAATATGGAATGGGATAAGGATATACAATATCTATTCGTATCCGCTACGATTGCACTCATAAGGGTGGGCGAGGAGGTTAAGGGCCTGTTTGGGATTGCTCTGCTCCAGTTTTTTCAGCTCTGCTCCACCAACTCCACCATGGAGCAGCTCCACTGTGGAGTTCCTGGAGCAGGTGGTCCTGTTTGGCATGCAGCCTAGCTCCAGCTCCAGGAATATGAGGTTTCCCTGAGAAAGGTCCAATGTGCCCCTGAATGATGTTTGGTGTATGTTTTGATGTCTGTGGAGCATATGTAACTGAATATTTTTTGTTGCCAATTGAAATATGATGTAAAATATTACAATCGCAATTAATTTATTCGAGAAAACCAAAAAAACAAATCGGCCAATGTCACAATAGCATAGCATAATATCATGTGCTTAAAACGATCAAGAGGAAAACTTGACCTCCCTATGTTTCATCCTGTACAAAATAGAGGAAATGCTATGCACTGGACTAGAATGATCCGAAGCAGCAG
Source organism: Dendrocalamus latiflorus (assembly GCA_017311315.1). Taxonomy (NCBI): domain Eukaryota; kingdom Viridiplantae; phylum Streptophyta; class Magnoliopsida; order Poales; family Poaceae; genus Dendrocalamus; species Dendrocalamus latiflorus. The sequence continues at coordinate 4,047,839 of CM029611.1, forward strand.
TACTTCTGTCCTATCTTTCCAAATTTACGGATAGATCGATCTCTCTGGATAGACATATTGATTTAACTCACAAGTCTTCCGAAAGCATGTCAACAAAAAAAAATAAAGGCGTGAGGTTCAAAACGCACAAGCTTGTACTTGGCAGCAGCATCAGTATACTGTCCCGGCACGGATTCTCTGACTTACAAGAGGTAAGTCACCCATGACTTTTCCCCTGCCCGATGCCGTCCATCAGCATCCAACGGCTTGCGCTCTCCTGTGTGATTCCTCTCCTGCGCAACCAGAAAAGAAGCGGGAATGCTTTATTGGCGGGAGCGTCTGAGCTGCGCCCCAGCTCCTGCGTCCGTCCCCGCGCCACTGAGCTCCCAACGCGAGACCACCTGCAGAAGACAAAGCAGAAGACGCCCGGGATGGAATGGCGGTGAGGGCCACCTGCATTGGTAGAAGTATTCGCAGCAGAATCGCAGAGGATTGGTAGAAGTGAAGTGGTTTCACTGCCTCCTCTCGGTTTTAACTACGGGCAACGGAGTTCTTGGCGAGGGCGACATAGGGCAGGGGCGGATGCGCGCCCTGGTAATTGGGAAGACAGAGCTGAGGCTGGTGCTGGTGTTGTAGTTAAGATTCAATGGCACAAGCACAACCCAATAAGTAAGTTATGTTCACATTCCAAACTTTATTCTTTACTTTGTTTGTACCCAGATGCGAGCAATGAGAATGCATTTTTTTCATGTACAGAGAGAATGTGAATCCTAGTTGGGTACCTCAAGTTGGTCAGAAATTTAGAAACTTGGATAATGCTTGGTCATTTTGGGTAAACTATGGAGGTCATGCAGGTTTTGAGGTTAGGAAAAGGTACACAAATGAAAGTAAATTTGATGGAAAGGTAACTTCATGTAGATATGTGTGTGCCAAGGAGGGTTTTCGAGCACGAGACAAGAGAGATCACGTCACAAAGAATCCTCGAGCAGAAACAAGAACAGGTTGTCCGGTTCGTATGACACTTACATTAGATCGAGTTGCAGAGAATTATGAAGTGCTTGATCTAGTTCTTGTGCACAATCATGTTCTTCACTTGCCACAAACCTTCCATTTGATGCTATCACAAAGAAAGATTTCTGAAGTGCAAGCTTTTGAAATTGAGGCTGCCGATGATTCAGGAATTAGGCCAAAAGCTGCACATGAGTTGGCTAGTCGCCAAGTTGGAGGACCAATGAATCTCAGCTACACTTGCCGTGATCAAAAAAATTACTTGCAGGGCAGGCGCCAAAGGGAGTTGGCATTTGGTCAGGCAGGAAGCATGTTGAAGTATTTTCAAGACAAGATCTCTGAAAACCCTTCTTTCCACTATGCTCTACAATTGGATGTGGAAGAACATATAACTAATATATTCTGGGCTGATGCTAAGATGATAATTGATTATGCTCACTTTGGGGATGTGGTGACCTTTGACACTACTTTTGGCACAAACAAAGAATACAGGCCTTTTGGTGTTTTTGTTGGATTCAATCAATTCAGAGAGACTGTTATTTTTGGAGCTGCTCTTCTATTTGATGAAACATGTGCATCTTTTACATGGCTATTTGAGGCTTTTCTAGCTGCACACAATGGGAAACAACCTAGAGCTATATTTACTGATCAAGACACTGCAATGGGAAATGCTGTTAAGGAGGTATTCACAGAAGCTTGGCATGGACTGTGCACTCATCACATAATGCAAAATGCTGTCAAGCACTTATGTAATAGAAAAAATGATGAAGATGAAGAATCTCATATTCTCTCAGATTTTAGTGCTTGCATGTATAGCATTGAGGACAAGGCAGCCTTTGAAGAAGCATTTAACATCATGAGGAATAAGGTTGACAATAAGAGGGAATCATGGCTCGATAGCATCTACAAGTTTAAGGAAAAATGGGCTGAATGTTACATGAGGGATGTTTTCACATTGGGAATGAGAAGCACACAATTAAGTGAGAGTTTCAATAGTGACTTAAAAAACCATCTGAAATCAGATTTTGACATCATTCGGTTCTTAAAGCATTTTGAAAGAGCAGTGCAAAGGAAAAAGAAACAAAGAACTAGATGAAGAATTTGAAGTTAGGAAAAAGCTACCTAGAATACGAATGAAGACACCTATGCTAGTGCAAGCAGGAAAACTTTACACCCCCAAATATTTGAAGCATTCCAAGCTGAATATGAGAGATCCATGGCAGCATGCACTAGAGCATTGGATGAAAATAACACGTATGCTGTTTCGATTGTGAGGTCTAATGGTGATTTAAGTTCTGAACAAGAGCGCATAGTTGTTGGTGATCCTCTGGAGCAAACAACTTCATGCAACTGTGAGCAGTTTACAAGGACCGGTGTTTTGTGTGGCCATGCTTTGAAAGTTCTTGACTTGATGAATATCAAGTTATTGCCCAACCATTACATTCTGAAGCGTTGGACAAGGGAAGCAAGGTATGGAACTGTACAAGACAACAAGGGAAGGAGCATCATTGAAAATCCAAAACTAGATGCTATGCTCCGCTACAAGTTTATGTCTCATAAATTTCTGAACTTGGCATATCAAGCCGCAAGCTCAACAGAGTGTTGCCTATTGGTAGATAATGCACTTGATTGTCTTAGTAATCAACTGAAGGACAAAATCAGTGCATCTACAAGTATTTTGTCTGATTCATACAATGTCCAGTCTAATGTTCAACAAGATGAAGACATGCTTAGTGCTGCACGCTTAAAGAAAAAAGAGGTTCAACCAAAAAGTTCAAAGCGACATAGAAGTTAGCTCGACAAGACTCGAAAGTTCAAAAAGAAAGTGCCAAATAAATCTAATGTATGTAGCTGAAAACCCTTGCAATATATTGTACATATTTATTACTACTTGCTAACAAACAAGATTGGATGCTTTATGCAGCATGAAGAGAATGGTGGTGGTGTAGAAACTCAAGAATCCATGGATAATGCTCATACGGACCACAATACCTTCGCCTTCACTAGCTTCACAGATTTGATAATGGTAGTTTCGATAATACTCTTTTTCAATTGTGTAGAATTAACTTTTTCCTTTGTCTTTGCAGGGTCCTAGTGAAATTGACGATATGTCTGTTCAAGATCTTCTATAGGTTGCTATCACATGGAAGGATATTTTGTTCTTTTGGGTAAATTCGTCGAGCACATGTTCGCTGGGCGCTAACAGATGGCTTTTGGCGGAGATTATTTTGTTTTTAGCTGTAACAATTCTATGGCTAATTTTATGTACATACATACATATATATATGATGTAGTGGTGGCTTTTGGTGGAGTTTATTTTGGTTATTTGGAGCATGTAACATTCAAGCTCAAACAGAGCAGAGTGGAGTGATCAGAAAAAAAAAACCATGTTATGAAACCTGAAGAAAGCAAAGGAAGAAGTACTGGTGAAAAGGTCTAGCATTAGACTGCTTGCCATCTTAATTATAACCAACATTAACAAGGCGGGGGAAGTACACAAGATTCTACATCATTCTATTTTTGCTTTTTCTAACACATTTGGATGGACCTGGACAGGAGAAGCTACAGGGCAAAACATGAACTCATCTTCAGAGGTTATACACTACATGGCAGCAGCAGCAGCAAAAGCTAAATTTGTGCATCTTCAGAGGTTAATCAGCATGTTTAGCACTTTTTGCGGTGAACAGAAAACAGAGAAAATTGTCCCAAACTCCTCTCACGAGAGAACTCTGAACTCTCTATTGTTCTTCTCTGAATTTTACTGTTCAATATCCGAAACTATCCATTCTGTTCGGTCGCCAGCGTCGCTGTTGTCCGCTGCAGGTGGCCCTCACCGCCATTCCATCCCGGGCGTCTTCTGCTTCGTCTTCTGCAGGTGGTCCCGCGTTGGGAGCTCAGTGGCGCGGGGACGGACGTAGGAGCTGGGGCGCAGCTCAGACGCTCCCGCCAATAAAGCATTCCCGCTTCTTTTCTGGTTGCGCAGGAGAGGAATCACACAGGAGAGCGCCAGCCGTTGGATGCTGATGGACGGCATCGGGCAGGGGAAAAGTCATGGGTGACTTAACTCTTGTAAGTCAGAGAATCCGCGCCGATACTGTCCACGGCTATGAAGCTCATTTCCCTGAAAAGACACAAAGTAAGAACAGAGGGTGATATCAGGCAAACTGGTAACATGTATAGAAACTTGGAAAGTTCTATATATATAAAGTAATTAAATGAAGGATGACATACGGTGCTTTCCAATTTTCATTGATTCATTCAGAGTGATCCAAAATTGTGCTAGTATGAGCCTCATAGCATAGATGCAATGCTTGTCTTCTTTTTAGTTCATTCAACATTTTCTGCAGTCTTATGCAATTGTTCAAATGAGCAGACAGAACTATTAGCATATTCTATACAAATTCCAACACAGAGTAGGAAAACGTGATGCTGGGCTTCTATACAAACCTGCTGCTTTAACATCTTGGCACCAGATATCACATACGAGATTTGAGCATCTGCTTGGGCCTTCATAGCAGCAAATTAACTGCCACACTCTCGAATTGACTCGAGGTGTAATACTAATACCAATCCAACTCACATGAAATCTAGATCAGAGCAACGACCATCCACAAGCATGCCCGACAAATCAAACCCGAAAAAAAAACCAAGCCGAATTGAGCGGGATTTCCTCTGGATCTACGGCTAGCTACACCGGAATTGGGCAGATCGATTGCCTCTGTGTATCGAATCAGATCAACACAGGACAAGGGGAGACAGCGGAATCGATGGGGCGGATCGGACCTGCTGCTGCATCCTGGCGAGGTCATCGGGGGACATGCAGTGCATCTGCTCCTGCGCCAGCCGCAGCATCTCCGGATCCATCATGGCGCGGCGGCGCCGATCGGAACGGACCGAAGCAGCAGCGAGCGAGCGTGCGAGCTGCGAGCTCCTCGTCGATTTGGGATTTTATTGGGAGTCCGCTGGTTGCTCTACGTGCCTCTCGCCTTTTTTGGGGGTGGTGGTTGCTCTACAAGCGGAGCCCGGAGTCCAGGCTGTCCCCGTCAACGACCCGCGCGGATGCGTTCCTGGGCGCGCTGTGGGGGCTTTCGCCGAAGATGATGGTGGCGGCGGAGCAGGAGGCGAGCCACAACGCGCGCGCGTGGAGCGGTGGCTGCTCGGAGAAGGAACATCGGGCGGAAAAGAAATCGAATCGGTACGGAGGAGATAATTGTGTAATGGCAGTAGTGGGTAATTTCCCACCAACTCCACGAGGAGGTACATAAGCCTTGTTTCTGGAGTACCCCTTGAGGAGCTCCACCAAAAACGTGGAGTTGGCCCTTAGCTCCACCTTTTTTCCTGGAGTGGAGTTTGTGGAGTTGACGTGTTTGGCTAGCAAAGTTGAGAGCGGAGCTGAAAAAACTTGAGCGGAGCAGTCCCAAACAGGCCCTAAACATACTCTCCGCCTTCCGTTCCCGATACAAAAGGAGGTGTAAATTCAAGTAAAATGAAGCGAAGTTGGCCAAGTTGTCATGTTCTGTCAAAGGCCATATATTGTCAAAGAAAAAAAAAAGAAAAGTATACCCTGTAATGCGCAGTACTAAGAGCAACTCCAGCAGAGCCCCTACTTGAGTCATCATCCTACTTTTGAGGGCCGAGGGGCAAAAAACTCACTCCAGCAGGGCCCCCTACTTGAGCCCTCAAAAGTAGAGGGCCCTCAAATCTCCCCCTCGAGCCCTCATTCCTGGGGTCTGGAGGGGGCCCCTACTTTTGAGGGCTCAAGTAGGGGCCCTGCTGGAGTGAGTTTTTTGCCCCTCGGCCCTCAAAAGTAGGGGCTCCCTCCAGACCCCCCGGAGTGGGTCCTATGTGTCATCCCCTCTAAGAATGAATTTGAGGGTCCTGTTTTGAGGGCTCCTGCTGGAGTGCAGCCCAAAAAACAGAGCCCTCAAAAGCAGGGGGAGCCCTCAAATAAAAAGTATGGGCCCTGTTTTGAGGGTTACTGCTGGAGTTGCTCTAATAGTGTAGCGCACGTATTAAAACTCTCTACATGCTCTTCCCCGTAAATTGTGACTCCAAAGTCTGCGGAGGCAGCGCCCGGCGAGCCTGGGCGGCTGCCCGGGTTCGCCGGCGACGAGCAACGGAGGATTCAGACCATCCCCGCCGACGCTGACATGCCAACATGGGCGACTTCCCGGGCAAACTACGCGGAGCCGGCGAGCCTGGGCCATCGCGCGGCGTCATGAGGATTGACTGATTGTGATTGAGAACTGAGGAATGAGGAGAATCAATGTATTACAGTGTTAGTACATTGTCATTTGTCAATTGTCATGCTCCAGACTCTAGTTCTTGACAAGTTACAAGTTGTGATACACTGAACTGTGCCAATCTTTTTTTTCATAAAACATTGGATATTTGAATTGTCAAATTTCATAAATGAGGAGGTTTTTGGTTGATGCGAGTACGATTTTGAATTTTTGTTTTGAACACAGCAGAAGACCTGCTAGTGACTCATCGCAAGAAAGAAGTTACAGAATAGGCAGGAACAAAACAAAAGGCTAGATACAGGTGGTGGGAATGTACAAGAGGAAGACTTGCACTAAGCTAAACCATGCTGGAACTGGTACAAGCTCTTGGATACATCGAATGCCCGCGTCTCGCCATGCTTGCTCTGCCTAGAAAACATTACCAAACAAACATCAGGTTCAACCCACACGTCACTTGTTCATCAATATCTGCATGGTAAAGTTTCGACAACGTAGAAGAATGCTAATCGGATGTGGAGGGTGGATGGATCACAAAGGTATGAAACAAGTAATGGCTAGTTGATGTCGTGGATAATTACAAAAAGTTTAGCGTACCTTCACCCTGGCAAACTAAGAGACGAAAAGAGAGCTAGCATTAGGAGGGGATCACATCATTGGCATGCGGCACATATGTACTGGCTAGTTTCTCCTAGCTGTGGTTGCCGATCTCTCTTACCAACCAATGGCTGCTGGAGCGCTGGACTTCAACCCGGAATATGGCACCTGGTTTCAAGCGAAGAGGAATACACTGTGCAGTTGTTTTGGTGGTTTGGATGATTTGGAAGAAGAGGAATATGCGGCGTCATAGCCAAGGTATACTTAATATCCACTAGTTCACAAATCGCATCAAGCAAGAGTTCACTAATTGTTCATCCATCCCGAAATCCCAGCTACCAGACCTCATCAGCTTCTCTGGGTCGCTTCCTTATCCGGATCGGATAATGTTCAATCTTAGCTGGCCTTTGCAGTATCCATGTCGTTTAATTTATGTAATAGCAAACTAAAGTCCTCATTCATAGCTTTCTAGCCATATTTGTACTTAATTTCTTCTTAATGAATGAAGCGCAATCCTCTACGTTTTTTAGGGGAAAAAAGTTGATACAACGAAGTGAATATGGGTTGGTGGACGAAATAAGTTGATTTTATGGTAGCCATTGGAGCATCGTAGATAGAAATTATTGAAGTTATATTGTACTTGTATGAGTTTGGACTTCTGATAATTCATAAGAAAAATAAGAAAGACGGAGAAGTACATGATGCATATGAATTAAATTGGATATACGACAGCAATAAAAGGTTGGTTCAAGGCTAGCGGACAGTTTTCTCTTTTTTTTAAGAAAAAGTTCATATAACATCTTAAACTTTATTCAAAAGTCCAACCAGCATCCCAAACTAGGAAATCAGACATTTGACCTCTCTGAACTTTGCAATCTAGTTCAAGTAATACACTGATCCAATTTTGGATAGTGGTATTGCCCGCGTGATACGATAAATAAGCAGTTTTATCATGTAAGATGACATGCTAATCAAGTTTAGGTGAATGACAGGTAAGACCCATAAGTCCATCTCTTCCAAATCGAAACAGAGAGAAAGGGAACTACAGGGGCGGTGACCATAGAAGCACAACTTAGAGCGTTGTGGGGGGGGGGGGGAAACCTTGTGGGGCCACATATCACTGATCTAACTTGTCCAACGTGTTATTTTATATGGCAAAATAATCCACTCATCATACCACACGGGAAATACCACCATGTGAAACCGCAATCAGGATATTATTAAAACTGAATTGCAAAGTTCGAAGGGCAAATATTTGATTTTATATTTTGGGATGTTGAATAAACTTTCAAACAAAATTTAAGACTCTACGTGGACTTATTCCTTTCTTGATATATGATGCAGATAATCAAATATAGCTTAATTTGCTTAATCGTTGACAATAATGCAAGTATGAATCTCGCTAGTGTATTTGGCAGGATACCGTGAAGCAAACGTGCATGCTAACAGTATGTTCGGATCAGATTTGCAATTATCTGATCACAAAAGTTTCTTCAATTTCTATATTTTCCCCCCTTCGCGAGCATGGCTGCATGAGTACAGCACTAAAACTCGCTGCTGAAAAGCCCTGCAAAAATTCAAAATAAATTTTCCAAAAATTTTTGCTGTATTTTGAGTGAAATTCTGAAACTTTCCTTTTCGGGAAAGTTTTCCCGGAATGCGCTTTCCTCTTTGGGCCGTTCCGCTTTTTCCCTCCGTTGGCGCCCCGCCTCCCTCTCCGCCTTCCCTTCTCTCGCGCGCCCCGCACTCGCGCCTCCCGCTGGCGCCACCTCCCCTTCCGCCTCTTCCCCCGCCCCGGCGCTCTCCCCGTTCCCTTCTCCCCGCCTTCGCCCCGCGCACGCGCGTGCGCTGCGCGCTGCGCCACGCCGCCCCGCCACGGCGCCCGCGGCCACGCCTGTCCCTGCGCCGCGCCGTCCCGACAGCCCCCGGGTCCGGAGGAGTGGACGTCCTCGCTCCACGTCACCCCGCCTCAGCTCCAGCCCCACCTGGCGGTCGCCGCCTTCTCCCTTTCCTGCGCGCGGTCACGCCCTCGCCCCGGCCGCAGCTCAACTGCCCCCGTCGCGTCGCCTGCCCTGTGCAAAGCCATGCGTCACCCTCGCCCCCTTCCACTGTGCGGGTTTAAACGCCCTTGCCGCCCCGTCCATCCCTGTCGGCCCGAAGCCCCGCCGCTGCCTTCTCCCCGAAGGAGCCCCTCCCCTCCGCGCGGGTATAAATACCCCCTCCCGTGGCTCCCTCTCCTCTCTTTACTCTCTGAGCCTCGCCACTGCCTCAAACCACTTCCACCACTCCTGTGCACCTCCCCGAGCAGCGGATTGCTGCCCCATCGCCCAGAGCGCCGCCGCCGTCTTCCCCTGCGCCGGCGACCCCGTACCCCAGATCTCCCTCTTCTTCCCTCCATTTTCCAATTACAGTCGTCCAGAGCACCACCCCCACTTGCTAATGCCGTTGGTGCCCTTGTTTGTGCAGGAGAATCACCGAGGAACTCCGGCGACGAAGTTCCCCCTTCGGCCGCCGCCTCCTCCCGTGGCCAGCTCACTCCAGACTCTCCCCGCCACAGCCACCGCCGCCATTGTGAGCACCTCACTCCCCAGATGGTGAAACCACCCCCGATTGGCCCCTCCCGCCGCCGGCAACCCTCTCCGCCGCTTCTTCCCCGAGGCACTCCCCTCTGTCCCCCTCTCCCTCCGTTGATCCCCGCAAACTCTAACTCCCCAAAATGGGTTCCCCAAGTCGAGATCTACCCGGGGTACCCCCCATTGCCGCCGGGAGCCCCTGCAGCCACCAGAGAGCGGAGGCGCCGCCGCCTCTGCCTCTCTGCTGCGCGCACACGGCCGGAGGAAGAAGACGACGACGTGGCCTCCTCCCCGCCGTCGGATCCCTCAATCGCCTTCTAATCCTCCCATCCGCCTCCCCGTACCGGTTCACTCGCCCCATCTAATCTCCACCGTCTGATCTCCCCGCTCCCCCATCTCGTCCGTTCGCCACGCCCGATCCAGGACGTTCACCCGGGCCGCGCGTCGCGCATCCAAGCCCCGAGAGAGCGCGCGGGAATGGGCCGAGCGGCCTGCTCCGTCGCCCGAGCGCGCGCGCGCCTGCGGGCCGCCGCGCGTCGCCGCCGTGGGCCGCACTGGCCTTCGGCCGCGCGGGCCGCACAGTGCCAGGCTGCACTGTTGCTTTGGGCCGGCCTGGTACTGTTCATCGATTTTCCATAGATTTTTCCAATTTCTAAAATGCCAGAAAATCCAAATAATTCCTAGAAAATCACAGAAAATCCCAAAAATTCCCAAATTTCACCACTTTGCTCCAAATAACACTTGTCTATTAGCTGCTCAACTCGATTGAAACTCTACAGGAGGGTAGCAATGAGGTTAGGCAGGCTGTGCTGCGGGTGCCTAACAACAGTGGAATTCACTCGAAGCGGACGTTGTCCTCTTTTGTGTGTGCGTGTGTGTGTGGGTGTGGGTGTGAGCCAGACCCGAGTGAATTCTACCGGGTAGAGCCTATATAAAGAGTTGAGCAGTGGAACGACCTGACTTTCTTAACTCTTTAGCGGGAGTTAAGGGATCGTGTGGGTAAAGCTGAGCAAACTCTGCAGAGTCATTTAAATGGTATTCGAATACGCCGTGCTCCCGGTTATTGGAGCTGTGTCACTTGGGTGATTCCAGCAGCGAAGCTTAAGTAGTTTTGTACATGCTTTAACTTGGCTAGTTGGTTAATGAACTTTTCGTGAAAACCCCTGAGATCTTAAGAAGTAAGTTTTGGTCCGTTTTATTAAAGTGTTTGCAAACAAAATTGCATCCACCAAATGTAATAAACCAAGTGTACTCCCTTCCTTTGATATTCCGTGCATATAGTAAGTTAAGATCCCTTTGGGATTTGCTGAGCCGGTTGTTTGGCTCACGGCTTGCTTAATCCACTCTTTAGAGGATTAAGACGAAGGAGAAGGTCTCCCCGTTGAAGAAGCCCCGGAGGATCTTTTCTTCGACGAGGACCCTTGGCTGTAGGTCTCCGCCGCGCTCGAAGCGGATTCTGGAAGTCTTTTGTAATATAAATATACTTTGGGCTTGCACGCCCCGCTGTGAAAACCTGGATAGTAATCCTTATGTGAATTATATGCTGGACTTTTGTTGTAAGCATGCAATGGTATACTATTGCGCGACACTCCATAACTGTTCATGCTTGAATAGTTATGGAATGCCGTGTCCGTACACGCCCCTGGAAACGGGGGCGTTACAAGAAGTGGTATCAGAGCAGGCTCTTTGACCGTAGGTTGAGACCTAAGGCAGTCTAGGAAGCGATTTTATCGCAAAACTTAATTTAAGCCATAAAAATGGTTTACGAAAAATATGAGGTTTATTGCTGTCTTGTTCCTCTCTTGTTGCTACCTTATCTGTCTTAAATTTAATTCTGCTTAAGTTTTAATTTTTGCAAAATGTTTACTGCTTTACTTATCTAATTTCAAAATTTTGTTTCCGGCAGATGGTGCACTACGTCTTCTCTCGCCCCGACCGTATGGATGGATGGCCCCGGAAGCTGTGGGAGATGAGGAGGTACCTCGGATCGAGGGAGCACTGTAGCCCGGTGTTCCGCGCTGTGAGTCGCACCCGTGGAGAGCAGCTCTACGAGTGGAAGGCATGGGTGACCCTTACACCCCTGCCTGTCCCCCCAACCTGGAGCGCAGATTCATCGCCAGGAGGATCAGCAGAGACGACGCCGTCCAGGATGCAGCCCAGAAGGCTGCGCTTTACCTGAGGGACTACTACGACCAGGAGTTCACCGGCTCACCCTTCGACCTGATCCCGCAGCAGCTTCGGGATGGGTGGCAGTTCCTCGGTTTGGAGAGGGTGACGATGCCCGCCTGGAGGTCATCGTCGTCCTCATGGCAGAGCAGGTGGAGCGCTACGACCGAGCAGTTGCAGAGTCCAGGGCTCTGCAGAGGCAGCTTTGGGACGCCCGCGAGCAGGTTCAGCATCTTCGGGAGTCCCTCCTCCGCTACGAGGCCCTGGAGGCAGGCGAGGCCTCGGATTGCGGAGAGTCGCCCAGCGTCCAGTCCTCTTGTTCTACGGTGCAGTCCAGGCGCAAGCGCAGGATGACTGCGGCGCAGTACCGTGCTCAGTTCCGCCCCGCAGCACCGCTTGCCCTCCCAGCACCGGGGGACAGGGAGGAGTAGACGCTGATCGCTAGTTTAGCCCGACCTTTTGTAATAGCAGTACTTTTGTATGTAATGCAAGTGTATTCACGAACCTTAAAGTGGTCTGTGTACCGCTTGCATATTGTAAATTTATGTTCATTAATCTTTTATGTTGTTTGCCTAATTATCAGTATGTTCTCCCTGTGTTCAAAGTTTCTCCTGTCCCTTTCGCTCTAGTACTTATCTTGTTCGCCCTGTACTTACCTTGTAATTCGATGTCTTACTTACCTAATCTCGCTTGTCAAAGCCGCTGCAAAGCTAATCTCAAGTTCCCAATTGGCAGATGGACCCAGGACAGCAGAGCAGACAGACCAGCGGGTAGGGTGCACCTGCCACAGATCAAGCCACGCTCGCCAGTGTGATAGCAATGTTGGAGCAAAATCGTTACCAGGGAGAGCAGAACATCTTACGAGTGTTAGATCAGCAGGCCCGTCTACTTGAGCAGATTGTAACCAGATCTCCAGGCCTACCAGGTGGAAGCAATGTTAATCGGGATGGTGCACCAATTTCCACCCGATGGGCAGACTTTTTGTAGACGCGTCCACCAGTCTTCTCCACCACAGCTGACCCTATGGTAGCTGAGGATTGGCTTGTGGACGTGGAAAGGAAGCTTCAGACAGCACAGTGCGATGACAGAGAGAAAGTGCTATACGCATCCCACCAGTTGCAGGGTGCTGCAGCAACATGGTGGATCAACTATCAACGCACCTTACAGAACAGAGAAGTCAGTTGGGAAGATTTTTCGAAGGCCTTTCGCAAGGCCCATATACCAGATGGTATCAAGGAGGCCAAGCGCCGAGAATTCTTAGCGCTTAAGCAAGGTGGCCGTACAGTCATGGAGTACTTACATCAGTTCAACCACCTTTCCCGATATGCCCCCGAGGATGTCGACAGCGAAGACAAGAAAATGAGTAAATTCCGAGCAGGACTGCAACAGTCATTGAAGTTCCATATCTCAGCCATGAAATTCAAAGACATGCACGACATGGTGGACAGCTTGATTATCTCAGAAGAAGCTAGGGGTGAAATGGAGGATTTCCGGAAGCGTAAGGCAGTACATAAGTCCCAATCTTCTTCATACAACGCTCAGCGAAGCAAGACTTCGGGATCCCCCTCATTCCGATCCCAATCCTCCCGACAATATGTAATGCTGCCAAGGAACCAGTCGGGACAATCCCAACAACACAACTCTCCTACACCCTTGGCAATCAAATGCCCTACATGTGGTGGAAACCATCTCGCCAGTGCCTGTCCACGGAGGTCAAATGCTTGTTTTCACTGTGGAGAAATTGGACACTACAGAGATCAGTGTCCCCGGAAGAACTTGCCATCCGATGCAGCCAAGCTACAGGTCCAAAACCAGCAACAGCAAGAAACAAAGACACAAGCCAGCCCTAGTACTCCAAAGGGAGGCTATCTGCAGATTAAGGCAGCCGGACCCCAATCTCCAGCCGGCACAGCCAACTTCACGTCAGTAGGCAGAGGCAGAGGTCGCACCAGACCAACCTTTTATGCAAGGGTAAATCATATATCAGCTGAGGACGCAGCTGGAGCAAGTGACATCATTGCTGGTATGTTTCTAATCAACTCCATACCTGCATTGATTTTATTTGATCCTGGTGCAACACACTCATTTATTTCGAAGAGTTTCGCTCAACCACAGGAGTTGACTTGTCAACACTTGTCTATTAGCTGCTCAACTCGATTGAAACTCTACAGGAGGGTAGCAGTGAGGTTAGGCAGGCCGTGCTGCGGGTGCCTAACAATGGTGGAATTCACTCGAAGCGGACGTTGTCCTCTTTTGTGTGTGTGTGTGTGGGTGTGGGTGTGAGCCAGACCCGAGTGAATTCTACCGGGTAGAGCCTATATAAAGAGTTGAGTAGTGAAACGACCTGACTTTCTTAACTCTTTAGCGGGAGTTAAGGGATCGTGTGGGTAAAGCTGAGCAAACTCTGCAGAGTCATTTAAATGGTATTCGAATACGCCGTGCTCCCGGTTATTGGAGCTGTGTCACTTGGGTGATTCCAGCAGCGAAGCTTAAGTAGTTTTGTACATGCTTTAACTTGGCTAGTTGGTTAATGAACTTTTCGTGAAAAACCCCTGAGATCTTAAGAAGTAAGTTTTTGTCCGTTTTATTAAAGTGTTTGCAAACAAAATTGCATCCACCAAATGTAATAAACCAAGTGCACTCCCTTCCTTTGATATTCCGTGCATATAGTAAGTTAAGATCCCTTTGGGATTTGCTGAGCCGGTTGTTTGGCTCACGGCTTGCTTAATCCACTCTTTAGAGGATCAAGATGAAGGAGAAGGTCTCCCCGTTGAAGAAGCCCCAGAGGATCTTTTCTTCGACGAGGACTCTTGGCTGTAGGTCTCCGCCGCGCTCGAAGCGGATTCTGGAAGTCTTTTGTAATGTAAATATACTTTGGGCTTGCACGCCCCGCTGTGAAAACCTGGATAGTAATCCTTATGTGAATTATATGCTGGACTTTTGTTGTAAGCATGCAATGGTATACTCTTGCGCGACACTCCATAACTGTTCATGCTTGAATAGTTACGAAATGCCGTGTCCGTACGCGCCCCTGGAAACGGGGGCGTTACAGCTGCCTTCTATCGCCTCGTTTCAGCGGCTAGACGAAGAAAAGTTCACAATGTAAGACTATATAGTTGTAGCTCTGTGAGAATAACGACTGTTTGATTTTGTTTATGCTTTGTTATCATTATTTGAGCTTGATTTTGTACCATTTGAATCTCTAGATTTTACTGTATTTAGCTAGCAGTCTAACCGGCCCCTGATGTGGAGGTCCGATCGACCGTGCAACAGTTTGACCGATATACGGTAGTATCGGTCCGTAGTTAGTGGTAACTATTTTCTAGAGAGATCTGCATTGTGTTGTGCAAAGAAATTAAGAGCGGTCTGACTAGCCTTGTAATGGTGGCCTGAGCGGTGTGTATTGAACGGTTTGACTGGTTGGTGTTAGGTGATCAGATCGGTCCCTTATTTTTGTGTTGAGTTGTTTCGGGTGTGTTAGTCATAACGAAGTCTATGCAAGTATTAGTCATAGAGTGTCCATGCAAGTAGTAGTTATGATTTGTTCATGCATATGCTTTACTAATGAAAGTCAAGTGTGTACTATTTATGCTCATATCGATTGGTTATTCTTTGATGTCAAGACCAAGGCTACAGAAAGGGTCCTAAGGCTATGACATGTCGCGTAAGTCTAGGTAGAGCATCATCTCAAGCGGAGAAGCACGGGAGAAAGTCAAGGATCGTGAAGAAACAAGTGCATGTATGTGGTGTACTAATTAGACTTATGTGTTTGAAATGGTAACAGTTCTCGGAGCAGACGTTGATCTTGGTGGCAAGTAATTAGGTATCATAGACTATGGTGTGATGTTGTGTGCCATAGAATTCTGACATTTCAAGTGGTGATGGACTCAGAGCAGGCACATGATCTTGGCAATAAAGTATTGGACATTGCATCTTCGTGAAGACTAGTATGTGTCAATTGAGGAAATTGTGGATGGATTGGCGTTTACAAAACCACAGCATTAACTAAGTGTTTTAGGTCACATCTTTGAGAATGGAGCGTTTTATCGAGCTTTAGAGCCATGGAAGTCACGCTTTGAAAAGTATGTAAGTGTGTATGAGTGTAAAATCTATTTATATGTTGGTTACCAGGTTTCACAATTATAAGTGGTTGTATCTACTAAGTGTTGGTGGTTGTTTAGGGTTTGGTGAAAAGTGATAAACATCTACTATATAAGCCCTTATATGAGAAGAGAGAGATAGCACTAATAGGGTTTGTAAGAGAGATTAGGGTTTTTTTTTTATACGAAGTCTTTTATGTGTATGATCTAGGCTTAGGGCTCTGTCATACATGAGAGAGTGGCTGTAAAATATTTTTCTTCAAGTAAAATAAACACCCAAAGCTAGCCCAAGTGAGTTGTGCCATGGATATATAAGAGGTGGAGATATCTCTTAGAGATCAAATTTTATCTATCTCTAATTTTCCTTAAGAGAGAATAGATTTTAGTTTTGCCCTTTTGGCTTGAGTTCTTACTATGATCTAGCTTGCTATGACATATGAGAACTCATCCAATATCATCAAAAACTCACGAGTAAGAGTAGATTAAAGTTTTCCTCGTTTGCACATTTTTGACGCAACTCTCTTTATTTTGGATCAAGGTCAAAACTTTGATATTGATCTTCACGATCCATGATTGGAATAGATTCTTGACATCTTAAAGAGGGCTTGTACCAAGTTTCACTACGTTTGGATCAGTGGTTTGAAAGTTGACTCTTTTCTTGGATTATGATTAGTGTTGTTCTGCATTTTCCCTCGATGAGCGGTCCAACCGGTGAAGCAAGTGGTCCGACCAGGGCCTAGCGGTCAGACCGATTAGGGCAAGAGATCTGATGTAAGTTGTGTTCTTTGGCTCTTAACTTTAGTAAGCTTATGAGTTTATATTTCTACTATGTGTTGTTGGTAATATTTGGGGAAGATTTTTAAGAAGGCATTCATTCTCTTCTGACTCACCATACCGATCCCACACTGTTTGTCACTTTGTCGTGTATTCCCTTTGGGGTTGTTCTCCTCAAAATAAATAGCAAAACTTCTGCCCTTGTTTAAAAAAACAACCTCGGCTCATTTTGTATCGTCGTGTTGTAAACTAACTATATTACTATCAAACAAACATCCAAACGTTTTCATTGCATCTACCGCACAATGTTAAAAACCTTAAACTAAAAGAGACACATAAGTTTTATTTTTCAATTACAGCTGGTATATTCACGTACAGTTCCACACTCTTATTTACTACAGGTACAACAAAGAAGCCCGTCTCCTCGGCAGAACCGAACAGACCAATTCCAAAAGCGCATCGTCGGACTCGTCTACTCGTTCTTCGTCACGCTCAGCACACAGGACTCCATGAGAGCACCCTCGCGGAGGATGTTTTCCCGACGCCACTCATTCCGATTGGCATGCAGTCTTTCGTTGTCCATGCCCTAGTACTCTGGTCCATTGATTTTATTTATTTTTCGACGACATTTCAATAACGAGGAAGAAATATGTTAGATTGGACGAGCGACCAGAATTTATGTTGTGGCAGGCTCAGGCAACAAATGACGTGCACAAGAACTTGAAGGATAAAATTAAGAGCACGTACTGATCACAAGGGCTTTTACACGAAGTGAGCAGAAGGTGGATGGTGGAACCAGGAACCAGTGAACAATGAATATGATTTGGTAGACGACATAAATTAGCTTTACATGTGGTAGTGGTTGAGTAGCACCTGTCATGACATGTTTTCTCATGATGCTCGTTCATAGGTTCTGTTTAAAACTACCGTGAATTTTTTAGAGTAACTATTATACAGGTGGCTGTTTTTTTTCCTTTTATCTTCAGTCATTTTTTATACTATAATTTTAGATGACTGAGAGTGTAAGTGTGTAACTTCAGAAGGGGTAAATTAGTACACTACAACTTTAGGTGACTGAGAGTACAACTTCAAGTAACTGAGAGATAAAACATTTCAGTTGACTGTACAATAGCAAAACCATTTTTTTTTATGTTTGGCTGTGGATTTTGGGTTTTAGTTGGAATAATATTATAATAGTTGTTACATTTTTTTAAGATATTTAATTAAAGAAAATAAATAAAAATTGAAAGACACTGATATATCTTCATAGATAATACAAAGAAAAAAATCACATTAAAAAATCAATATATTCTAAATAGCTTTTAGCTTCTAGAGTCAGAAGCTATTTTAAACGAAGCCATAGTCATGGCCATGCCTCATGCACCAGTGACAAGTCTGAGTATTCAAGCCTAAGCATGCATTTGAACATTTTCATAGATCGATGAGAATCTAGTTATGACACAAGCAATGTTGCGGCATGGCGCTCTTTTTTTCTCTTGCAATCAGGGAAGCATGCATAGCACTGATTGAAGACACCAACCCAACACATCAGTCCCTAGTTTGGGGTCATTCTGTAGATTAACAACATTAGCACTCCTTTTGTCCCCTAATATAGGTCTAAGCTCACTGTATGCATAGACAAGAAAACAGTAAATCTAAGAAATAGTTAATATCATTAGATCATACATACATATATTAAATAGCACACTACAACTACTCAACCACTTTTTTTACATTAAAATAAAGTTATATAGTAGAAATATTGTAATAGATCACTTTAAATCTCTTAATGGACATTGTAAGATGCCGCTTTCTAAGAGAAGAGACTGACATTACGCGACGAATGGAGTACTATGTTACAACCAGATGTTCTCATCGCAGGCGGCAGCTAGTGCATAAGGCTAAACCCATAAACTGAAATTGTGAAGGACAAACCCAATTCCTTGTGGAATTTGGACGGACCTATTCCAAGCTGCGTCCGTCTGCCACGCCCATCCCCCCGCCACTATAGTGCAATTTTAGCCATAAGCTACAGCTTTTCAGCCCAACCGAGCGGGGCTGCTGCTATATGTTTTCCACAATGTTTGTCTAGTTCTGAAGTAGGATGCTGTTCATGATACGGTACTGGTAATGGATGGAAGTATATACTTAGTCCTTAGATGCCATCTGCGATGAATGGAAGTCATCTAGCTGCAATCGAATTACTTATGTGATAACTGTTATGATGCTTTGATTCTTATGCGCTGTCGAAATGCATGATGCTGACAAAATGTGTCACTTATTCGTCTCAATATAAGAAGAGAAACGTTAGTATTAAGCTTATGTAACACAATGTAGATTCCAGAAAAAGGAGCTGTTTAAGTCGCAACATTACAAATGGCTGAAGTGTAACACACAGTATTTAACACTTCTATTTAGATATGGGTCTTAACATGAACATGCATGACTTTATTTTATCTCATCTGCAAAATTGTTCTCATTTTATCTCATATGCATTATTTTGCCTCTTTTTTAGTTGCTATCATCTGAATATGAAGAGATTCCAAAGTTGGCAATTACATTTCAAGAGTTGAGGATACTGCATGTAATATCATTTCTGTTTTCTGGGCATCTCAGTTGTGATCTGCCCTCTTGCTAAGAAGTTGTGCAACTGAAGTATCATTGTGTAATCTTTTTTTTTTTTTGCTTAATTGGGAGATAGCAACACTTGCTCGATGCAAAGAATATCTAGTAATCAATCTTCTTATCAAGCCTACCGAACCGAGCTTGATCTTCTTACCAAGTTGAGCCGAGTTTCCTTTTAAGCTAGTTAGCTTAACGAATCGAACAGCTTCACTAACGAGCTTTATTGAGCTGGGCCGGCTCGATATCCACCCTATCGCCGTGTCGATGCCCAACGTTACTTACACATGACAGCACCACCCGTGGTGGCAAGCTGTCGGCGGCGACGGGAACGTCGAATATGTATTCCCGATGCCGCTCATTCCGAAATCCGAAGACGCGCATGCGTCCACGCGCGCGCGTAACCACGTACATGTCGCATCCGCATGGACATGCATGGAGTGTTCCATTGAAAAGTTCGGGAAAAAAACAGAGGTGAAACAGATTTAGATTGGCTGAGCGATCATGAGTTCATGACTTGTGGCAGGCTCAGCCAACAACTCGTGTACACAAAATCTGAATAGACAATGGAGCACGTATAGCTGATCGATCACAAGGGCTGGACATATGTGAAGTGAGCAGAAAAGTTGGTGGGTATATATATATAGATCGAGCAATAAACGAGTTGGTAGATGACATAAATTAGCTGTAAGAGTAGTGGTCGAGTAGCACACGTCAAGGTGGCTCTGTTTATTTTTTTTTTTTTGTACTTCTGCTTTTAAGTTTTGGCTTTTTCTAGAAGTTAAAAAACCAAACATCAAAACAAAACGGCCTCTCAAAGCATATTATCTAAACAATTTTTTGAGTCTAAAACCGTATACGCCATCTGCATCGGCATATCCGTCGTCCGCTACCGTATCAAAAAATATAGATAAAAGCTATCAGCTACAGCCAAAAACCATCTGCCATAGTCTAGAAGAAAAATGTGGAGGTCATATTTGCCTGTTGTAGCATCTCACATACCAATATGATATACTACAATGGAACGTCATTGCCAAAATAAAAAAGTAACAATAGAAATCGCAAAGAATTAAAACTTAAAAGTAATTTAATAGAGAACCAAAGGAAACTGAAATAAATATTTGACACATGGGACCGGTGTCTCTGGTGATATGATAGTAGCCATGTAATCTTTAGTGATAAATTAATAGCCAGGTAATCTTTAGTAATATGATATTAGCCAAGTAACTTTGGTGATATGATAGTAGGCATGTAATCTTTAATAGGATAATAGCCAGGTAATCTTTAGTGATATGATATTAGCCAGATAATCTTTGGTAATATGATAGTAGCCAGATAACTTTAGCTATATGATATTAGTCAGGTAACTTTAGCGATATGATAATTGTAATTAATGGCAAGGTGGCAAGTAATCTAGAAACATGTGGTATGTGAAACGGAAAGGTTATGGCCGCGAGGTACTTGCCTTGAGCACGTTCGGCGGACTCACTGCATGAGGGATCCGAAGTGCGCAACTACCCAAACGTTTCCTCAAAGGCCATGTGGGAACCTGCTAGGAGAAGATGGAGACGAATCAGGCGAGGGTTAATAATGAAATTATGAAAGGACAAGAAGAGATCATTCGGCCAGAAGAAATCGTGTTCGTTGAGATTTTGCTGTGTGAATCGCTATTCGGCTGAGAGAATAATATTGGCCAAGCGAACGACGTCCGGCTACGAGTATCAGCAAAACCCCCCGTGTGAATATGAGTTTGTCCGCGCTCGGCCAACCTGGTTGTGTGGCCACCGTGCCACAATAGCACAACCACCCCAACCGCCGCATGTTGTCTGCTACCATCTCTCCGCCGCTTCCGGCCACATCGCCCGTGCGCCGCCCGTTGGCTGGCCGCATAGCCTCCGGCCACGCCACCCGATGCTGCTCGACTGCCACAGCCATGCGCCGCCTCCAGCTACTCAACCCCGTGCCGTCCGACGCCGCCCGGCTGCCCTGGTCATGTGCCGCCTCCAACTGCTTGGCCCCACACAGCCCGACCAATTGCGCCACTTGCCGACCATGCGTGCGGCCCAACCAGTGTCATCTCTAGGCCATGTCACCGCCGACCTACATGCCGCCTCTAGCTTGTGCCTGCCACGACCTGCCACCGCTGTGCCAACCTGCGTTGCTGCCATGCCCGCACTCCAACCGCGTTGCCTGCCATGGCAGCGCATCTGCCGCCACCTACCGTGGCAATGTGAGGGCTGTCGTCACCTGACATGGCAGCCCAAGCGCCACCACCGTCTGTCGTGGCGTCGACTTCACGAAGAGAGAGAGATTGGATGGGAGAGAGATATAACCTTTTTTGGAGAGAAAAAAGATATGCATGCGGGGAAAAGGTTGGGTTCCTAAATAGCCACTAGGCTGATTAGGGTTTTGCTGTTTTTGTGGCCCCTTTCAAATTGCATGGTGCTACAACTCTCCCCCTCTTAGAAAAGATTCGGCCTTGAATCGATTACCTCAAGGAGATAAGATGTATTTAGTTGGAGCAAATTATTTAGGCGAAGGAAATCATACGAACAAAACCTGAATTAAAAGAGATCATGATATTTCTCATGCATCCGAGACTCCAACTCCTTGGTAGCTTCATGTTCCATCTAATGGGACCACAACACCTTAACATAAGAAATGGTTCGGCCTTGCAGTTAACGCTCCGAACGCTCCAAGATACGAACTGGCCGTGCAATGATAGTTAGATCCTCTGAGACCTCCAAGGTGGGTAACTCCAGAATTTGATCAAGATCGTTTAAATACTTCCTCAACATCATGTTATGGACACCAGTCAAGGAAGGAGGTAACTCCAAATGGTAAGCAAGCTTCCCAATCCGCTCAATGTTAGGAAAAGGTCCAACATAACGAGGGTTCAGCTTTCCTTTTGTCCTGAAACGAACCATGCCATTGGTCAGGGAGACTCGCAAAAGAACCTTATCACCCACTTCGAATTCCAGCGGACGATGAGAACGGTTAACGTAACTCTTCTGGTCACTCTGGGCTGAAAGCAAATTGTTCCTGATATGTTTGATCTGCTCCTTCCGAGGACTGACTTTCTGAGCTCCAAGTAGCTCTTTCTTTCCAACCTCATCCCAATGGAGGGGAGAGCGGCGCGGCCTACCAGAAAGTGCCTCAAACAAAGCCATGTTGATACTAGAGTGAAAACTATTATTAAAAGAGAAATCAGCAAGAGGTAAGTGATTTTCCCAACTGCCCTTCCATGCGAGTATGAAAGAATACAACATGTCTTCCAATGTGCAAATGGTTCTCTCGGATTGGCCGTCAGTTTGAGGTTGGAAGGTAGTACTGAAGTTGAGTTTCATGCCCAAATTCCGATGTAAGCTCTTCCAAAAGTGTGAAAAAAATTTGGTATCGCAATCCGAGACAATAGTTTTAGGAATGCCATGGAGACGAACAATTTCTTTGACAGATGTTAGCAAGATCACTAAATGAGTAAGTGGTCTTAATTGGAATGAAGTGAGCCATCTTGGTGAGACGGTCGACAATGACCCAAATAGAGTCGATACGTCGGAGTGATCTAGGAAGACCCACAATGCAGTCCATAGTAATATATTCCCATTTACATTGAGGAAACTCCAATGGTTGCAAAAACGTTGCAAGACTACGGTGCTCTGCTTTCACTTGCTGGCACATTGCGCACTGAGACACAAACTTAGCTATATCCTTCTTCATTCCCGATGACCAAAACTGCCGCTTAAGATCGTTGAACATCTTAGTTTCATCAGGGTGAATAGACTAAGGAGTTTTATGAGCCTCACAAAGAATATCCCTCTTCAATTGTGAATCAATGGCACCCAAATGCAAGCAAAGAAACATAACAACCCGTTGCCATCGACAGAAAATTCTAGCCCATGCAGTTTAGCCCAAATGACCTCTCCACGAGAGTGTCAGATCTTTGAACCCGAGGCTTGAGCTTCTAGCAAAGCATCAAACAAAGGAGATGAAGTTTCCGATTTCTCCAAAGGTAGCGCTGAGAACACAAACAAATGGTAATTTAAAGATCCTCAAGCCTTCTTGGGCTAATGTTGGAATAGGAACACATCACTTCGCTTCCTGCTAAGAGCATCAGCCACCACATTAGCTTTGCCTAGATGGTAATGGATAGTGAGGTCGTAGTCCTTAATTAACTCTAACATACAGCGCGGCCTCAAATTCAATTCTTTCTGGGTGAGAAAGTACGTCAAGCTCTTATGATTAGAGAAGATGTTGCACTACTCTCTGTAGAGGTAATGGCGCCAGATCTAGAGGGCAAAGACCACTGTCCCCCAGCTCTAGATCAAGGGTATGATAATTGAGCATGTGCTTTTTAAGCTAATGAGAAGTATAAACTATCGCCTGGTCCTCCTGCAAGAGGACGCAGCATAAACCCACTCGGGACGCATCACAGTAAACAGTGAACTTCTTTCCTCCATCCGTCAAAGCAAGAATGGAAGTGGTAAAAAGGCACTCCTTCAGAGTCTGGAAGTTGGACTCACATTCCTTCATCCATAGAAACCACGCGCCCTTCTGAGTCGACTTGGTCAATGACTTAAAAATGGAAGATGAATCCTGAACAAAGCGGCGATAATGCCCAGCCAAACCCAGTAACTACAAATCTCGACGATTTTGCTGGGTCTCGGCCAATCCACCACCGCAGCAATCTTAGAAGGATCCACAGAGAGTCCTTTGCCACTTATGATGTGCCCAAGGAAACTGACAGATGGAAGCCAGAAAGCACATTTCTTCAATTTAGCAAAGAGTTAATGCTTCCAAAGGAGATCAAGTACCATACGAAGGTGTTGCTCATGCTCCTCTGCTGTATTGGAATAAATCAGTATGTCGTCGATAAAGATAATGACAAACTGATCCAAGTACTAATGGAATCTCGATGCATCAGGTCCATGAATACAGTCGGGGCACTGGTCAGCACAAATGGCATAACCAAGAACTCGAAGAGGCCGTAACGAGTGCGGAAGGCTATCTTCAGGATATCGAAAGTCTTGATCCAAACTTGGTGATTACCGGACTGCGGATATATCTTGGAGAAGAACTTGACATTCTTAAGCTGGTCGAAGAGATCATCAATACGATGTGAAGGGTAACGGTTTTTGATAGTCACCGCATTGAGAGCTCGATAATAAATGCACATGTGTAGACTCTTATCTTTCTTCTCCACGAAAGTGATCAGGGAAGCCCACTCAAAAGTACTACGTTGGAAGCCTTTGCTTTGAAGGTTATTAAATTGCCGCTTCAACTCTTCTAACTCAATACAAGATAGATAGTAAAGAGCCTTAGCGATAGGTGCATTGTCAGAGATAATATCAATGGCATACTCAATTGCTCTAACTAGAGACTAGCCTGAAAGCTCCGCAGGGAAGATATCAAGAAATTCTCGAGCAATAGGCAAATGTTTTGGTAAATGTCTAATGATAGGCTTCTCTAACAGGCAAGAAGGCACCCTGACTTGGTCATCCAGCAATAATCGAAATAGGAGGCCAAGCATAGGAGATAGAGGCATTGATTTTTGCCTTGATAAACGATCTCCCCATTATCCTAAAGAAGTATAATCTTGTGGTCAAAGCAATGGATAATAGCGTGATGAAGTGACAGCTAATCCCTGCTCACAAACAGTCAAGGGTTGGATTGGCGCCACAACTGCGTCAATGCTGAATTTTGTGGCCTTCAACTCTAGGGCAATATTGAGATAGGTAAGATTGCTAGCAAGAGGTCCATTGGTGGTGTCACTGCCACGGGGTACACCAAGATACTGATGGGTACAGAGTGCTGCTGAATGAAGCGAGATGCCAAAAATGAGAAACTAGCTCCCGAGTCAAATGATGCAAGAGCAGGGCGTAAATTCAAGATAACCAAACCTAAAAGGTCAGGAAATGAGGGAAAGTAAATAATCAGATGGGTAACAATAGGGAGGTAAAGCGTGGTAACCAACTACACCACTCCTGAGTCGGTAATGCATAAAGACGCCCATTAGTACCCTTTGGTACAGTAGTAATTGGAGTAGGAACTAGAGCTGTGTTCTGATTACCATCGGGTGAAGGTGAAAAAGTAAGCTAGTTTGCAGTGCCAACTAGGCCTTGTGCTCCCGGAGCAACCTAGGTGGAAGAATGGAATCAGGATTCAGGGAAGCATAGGATTGGAACAAGATCACAGAATAGCAATGGAATAAAGGGAACGGTAATAAGATCAAAGAAGATAATTTCCGCAACTATGGCCCTCCACAATTTCATCATTGACCAGTAGTTGGGTGATCCAGATTTCGCAGACCCTGTGCTAGGGCCTGGGTACAGTTCAGACGAACCGGACAGCATGACGGTGCCAACAGAGGTGATGCTCAATGGGGATACGTAAATGAATTACGTCCGGGAAATGGTCTCATACAATCTTGTTGAAGGGTAATATGGTTCCATTTCAAAGCCGCAATAAATGGGTTATGTGCGTCTATCTGTCATTGTTAACTCATATGTTACTAACACACGTGTTCACAAACATTTCTTAATACTTTGTTACCTTGGATTATACGTTATTGGTTTGTCATAGTCCTCTGCATATCACAAAACATACGCTTCACATCTCAAAATCAATAACAAGCCATAAACCATCAGCCCAACAAAACGCAACAGCTTCAATCATAAGCCATCAACCCAAAAGAACACTACAACTTAATTCAAAAGCCATAAGTCACAACTATAACTCATAAACTAGTCAAAAGAACTCACCCATAAATTAGCTTTACAAGAAGTGGGTCCATCGTCTGCACATGGCCAAGTTAGAAAATAGCAGATGCGAGATCTGAGGCTCAGAGGGAGTTCAACTGTGAACATATTAAATTGGACGAGCGATCATGACGTGTCGTGGCAGGCTCAATTAGCCAACAAAGTAAGAAACACAAGAACCGAAGATAAAAAAAACGGATAGCTGATCGAGGCTGCCCACGTATGAAAGTGAGCAAAGGTTGATGGGTATATATAGATCGAGCAATATATGAGTTGGTAGACGACATAAATTAGCTTTACTGGTTATGGGAGTGTCTATACAACATTCGACTGTTTTTTAGAACAAAAACGGTCAGATTTTGAGCCGTTAGATGGAAATCCAACGCCCTAGATCAATTATTTTTTGAAGGGTCAATTTTTTTGAAGGGGGGCTTGTATGGGTGGATCCGTTGGATGGAGATCTAACACCCCAAATCAATCTGACTATTTTTGTCCTCAAAGACAGTTGAATGTTGTTTAGCAATACTCTAGATTAATACTCTCTTACCCTTGTAAATTGTACTCTAGCTCCTCTCACAATTCACATAGGACTATCCCAACACGAGCAATGATCGAGTAGCACGTGTCATAGTTATACATAGGTCATACTTGCCTGTGCAAGGCGCCCTTTTTTCCGAGGAAGCCTGGCACCGATTGATCAACTATTTGCACCAACCCAACATCAGTCCCTTGGGTTGTATCCTCGTGCTGTAAATTATAAAATTAGCGGCATCATTGTCAGCCAAACATCCAAATGTTTTCTTTGAGGTGGAGCTGCTAATCATGTGAAGTATGCAACTTAAATTGTCGATCATCTGCACATGGCGAGGTCATGAATAGCAGCAGGCGCGGATGCTCAGAGTCGGTCCTCCTCCTCCGGCTCGGAGGCATCCGGCACGGCCGCCGCGTGCCGGCGCTCCTGGATCCCCTGCCTCGTGTCGCTGCTGTCGTCGCTGGCCATGCTCTGGGCGCTCCGGTACAAGGCGGACACGGAGGCCGTCCTGGAGCGGCTGCTGTCGCGGGAGCGCGAGGACGCCGTGCTGCTCGGCAAGTGCGTCGCCGAGCTCAAGCGCAAGGGGCTCGAGTTCGATCTGCTCAAGGAGGTGGACGCGCTGCGATGGGCCAAGAGCCTCCGCGTCGAGGCCAAGGGCGGCAAGAGGCCTGCCAGGCGGTGGCCGGCCAGGGACCTCGCCGTCTTCGCGCTCTTCGGCGCCGCCTGCAGAGTCCTCGCGCTCACGAGGTTCTTGCTCTGCAGTAATTAGCCAGGAGAGGAGAGGAGAGGGAGGATCACGTTGCCTTCTTGGCGTTGCTCTTGATTTCAATTGCTGGATGGAAGTAGGCCGTCCGTTTGCAGAACTGTTTGTTCTGCGATTTTTGTGTTGATTTATTTTGTAGTAAGTTGAGGATTTGCGGCATAAGATTTTATTTGCGTTTGTGTTTGTGTTCATAATTGTACCAAAGAGAGCAAAAACAAAATGCTCTCTCAATGTTATGATTACAATTTACAAAGATGTTAACCCCGTTCCATTGCCCAAAATTGAACCTTTGAGTTTATTTACGACTGGGTTTTGCATTGTTCTTGTGAACGATTGTGCCAATTCTAGCTTAGTTATGCCTTGTTCTTGCATGTAAGTACAATGTTGGCCACGTTTGCTGGAAACTGAACATGCCAGTTCCGAGGTGTTTAACTCAAAGATAGTCACTAACACACAAAAAAAATGATCTTTGGAAGTAACGCTTAAGCAATACAGTCGATGTAAGAACGTGAAATGTGTCATTGGAA
Source organism: Dendrocalamus latiflorus (assembly GCA_017311315.1). NCBI lineage: Eukaryota > Viridiplantae > Streptophyta > Magnoliopsida > Poales > Poaceae > Dendrocalamus > Dendrocalamus latiflorus. The sequence continues at coordinate 4,075,475 of CM029611.1, forward strand.
GTAATATATATCATTCTTCCTGGGGGCAAATTGCATTCTAACTTGTTCGTTTCGAGAAAAAAAATCGCAATCTCATTTGACTGAAGTACCAATTTGACGGTTAAGTTTTCCCTGATTGATAGATAAACTAGGAGGCAGGCTCAACTGGAATCAGGCTACACCTTTGTTTTGAGGAAGGCGCAGAAAACTTACAGATTCTTCAAGAAAAAGTTGGTATTTACTTAGCACAAAAACTAGGAAGGATTCTTCAAGAAACCAGCTGTATTCTCCGTAGAGCATTTTGCAGATAGCTGTGTTCCTTGTCCTTTTGCTTTCCTTTATATCCATACACCTGAAACATTTCCATCACAAGTCCCATATATCCCATCCAGCTTCAGATGCAAGACCAAGTAAATTGCGAATTAAGAAAACTCTACAGTTGGTTGGTCTTCAAAAAGATGGAGAAAAGGAGAGCATCTTTGCTGGAGCAAATGTGCTGCAGGGAGAAGCCTTAATAATGCATGCTGCCAGATCAGGTGATAACCATTAGAATGGAAATGAACGGATACAATCAAATAATCTCAAATACAAATACGAATCCATATTTTTAAAATAAATACGAATACGAATTAAATATCGTAACGGATACGAATTCGAATCGAATATGTACTTAATTCGGTCGAATATGAATATCCTCCTACAACTTTTGTAACAAATCTCAGTAAACAAATTCATAGCAGTTTTGCCAATTTTTGACCAGTTACCGATAATAGGCATAGGAAACGAATCGAATGCGAATATAAAATATTCTCAAATATAGATACGAATATTCTCGAATATGAATACGAACATTGTTAATACATATTTTACTTACCACATACGTGTTTTCTCTAATACGAATATCGGATAAAACGGATTATCTGTTACTTTCCCACCCCTAATGTCTATATGGTGGACAAGGCGCTGCTGTGGGAGGTCTGCTTATTACAATCGGCGATGGAGATGAAGAGAGCACTGTGTGAGTGTTTCAGAAACGACAAGAAGTTTTCGCTCGTAATTGGAGTTGCAGAAAATACTCTGTTAAGTAGTATGTTACCACATACGTGTTTTCTCTAATACGAATATCGGATAAAATCACAGTTTCGGTAGTGTTCCATTTTCCTTTTTCTGTTTTTCCTTCCTCTGTTCACTCAGAAGTTTGCTTGGTGCACTTTCGTTATCTCTGGTAATGGAATCCGAGTTGACCCGTTTGGAAGAAGAAAAAAAACTCTTTAACAGTTGTGCCGAGTGGTTAGCTGATTGCAAGTTTGCAGCAACGCACACCAAACCATTCCATTGCATTGATTTGCACTTCTTAAAAAAAATACAAACTGTGATTACAATTATCACACCGAATCATCATCACCTCCCTCCCAACAAACATCAGACACAAGCAACAAATTACTCAATATACATCACAACACAATATAGATGGAAAAGGATGAACAACCCAACCCAACATCCATCAACACCAAGAATGCAACTCTGCAACTGAGTCCAGCTCAGACGTTGTCAGGCCCTTCCTTCTTCATCGGGTACGGCCCCGGAGAGGGATCAGGCCCACCTGCCACGCCGGGCGGCGGCAGCGGCGCGCCGTAGACCTGCGCGCCAACGCCGCTGCGCATCTCCTCCCGGCCCTTGTGCTTGCCGAGGAAGTAGCACCCGAAGCCGAGCAGGATGGAGAAGAATATGAGGGGCAGGGAGATCACCAGCACGAACCCCATCTTCTTGCTCCTGGATCTCACTTGCCCTCAAGGCCAGCTGCTGCTTATAATGCAGTGACAACGACGACGATGGTGAGGTGACCTGGGAATAGGATGCTTGGAAAGGGAAGCCGGGGAGGAGTTTATAAATAGGGGAGACATGGATGGAAGGGAAGAATCCTATGGAAGAAGGCAGCTGGGACTGGAAGCTTGTGGAGTGTGCCACTGTGACAGCCTTCCGGTGACCGTTGGGTTGGCGCTCCGGGCAACGGTCGGATGCTCAGAATTCTTTGGGCTCTTTTCCTGGGTGGTATGTTGGTCCAAGTGGATCGTTATGGGGGGTGTTCGGCAGGCCACAAGTCGAGCGGCTTTTGGCAGTCGCTACAGTATCTAACTTTTAAACGGAGTATTTTCTCAAGATGGGGTCTACAAGTTAAACGTAGTACACATTAAAAACCCAACATCTGTACTAGCCAAAATCGCAAGTGAGTATCGATCTATCCGTAATTTGTACCGTAAACAGCCAAAATTCAAAAATTTCAGCCAAAAAACATAAGCCGCAGCTAAAAAGAACAGGCCCATGGAAGGCTAGAAGCTTGGCCTTAAGCTTAAGAGGTCATGCCCTTAGTGGCATGAATTTTTTGTTGCAAATAAACACAAACTTGGTGGTAAAAAAATGATTTTATTGGCAATAAACAAAATGGATTATATGTGCAGTAACTAATTCAATCTAGGCAAAGTACAACAAAAAAACATCATGTTGGTTGGTTAGTTCTATGCTTATGATGAGCAATGAAAGTTCAGATGCAGTTCTATTTTCTGTATTCAGAAAATACCTCGGCGGTAGACTTAAATGTGATGGTTTCAATAACTGAAGCCGGGGTGGTGATCCTTCTATCTCGCAAAACAAAACCCCTCAATAAACCACCAAAAATGTAACCATTCTACGTATCCACTGCAAGATCTCCAAACAGTAACAGAAACTGTCCCTCCAGCTCTTCCCATCCCCAGTTGCCAACAATTCACCGCATTGTTTTCCTTTCTTTAGTCTAATTAACCGAATTGTTTTCCTTTCTTTAGTCTAACTAGCTGGGAGGCCCGCGCAAAAGCGCGACTAGATTGGTTCCATGTTTTGGAAAAAAATAATTGTTTAATTATAAAACGTGTCAGAGAAATACGCTTTTAGGATAAAGCAAGCCAATGCCTTTGTCTACTGCATCGTGTCCTTTCATTCCAGGTTTATCCTTGCTTGTTCTCTATTTGCTTTCTTCCATCTTGCAACCACTTTAGAACTATGATTGGGTTCGCCCGGATCTGGGAGCAATAAAATTACTTCACTTCTCGTTGCTTTGCCTCTGCTCGCATGCTCTGGTGTCATAGCCTTCTTCACCCTATCCATGGATGCCACGTAGGACTACGGTTGATGGGTCGCCTGCAGGTCTACGACAGTCTCCTTGCCACCAATGCTAGCTGTAGGAGGGGGTGAGAGGACTACCTCTTCCACTTCATCCACCCCAACCGCCTCGGTGACCACAGCCTCTAGCTCGTCCACCCGCCTAACTATGTCACAATCACGCATGACTTCGGCGAGCGTATCCACTGCCTCGCCTCCAAGCTGCTCACCATCTGTTGCTTGGCCTGCTGCAGGAGACGTTGGAGCAGCAGCTCCAAGGTACTCGGCAGCAACAGCAAGACGACTACCTCCTCCAGCTCAAGATCAACTAATACCCCAAGTGCCTGCAGCCCGACCTAGCCTTCGGCGTGGAGGTTGTTGGTCGGTGTCGAGTACTCGTGAGTTTGAGTATTGTGTAGTCATGTGTCGAGCACTCGTGTTCGAGTACTGTGTAGTCATATATCAAGTACTCGTGTGTTCGAGTACTGTGTAGTCATGTGTCTAGTACATAAATATTGTGTTGTCATGTATCGAGTATTCATGTGTTCAAATACTGTGTAGTCGTGTGTCTGAGTACTTATAGAAGTCGGAGACTCCAGAGTACTGTAGCAGTCAGAGACCCTCTGGAGTACTGTAGTGGTCAGTAGTCGCAAGCTTCAATACCTGGTCGATAGTCATAAGTTACAGTAACTGGTCGGTAGTCGGAACTACAATATTCGGTCGGTAATCGGAAGCTATAGTACCCAATCGATAGTCAGAGCGTCTGACTACCATAGTGGTCAGAACGTTCGAGTACCAAAAAGGTTAGAGGTTGTACTCATAAGAGTACTGTAGCAGACGTACTCGTAAGTCGAGTAGTAGTCTTGGTCATAAGTCATGGTTGGGTGTCTGAGTAATTGTCGTAACTTGAGTCAATGAGTTGGCTGAGTCGTGCAGATCATGGAGAAAATCCTGGACAGTGGCATGAGAATAGGTCCTAGTTGTTAGCTAGTGGAGTTAGTGGGTGCGTAGAGTACAGGTCGTGTGATCGTGTGTGCATGAGGCTTTTTAAGCCGTGTACTTCCTTTTAAGCAAATTTTGAAGCGAGTGAATAACAGAGAAAGAAGAAAAAGCGTGCATTGCCATAAAAACAAGTCTCTCATATGTTTATTCATTCTCCACTCGTGTACGTTTAATCCCTGGGCTATGCCAATAGAGGTCCACAACGACGTGAGCCCTCTCCTTCATCCTTGACAATGGCATGCTGGGCCAGCAGGTGCACCACGGCGACCGCTGGGTCACCGTGCGCTCGGAGCCAGGCATAGCTATAGTAGATTATGGCCAAGGAGGAAATTAGGCATCGCATCTAGTGCTACATGATACCAGCAATGGGTGCACCATCCGTCGTCACTGTACCGGTTGGCTTGATTTGATGCCTAGGTCACTAACAAATGTTTGCAGATAACTAGGTAAGATTCTTTTTTCTGTTTTCAAATTACTGAGCTTGAATTGAATATACATTTTTTTCAATCTTTGAAGATTTATTGCTTAAACCTTATTTTGTAATAGCATTGAATTAAAGGTCATTGGTGCAAGCTCTTGTGGAAGGTAAGAGTTTCTTGTATCGTTCCCACTGCTCACCTCAATTTTGTTCATTTTGCTGCTCAATGTTAGAACTAATCATGTTGTTGATAATGGTCGGTGTTCAAGTCTTGTGTGTTCGGTGTTCGAGTACCGTGTGGTCGGTGTTTGAGTATCGTGTGGTCGGTGTTTGAGTACTATGTAGTTGCGTATCGAGTACTCGTGTGTTCAAGTATTGTGTAGTCGTGTGTCAAGTACTCATGTGTCTGAGTACGTGTAGAAGTTGGGGTTCCCAGAGTTGGAGTCTCCGGAGTACTGTAGCAGTCGGAGTCTCTGGAGTACAATAGCAGTCAGAGACCCCAAAGTTGGAGACCCTCTGGTGTACTGTAGCCGTCAGTAGCCATAAGCTACAATAACTGGTCGGTAGTCATAAGCTACAGTATCCGGTCAGTAGTCAAAACTACAGTACCCGATCGGTAGTCAGAAGCTACAGTACCCCCGTCAGTAGTCAAAAGCTACAATACCATAGCGGTCAGAATGTCTGAGTACCGAAGAGGTCAAAGGTCGTACTCATAAGAATACTATAGCAGATGTACTCGTAAGTCGAGTAGCAGTCATGGTCGTATGTTGTGGCTAGGCATATGAGTAACGGTTGTAACTTAAGTCAATGAGTTGGCCAAGTCATGCACTTCATGGAGAAAATCTCGGACAGCATTCAGAGACCCCGGAGTCGGAGACCCTCCGGAGTACTGTAGCAGTCAGTAGTCGTAAGCTATAGTACCTGGTCGGTGTCGTAAACTACAGTATTCGATCGGTATTTAGAACTACAATACCTGGTTGGTAGTCGGAAGCTACAGTACCCGGTCGGTAGTCAGAAGCTATAGTACTTGGTTGGTAGTCGGAGCGTCCAAGTACCATAGCGGTTGGAACATCCGAGTACCGAAGAGGTCGGAGGTCGTACTCGTAAGAGTATTGTAGCAGTTGTACTCGTAAGTCGAGTAACAATCGTGGTCATAAGTCATAGCTAGGCGTCCGTGAAATGGTCGTAACTTGAGTCAATGAGTTGACCGAGTTGTGCGGGTTGTGGAGAAAATCCTAGACAGCAGTCGGAGACCCCAGAGTTGGAGAGCAGTCGGAGACCCTCCGGAGCACTGTAGCGGTTGGTACTCGTAAGCTACAGTACCTAATCGGTAGTCATAAGCTACAGTACTCAGTCTGTAGTCGGAACTACAGCACCCAATCGGTGGTCAGAACTACAGTACCTGGTCGGCAGTCGGAACTACAGTACCGGTCGGTAGTCAGAAGCTACAATACCCGATCAAAAGAAGTTCAATCTAGAAAGAGAGGAGCTAGAGGTAACCTCCTGGCCGAGCTCACTTCCTAGGACGCAACAAAGGGCTACCAAGCAGGTGTTCTGCATGATGGCCAGGTCGTCATCAATGGCTTCGTGGAGATCCTATTCCACTCCTTCAGAGTGCAGGTGCTGCAAGTTGCTATCTTCCTCCTAACCGAGCTCGCCTCCTAGGACGCAACAAAGGTCTAGTCAAAGCCGTTGTTCTACATGGGACACATATTTGTAGGCTACATGTACTCGTATTCTCCAGATTGGGTTGTATTTTGTCTTCGGATTAGATAATATTTTGTTTGCTAGTGTGTATTATGTTCTACCTAAACATGATTTCCTTGATTTTACCACTCTGTCCCAAACGGGAGCTCCTCGAATACAGTTCAGATTATTGATTTTCATACTCTGTCCCGAACGGGAGCTCCTCATATATAGCTCGGATTGTTTACGATTGTTTTGTAATTTCTTTCCCTTGATTTTCCTATTCTATCTCAAATGCCTTCTTTTCTACCCTATTCCAGACAGGAACTCCTCGTATACAGTTCGGATTATTTTGTAAAGTTTTCCCTTGATTTTCTTATTCTATCCCGAATGACTTCTTTTTCTTTTGCTAATCTAGATACATCTCAACCATTATAATTTGGACCCACATCAATTGACAGTATAGATCCTTTTCTTTTTTCTTTGATTAATGTGGTAATTTCTACCTCTTGAGAGCGAACGTGGTGGCTTATTTGGCTTCTGGTCTAATAATATAATAGATTAAGAATTTGGGCATTGCTTTTCAAAAAGTACATGATTAGGGGTGCAATCGGATTGGATTCGGACGGATATTGCCGTTACCATATCCTAACCCATATTTTTTTCCCTGGATTTGGTACCAAATACAGTCAGCTCGGATACAAATACGAATTTGGAATATGCAGATTTTCAAAAACGGTAAGATCTGACATATTCGAATTGGACAACGAATAATATAGACGGACATCACACGCATACAAAATGATACATTTAACATAAGTTTTTGGCACAATACAAGTTCAACATAAGTGGTAAATTGACATATAATTCATTAATCAACAATCTAACACAACACAGATTCAACATAACGATTAACGATATAAGTGATAAATTCGTACATAACATAAGTTCCATAACCGCAAAAATATAAGAAACAAGTTCAAGTGTTCAACATATGACTGCAGCTTTCTAGCAAAGCTTTATAAACTTTTATAACAGTCATTCAATCATAGTCTCACATGAATACAGGATGACATGATCAACTCTGTCTTGCTCTTGTCTTGCAAAATTCCAAGCTTAGCAAAAACATTAGAATATTGATTCATGGAGGGGAAATAGTGAGTGCCCCTAGAAAATAAGAAATATCAAACCAACATTGAATGGCATGCATGCTGCTACGGATTTAATGTGTGACAATTGTGCTTCCAACAAACCAGCTTTGGTTTCATATTAAAATTATATCATTCTATGGGCATACAAATTGAATTTTACAATTTTGCATATAAACTTTAAAAATCAAAAACGAAATTGGATTAACTTGTGATTCCTACATAAGAATACAGAAGAATAACAATATTGACAATTCTAAGCCTAAGGAGAGTGTTCAGCTGCATCAAGATTAACAACGTACCCAGAATACAAGAATAAAAGACATATATAAGCAATATTTAGTTGCTAATAGAGCTCTAAATTAAAACATGCTTATTCAAACATTGCTTAAGGAAATAGCAAAAAAAATACCTACCAAAGCTACACAAGATATACCTTCAGAGTGGATGCGGCAGCCGATGGGGACTCCAGCATATGGAGGTCAGGAGGTGGAGGCGTGGAGCCGTGGAGGTGGTGTGCCCAAAGTGGATGTGACTGGACTAGAGGCGACGCGGTCGGTGCCTGGAGGTGGTGTGCCCAGAGTGGATGCGGTGGCCGGCGGGGACTCCAGTGGCCAAAGGTAGGACATGGAGCCGTGGAGGTGGCGTGCTCGAAATGGATGCGACCGAACTAGAGGCAACATGGTCGGTGCCTGGAGGCGATGCGGTCAGTGCCTGGAGGTGGCGTGCCCAGAGTGGATGCGGCGGCAAGTGGGGACTCTGGCAGCCGAATGTCAAGAGGTGGGGCCTAGAGGAGTGGAGGCCAGAGGGGAAATGGTGGAATGGGGGATTGGGGGTCATGGGACGGGAGAAAGAAGACAATGTGTGGAGGCAGCTTGGCGCTTGGTGGTGGATTGAGAGAAAGGAGAGTAGAAGACCAATCTGCTAACTATTACTGTTATTAGGGTCAGGGGTGCCAGATATCTATCCAGTAAGGCAGTAACTATCCGATTATCCGGCTACCGAAGTAATTTGGTCGGATAATAGCTGTCATGATTTCGTTACCGAATCTGTCACGCAATATCCGGTACCATTACCGAATCCGACCGGATATTTTGTTTCCTTCCCGGATTCGGTATCGGATCGATTGGGATTAACCTAATCCATTTGCACCCCTATACATGATGTATACATGTAATGAACTATAAGTGATTCTTCCTCTTTTTAAAAAAAACTATAAATGATTCTTTCATGATTATCTACACCCTAGTCCTCATTCATGACCTTTACCATTATCTTGTCATTCTCTGCAATACACTGGTTATATGTAAAATCAAGTGTCTACAGCTTGTACTGTACAATGTGTTAGTGATGTGCCCAAGAGGCAATCATAAATAATTCGGTTTTATAGGCCAAAAGGGATATTGATCCATATGGGATTAGGGTTCTAATGGGCCTACAACGTGGAAGTCCATTAGCATGCTCTATAAATATGTGGAGGCAAGGCTGCAGGTAATATAGACTACTGTGCTGAAGACCCTGGCCGCCACCTCCCCTCGGCCGTATCCCGAAATCCTAGCCGAGCGCACGGTGCTAGCACACTAGCGCACGACGTTCTATCCCGAATGTGTGGACTCCGTGGAGGGGCCGTTGCTGCTGTGCTGATCGGCGAGAAGCGCAAGACTATTGCTAGGACGCGAGGAGAAGACATTCAGTTCGTGAAACGATCGACTGCTTCTTCTTCATCAACGCGCATCTACGTTGGACTGGGCTGCTCCAACTCTTCTTCCGCTGCGCAGCATATCTAGTGGTAACTATCCATGACTCCCTTACACGCATGTTTTCTAGTTGAATACGGTAGAAAATCAAATGTTGTAACTAGCGTAGCCTACCCGTTCTCCTTCACAATGTACTACTTCCTTTTCACAATTCAAGACCGATTAGACTTGCAGTTATCTTCTGACAACGATGTTTTCCCTAGTTTCGAGTCTCACCATCCACATACAACCATACAGGTATTAATTATCTTCATTTGAACTTCTACTGCTGCACCATTCTTAAGTTTTCCAAACCAGACTCTTCAAAAAAAAATGTTTTCCAAACCATGACTATTAGGGATGCAGGCCGAACCGCCGGATCAAGTTTACTGGACACTAAAGAACACATTTTCTTTACTGGACCCTGTACATGATGTATACGTGTGAGCTATAAGTGATTCTTCCTCTTTTTAAGAAAAACTATAAATGATTCTTTCATGATTATCTACACCCTAGTCCTCATTCATGACCTTTACCATTATTTTGTCATTCTCTGCAATACACGCTGGTCATTTGTAAAATCAATTGTCTACAGACTACAGCTTGTGCTGTACAATGTTACCTTTTCACAATTCAAGACCAATTAGCCTTGCAGTTATCTTCTGGACGACGATGTTTTTCCTAGTTTCGAGTCTCACCATCCACATACAACCATACAGGTATTAATTATCTTCATTTGAACTTCTATTGCTGCACCATCCTAAGTTTTCCAAACCAGACTCTTCAAAAAAAAATGTTTTCAAAACCATGACTATTAGGGATGCAGGCCGAACCGCCGGATCAAGTTTACTGGACACTAAAGAACACGTTTTCTCTGCATGCACAACAACATATCTTGAAGAAAACAACACTTCATGTGTATGTCGTCGACTCGGTGTCAACATCTCATGTCTAGGCAAGTGGGCATTAAGCTCATGAAAATTAGAGTTGATACGGTCCAAAAGTTCAGAGCTTTAACTTTGAGTAAAATGACTGGAGTCTGAAGATTGTTCAGTCCTGAAATTTTCTGAAGAACGTGCCTTGTGGAAACGTGGGCTTGTGACTTCTCTCAGGACAAGTGGTCTCAACCATTAAGCAAAAGCAATGATATGATTATTGATGCTCTAACAAAGTCTGGGATGTGATACACGGAGTTGAGTGTGTGTGCAGTGTATTTTACAGGTAGCTGCAGCAGGAGAGTTAAGGTTTATTTTAGGGCCTGTTCTTTTTGGCTGTGGCTTGTGACTTTTGGCTGCGGCTTGTAGCTTTTGAGCTGTTTGTACGAGAGATTACAGAGTAACAGAAACTCATATGCGGTTTTTGCCGATATAAATTAATTCAGTAAAATATGTACTACAATTAACCAGTAGACCCATCTTAAAAAAACACTCCATTTAAAAGTTAGTTACTGTAGAAAAGGCGAAAAGCAGCTTTTAAAAGCTGAAAAGAACAGGGCCTTAACTTCATCATAGAAGTTGCCATTTTGTTTGTTTTTCAGCGTAGATAATTGTGTGATTTGCTAGAAGTAAAGATAAGTCAAGCTGTTTAGCAGAAAATAAAAACTTGCATCATACTGAGCAAAACCAGACGTAGAGAACTTACCATCAAAGTTCAGTTCTACAAGAACAGTAAGATTCCCTCAAATAAATTTGGCGATTTCCCATGCAATAGTGCACTAAAAAACTGAGTATCATTCAGAGCAGAAATAATTATATTGCAAAACAACCTTAAGCCCGCTGGAATTCCCGGTAGAAGGTGGTGCACAAGCAATCTAGCTAGCAGACACTGAAAAATTCTAATGACATTTGATATCCTCCATATGAAGACAGTAATTGTATTTTATCAAGGCATGTCAAGAAATGAACGCCTGGTATGGCTTATGAGGAGGCTATGTCATCCATCAGTCAGTCATCACCTCTAACGTCTCGTGCACTGCACCGCGAGGAAGAGGTAAAAAGCAGATAGGATTGACATGTAGATATCGATAAATGTCAATATTAAAATGGTGGAAGTGTTGATAAAAGATACATCTTGGCCAATAATACTACAAATAGATATCACACGGACCATTACAGATATTAAAACAACTACAGGCATAGATGAAAGAGACATAGTTGTCTTGGAGTCATTAATGGTTTGTTTTGACTTGATATTTGTTTGTCGAAACAGAAATTTTCCTTCTTTGAACCGTAAAAATCATACACACACTATTCTGTGCGCAGGTGTAAAATACGTGCCAGAAAATTACTACTATTTGTGAGTGAAGTTACTGCCAAACACATATAGTTACTATCTAATTGTATACTAGCAGTAACTCTACATATGTTTGACAGTAACTTCACTCACAAACGGTAGTAACATCCCAACGCTACACACACATATAGACACACACACATACATACATATATATACACATATACATACATATATACACATACATATACACACACACACACATATATATACCTACATGTATGTACGTACGTATGTATTTGTGTGTGTATGAAAGTGATTTCATATTCCTGGGAGTACGTACTCCAACTTCTTATATACCGCTTAATTGATGTTACTATACCTCTTTATCCTTTTAAATATACTCTAATAATAATTATAAGATACTCTAAAGTGGGTTCTATAAAAACTTTCATCAAAGTCTATTTTTATAGTATAATTTGTGCATATACTCATTTTATATATGGGAAGAGTATATAGCAAAACTAAAGAAATCCAATGAAATGTTTTCAATCAAATTGCTGTGGAGTATCTTAGAATTAGCATTTAAGTATACCGAAAGTAATAAATAAGTATAATATGTCCGTTTAAGTGATATATTGGGAGTGGGAGTATGTACCCTAGGAGTACGAAAAAGACTTCATATATATATATATATATATATATATATATATATATATATATATATATATATATATATATATATATATATATATATCCTTATTTTTATTCATGACAAACCATTTATGACTTCATGACAAAGAGAAACCTTTGCTCTGATGGTTAAAATATCCCTCTATTTATTCTTTTATTTGTTAATGATGTTAGTGAAGCAATCCATCGTTTAATTTATAGTCCCTGCCCTTCACCCATGAAATTGATTCACTCTTATGAAGCAACAAGAAAGACGGGATCAATCGAGGTTCCATTAATTTATTCCACGGAAGAAGTATCTTGCAAATCATTGATTTAATTTAGAGTAATAAACATATAAAACCTTATTCAAAACTACTCAACTAACCTAAAAGGAAACACCACCTTTCAATGGAAGAGTATACGCTTTTTTTTTTTGCAAAAATTCTACAAGTTTGAAGTTGAACTTAATTGAACAAGTCAAGAAATTCTATTTGCTCACAAGAAATTTGTCCCCGCCATGTTTTCTTTCCCTCTGCTTATCCACTACCTCGGCAAAAGAGGTCCAAGAGACAGACCCAAAAAAAAAAGAAAAGAACAAATAGTAATATATATATATATATAGGAAAATTACATAAGGCACCATGGTGCCTAGGCACCAACATCCAATACACGTGTATGATTGATAATTTTTTTGAGTTTGGGTATGAAAATGTTTTATACCCTTGATATATTTATGGTAAGTAAGTTTTGAACTCAGTTCAAATTAGTTTGAACTACTTTTGAGTTCAATGCAACTACAGTGAGTATATACCATAAAAATAGTTCAAACTAATTAAACTGAAGTTGAATTTAAATTTTTTGTGGGTATATGAAGATACCCACATCAAACGTTGCGAATCTCGAAGCAAATCAACGGGTATTGATATTGGTGCCTAGGCACCATGGTGCATGAAACACTCGTCCTATATATATATATATATATATATATATATATATATATATATATATATATATATATATATATATATATATATATATATATATATATATATATATATATATATATATATATATATATATATATATATATATATATATATATATATATAAAGAGATCTGATGGCTGTAAATGTCTCCTAGCTAAATATTCAATTGAGCCAGAAACTGAGGATGGCATTGTGGCACTAGCCAAATAAACCTTCCATATAGAATACTGTTTTGGATACATGGACTACATCCTATAAGTGATTGTTAAATTTGTTATTGCTGCATTATTCTGATTTCTTAAGTATTCTTGTGTCAAATAGCCCTCAAACTCCAACGGTTTGACACAGTAAAAAAAATATTTTCTTCATAACTTTATGTACACCCGAATCACTCAAATATCCGTACAGGACTTGATATACTGATCTCATAACTCTATAAACAACTTTGGTTATAAAGTGCATGAAAATAACCATTGGATTACTTAGCTTGCATTTAGTCCTAATGTTTCACGGTCAGTAATTGTCACTTGTCATATTGTTGACAGATTCTACTCTTAGTCATGTAAAAGTTACTATAAGAGGAAAATCAGAACCCAAGACAGTAACAAACGCATAAATGCAACACTACCTTCTGAAATCGTGGGTCTGTTCATATTGGCTTCTATTTCTGACTTCTGCTTCCAAAAACAGAAGCTAATACAAACGTCTTAGTTTCTATAAGCCACTTTTATTCATCATATATTACTTTTCGCTTTTATATATTGTAACGTACTTTGAATTTTATTATATCACAATTTCGTAAATCGCATGACGATCCAAATATTATAATTCCTTTCGTTGCATCGTTTTTCTTACATAATACACTACTATTCATCAGCTACTACTATTCATCAACCACTACTATTCATCAGCCGCAGCCAAAAGCTATAAACAAATATCAATACGAACAGGCCTATAAACTACTAGACTTCAGCCATTGCAACTTGCATGCTTTTATTGTATATATATAAGCTAGAGAGCTCAAAGTAATTACCATCCAAGTCCCAAACACTGACCGGGGGAGGATGGGGAAGAGCCTCTCAGTTCAGCGAGGGCACGTCCCGGTGCTAGTTGGCGAGGGGAAGCAGGTGAAGAGGGTTTGGGTGCACATGAAGGTTCTTCAGCACCCGTACTTCTTCGGGTTGCTGGAGCTGGCAGCAATGGAGTTTGGGCATGACCAGAAGGGTGTACTCAGAATCCCTTGCAGCATCGAATGTTTCCACGGAATCGTTGAGCTCATCAGAAGCAGCACAGGGAGGACGGAGGTGACGACTTCGTGCCTCTCTTCCCCACGTCGATGCATCAATCAGAGAGAGTGAGTGTGAGGGATCTTCAGAAATTTTCAGTTACCTTCTGCATGTTCTCATCTTGCTCGTTGTGTATCATCAGTGTAATTAACTTTATGGTTTGCTGTGGCATTTTCAGATTTTGTTTAACGTCAGTACAATTAACTTTATGGTTTTAGTTTTTTTCTTTTTTAACAGCGTTTTACATAATTTAAGCTAAAGATAAAGGGATTACGTAGCATGTGTAGGGTACCCAATCGTATTGTCATCTAATTATTTCATCGATATAGTGCTATGCCTATTAGCTTTGGATTATTGTTAGTTACAGAAAAATCCGTCGTGTACAAAGTTTTGCCACCATTATTTCATCAGAATTCCACACTCATTTATTCTGGAAGTTCTTGGAGCAAAGTACAAAAGGGCATCAGCTTCCAGTTTCCACCACTCTGCTCAAATCTGACACTATTCAGGATATGTGTCATGGTCACTGCATCTGAGATTTGAGCTGATGGAGACCTGGAGCAACTTTTTTGAAAAAAGGGTAGATATCATACCCCTAGTAAAGCCGGGGGGGTTCCTCGCAGCGCACCGCAGCCACGTCGCCCCCTCGCTCCGTCCGCGCGCCGCGTGCCCCCCGGTTTTTGGTACGGCTGGGGGAGGCAAATCCCTCCAGTTTTTTCGAAATTACGTAAAGGTCCTTTTTCCTCGCAAAAAGGCCCCTGCGCCCAGTTTTTTCCCAAAAAAAATTTGGATGGCGACCCGCGAGTTTCCAAAATTACGTATAGGTCCTTATTTACTTACTTACAGGTCCTTGCAGGTCCTCGGTTTTTTGCAAAAAAATCCTTTTGTTTTTCCGAAAACACGTACGGGTCCTCGATTTTTTTTTGGAAGCTCCCTGCGAATTGTCGTCTCTTTTGCTTCGGTTCACACGGTGGCTGGCGTGGCGTGGCGCCACGCCTGCGTGGCTAGTTATCACAAAAGAAGGGGGTATTCATCTTTATCGCCTCAACACCCCCCAGCCCGCAACTAGTTTAAGATGTAGAGGATCTTGCTTACTCCAGTAATATGTCGGACACAACAGGAGTGGAACTAAAGTGATCGGGGTTCACTATTTCACCATACGTACGTGTGTGTGTATATATATATATATATATTTATTCCAAATAATATTATGCTGTTCGATAATTTTTAGCATCAATACTTCAATATAACTGATAGCAGTGTATGATGATAAAGAAGTAATGATCGAAATACTTACCAAAATGAAGAAACTCGATAATAATATTGGTTAGTTGTAGACTTGCAGCAAACTGAAGAAACTAAAGGCGAAACTACAGACAAAAGTTGATGGGCATGAGTAAAATACATTATCTGGCCTTAATGGCATGTTAAACGATAACACAATTACTTAAAGTTTTCAATAAAAAAGTAGAATGGTCAAATGTAAATTAGTGCATTGCCTTTTAGTAGTTGCGTTCTTTCAAGTTTATAAAGTGACAAACCACAATATCATTAGTAATTTTCATCAATTCTTATTTCTCCATAATAGCAAATAATTATATCATTCATGAAATCATCACCGATTAATTAAAAAAGCCAACTAGATATTTGTATATTTAACAATTTAAGAACGATATAATAGAAAAACACGTTCAATGGCTTACTTGACGTTATGGTCAAATACTACAATTTTACCTCTGATTTGCAACGAGCTAGGCTGGTATTCCAAAAATAAAAATTAAAACCCTAAGTTTTAAGCTTACAATTCGACAAAAATGAATCAACAATCATTACATTGAAATCCTAACTCACAAATTTAGCCTTTGTTCTTGAAATAAATTGGAAGAATTGAAAGAAATTTAGAGCAAAGTACATACTAATCGGCGAGATAGCAGGCGAGGGCAATTGATGGCGCCGATTTTTCCCATTCTCCAGCGACCAGTCACTACCTAGCTAGGTGCGGCTATCTGGCGGACATGGTGCACATATCCTGGTCGATCATGCGAGATGAATAGATGTCAAGGGCTGCTGCGATGTAACACGCTTCAGAACGATTAAACGGATGATGTTGCCTATTGCGGTCCTCCCTCTTAAGTTAGCTCAAGGGCTAACTCGGCTTATTGTAATTGTCTTATGGGCTGAGGAAAGCGGAGGCAACTCATGGACCGTTACTAACTATTAGAAATTTAGGCTGTTAGTGTTCCCTTCGTTAGTTTGAAGGGAAAAAACTAGATACACTGAGTTTAGACTAGGGGTTTATACATAGATTGGAAGTGATGGTCCCTACTAAAAAAATTTAGAGACACTGGGCCAAATAACTTGGTTCCGGCCTGGGAGGCTGGGACACAAAGCTTTTTGTGTTTGGTTTTATGGGGAACCATTTGTTGAACATAACAAATCAGCCTAACTACCACCATCTGATGAATAAACCAGTATCCCTACAGTAAGAATTTGCCACAGCCAAGAGAAACAAGAACTGTGTATTGTTGCATTGAGCAAATATAGGTAAAAGTAACTAGGAGCAATATCATGAAATAAAAAAAAAGGTGCATACCTGCATGGCACTTGATTTTTGTCCGCTGATCCTTTCCTCCGGTCTCCACAATCGTCAGCTCAGATCGCTCTCGCGCATGGTCACAGGCATATGCAATCGTCTTCCTTTGGTCTAGTGCCAAGTGATAGCGGGAAAGGAACCTGTGACATAGCGAAAATGGTTGGTGGTAGACTGGTTGGTGTGCTTCATTCACATGGCCGTCGAGGCCTTGGAGAACACAGTTTCGACAGCGGCGGCGGCGGGAGGTGAGTAGGAGTAGGGTTACTGGAGCAACGGAGGAGGATACCAATGGCGCGCGGTGGAGACGGCGTTTGACTGATGCCATCGCGCGGCCGCAAGTTGGGACTGTGAGTGGGTGGGTCGTGGGTGGGTGGAAAGACACGGCGCATAGCGGCATGGCTTGGACGCGCCGTTCGTCGTGAGCGGCGGAGCGGGGCGGGCTGATGGCAGTATGGGTGCGAGGCTGCGAGCCGAGCGACCGGCAGTCGCGACTTGCGCGACAAGAGGTGATCGGTTTGTTCTGGTGTCAGAATGTTGGTTCGCGCGGCCGATGCGGCGCGGGACGGTGCCGCGCTGCGCCACATGCGGCGGTGGTGCGGCGCGGTCGAGCCGGTGGTGTTGTGCAAACAAAATTTTGCAGACAATAATACGTTCTTTTTGGCTTCTAGCTTATATTACAGCAATTAGCTTTTAAACAGAGTATCTTTTTAAGGTAGTATCTGCTAGTCGATTATAATAGGCACTATACCGACTTCAGCTATACCGGCTAAAATCGCACACGATTGTCTCTGTCCATATTCTTTCTCACGAACAGTCCGAATTTAAAGACCAAGAGTCAAAAGTCGCAGCCGAAAGAAAACACACCCACTGAACTGGCATTTGGCAAGGAAAGAGTGGCATCAAAATTGAGGAACTAGCAAGACAACATGTGACATAAACAAGGTAGGGTCCAAACTCAAAAATAAAGTACAGTTTTCATAAAATTTTGCGATATTGTCTGCCACAAGGTGATTCCAGCAAACTTCTACTATTCTAAAGATCACCCGAATCTTTTTATAAATAATATATTTTTAATTCAAAATTATAGAAATATACACACACAAAATTTTTTTATAGAAATAGACTCCAGTCGTCCAACCGTTGGGCGACTGGACCCAGTTGCCCAATGGCCGCGTGACACGTATGCAGTCGGTGGACCGTTGGGCGACATAATTGCAGTCATCGAACGGTCAGGCAATTAAACGCTATCGCCCAACTTTTGGGCTACTGCAAGTCCAATCGCTCAACCATTCAGCGACTGGACACAATATATATTCAGCCGCCCAGCCGATTCCATCTGCTAAGAAGTAAATAGTTGTAAAAAATTTAGTCAATACAGTTATACAAAATTAGCAGCCATAGAAAATTATAGTTGTAGACATTTTAGTAAATATTATAGTTGTACAAAATTTAGTCAATATAGTTATAGAAATTTAGCATCTGTAGAAAATTATAGTTGTAGGGTTTAACATCCATAAAAAATTTAGTTGTACAAAAATTAGTCAATATTATATACAAAATTAGCACCCGTAGAAATTGTAGTTGTAGAAAATTTAGTCAATATTTTTGTACGAAGTAAACAATTCGCTCCGTCCAAAACATTATTAGATAACATTTACAATTTATTAGAAATGAATGTAATGTCGTTAGTACATTGAAAATGCACGCGTACCATTAGAACTGGCATATTGGCATTTAAATCATTATGTCATGTAAATTATTGAAACTTATTAGGAATAATTTATAGTAGGAAGAAATATCGCCCACCATCGAAATGGCCTTTCGCGACCTGCACGACTGTGTCCTCCCTGTGTCTGCATTTCGATCACACCAGTTAAGCACACCTGGTTGGCATCAAGCGGTAATTAGGGTCGAAATCCTCCATCCTTTCCAAGGGAAGGTCTACATTTGGTGACCCATGTTCGACTAGGTCCTCGACGTCTGCCATGGTAGGTTACTCTAGAACATATAAGGTCATTCTTCCTATAGTTCACTGCGTCGAGTGCTCCAATTCTCAAGGGAGTGGGGCATGCATTTTATAGCTCGTGGGGGAGGTAGCGTGCTTTATGATAAACTAGATCATGTGCTAGCTTTGCCCTAGAGAGAACTGGTAACACCATACCTCCTCAGCTTTTATGACAGAAAAGACAGGACTCTGCAAAGTAGGACGTGACAAGACAAAAGGTGTGCAACTTTTCACGATGACAAAACCAGACGGGGCAGCTTGCACAGTGACAATATCAAACAGGGCAGCTTTGTGCAATGACAAGATCAAAGGGTGCAGCTTTGCACAATAACAAAACCAGACGGGGCAGTTTTGCGCAGTGACAATACCAGATAGGGCAGCTTTGTGCAGTGATAAGACCAAAGGGTGCGGCTTTGCATAGTGACAAGACCAGACATAACAGCTTTGCGTAGTGACAAGAACAAAGGGGCCAGCTTTGTGCAGTGACAAAACCAAAGGGGTAGCTTCGCATAATGACAACACTCGGCCTCGCCAACTTTTTAAATCGACATGACAACATTACACCTCCTTAGCTTTTCAAACAAAAAAGGCATGACTCTACAAAGTACGACGTGATAGCTTTCTAGACCATGCCAACCCTTTGGCTTATAAAATAAGGTGGAAAAGATCTGGGAGAGAACACTACACAAGCAAACCCAACACTACACCAGAGCTTGGTTCACCATGTCGAGATGGACAAGAGACAGAAAAAGCAATAGCACAAGATGATAAAGCAATTGGAGGAGACCCGCGAATTAGAAAGGTCTGCTGCAGCCCGCAATGAACAAGCAAGGGCTGTGGCGGCCCGCGACAAACAAGCGGAGCGTGCTAGGAGAGCACCTCTCCACAATGACACCCCCCGTAACAGCAACCCCCTCCTAAACGTTCCAACCAAGTGTTCGTCGCAACCCCCTCTCCGAGGAGGAGACGTCGCCCTCTGTTGGTGCAAGGATCCATGCAAGTTTTTCACGTCTAAGCGGCGACTCAGCCAGGGCATGCATTACTGAGGTTGCACAAACTACTCCTGTGACTATCTCGACCGTCATTGGGACAAGAGCAGCCATCGACAGCCGGTAAGGACCAGTTGCAATGTGTTCCCCCTATTATTTTTCTTTCAAAGTACGCACTAACAATCTCTTCCGTCTATCCGCAGTCACTAGAACCATTATGTGGCTACCGCAAGTGGATTCACCCATATGACCAATAGACTCTTAACTACGAGTAGTGGAATGTCAAAAGGGTCTAGGAGATTCGGAAGGAGGAGCGCATACGTTGAGAGACGAAAGCTATGTACCATTCATAATTTACGAAAATCACAAATAGATCAATCGACATTGTCTATCGTTTTTTAAATGCAACTCATAGACAAAATTTAGTAAATATCACCTACCTACCTACAACAATTATCATTTACCCCATACACGTTCGAAGAAGGGGCAATTGCGCAAACAATAGGCTGAGATGATAGTCAACGAACAGTTAGGCGACTGGACCTGCAGAGTCACCCAACAGCTAAGCAACAGGTCCCAGTCGTCCGATCGTTCGACTACTGGATCTTGTCGCCCGATGACCCACCAATTGCCTGTGCATCGCTCGTCCGTTAGGCGATAGAGTCCACGTCCAACGGTTAGATGGTTGGAGGCCATTTCTATAAAAAGTTTTGGCACAGGTATATTTCTATAATTTCAAATAAAATATATTATTTAAAAAATCCAAGATCACCCAGCGTAAAAACAAACCATAACTTTCAGAACATACCCCAAAAAAAAGGAACAGATTACGGTGCGTACACCGGGGGCCAAGATATGCCGCCCGAAACGTGAAGTTGACACAAATGAGGCATTTAGGACAATCCACACCCAGTAATCCAGCATTAGTACCACAATATAGCCATCCACGTTTGGGAATGTTTCTTACGTTTACTCTGGACCTCGTACGGATAATACTTCAGCTAGAGTCACGGCCGGCTACATGATATGTTTACAGGAAACTGGAGATCTTTCTTATTAACAATACTACTGCAAGAGCACCATAGATAACATGAATTTGCATCTGACTGAAGCTCACAGGCGATCACCAATTGGCTTTAATGAGCCCGTTCCCGGAGGACTTCGAGGTCCACCTCTGATGGGTCAGTTGCCTGGATCTCGTAGTGAAACCCATCAAGTTCATGCTTGATGCGGTCCTTGGAGGTGGAGTACAGCATCTTAGCACGAATCCGGGATGTTGACGGAGACCTGGTGCAGTATGTGCATTATTTAAAGAATTGGTGAAGTGAAAGCAATGGAGAGGCCAGAGTGGATGCATCCGGCATGTAAAAAAATGTTAAGGATTTTCCAGCTATAGATAGAAAGTACCATCAGAAAAGTCAAGTTTCATAACTTAAGAATAAATCACTTAGGGCCTGTTTGGAACAGAGGAATTTCACAGGAATTTTGCAGGAATTTTGCAGGAAACAGTTCAATTCCCGCAGGAATCGGGAAAAATTCCCGCATTCCAAACAGGGCCTTATTGACAAGGATATTCTAAAGGACATGCTATAGCACATGCATTGCTGTTCTTTCTGGTCAGCTAATAAGTTGCTAATTATAATGGTTAATCAGCAAGTGCAAACTCAAGAAGGCAACAGCTATCATGGCTTGACAGATTCCTCTAGTACGATCCAATCACAAGATCCAATCCAAGTTCATAATTCGATACTGACTTCATATTTAGAAAAAGGTGAGCAACTAACAATATCTAATATGTTGAAGCTTATTCTGTTGCCTTTTTGGTACCTCAGAAACATCAAACTATTTATGGGAAGAAGATTCATCCTAACAGAAACTTTTGCAACTTTTTAGTCATTGCTCAACAATTTACTTATCTAACTACTTTTACCCTTGAGTTTAGTCAGGATTCATTGACAGAGAAACACTCCAGTTCATGTAACCGCTATATAGCATGAAGGATTTGTGATTATGAAACTCACCAGGCAATGAAGAAAATCTTGCTTTTCTGCACATTCTCGCCAGTAACAAAGTCAAAATCATAGATGGCATATCTGCAGTCATTTTCTGGGAGAGAAGCCAAGAAATCATCATAACTCTCAGTTGTAGCCCCTGTCTTCTCAACAACAACCTGCTTTTGCTTTTCCTCGATTTTGAAGATAACATAGCGGAAAGCCTTCTTCATCTGAAGGTCAAGGAAAGTGTCCCTGATGTTGGGAGCAACACCCATGCCAGAGAATGCATTGGACTGCAAAGAATTAAACACACATTTGAAAACAAAATCAAGGAAAAAGTACTTCAAAAAGACAGAATCTCCGTTCCAGATTTTTTTTTCAAATTTTCCAAGATAAAATTTGCCCAGGTAAATCAGTAAATAGCAGTTCAACAACATTCAAGAGATCAATCATATCAACCACATTGAAGTAGCTTAATGCTTCCAACATGACATTGTAAACTTGTAATTTAGCACAACACTATAGCTAACACATTCCGCGCATCATTGGGCTCTGCACACCAACACAAGGGTGGATTGTTGATGGCAAATTATGTCCAAACATTGCATTGGTATGATGACAATAATACACTCTCAGTGTTCAATGTCAATTGTAGCATACTAGCATCAACAAGTTGCCACAATCGCATAAAATGGTCTAAACTGGGTATACATTTGAACCATGGGTCAGAATAACACAACAGCCACAGGCTACCGAAACCAACATGCTTAAACAGAAACTGTGCAAATATTGTTTCCAAGCAACAGCAAAAAAAACCTTAAAATGGTCGTCCTGGTTAACCTACAAAGCTGATTTGACACATGCATATATTGCATGGCATGGGATAATCAACTCTTTATCTCTCTCTGAATTATTTAACCCTAACCAGGATAAAACTAAGATATTAAACTTCATGAATCATGTAGTCCCACTTGCATGGCTGGAAAATCTGACAAGTATACAACGAGTTACAGATACCTAACAGCAACCTCAATTATACAAGGTTAGTCTTTAATTAATTCAATCACATCCAATCTACAAAAGGTCAATTGTGCAAGACTTGACAAGCAAGCACATCCCAGAAAACCTCCAAAGGAAGTATCGTCCAAGTATCCCCACAGCGGAAGCAGGAATGTGACTGCTTTCACCATGTCTAACCCTTGATGAGGACACAAAATTCTAATATACAAGCATGGTCCACTTACATGAAAGAAACCAAAGAATAGATAAGTCATATATTGATCCAAGGGGCTCCAAAAAATTATGTAACGCATAACACATCTAGTGGTCCAAAGCAAACAACTATAAAGGCTGTAGGAGTTTCCTCCCCAAGTCAACTGGCTGCTTTCCTTCCCGGCATGGGGCTAAGAACAACTTCTCATTCCCTGTCCCAAACTCGATCATTATCTTCTGGACTCTCTATAGTTCCTCAGCATGCTACTCGCTACTCTTCAATTTCTATGGCTCACACTCCTTTCGCTCCCCAGTTTCTCACGCGTCAGCGTTACGCACCCTAGTGTAACAACCAGCGTATAATTGCATTCTCAACTTATCATCCATAGAATCACTAGCTACATAAATATCAATTGCACCTGATTTTACAAATATATACACTTGAATAATGAAAACATACACATAATTAAGGCAAAAACAAATAAAAAAGTCGACAAACCATCTAATCAGTACGAAATCCAAACAACACACTTCAAACACACTAAAAATCCTGTTCAGATCAAACCCAAACCAACTATCCCCCGTAATCCATATCATCTACTACTCGAAACCAAAGTACTCCCTAGAAATCCATCGCAACAAACAGTAACCACGGCTCTTACGACAGGGGATCTCACGGCCCGCAGTCAGATCAAGCCCCCTCGATCAGAACAGATCTGAACAAGCAAGCCACAACGGACTCCCACATCCAGATCACCCGCGACCCGATCCAACCACGCAGATCTAACTATCTCCGCACGCGCAAATCAAACGGCGCCATCTCGCACCACGGACTGGAGCAGATCGAAGAGAGAGGAAGCAACTCACGTGGGTGCGCATGAAGGCCATCAGATCGGAGCCGGGGGGGGGGGGGGGGGGGAGGCGCCTCTGCTTCGATCCCACGCAGACGAGAGGTGCGGAAGGGAGAGAGAGGAGATTATTCTGTCGCTGTGGATTTTTCTCGGCGAGTTGGGCTTCGTCTTTTGGTGTGGTGGGGGAAATTTCAGAAGGGGGTGCGTGTTCATATGCGCGCACGCGCCTCCACGTGTGGATGCGGGAGGTGCACGTGGCGTGTGGTTTGAGTGGGTCAGTGACAGGTGGGCTTGGGTTTTGTGGGGATGTGCTGTCAGTGGCTAGTGTGGCAGTGGAGGTGCGTGGGGAGGTGGGGCTGGGCGGCGGTTGATCCGACGGCTGCGATTTGTGTGGCGGGCTGGCTCTGACTGAGCCGGTGGGCCCTTTTGTGGAGCCGTGCCGAGCTGGGGCTCGTTAAAGGGGGGCTTCTTTCGAGAGGAATAAAAGAGGAGAAATTCGAACAGAAAATAGAAAGGTGCCATGCACCGTGTCAGAAATTCGCGTAGTGTCGTGTAGAATGGTAGGAGAGTTTGGAAAGAGGAGTACAGCTACGTCTTACAATAACCGAGAGGTAGTTTGGAGGGGGAAATTAATTAAGATAATTGTTAGATACCATATATTAGTAATGTTTGTTTCTAGAGATGTTTCTCTATAATATGACATGTTTAGAAACAATTTACACAAACTATGCAGTAAAAATACCCTTACAGCTTATGCAGTCTTTACACGTGTAGAAGAATTGGTCGTCTTCTTGGTGTGGCCGTGTGATAATCCTGACTTGCAGAAGGAATGAGTTTTTCCCTTGAGAAAAGGGATACGACATTTTAGAGCGTACAAAAAATATTTGCTCCCTTTGTTTGAGAATATTCGACACTTTTGACTTAGGCCACTCGAACATCCTAATGTTCAATCAATGATATTTTTAAATATTTAAATTGATTGCATTGTAAATCATATTAAGAATATATTTGGTTCATTTATGTTGAACAATTAGCAATCATGCTAAGTTGAGATTTGAATTTATGAAAGTTTGCAAGTATTTCATACTTATTGTAAGGTTTCAGATGATAGTACCGGCCTGGGCTAGCGGTAGTATCGAACCTGAAGAGCGGTACTACTGCAAGTGCGGTACAAGTGGTCTCTAGATGATGGTAGCTATTTTTCAGAGAGTGTCGTTTTTGAGGATTTGGTTTGTGACCAGGTCCGATAGTACGGGAGTTGGAACTACGGTACTAACAGAGAATGGTATGACCAGGTTTTGTATGGCGGTACTACCAGGGCGGTAGTACTGGCCTTATGCAACCGGTCATACCGTCCCCTGTTACCAGAGTTTGACCGGTTCAACTAGTGCGGTTCCACCCGAAAGTTAATGGCGGCCAGGTCAACTTTGACTGAAAATATCCAAGGAGTTTTGAGTATTTGTTGGAAATGGTTATGGGTTGAGTTTTCAGGTCATATGTCATTGCATGCATGATGCATGAAGCATGTTTGAACTAATATGGGTCAAGTTTTGAAGAACTTATATCTGAAAACGATTTCTTGATCTTTGATGTGCATTTGGTTTAGAGGCAACCATGTGTCAACAGGATGGATCGCGGACTAGGCTCGGGAATGAGCTGAGGTACGGTCAAAGAAGCTACTGCAGAATGGTTGAGCTCAAGTAAGGCACGGAGATAGAGATGGCAATGGGTACCCGATACCCGGATACCCGACGGGTTTTACCCGATAAAGAGACGGGTATGAAAAATTTTATGTACCCATGGGTACGTTATTGGGCGAAATCCTCTACCCGCCGGGTAGGCGGGTGCGGGTGTGGGTATATACTACCCATACCCGCCTACCCGCGGGTAATGAATACCCGCATTAGACAACTAGACATCCCACTCAAATGTTAATTTTATTATCTACTTGTTGTTGATTGTTTATTTGTTTGTCACATGTTGATATGGTCATGTCAAGTATGTTTATGTGATGTACTAATTTTGATTATTAGACGCTTTTGTGCTTGGCATGTATGATTAATGAATGTCTAAATTGATGATATTCTTATGTGTTGAACCGGGTATGCTTGCGGGTACGGGTTACCCGTCGGGTAGTAATACCCGCGCGGGTACGGGTATGGGTAAATTTTTCTACCCGCGTGCGGATACGGGTAACCCGACGGGTAAATTTACACCTAGCGGGTACGGGTATGGAATGGCAATACCCGATGGGTATTTACCCGTTGCCATCTCTACACGGAGAAGACAAAGGATGTTAAAGAGAAGGTTCGAGCAACGATTCATCGTTGTACAATTGGTGCAAGTGAGGCATGGCGCGAGGGGAGTCGAAAATGAGAGACTTGCCGATGCATGAACCTACACGTTACAAGCATAAAAATTACTTGCAAAGGAGGAGATAAATGTGGACTAGGCTCGAAAAATAGG
The DNA here is from genome assembly GCA_017311315.1 of Dendrocalamus latiflorus. Lineage (NCBI taxonomy): Eukaryota > Viridiplantae > Streptophyta > Magnoliopsida > Poales > Poaceae > Dendrocalamus > Dendrocalamus latiflorus. The sequence continues at coordinate 4,101,868 of CM029611.1, forward strand.
TGAGGTCCACGATCAAAGCCAGGGTGCTGTGGCGGGGAGCCAAAATACCGAAAAAGGTGATGAGACCAAAACCACGGTGTTTGAAGGGCGTTTGGAGAGCGGTTTGGGTTAAGGAAGTGCTGAGGAGGCCGAGTGGATGGAAACTTGCTTCTTAGCAGGTTAGCTTATGTACTTTGAGAAGCGTGCATAAGTCATATATTGAGTATAAACCCCGATATGTATAGGGTTAACGGGTTTTCCAGGTATGCTAATAGATTGCATCCATTATGGTTAGATGTGGGCTGGTTACTCCATCTATATGAGTGAAGGGGATTGGAGGCATGTCGCAAGGCAAAGGGGAAAAACAAGACTAACAAACCACTCATTCTTTAGTGTTTGAGATAGAAGCTTCTTAGAGAAGTTTTTTGGTAAGTGCTATTGGGAGAGAGAGCTATGTCCTCCATAGTGGAGTGGCTATAAAATTTTTATCTATAAGTTGCAATAAATCAATCTTGTTCATCCTACATGGTGTATTCTTTAACTTGTTGGTTTTGCACTTGTTTGGGTTTGTGTTTTTGTTCACTCTCATTCCCTCTTGATATTGCTAGTTCCAAGGACGTGTAAGTGATGGAGATGCCTCGTGAGGATCATATGCCATCCATCTAGAGACTAACTGTAGTAGAATCTTAAAGGTTACCTGGTTTTGGTTCGGTTTGGAATCCTTATAGTGATATATTGATTCTAGGGTTTTGGCTTTGAATATGGGTGATCTTGCTTTCTATAACATGTGTAAATTTATCTAGAGTCATTTTGGCCATCCCTTACCCACGAGTAAGGCATAATCAAGTTCTTGAGTTTTGCCTATTTTTAATGCAACCTTGTTGTATTGAGGAAATGTTAGAACTTTGACCATAATCTATGCAATCTTTAGATGGATTAGGTTATTGAGATCCTAAACAAGGTGTGTGCAAAGTTGTCATAGCATTTGGAGATGTATTTTGGATATTACACCTTTTGGGTTTGGCTTAGGCTGATTTCATGTTCTGAAATTAGGGGTGTGGTCATACCACACCATGTCTACAGTACTACTATACTCCGATTAGTACTTTGGTACTACTGCTCTTTCCAAAGCAATTAGGCCGACCATGAGGAGTTGAACTCTGTTTGCTTTCACGTTTATATGACTTTTTTTTGGTGTTTTAAACTAATCACTACTGGACTCCAGTCAGACCGACCTCCCCCAGTGGTTCGACCGCTTGTCTTGGTTCTACCACTCTCTCCAAAGCGGTTAGACCAGCCCTAAGAAGTTGAACTTCGTTTGTTTTCACGCTTATGTGACTTAATTGTTGGTGTGCTAGATTGATCTTCCTAGCTTCTAGTAGTTAGTGAAGGGAAAGTTTTGGAATATTTAGAGGTTAAATTTGAAGGCATGACTCACCCCTCTTTGATTGCCATATCATTCCAACATGTATTGAAACGATATTGTTAGATATATCGTAAGAACTACTTTTATAATGTTATATTTCCCACAACATTTTGTAAATACACTATGTGTAAATTAACAAGTAAAGTTTAGCCTTAGAAATCGAAAAGTTAACAGCGCCAAGTATCTAAAACAGAGGGAGTGGAACTTCTGTCTTCTGGAAGACCTTATGAAGTCAAATGATGCTCTCTCTCTCCATCCTTGATCCATCGCCTTCCTTGCTCCTTGCACCTGCTGCCGCCTCTACTCTATGGACCTTTTTATATGGCTTTTGAAACTTGTTTTTTTTACTTTTGTTATAGTACCTAACTTTTAAACAGAGTATTTTTTTAAGATTGAGTCTACAAGTTAATTATAGTACGTATTAAAAGCAAACATCTATATCATCCAAAATTGCAAGCGAGTAGCTCTCTCTGTAATCTCTGTTGCAAACAACTAAAATTTTAAAATTTCAGCCAAAAATCATAAATCATAGTCATATCAAAGCTATAATAATGGCTCCTCCCAAACGGACGGGCTGGTGCCTACCATCTAAGCCCATTTACTGTACAACACCAGACGTTTGTTGCATCGAGCATATGCTTAGTGGCAAATCCCCTTGCTTTTATGTTGTTGGTTTCGGCTCTTCACTTGTCAAAAAATCCCATATTTTGGGGGCGAGTTCGGTCGCCCTCGTTGCTTCGTCGTTTTGTTCTCCGGCTCTTCGGTCTGGTTTGGTTCAAGTGTTGTGTCAGTGTCAACTTTCGTCCCGCTCATTTCGGTTTGAACTTCTGGCTTCTAGTTTATTTTTCATTATTCATAAATTTCATCTTTTTTTTTGAACTTTTGGCTTTTTAGCTTTTTTGTCGGTTTTTTTCATATTCGTTTGTGTTGTCCGTAATAAGATAACAAATTTTTTTCTATTTTTAAATTTTTATCTTTAATTACGCTAAATAAGCCATTTTCAATTACAGTATAATTTCAGCTCTAAAATATTATTTTTTAGCCCAACTGAGCGAGGCTTTATCTCTCTCGTAGTTAAGTGCCTGACATACTGTGGCCCGTACTCGTAATGGTTGATCGTCTGGTGCTGTGATCGTGTGGGGATGGCTCCTTCCTCCGACCAAAAAGATGGTTCGACAGCACGGCCAATGATGCAGAGCGATATGCTGCCAGCACTTGCTTTTGAGTTGTTGATGCGTCCAGCACTTGCTTTTGAGTTGTTGATGCGTGTTATTCTTCGGTATCTCACGTTTGTTAGTCTTGTAATTGAGCATTTCCATGCGACAAGCTCACATTGAGCATTTCCATGAGCCGAGCTGAACGGTGTAACTGAACCAATGGGCTTCCTGTATTGCTGAAAGAGAAGGGGCCAACAACAACGGTTCATTTTGAGATGCCATTCGATTGGATTGAAATAAGTTGGTTTATAGTTGAAATTACACTGTAGCTGATGGTGACTTATTTAGCACAACTAAATTTAAAAAAATTTAAAAAAAAGAAAAACATATTAGCACATTATAAACAATGCAAACGAATACGTGAAAAAACTGACAAAAAGCTAAAAAACCAAAAATTTAGAAAAAAAAATGTAATTTAGAAATAGTAAAAAATAAGTCAGAAGTCAGAAACTTAAACCGAAATAAGCGAACCTGAATCAGTCCTAAATGGGCTAACAAATATACTTGCGTCTAAATATGTGTCAGTCACTACGTATGATTGGACCAAAAAAAGTGTCATTTTGTAGCCCCAGTGGCTACACATAGTGATGCTCCAATTGCTGCTTTGAAAGAGCACCCGTAATTTTGGGCCGTGGAATTAGAGTATTCTGAATTTTGATTTTGTATATTCTAAATTTCTGATCTGTCGCAGAAAATATCCTCAAGGCAGAGATTTGTGTACCGTCTGCAGGTGGGCCCTGTTTTTCCGGGCCAGCATCAGCTCGCAACAAGCAGTAGGACCCACACGTCAGCCAAACAAGATTCGCACTGTCTGACAATGTGGGCCCTTATGTCATCGAGTCATCCGGCAAGTGACTGCCCGCCAAACAAAGAATTTTTTGTACGGATAATCCATTTTTTATTCGAAATTACATAAATATACCCGCGGGAAAATTTTTTACAAAAATAGGCTCCAGTCGCCTAATGGTTGGGCGACTGGAGGCGTTCGCCCAACCACACGGCGACACAATATATCTCGCTGCACAGTAGAGCGATTGCATTAAATCGCTCTTCCGTATGGCGACTGGCATGCAGTCGCCATACCGTTAGGCGACTGCCATGCAGTCGCCATCCCGTTAGGCGACTTCAGGTAGCCCCCGTGATTGTTTTAGAATTTGTGAATTTTGTAATGTTGAACCGGTAAAAAATACGGTGAAGTTGTAATAAAAGTTTATGTTCATTGTATATTGTAGGTGTGTAAAAAGTTTTTTAATTTTTTTTTGAAAGATTGAGTAGAGAACGATCGATACATACACTGTTAAGTGAGATAGTTTATATGCGGAAAGAGATGATAGACTTATGTAAATATAAATAAACTTCATAATATAACTGTGAGTAACATGGCGCATGTATTTTCATTACATGCATAACATATATAGCATCTGCAGCACGCCTCACTGGTCACCCTGCTGTGCCCCGTCACCGCGCCCGCGTCCTCCCATACGGCCTCGCTTGGCCCTCCTCCGGTGCAACGGATTAGGACGATCCGAAAAGGTAAAACGAGGAGGAGGGTGTCTATCCCGCCCCTGCGCTGGTGGAGTCAGCTGCACCTCTGGCTGTGTAATCTCCGGTGCACCGGGGAGGGCACTGGCAGAAAGAACCTGCGGTGCGACGTCGGGCGACGGCGCGAAAAACTGGTCCACATCCTCCTGGCCTGGGGAGACGCCGTGCTGGTAAGTACCTGCAATATTAATATCGTTAGTGCGTTGCATGTCGTCTTCGGATAAACACGGTATAAGACCCTATGCGTACCCGTAGCTGGCGCCATGGAGGAGGCGTACACCCCCTGCGTGGGGAAGACAGGGGTCTGCGTAGGAGGCGTGAAGTGAACCGGTGTAGGAGGCCCTGCCCAGGCTGAACCCCCTGGCTGCTCCGGGTGAGGTGGTGGAGGACGTGTCCACGTAGGTGCACCATAGTAGTGCCACGCTGGTGGAGGTGGCACAGGTGGAGGTGGCACTGGTGGACGAGCAGTCGTAGCGGGGGGCGTGGAGACCGCCGGTAGCCTCGTGCAGGACAGTAGGCTAACGATACGTCTACACCCCTCGTGCACCCGACGCGCAAAGCTGAGGCCCTCCTCATGGGTCAGCTGCGCACCACTGGCGAGCCTCTCCAGTACTGTGCCGGACTCGGCGTATAGGTCAGAACCGACGTCAGCCTGGACACAAAGACATAAAATGGTCGATTATGGAAACGACATTACCATTTGGGAATCTTTGAAATGACATGTAACGTACCGCGAGGTGAGCGTCGTGCGCGAAGTGCGCGGGGTACGTGTCCGTCGGAGCGGCGACGTGTGTGGCAGGCGGGTCTACCACATATACGAGCCTGATACGGGTCTGCGGCTGGTACCAGCGCAGGTACTCCGAGTACTCCCTGCTGTCGTACGGTCGGTCCTCGTCCACGCGGTCGTCGAGCGCATCCTGCCACTGCTCGACCCAGGGCTGCATTCTCACCGACCAGTCCGTGCCTCTTTTCACTCCCTTCCCGCTGTGCCTGCGTATAAAACCATTACGTAATGTGAGATACTTGCGAACGCAGTAGTAAGTATGTACATATTTAGCACAAACGTACACTCACCCGTGCACGTGCCGCGGAAGCGATGGTCCGACTGGTACAGGAACCGGCTGCCATAGCCCGAACTGCCGCATCACCCGCTGGGGTGCGTAGTCCTCCACGTAGATGAGGTACACGAGCTTCCGGCGGGTGAGCCAGAAAGCCCGGTCACGCCAGCAAAGTGAAGACAGACCGCCAGGAGCACGGGCCTGCACTACCGTATCAGCGTACGGCTCCCAGCGCACGTCGTCGGCTGTGATGCGGTCGAGCTGCTCCACAAAGACTCGGTACGCCCGCGTGACCTGCACGTGCGCGAACTGTACCTGCAAGAAAGACAAGTTGTTTACAATGACGATCGTCAATAAGAAAGAAATAGTTAACTGTGATAAAACTTACTCGGCGACGGCACCACATAGAACCCATCGTCGGCCGATCGACTGCTCGTCCACCAGTGCCACCTCCACCTGTGCCGCGGCAAGTACGGCCGATCCCCAGCTGACCTGGTGGGGCTCGCCGTCAGCGATCGCCCTCGCATAAGCGATAAGGCGCGCATCCACCGAGTTGCCGTGGCTGGTGGTGAAAAGCACCCAACCAAACAGCCACAGCACGTACGCCTCCAGGTGCCGCGAGACCTGCTGATCGTCTGCCTGCGGAACCATGCGCTCCACCTGAATGCAAAAAAGTTGTTATTAGTACGTAATACCACAAAAAAGAGCTTCGAAGATACGATCGATTTTATATACCACGTACCCGGTACTGTCTGAGCCACCTCAGTGTCGGCCCATGGGTCTGCGCCTCTCCGAACACGTGGTGGTCAGCGGCCGGTGGAACGACACCCTCGAATCTGCCGAGCAGGTCAGCGCGCCAGTCGGCCGGGGCCTCCGGTAGGAAGGCAGCGTCTCCCGCGATCGGAAGCCCAAGAAGCAGGGACACATCCTGCAAGGTCGGCGTCATCTCCCCGAATGGGAGGTGGAAAGTGTGCGTCTCGGGCCGCCAACGGTCCACCAAAGCCGTCAGTAGGGAACGGTCGAACGGAAATCGTCGTGATCGATCCCCGCCCGCCTCGTCCCCGCCCTCGTCCCCGCCAGCGGCTCCATCCTCCTCTGTGGCCTGCACCATCCGGGCAAGAGGGAGTAGCCCGGCATCCCGCAGCCTGCAAACAAAGTGAAGGTCAGCACGGAACGAACTAACGGTCGCACTAAACGCTGGAATAGTGCTCACCTGGCAGTCCAACGAGGGTCGAGTCCCCAGGCCACGCGAGGTGTCCGTGTCCGGACCACTCCCAACTGAGGCGGCTCGTCCGTGCTCCCCGGTGGCGGCACTAGATGGGAAGCGCGATGAGAGCGGTCCACGTGCTCGTCCAACAGCGCGAACCGCCACTCCGAGTCACGTCCAGCACGAGTCATACCTGCAAAATTTGTACAATACTTTCAACATTCAATTTTCTGCATCTAAATTTGTACAATAATTTCAACACTAAATTTTATACATCTAAGACTGTACATTAAACTTGGTACATCTAAATTTCTACATCTAAACTTGTACATTATACTTTCTACATCTAAATTTGTACAATAAATGGTACACAAAATTTATAAACTAAATTTTCTAAACTTTATTTGTAAACTACATTTAGTACACAAAATTTGAAAATTAAATGTCTAAATTATATTTCTATATTTAATTTCTAAACTAAATTTTGAAACTACATTTTCTAAACTAAATTTGTAAACTAATTTTCTACACTACATTTTCTAAACGAATTTTCTAAACTAAATTTGTAAACTAATTTTCTACACTACATTTTCTAAACTAATTTTCTAAACAATATTTCTAAACTAATTTTCTACACTACATTTTCTAAACTAATTTTCTAAACTAATTTTCTAAACTAAATCTCTAAACTAATTCTCCACACTACATTTTCTAAACTAATTTTCTAAACTAATTTTCTACACTACATTTTCTAAACTAATTTTCTACACTAACAAAAAATATAACACGAAAAATTACCTGAAAATCGCGCACTCCCCCTCCTCTTCTCCTCCTCTCCCTCTCCTTCTCTTCTCCTCCTCTCCCTCTCCTTCTCTTCCCCTCCTCTTCTCCTCCTCTCCCTCTCTTCTCTGCGACGGCGGCCGAACGACACAGGACCGCGCTCGGCCTGGCCGAGCGCGGTATATATCTCACTACAAGTCGCCGAACCGTTGAGCGACTGAAATGCAGTCGCCTAACGGTTGGGCGACTGGATGGAAGTCGCCCAACCGTGGGGCGACTGCAATTAATCGCCCAACGGTTAGTAGATTCATTAAATGTCGCCGTGTGGTTGGGCGAACGCCTCCAGTCGCCCAACCATTAGGCGACTGGAGCCTATTTTTGTAAAAAATTTTCCCGCGGGTATATTTATGTAATTTCGAATAAAAAATAGATTATCCGTACAAAAAAATTCCTCAGATGGATACAAACCGCCAGCTCACGCCTCCCACTCGAATACTCGATCCATCTGTCTCCATTTCCATCCTCCTCCCCCGCCGCCGCGGCCGCCGCTAAAACCCTAAGACCCCTCCCCACCAATGGCGGCGAGCAGCGCCGACCTCGCCGACGACGGCTTCCCGGCGCCGCGCCTCTTCTCGCAGGGCATCTCCTACACCTACGACGACGTCATCTTCCTCCCGGGTTACATCGACTTCCCCGCCGACGCCGTCGACCTCTCCACCCGACTCTCCCGCCGCGTGCCCCTCTCCATCCCCTGCGTCGCCTCCCCCATGGACACCGTCTCCGAGGCCGCCATGGCCGCGGCCATGGCCTCCCTGGGCGCTGCCGCGGTCGTCCACTGCAACACCGTGCCCCACATCCAGGCCTCCATTGTCCGCGCCGCCAAGTCCCGCCGCCTACCGTTTGTGTCCTCCGTCCCCTTCTTCTCCCCGGCCGACGCTCCATCCCTCAACGACTTCTCCGGCCACGACTACGCCCTCGTCACCGAGCGCGGCGATTCACTGTCCAAGCTCGTTGGTGTCGCTGTCGCCGCCGACGCAGCCCCCCGCGAGACCCCCGTACCGGTCTCCGAGTACATGCGCCCCGCCCCTCGCTCGGCCTCCGGCTCCTTCGACTTCGAGCAGGCCGCGGTCTTCCTCGCTGATGAGGGTTTGGACTATGCCCCTCTCGTATCCGACGACGGTGAGGTAATCGACCTCATCACTGCCAAGGATGTGGAGCGCATCCGGAGCTATCCGAAATTAGGCAAGCCGTCTCTTGGAGCAGACGGGAAGTTCGTAGTTGCGGCCTCCATTGGAACACGTGAGGACGACAAGAGAAGGCTGGAGCAGCTAGTTAAGGCAGGGGCCAATGCTATCGTGATTGATAGCTCGCAGGGGAACTCCATCTACCAGCTTGATATGATCAAGTTCGCGAAGAAGATGTATCCTGAGGTGGATGTGATCGGAGGCAATGTGGTGACAATTGCGCAGGCGCAGAATTTGGTTGCTGCTGGAGTGGATGGATTGCGTGTTGGAATGGGCTCTGGCTCAATTTGCACTACCCAGGAGGTTTGTGCTGTGGGTAGAGGACAGGTATATAATCGATAAATTTCTCATAAACTCCTGCTCCCTTAGTAGTTTAATTCGTTTGCATGTCTGCTAACTTCATTTTGTTTGCTGTCAAATTAGTTGATTGTCTTGTTTGTCAGCTTGGATCCTCTGCCATTCGTAGGGTCAGCATGCACATGCTGTTTGTCATGCTTAGAGTCGTGTGATGCTCTTTTATCTTATTCTAGAGGACCAAGACCAAGATGTACATAATCCTGATATGTCACTAGAACTTCTAATCATATCAAAATCGCTTGCCATATTCATTCCAAGCATCCGATTCCGATTGGATGACCTAAGAGCAATGCTCTGAATAGTGGTAATTCTAAGCAGTTAACGAGCGACCACCCCACCTTATAGCGTTATTGCGGTATGCGGCCTTGAAAGCGGTTACCCAACAATTGAATATTTATCATGTATTGTTCCATATGAGGGCATATCTTCTTGAGGAATCTACTTGATGGGTATCTTCTTATGGAAGCCAAATAAAAGAATAGGGGAATTTTTCTTTTGGGCTTATAAAGGCCACTTTTGCGTTTCAAGGGCCGCTAAACCACTAAATTTCACATAGCAGCTGCTGTTTAGAACAGTGCCTTATAGCATGTGCCATCAGCGCCTTTTCAACATCACAGCAAAGAGTATAGATACCTTATGCCATATAATTAGAAGATACAAAAGAGTAATAGATTTTCACAATTTTAGGAAGTTTTAGGACATTGGAAACCACTGGAATTTGGCATTAGATGCTGTAGTCTCTATTCCCATCCTTGGAACTTGAGTACCATGTTGTTTATGATACCATGGCTGAGATTTGTTGAGACCAATTATCAATGCATATCAATGCATGAGTTCTGAAAAATAGAAAATAATGCTTTATTATCTTCTATTTTTCAGAACTGCAATTTAATTTTACTTAGATGGTAGTGTTGCTCCATATATTCCCACATAGTCTGGCAGTCTGGCTAGTCTAAACTTGCTAGAAAAGAGTGTTGCATTTTTAATGATCCCATGGTGGTTTCAAATGGTTGAAGGTGCATATTGCCCATGATATATAGACATCTAACAATTTTGGTACTGTTGCTTGCCTTTGATGCTGCTTTTGCTTTTGATGTGACAGGCTACAGCAGTGTATAAGGTTGCATCCTATGCCAAAGATCAGGACGTGCCAGTTATAGCTGATGGTGGAATTTCAAACTCTGGACATATTGTGAAGGCTTTGTCACTGGGGGCATCCACTGTTATGATGGGCAGTTTCTTGGCTGGCAGCCATGAAGCTCCTGGTGCTTATGAGTACAAGGTATGAGTTGATATATTTTTTTCTTTTTGAAGCAGGGTTAAGTTCAGCAGGTGCTTTTCCTTTTTAATATGTTAACCATATACAGAATATTTGACTGTACTGCAGTGATGCCTGCCCAAGTCCCTACATCCCCATATTAGAGACTAATTTCATACTTTTTTGACGAAGACCACATGCCATCCACATGCAAATGTACATCCCATCTGACCACTGCAATGAAAACGATCCCTTAATGTCTAATTAGATGTCATAAAAGCTAACAAGAGAGTGCCAGTAAAGGTTGGTGTATAAGAGGATTGAACATTTGAGTGCATCTCTCAAGTCTCAACTTTTGCCTTGTACATGAGTGCAGGACATCACAGTTTATTTTACAGCAAAGCATAAGGTGGCAATACATTAGACAAACTATGAAAGTAACGGACCAATTATCAATGCATATTCAGTGTAGACTGTAGATGTAGTTGGATTTGTCAGTTTCTTTCACCATTGTTGGTAATCAATTAATCATAATCTGTGCTGGTGGAGTAGACATGTTAGTTTTGTAATAGTGTTTTTGGAGCTCCTGGAATTAGTGGTACGGCTAGTTTTCTGTAGTAAGTTGTTTAGAGGTCATATCTGGTAATTAAAAATCACTCAGTGCTTTTGGAAGTTTTGTGAATTTGACCTGAGCTAGGAATGGTCAAAACAAGTGGTGACAATGGGTGAATAGCTGTCTTCTAGTAGCCATTCTTGCCCTACCCGAGCTTGGCAATGTGATGCATGTGGTTGCTAGTACCATGGAACTTAAGTGGTTACATTAAACCCTTCAAAATCTGAATTAAAATATTAAGAATTTATCTGTATTTATCCCTCTTCAATTCTGGCACTTCCTATCTTTATCATAGAGGTGTTTTCTTAAATTGCTAATTACTGTTAGTTAGTTAAAGTATACTCTTTTATGCTATTTTATTACTGATATGTGCTATGTGACTTTCTTCTGGCTAAAATTGTGACTCTTGGAATGTTTTGCTAGGACGGCCATCGTGTAAAAAAATACAGAGGCATGGGCTCCCTCGAAGCCATGACAAAGGGGAGCGATGCAAGGTACCTTGGTGATGCTCTCAAGCTTAAAGTCGCCCAGGGAGTTGTTGGAGCAGTAGCTGACAAAGGTTCTGTGCTGAGGTTCATTCCTTATACAATGCAAGCTGTTAAGCAAGGATTCCAAGATCTTGGTGCATCCTCTTTGCAGTCAGCTCATGATCTTTTACGATCGGAGACTCTTAGATTGGAGGTATTTTCATGCTGGATTACATTTTTGCTCTTCACCTTTTCTTTAATATTTTAGATTTTGAGTGATTAATAATATTAAGCATCTAAGATTGGAGAAATTGCTTGTTTTCGTTGGCAAAAAGATTTCTTTTCTAGACAATGGAAAAACCCCATGTTTGTTAGAGGTACAGATATTCACAAAACAAAATAATGTTTTTCATATCTGCAGCTGAAAAAAGACTTAAACTTTAAATATGGAAAATAAACAACTAACAATAAACGCCAGTACCACTTGGTTTCATGTTGGAATGGGCATTAACTCTTGTTGCTATGTACTCAGTACTCATTATGTATTAATTTCAATACATTGTTGTAGGTAACGGTTGTTTACTCGTGGAGTCATGGATCTATTTATAGGAAAGCTATTCTGCATTTGACAGACTTTATATTGGTTTAAATGTTAAATCGTAGAATAATCCCTTTTTCCAAGCTTGCATACTTGTTGAATGGATAACTATGGTATAAACAATTTTCTGTCACAGAATTTGGTTTAGGCTGTTCCTTTTTCCTATGATATGGTCTTGAGCTGCCCTTTTCTGCAAAATATTCTTCTTATAAGTTATAGGGTCTGTTCTTTAACAGCTTTTAAAAGTGGCTTTTGGTTTTTGCTACAGTATCTAACTTTTAAACGGAGTATTTTTTCAAGACGGGGTCTACAAATTAATTGTAGTACACGTTAAAAGCCCAATATCTGTATCAACCAAAATCGCAAGCGAGTAGCTCTCTTTCCGTAATCTCTGTCGCAAACACTAAAATTCAAAAAAATTAGCTAAAAGCTATAAGCCGCAGCCATATCAAACAGGCCTATAACATTGTGTTAGGTGATTGGTCTGTTAAACTCTTGATTATATAGACCCTATGAATCTTACTTCCTGTAGGCGTACAGATTCACTGTTAGATATGCAGAGAGCTTCATGAACATATTCTTTGTTTCGAGGAATTTTAGATCACTAAGTCTTAAGAATACTTCAAGGTTTTAAGCCATTCCATATTCACTCTTAAGTGAAATTCGATTTGCGATGCAAACTCAATGTTCTGTTACCATTGCGCTTACCTTATCTTTTCCAGCTCAAGGCACATTTGACCTCACCTTTTGAGGAAATAACGCCAATTAGATCTATTCACTCCTTTCGTTTTACCAAATATAGCAGGCCTCCTTTTCAATGATAACCAAAATGACGCACTGTAATTCACTTAGCATTGCGGTTATAGTACTGACAATGAACAAGAAGTCTCATGCCTGCACATGGCTGTGTAGTCCCAAAAAGTAAATTGATTTTCCCCTTGATAGTTTACATATTGAAATACTAACCGGAGATTCTGCCTCCGTCCAAGAGGTTCGCATTGCCCGACTAAAAAATAGTACAGTAGTAACAACAGAACTGATTCAGTCTTTCCTAATCTTCCTTACCAGGTGAGGACTGGCGCTGCGCAAGTGGAAGGAGGGATCCATGGGCTGGTGTCATACCAGAAGAAGGCTTTCTAGTTCCATATACACTATCGAAGGTGACAATGGTGTTATCGCCATCTTGGAGTTTTCCAAGCTGAGTAGCTTGCCAGCTCTCGCCTATTTGAGTTCCTTCTGTCGGTTCGCAAGCTGGGCAGCAAGTAACATTAAGCATCATCAAAATCTTGAGAGAATAAAGAAAAATAAGGAAATCATCTGTTTTGAGAGAATCAAGAAAAATAAGGAAACCATCTGTTTACCATTACCATTAAATGGTAGTATCGACGGTGCTCTTTCCTACTTTCAATTTTGTTGAGTGGAAGACTACTATTCCATGATTGTACCAACTGATCGATGTACTTTGCCCTGTGCAACTCATCGACGCCATCGTGTTGTATCTTTTTTAATGACAAAAAGTTTAGTTTGTACTTTCAGCTACTTCTGCCCCAGATCTTATATGGTTGCTCGCTTTTGTTTCCTGATAGGCCCCCGTCTCTGCGCTGAAAGCGAGAGGCGAGAGTATGTGGGTGCTGCTGTTTGGTCCCTGACTCCCTGCCATCTCTCCTAAGCAACAGCTACATGCTTTGACATCCAAACCATTGATTGGATTACTAGTCAAGCATCGCTATCCTCCCCATAAATTGCCCTCGTAATTCGGCATCTAATCATTCTTCCGTAAGCGTTGCTGCAAAAGGACACCAGTTTTCGGCCTATCCACGATCGCTCCGATTCCCATTCACGAATCGCCGAACCGACCGTGCCAGGTGGGACCCGCACCGATGACACTTCATGACAGCTACGCCTCACGGAGGTAGGCATTGGGAGGTCCCGGCACGGTCTGGCTTGTTGTGCTTTGGGCCACGTCGTGCCGTGTTGGCTCGGTCTAGTTATCTCGTTGTGTTATGCCATGCTGGCTTGTCTTGCCTTTGGTCAGGCCTAGACGTGGCTCAAAGTCTGTCGTGCCAGCGTTTGTGCCATGTCAGTCTAAGTTCAGCCCGAAATAACTATACAAGATGAAGACGGTGGCTGCTATTTTCATTTCTCTCATATCCGTCTCGTTAAAAACCTAGTTAAAATTTTATACAATTGTCTCATGCCATTCCACCTCCGAACTTGCCCATCTAGTCCAGCAAAATGCATATCTGGGTGCAAATCGAACTATGACGTACGTGGCCATCTAGCCCATTGCTCGACATAGGGTTATCCAGCTGGTCATATAAAAAGTTCAAGTAGAGTTATGAGTGCAATTTATTGTAGTTAAGAAATCAATTTTAAATAGTTTCTCGAAAGTTTAGTAAGTTACTTACATAAAATAAAATCACAATGTCGTGAGTTATGTTGTAAAAATTATAAATATATGTTAGAATATGTTGATTTGTAAAGACAAAAATGTAAAGAGAATCACTTGGAGGTAGTCATAGTTTGACTTTCCCATACAACTATTTTATGACACTTTTACCTCTATTAGTACACATTTCTTTGAAACTCTCCCTGCTGCATGTTTTCGTATGATTTTTGATGACGTGGTCAACCTAACTCTCCAATGTCACAAGATGGTCTTCTACTCTTCTAGCATGACAAAGTGGTATGAGCTAGACCTTTAATACGGAAAATCTATTTGACCTATTGAATTAGTTTTATCTTCTTCTCTAGACCTACTGGTTTTATGCAAAGAAGTAAGGGAGCTGCGAGGATGTGACCTAGGGCTCGGTAGTGGTGACCTAAGGAGAGCAATGTTGAAAATGCTCATTATTTTTGTATGATAATTTTTCTTAAGAAAGAACAACAAAAAGACACAACAAAAAGACACTTATCACAAGTGCAAAAATAAACTTGGCCTAAATCATAGCATATATCCATCACTCTTTCCAACCATTAGATTAAGATCTAACAATCCTTATCTTTCTCCTCATCTCATATATGTGGGAATGTGGGATTGAGTTAGGTTATAGAGGTGTGATGTGTGCGTGTATCACACACACACATCACACCTCTATAACCTAACTTAATCCCACATTCTCACCCGGTCATCCCCCAGCCGCTGCTGCCCCAACACCCCAACTCCTTCCCCTCGACGCGGCATAGGAGGCCGAGGCGGGCGCACACACGGGGAGGCAGCGAGGCCCAGGCGAGCGGCCACGCGGGAGGCGAGGCGGCAAGGTCGAGGCGGGTGCATGCACGGGAGGCGTCGAGGCCGAGGCCCGAGGCAGGCGCGTTGGAGGCAATGAGGCCCAAGGCGGGAGCCAGGACGCCGTAGGACGGGAATCGGTGAGGCTAGAGGTGGCGAGGCCGCGGGACGGGAGCCAGCGAGACGGCCATGGGAGCGACGAGCTGACGAGGATGCGGGAGGCGCAGAGCGATGAGGCCAAGGTGGCTGTCGGTGCTGACGTGCCGGCCGTGCTCGTCGTGCTGGTCCGGCCCGAGCACGACACGGTATGTCAGAATGTACCGTGCCGCCTGACGGGTCGACTTTCCAGGCCCAGCCTAGCCCATCGTTCACGTCATATCAGCTTGGCCCGCCACGCATTGGGCTGTGTCATGCTTGGGCCGTGCCGGGCCGGTCGACCCGAAAAGACACAACCCGTCTCTCGCCTCTAGCCTCACCGCAACAGCTTCAGCATGTTGACGCGCGGGCCCCACGCCCATCGCCCGCTCCCTCTCATCCACATGTCTCGCTGCAGGTGGGCCCACGTCCATCTCCCGGCGACGGAGCCCACTGCAGGTCGGGCCCATGCTCGGTTACGCCAGCCTGGACCCAAATCGCTGATCCACGTGGCGCAACCAAATAGAATCATCCAGAAACGGCCGCGCTAGACCCCGAACACCGTCCGATTACGAAATCCACGGACGAGGTCAACCCACCACCACCAAACGGCTGTTTCTGCCCTCTGCACCTGGGCCCCACGTCACATTCGCCACCGCAACTGGATGTTGGGTCCCACCAAAGTCGAGCCCGCCCGAACAGCACCAGCATCAGCAGTGTAAGACGGCGAAAAAGACCATTTCGAATCCTCACCCCAAGCAAATTAGCCGTCGCGCTAGCTCTCCGTCCCGCGCCCTTCCCCAGTTCCCCCCACCCCCCCGGACCCCAACGACTCCGGTGAGCGGCCGCGCAGCTCCGGCGACGCAGCCATGAGAGAAATCCTGCACATCCAGGGCGGGCAGTGCGGGAATCAGATCGGCGCCAAGTTCTGGGAGGTGATCTGCGACGAGCATGGCATCGACGCGGTGGGGCGGTACTCGGGCGACTCCGACCTGCAGCTCGAGCGCATCAACGTCTACTACAACGAGGCCAGCGGCGGCCGCTTCGTGCCCCGCGCCGTGCTCATGGACCTGGAGCCCGGGACCATGGACTCGGTGCGCTCCGGCCCCTTCGGCCAGATCTTCCGCCCCGACAACTTCGTCTTCGGCCAGTCCGGCGCCGGCAACAACTGGGCCAAGGGCCACTACACCGAGGGCGCCGAGCTCATCGACTCCGTCCTCGATGTCGTCCGCAAGGAGGCCGAGAACTGCGACTGCCTCCAGGGTATACCATCTCATCTCGTCTCGCCTGTCCCATTCCGTGTGATTTTCTAAGAGTTTGGTTAGATCTGGGAGGGGCCGTATACCGGGGAGTTAGATGTAGCCCAGATCTGGGTGATTGCGAATCTGCGATTAACATCGGCCTCAATTTGGCATTTAAGGGAGGTGCGGCTTTTGCATTTGTTAGGCATACGACATTTGTTTTCCATTGTTGATATTTTGATCTTGTCAATTCGTGGGAAGTGTTGTGTTATTAACTTATTATAATACCTGTAGCCTGTGGTGAGGTTGTTATAGCAGTGCATGAATTGAATTCAACTGCTAATCGTTGAGGATCAGTTCTAAGAAAAATGTGGTGGATGCGGGTAATTCGCTATCTAGCATGATAATCGGTCATTTCTGTTACTCGAAAGATGTTCTAATGGTCTGTTTAGCATAGAAGTTATCAATTATGTTACTATGTGGCCTAGTTGTGATTAAATTGGAAGGAATGTGTCAGTCAAAATGTTAAGCTCCATGAGAAGTTCTGATTGATGCATGTTTTGTGGATGAGCTCCTAGCTGTCCCCGAGCTAACCTAGCTTGATTAACATCAATTGTCGGTAGGATGGATAGCTTATTGCTGTTGCCATAGGGTCGGATGTGTTTGCATTAAGTTCAACTCTTCTCCTGTTAATGTCGTGCTATTTTATCAAAATGTAAATTAAAAGCTGTCATAGCTGGACTGGATTCTTTGGTCAACTTTGGACAAAATGAGGTCATTGTCTTCATGGTGAATAAAGAAGTACTTAAATTTATCACTTTGGTCATCCCTATGATTTTTTTGGTATATTATTAAATATGATAGGCCAAGTAATATGTTTTAGTAGCATGTCAGGACAAGTTCATGGACTACCAAAGCGTGGTGGCAGAATGTGTTAAAAGTTGTGTTAACTTAGTTATCTCCGTGACTGTTGTAGCATGATTGTTCACAAACTCTTGTTTCGTAGAATGCATGGTGATACTCCTAAACTGCTAGCTGTTTGACCTTTTGAGTGTTGCTGCATCCTTCCAACCCTTTTACTTACTCCAAAGTCTAAGGCTGTTTTTTTATATATGCATGCTGGAATATTGTTTGTATTCGTGAATAGCAGTATGCCCGTATTTGCTTTACTTACAGGATTCCAAGTTTGCCATTCTTTGGGAGGAGGCACTGGATCTGGCATGGGCACCCTTCTTATTTCTAAGATTAGGGAGGAATACCCTGATAGAATGATGCTGACCTTCTCTGTCTTCCCATCACCAAAGGTCTCAGATACCGTTGTGGAGCCATACAATGCTACACTTTCTGTTCACCAACTTGTTGAGAATGCTGATGAATGTATGGTGCTGGACAATGAAGCTCTTTACGACATATGCTTCCGCACGCTAAAGCTTGCCACTCCTACCTGTAAGTTAATCCTCTCTTGTTGTTTACGGATCCACAATACTGCTAAAATTTATGTGTGGAAGTTTCTGTTCAATTAGAATTAGGCACTGATAGCTTTGTTCTAACAATGCAGTCGGTGACCTGAACCATCTTATCTCTGCTACCATGAGTGGCGTTACGTGCTGCCTGAGGTTCCCTGGTCAGCTCAACTCTGATCTTCGTAAGCTTGCCGTGAATCTCATCCCATTCCCTCGTCTCCACTTCTTCATGGTTGGCTTTGCGCCACTGACTTCACACGGATCACAGCAGTACCGTGCTCTTACTGTTCCTGAGCTGACTCAGCAGATGTGGGATGCCAAGAACATGATGTGTGCTGCTGACCCCCGTCATGGCCGCTACCTCACAGCTTCCGCCATGTTCCGAGGGAAGATGAGCACCAAGGAAGTGGACGAGCAGATGCTCAATGTCCAGAACAAGAACTCCTCATACTTTGTCGAATGGATTCCTAACAACGTCAAGTCCAGTGTGTGCGACATCCCGCCCAACGGGCTGAAGATGGCAGCGACGTTTGTTGGGAACTCCACCTCCATCCAGGAGATGTTCCGTCGGGTCAGCGAGCAGTTCACCGCTATGTTCAGGAGGAAGGCTTTCTTGCACTGGTACACCGGCGAGGGGATGGACGAGATGGAGTTCACCGAGGCAGAGAGCAACATGAACGATCTGGTCGCCGAGTACCAGCAGTACCAAGACGCAACAGCCGAGGAAGAATTCGAGGATGAGGAGGAGGAAGACGAAGGCGTGGCGGAGTAGCGATGAGTCCCAGTTACCCTTTTCAGGCCTGTCCAGGAAGAATTGTTGAGGCCGCGTTTGCGCTTCGTTTTCGCCTGCTGCCGCGTAGTAGGTTGCAGTCCGTTTTGTTTCGCATCCTTGGTCAATAGCTGATGGCTTGAGTTGTTGATTGCTCTACTCGAGCTAGTCACCTGTAAGTTCTGACAGGTATTCGTAGTGGTTTCTCGTCTTTGTGGAGCTCGTGTCAGTGTTTGTTCTTGTTTTCTGTGTACATTGTGTGCACTCGTCCAGGTAAATTTTTATAGATCACGCTGTGTATGCGGATAGGCCCTTGCTGAATGATCACCCGTTGATGGGTCATGGCCTCATGGGTGGTAGTCTGGTAGAGCTCCGGCTATTGTTCGATGGCGTTCCTTGAGAGGGTCGACTGACTCATTGTGCAAAGCTGACAAGTGATAACTCTTGGAACCTAGGAATTTCGCGTGTTCCGTGGGAACTACATAGTTTTTTTTTTATTTCATGTGAACTCTGTAAATATAAAACTGGGTTCGCGGTGAGCTCTCGGCCTCTCGTGCTGTACCAATGCACGATGCTAAAATATCTACAGAAGTACCGCACTGCACGGGTACCAAGGCCCTGCTTGAGACGTGATCTTTTTCGTAAGCTGTTATAGGACCGTTTTCTATAAAATTTCCGAAAATTCGTACCATTTAAGTTACTAATTTCGGCTTCTTTGTTAGCCTTTTGGCTTCTAATTTCTTAATGCCATCTTTTTCTGACTTTTTGATTTTTCTTGACCTTATTCCTTTACATTGAATGTGATAGGATAAGTTATTTTTTTATTTTTAAATTTTTTAAATTTAATTATGCTATAAAAGTTTCTATAGATACAGTACAAAATAAATCAGCTAAACAGTAAAAAATAAATTATAAAGTATAAAAAACTGAAATGAGCCAGGCAAATAATCTTTTCCTGTTACCAACGCATCTCTCGTTCCCTCTTGCTCTGCTTTTGCGTGTGCTGAAGACTGAAGAGGTGGTGCCTAGAAATCACCGCTTGGCACTTGTGCTCCAAACCCACGTAGTACGCTGTACAGTCAGATCAGATCCACCGATGCAAGCGAACCGAACCAACTGTCTTCCGATGCAGCGGCCGGTCAAATCAAACGCACATGCGGCGGACCCATCTGCCTTATAACTTTTAAGTTAAATTTTGAATTCTGGCGTTTGATAAGAGAATACTGGGAGATAATATAGTATTTACTATAATTAATTTTTAGATCTCGATTATCATAAGTCCAAGGACATAAGACTAAAACCTGAAAGAACCCAATCCAAGTCTTGAGGATTGGATGGCCGACGATGTCGAAGCCACTGGGCCTCTTTTTTAGTTTATAAAAGCTGCTTTTCTATTTCTTTACCGTAATTAGCTTTTCAAACAGAATGTATTTTCAAGACGGGGTCTACAAATTGATTGTAATACATGCCGTAGCGACCTTATTTATATCAGTCAAAACCGCACACAAATTTTTTTTACTCCATACTCTCTCTTACAAGTAGCTGAAAGTTATAAACCATAAACCGTAGCAAAAAAATACAAAGTTAGAAGCCATAAAAAAGCAAAAAAAAAAAAAGAATAGGACCTATGTCAGCCGAAATTTGGCCCAAATGATCGATTTGAAAAGGAAGATGGTTGTTAGATTAAAAGGTCGCTCTAAGCAACTTATGGCTACTAAAATTGCACCATAGTAACTATTAACTTTTCTAAGTCATTCAATTAAAGAAAAGAAGAAAAATGAGAAAAAAAACAAAAGTATAGTTATATCTCTACAGACAATACAAAGAAAAGAGAAAAAATCATAGCCGAAAACAACCAAAAAAATCAAAATTAGAAGGCACTTGGAGCAGGAGATAAATTTCAACAAATGTGCTGGATTAGTTACAATAACACCGATTTATTTATACAGCACAGTACAGCCCATCGCCAAGCTGGCAATTGGGTCCCCCCGCCCCCCCCCCCGCGCTGCCTGCATTTCTCTCCCCTATTTGAGAGAGCGAGAGGGCTTAGCGGATCACTAATTATAGTTGCACCCCCGGAATAATTAGCTAATTGCAAACTTGCACAGCCCAACTCAGCAGGGAGAGAGGGGAGGGGGAACATTTTACTAGAAACCCCCCCGCCTTACTATCTTATTCCGCCTCCGCTCCTCCCGTCGTCCGCTCTCGTCCTTCCCTTCTCTCTCGTCACTCCGGGGAGGCGAAGGGCTCCGGGGGAGAGGCCGCCATTGGCGCTGCTGCTCAGGTACCGGGATCCCGTATGCTCCGCTCTCTCGATCGCATCTGGTTCTTGCTGTCTGGTTGCGGTTTTGTGTTCTACCCGGTAGTTCTATACTCACAATGGCTGCATTGCTTCTTGGTATTCGTTGTTTAGTTTCATAGATGTAAAATCCTAGGGTGATTCGGGATCTTAACAATTGACTGATGGAAAAGATCGAATCCTTCTTGAAGCGAAAATGATTGGATCTAGAATGAGATTTTTGTACCTGCATTTATTTGTAGCGGTGTAATTCTGGTCAGATTCGTGTAAACAAGAAACGGCAATCTTGTGACACTGCAGTAGTGCTTGCCAAATTCGTATGAACAATCGCTGTGAACAGATAAGTAGGGTGATGAAGCCTTCCTGGTTGTGTGCTGGAGTCACATGGGAATGATTGCTCAGGCAAAGAAATGTTAACGTGGGGAAGGGAAAAAGGTGGTAATTATGGCATCCTCTTTAGTGTTTAGGCCAGATGCTTACTAGTGTGTCACGGCTACCCATTGTCGTTCAGAATTGGGTTCGGTAATCACGAGTTACATAGCGTATGGTTTGTGCTGTATGATTGTAGCTTTTGGATCCCGTATTCGCTTCTTGATTGTTCAGTTGTGTTTATAATGATGTGTAATTCTGTGGTGCAGTTCTGATTGGGGAAGTAAGATGGTTGTCCAGGAGTTCACCGTTGATCTCAACAAGCCTCTTGTTTTCCAGGTTCATTTGCTCTGTCAACGATTCTTTGTAATAATTGATGCAGCAATTGTTCTCGGAAATTTTAGCCTTGCCATGTACATTTTCCCATTGCTTTCGAGCTTGTGGCATATAATTCTGAGTTTCTGACCACCAGCTCAATTACTGAAATGTTGAACTGTGATCTTTTTAGCAATGCATGTGGTAGACATTGTTCTGTTCTTACTTCTGAATGTAAGAATATTCTGTAGCTGTAAAATTCTGGATTTCTAACTAAAACTGTTCAGTTGCTTAACAGTTGAAGTAATCTACTTTTGGTTGTGTTCTGTATCTTATGGGTGAAGGTTGGCCATCTCGAGGAACATTATCAGGAATGGGTTCACCAACCTATTGTGAGCAAGGAAGGTCCACGCTTTTTCAAAAATGATGTCATGGAGGTAATGCTCTCCAGTATATAATGTTATTGAGGATTTTGGGAACTGGGCTGTCATAACAAAATTTTGTATGTCCAGTTCTTGACACGCACAAAATGGTGGGCTGTGCCAGCCATATGGCTGCCTGTTGTTTGCTGGTTGCTTGTGAAGTCTATTCAGATGGGTCATACTATTCAGGAAGTAACTCTAATGGCCCTTTTTGGAGTATTTATTTGGACATTGATTGAGTATACATTGCACCGCTTCCTATTCCACATTGAGACTAAAAGCTACTGGTAAGAACTTATCAACCTTGAGTTGTTAATGTTTCGTTTGGTCTTTCCTTCTGCTCAGCAAGTGGTTGTTGATGCGATATTGCAGGTCAAACACAGCACATTACCTTCTTCATGGATGCCACCATAAGCATCCTATGGACTCACTCAGACTTGTATTCCCTCCTGCTGCAACAGCAATTTTGTGTGTGCCGGTATAGCCCTGAATCCATTATACATGAAATGGAAGTGCTAATGTTGAGCATATAATTATATTTGATGAGAATGGAGCTTATATGGCCATTTGCAAATTGCATCCAGAAAACATGACCCATTAAAATTGAAGTGGTTATTTGTTTCTTTTTTGCAGTTCTGGAATCTGGTCGCGTTTTTTGCAACTCCATCAACCACTCCTGCGCTTTTTGGCGGTGGCCTGTTGGGATATGTGATGTACGATTGCACTCACTACTACTTGCACCATGGACAGCCATCCAAAGACCCAGCAAAACATCTCAAGGTGAGAACATAATTCCACTTAAAGTTGTAAATAAGCTAGTTGCTCCATGTAGATGGCACGAGGCTTTCATACCTCGCAACTTTTCTCTTTTGGCAGCGGTATCACCTCAACCACCACTTCAGAATCCAAAACAAGGGCTTTGGCATCACCTCATCACTCTGGGACGCTGTTTTTGGGACATTGCCTCCACCAAGACCACCGGGAAGAGCAACTGACAAAAAAATATTCTTTGCATGAGAAATTTTTGAGGATATGTAATATTTTGAGTTTAGGCACAATGCTCGTCTTGTCGTTCTGCCATGGGTTCACATGTCCATTCAGTTCGAGTTCCATTGTAATGCTAATGTCTGTTCTGATGTGAAGATATTTGATTGCCTTAACATTCAATCCCCCGGCCAATGGGCTATTCTTGATAGTTGATCCTATGATTCCTTTGCCAGTTAGTATCAACATTTCTATTCGCTTGTCCAATTGCAACGTCGTTTGCTTTTTTTCTCCCTTGGGTTTTAGTTATAAATTATTCAGAGCATCAGATACGCGCATATGCTTGATGCGGGTCCCCGTCATGAGTTGTCTCTGGCAGCAATGTTTCGGGCTTAAATCTTAACAGAAATACTCCAAGAAGCATTATGTTGGAGGAAAGGGAATATCTGTGGATATTCTGGCTAGTCTCACACAAGTGCACAGACCTGTGAGAAAGCTCAGAACCCAGAACAGCTTAGGCAACAGCCAAGACCCAAAAAAATACTAAATATTTCCACGTACTTCACAGCCATGGTTTGACAACCTGCTGATACCTATACCTATTCGTCAAGGCCATGAAACAGGCCAAGAGCTAAATCTGAATTTTGCGACGTATAAAAATCAGACAATTATAACGTGGCAAATCTGAAGAAGCCATTCTTGCAGTTGCAGATCGTACATGAAATGCGACAACAACAACCTAGAGAGACCCAGCTTATCATCAGTACCACAAGTACTGAGTCATCTAATACACAATCATTGTATCCATCATATCACAGATCTACAGACAGTGGGGCATCGCAAGCACATGGGACTCATTTGGTTCAGATGCCCCTACATGGATCATATTCCTCTCAGAATCACGAGATCATACACATCAAATGCTTTAACAGTAACCAGGTAATCGAACAACAGTAGAAAAGAATGAATTTGGTCTCAGGAAAATTCGAGCCTGTTCAAAATGAAATGTACACGAATCAAAAATGAAACTGAAAGAATTCTGTGCTTGGAACTTGACACAAGCCAACAACAATATATTGCCAGGCAGATATGTTGGCGCAACAGCCCGCCTAATATGGAGATTTTCAAGAGCGGATCATACGAGGTGAATTTTTAGGCCGCCTTCTCTTCCCATCATTTGGGAATTTTGGCTGAATTGTCACCAATGCATACATTTTGACAGCAAATAATTCCTTTGGGAGGTCCTTCTGGTCCTGTTATAAATTGCAAGATTAGAGGGTTAATAGGGAAGGTGATGTTTCTAGTTTGAGAACATTTGCGATTTTTTTACATGCATACCTTAATGCTGTGGATATACAATCCACACTTTTTAAATAGCTCCCTGAAATATGCATCAGATCTAGTGACACTGTTATCCACCTTGTCTAATACAAATCCTGACCACACAGTATATTGTAGAAATTTCCACATAAGTATATTGTAGTCATTTTATCTCCAAAAGTATAACTGCAGTAATTAGACAATCCATTTGATACAGTAAACATACCGTTTCTTGCAATGTTCTCTTTCAGAACAAAAAATCCATCGGGTTTGAGCCCAACCTGGAAGCAGCATTATTAGTGTATGTTTAATTAACATGCATAGATACTGGAACATCTGTATATAAATGATATTAACTCAGATTTTAGCTCTAGTAGTAGGCGAACATTGGAAACCTTCGTTCAATAGAATTGGAATTAAGCATTGGTATCCAACTACCAATACAACAAAAAGAATTCTCAAGGTAGTAGCAGCACCATTGGACATGTAATTGTTGAAATTACAATGATCATCTTTCTACATATGCATAAGAAGTTCATCTGTAAGCTTTTGTTTCCAAGGGAAAAATATCATCTTCCTTTCTCTAAAAAAAATAGTATGACACAATAGCATGCTTCTGCATACAATACAAATGTTAAATTTACACTTCAAATCACAGGCAAAATGACAAATACTTCAACATAATGCAACAAAAAAATGGCATAACAGTAAAATGTAAATAAATGAGGCTAAACCGAATCACCTTCGCACGATTAAAAAATGAAATAAAATCATCATCAGGAAGTTGACCTATGCACCACTGGATCCATATCACATCGTATCTTCCTTCCTCAGGAGTGAAGTCCTGAAGCAAGACGTGAACTTTACCATCAGGAAAGAAGCGGCAAAGAAATGTGCAAAGAGTTTGAAACTCACAATAACAATCATCTACATATACCAACCTGAAGAGGCACACAATAAAAATTAACAGCCTTGTGTGCATCTTGTCCAAGGTCCATACACCCAGTAAGATTTTCCCGTGCCGCTTCTAGAAAATGGGACACTGGCTCAACAAGATCAACCTGAACGACCCAATTCCAGTTTAAAAGGAATCATTGAAAGAACAAATAAGGCACATCAAAACTAATGATAAATATTACAGACAAAACAAAATAATCATAATTGAAGTTGAGTGAAATCAAGAAAAAAAAATGAAAATGTGTTGGTTGTCGACAATATCATCATGTACGTAACATAAGCTGCATGGAGAGAGAAGGTAACTCTTCCTGATCTAGAACCAGTTCATGGTATGGATAAGCAGGCAGGTCTTCGGGGCTAGAGAAATTTCGATATTTGACACTGAATACATGCGCCTCTCAACTTTTAACCCCCAATTCGCACGCCTTTGAAAATTTAACCCTGTCACTGCGAATTCTTTTGATTCAAGGGATTCTCTTCATTTTCGCAGTGACAAGTGTCAAAATATAAAAGGAGAGAAAATGAGGAGAATCCATTGAATCAAAAGAATTCGCAGTGACAGGGTTAAATTTTCAAAGGCGTGCGAATTGGGGGTTAAAAGTTGAGAGGCGCACGTATTCAGTGTCAAATATCGAAATTTTGTGAGAAGAGAAGTTGCATATTTGCATACCTCATTGAAATGTCTAAGAAGAAGATTCTTTGTGACCCGTCCGATGCCTGAGCCACAATCTGCCATAATTTCAGAGACAACACGTAAGAACTCTAGTAGATCACAGATAGCACACAAGGATTTCTTAGCTTGAACACTACATAAACACACTCACAAAAAGAAAACACTCGCAATAACCCTCACACAGAAACAAGCACCACTGCACTAATCAATGCTCTTTACAGCAATGGACTCACCAAGCGCGACGAGATGGCGCTTTGCGGCACCGAATCGCTCGGCGAGGAGAGGGCGGAGGAAGACGTCGCTGCCCTTCACGTCCGCATCGTTGACGCACCCGTACCCTCCCAGGACTCCCTCGTTCGACGCCTCCACGCCCTAATTCCCAAATCAAGAAACTTGTAGCTAAATCTCCAGCAAGGAATATGCATATGGATTGGGGGTTTAGGGTTTAGGGAAGGGATCGAGTGAGTGCTCTTTACTTGCCAGTAGGCGATTGCCTTTGAGTACCACCCCTTGCGCTTCCCGTCGCCGCCTGCCTCCTCGCCGGCGTCCCCGTTGCTTGCGGCGGCCGCGGCCTGAGCGACTTCAGCTTCCGCGGCGGAGGCTGAGGCTGAGGCGGTGGCCGTGGCCGTGGCGCCGATCTCTTCCGCCCACATCTCGGTGGCGTTAGAGAAGACGCGACCGACGGAATCGAAGCCGCGGGAGTCCATCTCGCCGGCGGCGGCGAGGTAAGAGTTGCTTGTGCGCGAGCCGGGGCAGTAGGGCAAAGGGTCCAAATCTACTATTCTATTTTTGGCAGGGGCCTTTTAGCATATGTACATCCGCGCCACCGGTGCGTGTGCGTGCCTAGGAAAGGTATCATACTGAAAACACAATGAAAAATAAAGACCTCATCTCGAGTGGCTGTAAAACTTACGTACGTCTTGGAGAAAATAATACTCGTATCAAATTTTGTTTGAAGCTTACAATGTTCAACCTACAGATATATAATGATATAGAGTGTAACTAGAAATGGAACATACAAGTTTATCTCCAGCGATTCATAACACCGTCACTAAAGTCAAGACAAGTTCCAGTGCAGAGCTGTTGAGTATCTGGAGATGTCACGAAAGCTGAAACAATGAATCATGGTATTTTCTTTCTCCGAAAAATGCAGTAATGCCGAGTACATGGACAGTTGATGTCTCCAAGACAAAATCTCATGCTCTACGCAAATTTTGCTTTGCCTTGTATGCTTGTACAAAATTCGAGTATGTATTGAAACTTCTTGCGACTATTCTTGTTAGACGTTGAATCGGAAGAGCATGACATCTCCTTCCTGCACAATATAATCCTTCCCTTCCAACCTCAACTGCAGTGACAGATATCATAAGAAGTAAACACATTTTCTAGTGTGCTTCGTCTCTAACCTTAGTATTTATTGCACAAAACTGCAGATATTTTTACCAGTCCCTTCTCCCTTGCTGCTCCAAGAGAACCCGCCGCAACAAAATCATCATAAGAAACCTAAGTCATAGTAGAGTAAAAAAAATTAAAAATCACCAGGGAATAAGACTATAGTACATCAAAAGAGATGCAAGTACCTCCAAATGTAACTAGGGCAGACCTCAACATGCAAAAGAAAATTGAGTTACTGAAGTTTTATGGTCATTGAACTTACAGTTTCAGCTCTAATGAAGCCTTTCTGAAAGTCACTATGAATAACTCCGGCCGCTTGAGGTGCAGTCATGCCTATAACAACAATATGTAAGAATGTAAGACAACACATAGCTAAAACTTCGTGTCTACAGTAATTAAAATAATACGATAAGAGCATTGCAAGGATGAAGAATAAAACCCGCAAGAATAGTCCAAGCTTTTGTTTCCTGGCAAAAGGAAATATGGATTTGAAAGTTAGTATTAACAGCCAAAAAAAATCTCTTAACAGTACAAAAGATTCACCTTCTCTCCAGTCGTGAAATATGTTCTTAATCCTAAAAGGTTATATGTTGCTTTTACCAAATTCCCTAGCCCACTTTCAGTAACACCAAGAGATTTTAGATATTCAACTCTCTCTTCTAATGCTAGCTCAGCAAGTTCAGCCTCAACCTGGTACGCACCCCACAATTTTGTTAGCTTAGATGGATAATAGATTTGGTGACAATGTCTAATATCCAGGTAAAATAAAATAAAATACCGTCATGCACATGTATCACAAACCTGAGCTGATATTGTAACCATGCCAGATTGCAAGTCTGATGCTAACTTCGTCACCTCTTTGACATGAGGATTGCTATCAGGTTCGGAAAGATCGGACTCTGTTACATTAGCAACATAAATGACAGGTTTCATAGTTAGCAGACAAAGATGTTGTATAGCTTCTTTCTCATGGTCAGCCAAATCAACAACAGATCTTGCAGGCTTTCCATCCATAAGTGCCTTCTGAATTTTTTCCAATCCTGACCTCTCTGCTTCTTCCTGAGTAATGAAAACTGTTGGAATCTAAAAGAAAACCATCAAATAATGGTAGAGCCTGTATATCTTACCTTCACTTTTACTTGTGGATCTTTAGTTTTGCTCTTTTTAAGCTTATCTATTCTCTTCTCTATCTGCAGTTCTTACAAAATTATCATGGTTAATATATAAACATAAACACATGGTTAATCCATACATAAATCTTTCATCCTACTAAGCAAGCAAATGGAGATAAGAGAACTCCTCACCAAATTACCTGTTCAAGATCAGAAAATATAAGTTCTAGGTTAATGACATCAATATCTGACTTGGGATCAACTTTTCCATTCACATGAACAATATCATCATCTTCAAAACATCGCACAACCTGAGAATCCAATAAGAAAGATGGGTGCTAAATTAGTCCTTCAAATCTCAACAACTAATAACCTATTATGTTTTCCAAGTTCCAATAA
Organism: Dendrocalamus latiflorus; assembly: GCA_017311315.1. Lineage (NCBI taxonomy): Eukaryota > Viridiplantae > Streptophyta > Magnoliopsida > Poales > Poaceae > Dendrocalamus > Dendrocalamus latiflorus. The sequence goes on from CM029611.1 coordinate 4,130,696, forward strand.
ACAAAAATGTAAGATAGCACAACAAGGACCAAGTGTCATCAGTGAGTGGCAGTGCCAGAAAACAAAGTGACTGTCATCAGATATTCAAACATTGTACAACTTAATTGAACGAAAAGAAACATCTACCAGAATTATATTAATTTAATCTCTGTAACATAAAAGGACACCAACAAAATGGCATACAGTAATTAAGAAACATTGGAATGAAGCATGTCAAAATTGCAAGTTATACTTTCCAGAAACTTGACAAATGCCTGAGCGCAAAAACATACATAAGGATGTCAACAGACTGACCTGAAGTATGGAATCTACTTCACGAATGTTTGAAAGAAATTGATTTCCCAGTCCCTGATGTTTACGATCAAGTCAATACCCTCGTATATAAACTAGTGAGAAGCAACGATAAAAATGACCAACATACTCTGTGCTGAACTAGGAGCAAAAGTGTAAAACGAAGACAATAATGAGACCAGTACCTCTCCTTTGCTTGCTCCTTTGACGAGACCTGCAATGTCCACAAGCTCAATGGATGTTGGGACCGTCTGCTGAGACTTGCTTAATTTTGAGAGCACATCCAAGCGAGGATCAGAAACAGCCACAACGCCAACATTTGGGTTTATGGTGCAAAAGGGAAAGTTTGCAGCTTGTGCCTTCCCATTTTCAACCTAACAACATCGAGAAACAGAATTCACATTTCGCTGTTACAAGGAATAACGTGTCCTACATATGTCGACTGCATTTCTCCGTGCAAAACATGAAAACATCCCATCAAGCAATCACTACTGCAAGAACACAAGTTATGCAGCCAGAGGAATAACACGGAAACAATGGCAAATTCATTAAAACCCTCTTAATTCTTAGAAATCGAACATCTTAACTATTTCAAGCGTTGGACAACGGCATCTCTATCACTCTATGTGGGAAACATCGAACATTTGGCATGCAGTGCCGTTGCCCCTACATACACACTTCATCTGCTAGAAAAACCAGTGGACGAATCGAAAAATCTTCTCGGCAGAGCAAGAAGCAAGATAAATTTCTTTCTCCTGGATACTTCGAGCTCGCGACGAAACGAATCTTTCGCACGAACAACAACAACAAAAAGAAATGGAGGCAACGGGTTGTGCTCACTTAGTTACTTACAATGGCGTTGAAGAGGGTGGACTTGCCGACGTTGGGCAGGCCGACGATGCCGGCGCGGAGACTCATGCTAATCCGTGCGCTGCGGCCGGACGAGAACCGCCGTGCGCCGCCGCCTCGGCTCCGGCGCCAGTGCAGGAGGAGGGCCGAGGAAGCGCACGGGGAGGGCAAGGTCGTGGTCGGCGCCACAGTTGGGGTCCGCGTGAAGCCCACGAACGCCGAGCCAAGGGCGCGAGACATCGTCGCCATGGGCGCGCGGCGGAGTGGGTGGCGCGGGACGACGGGAGCGTACGGTGGTCAGAGACGAAGCGGAGTTGCGAGATAGATAGATTTATGGCACGTGAGCGGCGCGTGACCTACTTGAGCGTGGGGACTGGGGAGAATTGAAGCCTCAAATCAAACCGCAGACACTGAGCGATTCGCCGCTTCGCCTTTCCCTCCTCGACGCCCTCGTCGGCGTTGCCATGCGCCTCCCGTACCTCCGCCGCCTAAGGCCACCACCGCGGCAATGCCTCTCGGCCGCCTTCTCCACCACCGCCTCCGCAACGACGGCCCCCTCCGCCGACCGCCTGCTCGCCATCCTCCGCGGCTGCGTCGCCCCGTCCCACCTCCCGCTCGGCCTCCAAATCCACGCGCGTGCCGTCACCTCCGGCGTCCTCTTCGTTACCCACCCGAAGCTCCTCACCCGTCTCCTCGGCATGTACGTCCTCGCGCGCCGCTTCCGCGACGCCGTCGCGGTCTTCTCCTCGCTCCCGCCCGCCGCCGCCGCATCCGCGCTCCCCTGGAACTGGCTCATCCGCGGGTTCACCATGGCCGGCCACCACCGCCTCGCCGTCCTCTTCTACGTCAAGATGTGGGCCCACCCCTCCGCGCCACTCCCGGACGCCCACACCCTCCCCTACGTCGTCAAATCCTGCGCCGCGCTGGGCGCGCTCGCCCTCGGCCGCCTCGTGCACCGAACCGCGCGGGCGCTCGGGCTCGGCCGCGACATGTACGTTGGGAGCGCGCTGATCAAGATGTACGCGGACGCCGCCCACCTCGGGGACGCGCGCGAGGTGTTCGACGGAATGGCCGAGCGGGACTGCGTCCTGTGGAATGTGATGATGGACGGGTACGTCAAGGGTGGGAACGTGGTGAGCGCGGTGGGGCTGTTTGGGGACATGAGGGCGTCCGGTTGCGAGCCCAATTTCGCAACGTTGGCGTGCTTTCTGTCTGTTTGTGCCGTGGAGGCTGACTTGCTGTCTGGGGTGCAGCTCCACTCTCTCGCGGTGAAGTTTGGGTTGGAGCCAGAGGTTGCTGTGGCTAACACTTTGGTGTCAATGTACGCCAAATGCCAGTGCTTGGATGATGCTTGGAGGTTGTTTGGCCTGATGCCGCGAGACGACTTGGTAACCTGGAATGGGATGATATCTGGGTGCGTTCAGAATGGGTTTGTCAACGAGGCATTGGGGCTGTTCTGTGATATGCAGAAGAGTGGTATTCAACCAGATTCAGTTACACTGGTGAGCTTGTTACCGGCTTTGACCGACTTGAATGGTTTCAAGCAGGGGAAGGAGATACATGGTTACATTGTCAGGAATATTGTGCACATGGATGTCTTCTTGGTGAGTGCTTTGGTGGACATCTATTTCAAATGCGGGGATGTGAAGATGGCACAGAATGTCTTTGATGCTGCGAAGGCCATCGATGTGGTTATTGGCAGTACAATGATCTCGGGTTATGTGCTTAATGGGATGAGTGAAGAGGCGGTGGAAATGTTCCGGTACCTGCTGGAACTGTGCATCAAACCAAATGCTGTCATGGTAGCTAGCATGTTGCCAGCATGTGCTAGCATGGCTGCTATGAAGCTTGGTCAGGAACTCCATGGCTATGTTCTAAAAAATGCATATGAAGGAAGGTGTTATGTGGAGAGTGCACTAATGGACATGTATGCGAAATGCGGCAGACTTGACCTGAGCCATTATATCTTCTCTAAGATGTCTGCTAAGGACGAGGTGGCATGGAACTCGATGATTTCAAGCTTTGCACAGAATGGAGAACCAGAAGAAGCTCTTGACCTTTTCCGTCAAATGAGTATGGAAGGAGTAAAGTACAATAATGTGACCATATCTTCTGTCCTATCAGCGTGTGCAAGCTTACCAGCTATATATTATGGAAAGGAGATTCATGGTGTCATCATAAAGGGTCCCATAAGAGCAGACTTGTTTGCTGAGAGTGCTCTCATAGATATGTATGGCAAATGTGGGAACTTAGAATTGGCTCGTCGTGTTTTTGAATTCATGCCTGAGAAGAATGAAGTATCATGGAATAGTATAATTGCTGCATATGGGGCTCATGGTCTTGTTAAAGAGTCAGTGAGTTTATTATGCCGCATGCAAGAGGAAGGACTCAAAGCAGATCATGTAACATTCCTTGCTTTGATCTCTGCTTGTGCTCATGCTGGACAGGTTCAAGAAGGACTCCGACTTTTTCAATCCATGACTCTGGAATATCAGATTGCACCTCAAATGGAACACTTTGCTTGCATGGTTGACCTATACAGTCGTTCTGGGAAATTGGATAAAGCCATGCAATTTATTGCTAACATGCCTTTCAAACCGGATGCTGGTATTTGGGGTGCTCTTCTCCATGCTTGCCGTGTGCATCGCAACGTTGAACTTGCAGAGATTGCTTCCCAAGAACTATTCAAGTTGGATCCTCATAATTCTGGTTATTATGTGCTCATGTCCAATATCAATGCGGTTGCTGGGCGATGGGATGGTGTGTCAAAAGTGAGAAGATTGATGAAGGATAAGAAAGTCCAGAAGATACCTGGTTACAGCTGGGTAGATATTAATAACACCAGCCATTTATTTGTTGCAGCAGACAAAAGCCACCCTGATTCTGAAGATATTTACATGTCCTTGAAGAGCCTCCTTCTAGAATTAAAAGAAGAAGGTTACATTCCCAGGCCGGATCTGTGTTACCCCACTCACCCTGACAAGAGCACACAGGTTCAGCAATGATAAATGTGCACATTGTTTAATTCATTATGCACCTTCATACTTTAAACCCTTGTTTAACCATTGTCCCAAAAATAGTGGGACATGTTTTCCTTTGTTCTTATCACCCTCTGTAACTAAAATGAAACAAAATTTGAACTACTTTGACAAGGTACCACTTTCTTCTAGCTTCATTATCCTACCATGTTGCCATTGTTCACCTAGGCGCTAATCGGGCGCCAGACCGTCGCCTCATCAGACAATAGGGTCATACCTACAATTGAGGGTTGGGTAATACATTCAGGATCAGCTATACCGTCATCCCAATGAAATGACAGTATGTTACATTTTGCTTAACCTAGTTTGCAGGTTGACTGAAAATGCCATTATGTATATAATGCCTTCTTGCTATTGTGTATCTCCTGGCAAGGAATTACAGAAAAGCCATGTTGATCTGGTTTAGCCATTTAAGAATTCGTTTATTTTGTTCTGTTGTTATGTACTCTAGAATGCAAGTTTAGGTGATATTTGCAAGATTTTTCCATGCACTGACTCTGTTGTCTTCTCCATTCCAACTTAGTGTTCAATGCCAATGTCCTTATCTTCTTGTAGGTGATGGCAATTTGATTGTGATGTTTCCCAATGGCAGTGATCTGATCTTCTGATGATGATCAAAGGAGAACTCATTATTATACAAACTGTTGCCTACAGCAAAGCTCTTCTTGTGCAGTGATTCAATGTTTCCATGTGAAAAAGGGGTGAGTTAATTTGCTTGCACATTAGACGAACCCTATTCTCTCAATTCTAAAAGCATTACCGACTGACTAAGCATCCAGGCCCCTTTTGTTGCTATTTTCTGGTTTGTGAACTTCTATCTCATCTTTTGCAAAGATATAATCATATAATAGGAAATTGTCAGCAAAAAATACCTATTCCCCTCATTTTTCTCCTTTTGTTTAACTCGTATTAAACCAGTTCAAACATTATACTTCTCTACAGAAATTGAAATGACTTCATGGCATGTGTCAGGTCCATGTTGCCCCTGCATCTCCTGTGCGCAGGTATTGTGGCTTCATTCTGATCAGTAAGGTTCATTTAATTCGACAAAGGTTCAATGCTGTCAATGATGACAGTTTTGCTGTCAATGATGACAGTTTTTCCTGTGACTCTTTTAAGTTCCGCCGGTTTAGCGTGTATGTTTTTTCAATCTTGAACTTGAACATCATTTGATGATGTTTGTGCAGTAATTCAGCAGTGAATAGTGACAGGCCTAGATAGGGAAACTATGGATATTATCATAGGCTACAAAGATTTCTAGAAGCTGTATTTAGATCTTGTTATGAGCCCATTAAGATTCCTAAAAAAGGTTTTCCCTGTAAAAAAAGATTTCTGAAAGTGCTAGCCCTGGCTAGATAAATCTAAGCATAACGTGCCATTGGCATCTGGATTGTTCAAATATTGGTCATTTTTGCCTAGTGACATGAGCATTTTTTTCGGGTCATTTTGTTGCTTTTGTTGTGTGTTTCGCCCTCTACCCAGGCCTTTTCTCATTATCTAAGCAAAACACATATCGCAGCCTGCTGGGTGACTGGATCGTTAAGACCATCAGAAAATCCGCTGAAAAACTTTTTTTTGCGAGCTTTAACATTTTCACAGCAAGGCTTGGCATGTTCAATTATCTTTCCTGTAATTATGGTCTTGGATAACACAAGGCTTGGGTTGCAGAGCAAGGGTGCGAAGATGAAACTTGTACAACCAATTGAGTCAATAGATCATTTTAACTGATCTAAAGGTAATTCCATTGTTTTCCCTACTGCCACATGGCAGTAGATCATTTTAACTGATCTAAAGGTAATTCCATTGTTTTCCCTACTGCTACATGGCTACACCTTATTAATAAGTTTGACAATGTTAGAATGATCGCTACAGGTGCTTGAATTCATGTCACAGGGCTTTGCGCGGGGAGCAGAGGACTCCTTGACTCGTGGTGGTACGGTGGTACAATGGAGATAACAAATAGGTCTGTTCAAATCTTGACAAGAAATATTTGTCGGTTAATGACTACATGATCAAAATATCATGAATTGATGAATAAACATGTCTACTTGCAAGAAATTAACAATTTAACATATTTGCTCTTCAGCTGTTACTGAATAGAACATCATGGAATAGCAATTAATTGATTGGCCTTATATTTGTTTTCTGAATGACAGTTGATACTTGGTATGAAATCAGTCGTAAAAAAAATCCTTCAAATACATAATACATTTGACATTGCTGATGTTACGGCCCATAATTTGAACCTGAACTGGCAATCTCACATTCTCAAGTTTGACATGGTTTATCACAAGGTCACTTTAACATGACATAAACTATCACGTTTCTTTATCTCCTGTATTCCAGTAAGAGAATCTTTAACTCATATGTCATCGTCCAATATTTGCAGATTATTTGGAAGCTTCTCACGCTGTATCTGTGCAAGACTATGAGGATTTCTTATCGCATCCAGCATCCTGTCCAAGAATTCAATGAACTGGCGATCTTCATGAGCAACCTGAGGATCTGAAAACCTATCGAAATGATCCTGATCCTGCACGTCCATTACAAGCAGAGGGCGTCAATAAATAGAGGAACTCTCCGGGGTGAGGCAATAGATGCATGGTTCAACATGATAGAAACCATTCACCAGAAGTTCAAATGTATTTCAAATTCAGAATCGGAGGTATGTACAACTAGAAAGCAACCCTCCCTTAATGAACTAGTTGATATTTACCTAAGTTATTTCTGTGATTACCAGAACCTTAGAATTGAATTGACACTGAACATGAAAGCTGAATAATACATAACATAATTCTATTTGTTCAAACTACAATCCTTCAACTTGGTTATAGAAAAAGGCACTAGGCGTACCTTGACTGCGGTGTCAGTACTGGTTTGCCCGTACACGTTGCTGCAGAACGATTGATAGCTTGCCGGAGAGAGAAGACGGCGGAGCCCCTCCCCGCGGCTGAACGGCTGCAACCGGCGATGGCCGGCGAGACGGCAGATCGATTGGATTCTTCCGAGCGTCAGCTCCGATGCCATTTTTGCCAATGCGATAGGTTTCGTTTGCTCCCCTCCAGTTTTCCCCTCCCAAGTATTTAGATCTTATTCTTTCCAGGGAGTAGTACTAGTACGCAAGGTATCGCGTCTGGCTGAAGGCGAGTCATGCAAAGCGTGGATGAGAATCGACTGGGTCATATGAATTGACTGCAACACTAATCGTACTTTGACGGAACGCGTTTGGTCCCTTCGCTGATTACTGTCTTTTTATAGTTTTTCTAGAAGAGTTCGCTGATTACAAGGTCAACACAAAGGGTGAAAATAGATCTTATATGAATCGATAACAGTTTTTTCATATTTATATTCGTATTTTATAAATGAATGCAACTTTAAATATTTTTGAATATAAATACGAATCGAATATTGTAATAAATATGAATTCTAATCAAATATCTACTTAATTCGGTCATAATTTACATAGTATGAAGATATTGATGATATTTTATCTTTGTACAGTCACGCATAATCATTCTAATTCATTTACTTTACCTAAAAAACACGAATTCACATTGAATTAAAAAACTTGTTAAACTAATTAGTCGTATTACAATAAAATTGCTGCTTCGTTGAAAACATTTTGTATAGTAAAAATCTATATTATATTCATATTTATAATTTTTTATACGAGTTTAAATATAAATACGAATAGTAGAGAAATTGATTTGTATCCATTTCCCATCCACGATTCACCTCGTGATGTGATACCTAAGGAAAGCGAGCCTTCCCAAATTAAGTGCAGGGTTTGCCACGTCGCCTAAAATCCCATGACCATCCGATCGCTTTCTAGCTTGATCGCGGCCGTCCTTTGAGTGTACAAGTGGCTTAGATATATGGTTCATCACAATTCGTAGTTTCAATTTTCCCCTCTATTCAGCTATAGGAGAGTTCGATAGAGTAGTTACAAATATAGGTGCCACTCTAACCGGCTGTTGGCTGCAGCTGTCTGATTGTTTGCTGAAATTACATTGTAGTATCTATTAGTTTTTTCTAAGTCATTCAATTAAAAAAAATGAGAAAAAATAATGTTATATCTTCATAGACAATGCAAAGAAAAAGGAGAAAAAGGCAAAAAAAAATTAAAACTAGAACTGACACGTTGGGGTTTCTGGTTTGCAGCCCGCTCATTTCGGCTGAAAAAATGGTTTATGGCTGAAATTATACTGTAGCTGATGGTGGTTTATTTTGTGTAATTAAATTTAAAAATAGAAAAGATAAGTTAGCTAATCACAAACAATACGAACGCAAAAAGCTAAAAAGTCAAAAAAAAAGATGAACTTTAAAAGTAATAAAAAAATCAGAAACTTAAATTGAAATAAGTAGAACCTTCAAATTAGAAGTCAAAGTCGGTTGGAGCGGGCATAGTTTGAACAAGGAAAACGTCTACGCGTTTTAGTTGGAACGGTGCCTGAGACGAATATTGTAGTCATACTTGCTTGCTGGCCAATCCTTTTCTCGGGACTACAAACTATAGTACCGGCCGGTAGCTATCACGCTGGAAGATACCCACGTGGCCCACTTATATAGATGTGTGATCCAGCAAAAGGAGAATAATACTCAGGATGCTAATATGATCTAAAATTTTGGACATGTGGTGCATGAATCTACTGAGTGCATACATATACTGACATCAGTGTCGAATGGTAGAAACAATATACTGCCACACGATTAACTCATTGCATTTTTCAGCCGACTTGCAATGCAAATACTTCCTCTGTAACTCAGCAAACCGAAGGATTTCGCTGCTACGGTGCCACCGAGGACTTCTCATCCAAGACCTGCACTTCCCCGTTCGATGCAATGACAGCGTATAATCTGCACGGCAAGAGATTCTTCAATGTGTAAGAATCTTGCGGTGCGTACACAGATACACTAGTAGTAACTGAAACAATTGGTGCACAGAAAAACTTTGGACGCCAATGTTTGTTTCCTTGGTCTAATAACGGGACATTTTCAATTGTGCAGAGTCAGTCAAGTTCAGAAATTTACGGAATGCTGGAAATTATCCCATGGTCCACAACCCCAGCGATTTTCTCCAGGCTTTCTGCTACATTAGCTGCAATATACCAAAGGATTCCATTTGAGAAATGGTTATTGAATCATCGAGTTGAATTTAGCTCCTCAAGTAGTAACAATCTTCCATTGGCATACCAAGATCCGGGATGGGAGTCGTGAAGATAACATCAAGTATGTGATGGCCCTCCTTAGTAACCAATGGGAAGTCGCCTCCCAATGGACCGGCAGTTCCAAATGATGGCCTCCTCCAAACCTTCATCAAGCAATCACGTAACGGTGATGCATGGAAAGGTCTCAGATTGAGAAATCCAGTAGCTGTTCAAAGTATGAAAGTTTAGAAGTCATTCTCAGATAGATGAGCACACCTCGGCGTCACCTAGGAACAAATCATCGATCTCTTCAGCAGTGTCAATCCAATTTCCCTGAAATGATCTGTTCCTCTCTTAATGAACATTGCAGAAAACTGATCTGCACTCTAGTGGTAGGAGATAGCTTACACTTTTGACCAAGACTGGAATGGAACCCTCGATGCCTTTCACATACTTGTCGTGGCCAATGATGAAGGCAAGTTTACCAGCCGATTTAGCAATACCCTGTGGAAACAGACCAAACAAGAGTTGCATTTAGGGGGAGGAAATATTCATGTAACAAAGTATCTACAGTGTAAGAAAACAAATGACAATTCCAATTTTAATGAACTTAGTAACTTCCTATGCCCCATGGTTGTTTGAATTTTTAGTGGATGAATGAATCAGTGATGATTTAGGCATGGAGCATAAATGAAAGACTAATGTTTCTGAAGAGCTTTGCCTACCTTCTCCTCCATGAAAGAAGGCTCTCCACTCTCCGTTCTCCGGCGCCCAATGACAGCAGCCAGTGTGCCCTCTTCAATCATATCTGCATCGGTGAAAGCAAAATCAATCTATACGTCAGTGAGCACGGTTTCAACTACTTTCTTTAGCTATCTACGAGATTTACAATTGTTGTACAACTGCGCATACTTGGGTGCCTTCCTCGCAGCTGTTAACCTGTATCCCTGCTTTCTCTGCCTCACTTGCACTAAGCATGGACCTGGCTGATCAACCCAAAGAACCGATTAGATGCAACTGATTTGAGTCCAAACTAGTAAATCGTATCATAAGAAGAAGTAGAACAAGAGCAAGAGACCGTACAGGATGCACAATGATGTGAAACAACTTAACAAGTGATCCATCGAGGTTAACTTAAGCGGTCAGAACTTACGAGGGTATTCCAACGATGCCAGTTAGAGATCCTCGCCGAAGTCGCGTGCCGAGGTACTGGATGGCGAGACCGGACGCCGGGCCGGAGCCTAGCCCGACCACCATGCCGCTCTTCACAAACTTGTCCACCTGAAAGCCAGCAAGTGAACAAACAACCTCGTGAGCGACGTGCACCTGGCACTGCAACCGGACGAAACGTGGGTGAGCTTCATCACCGTGAGCTTGGCGGCGTCGAAGAGGCCGACGACGTCGGCATCGGCGGCCGTGCAGGTGACCACACCACTCTGGCAACGGCGGCGGCGACGCACGGAGGAGGACGGGGCGCTGCCGCTGCGGCGCAGGAATGTGCACGGGCGAAGCTGCGCCGAAGAGCTTAGGCTTGCCCTCGCCATGGCCTCCACGGACGATGCTGGCCAAGTGAACTCGGTTTTCTTGCCCAGCCTGACAGTGGCGCACACGGTCCAGCGCGCGGATAAGGGAAGCGGTGCAGGGGTCACCACTAGTTCTGATCGCTGAACACTTCTACAGGCTTCGAGTGTATCCAAACGACACAAACTGATCATCGTAAATTCATCCCCTGCTTGCCAGTATGCCGACCCAAATCTCAATTTTTCAAATACGTAATGAACCAACTAGTTAGCACTCCCGAAGGTTTACACTTCTGCCTTACTGGTAGTTTCGTACTTGCTCGCACTGAACTTCACAAACTGATTCCGAACGACACATGCTAGTTTGGGGCATACCAATTTTTAATCTCCAAATACATAATGAACCAACAAGGTCTCGCTCATTTTAGTTTTAATTTTAAGTTTCTGATTTATTTTTCACTATTTATAAATTTCTTTTTTTCTTTTTTTTAGTTTTTTTATCGGTTCTTTTTCCCGTATTCGTTTACGTCGTCCGTAATAGACTAACTTGTTTTTTTTCTATTTTTAAATGTTTTTAAATTTAGTTACATCAAATAATCCACCATCAGATACAACATAATTTTAATCAGTTATAGTGTAATTTTAATTATAAACGAGTTTATTTCAATCCAATCGAACAACACCTTAGCTCTCCTAAGATTGAACTGCCTAATTGGTGCTCAGTAAGCAATGGAAACATCCTGAGATTGAGTCTGTTCTTTTCCTCTAAAACTGGCGGCTTTTGACTTTTGCTACAGTACCGTCTGTACCATAAACAGTCAAAATTCAAAAATTTCAGCCAAAATCCATAACCTGCAGCAGTTGCCAAGCAAACCCTGAACTCCGCCTGATTGGTACGCGCTCAAAAGCAACAGAAACATGTGTAGAACAAGAACGATAACTTCAGGTTTGCCTGCAAACAACTCACCACTCACCCGCCAGCTCAGAATCCACATCAAGAACAGATCAATAGGGCACCACGACCAGTGACGAAACAATTCACTGTAGTTCCATATCCAACACTGAAGCAGTGCAACATCAGAGAATTTCCAGCTTCTCTGCAGTAAACCGCCGGGCAAGCAATCACCTCATACCAGAGAACAGGAAGGCAGGAAGATATATTTCAGGGCACCTCAAATTCCATAAACCGCGTAAAACTCGAGTCATAAAGCAACATACGATCATCATCACGTTACATAAAACCCAGTCTGGAACACAACCAGCCTCTTAAACAGCTAAATTTAACCAAAACCCAAGAAGGGTCCGCATCTCCTCTTACACATCAAGAATCAGAAAGGCTCCGTCGTCTACAACCAAGAATCAGAAGACTCCCATCATCCCGATGTGCCAGACTGCCAATGCTGCGGCGCGGGAAGAAGCTTCTCCTCGGCGTCGCCCACCTACTTGGATCTCTGCCTCATCTTTCGGCGCTTCCTCTTGAGCCTCCTCATTCTCTTCTTCTTCCACTGCACAGTATTGCAAGCAAATGTACTGCTCATCAGTTCACAATGTCGGACACTCGGGTAGATTAGATGCAAAAGGAATAGGTAAAAGTAATTTCTCACGACAATGAGCAGATGACACAAACGGAAAAAGTTTCGTTGTCATGTGTTTTGGGGATCAGAAGTACTGAGTGTTTCATGTTACTTCATCACGGAATATCAGAAACACGGACCAAATGTTCTTCCTCATGTCCCAAACTTCCTCAATTTTGTTAAATGATCATCCAGTACAGAACAAACAAGAAGTGATCCAAGACTTGCAAACTACATAACGTAAATGATGTAACAAGCAAAACACTACTGCAAGATGAACCTGTCTATGAAACGAACAAAGCAGATATGCAGCGGATTTGGCATTCAGAATGAGTAGGAGGAATTTCTCATCAAATAGATCAGAAAACAATTGTCTTCCTCATCATGCCAATACCATCGACACAATCATAACAAGAAAATAACCGGAAAAACAGCAAAAAAAAAACGACCAAAAGGAAAAACTAATCAGTGTTCTCTCAGACAAATGCCTCGGTTGTCCCCATGGCTTAATAGAATGGATTAGATCGGACTCGTCATCTGTGTTTCGTCATCACGGAGAACCACAAGCGCCTCAAAAACCTCAAAACTATTTGATTAAACATACAAGCGCAGCTAATCTCATCAAACACACGAAGCAAACACTACATCTATACACTACCAACACAGTGCTACATCTAAATAACAGCATCATCACGGGGCAACCACGCAATCGTAACATGCAATCAGATCTGAAGGTAGGGGTGAGAATCGGGAACAGACCTTGGCCCGCATCGCGGCGTTGGTGGTGGAGCTCGCGCTCTCGCTCTCGGCTTGCGGCTGCGGCGGCGGCGGATGAAGAGCAAGAGAGGGGATTTGGATGCGTGGGTGGACTCGCGTCTTATTTATCGAGCTAGGGTATTGGGAGAAGGGGGAAACCCTAACCGGGCCTGACTGATGGACGGCTCAGATCGGCCGCTGCACGGAGTTCTGTGCCGATTAGGACACTGGTTGGTGGGCCCTTCTGAAAACGGATTGGGCTGACTAGGCCGAAGACGGTGTGTATTTGTAGGCCTAATGGGTCTTTAAGGAGGATCGGGTCATGCTTATGGGAGTAGCTCAGGCGTTTGCGGGCTATCGTGTTACACAAGGCTAGCCTGAGTTTTTTTTTTTTTAAAAAAAAAAAGAGGCTGGGCTTAGATAAGTCATGCAATTTTTCTCACCAGGAATTATAGGTTTTGTATTTTTTTTTGCTTCTGACTTTTTGGCTTTTTCAAAAGTAATAAATGAGGTTGTTTCTTAAAGCGGATTCTACAAATACCTTTCTAAGTTAAAATTATGTGTATCGTCATATCTACATCTCTGTAATTCGCTGTCATCTTAAAAAACATAAACAAAAGCTATTCGTATCCTAAAAGAATATGGCCATAGACACAAGAAGCAACGTGACCTTCATTCCCTATAATAAGAGAGGAGAAGAAGAAGCAACGTGACATTCATTCCCTCAAAAAGAGAGAGGGGAAGAAGAAGCAACGCGACAGTGTGTATCATCAAATTAATTCCCATGACAAAGCCGGATCTTGGATCCTTTTATCTCAGTTGAAAGTTGAAACATAAATTTGTGTCCCTCCTCCATGGTAAACTTCAAGCAGCAACCGTCCTAAACATTTCATCTCAAAGGACAGCAGAAGTAGACTACGTGCTAGTAAGAAGTAGTAAATTTTGCAAGTCTCATCCTCTCAGTTGATGACTTGGTTCGTGTTTGGGTCCTCAGCGTTCGCGCCGGCAGCGGCAGGAGGCGTCGGCTGCGCCTGACCGGGCGGCGCCGGCACGCCCCAGCCAATCGGCTTGAACGGCATGCCCGGCAGCGGCATGCCGATGGCGGGCATCCCGGGCATGCCGGGGTTCGGGAACAACGGGAACGACGGCATCGTCGACGGCGGCAGCCACCACTTCATGCTGCCGCTGCCGCCGCCGGCGGCGGCCACCGGCCCAGCGGCTGCGGCGACGGGCGCCTCGGCCACGGCATACGACGTACCGAGCTCCGGCTCGAACTCGACCCGGCTGATCTCGTTCTCGTAGTCGTCGAAGGACGGGTCCAGCGGCTCGGCCTGGGCACCCGCCGCGGCCATGGAGCCGAAGGCGAGCTCCCGGTCGTACTCGGTGTCGACGTCGTGGAGGAGGCGAAGGCCGTTTCCGGAGCCGGCCCAGAGGAAGAGGAGGCAGAGGGGGATGGACAGCTTCTGCTCCATGGTTTGCTGCTTCGTTTGGTTCTTTGCTTTTGCCGGTGAGGTAGTGAGGACTGAGAAGAGATGCACGAGCAATGCAGCTTTATAGCGTGGTTGGAAACTTGGAGTGGAGTTAGGTTGGATCATGGTGACCTGCATTCTGATTTCTGAATGATCTGCTCGTTTTAACAACTCAAATTGCATGTCGGAGGCGTGCAATACCACCTAAAATTTAACAACTTGGTTGAGCATTTAGTAATCTAATCCAACGCAAATCGATTCTTATGCGCATAGACTTGAGCCACGCTCAATACTTTCAGACGCCCAAACCTACCATACCGTTGATTCTTAATGTGCACTCTTCGACCAGATTTTGGGCAGTCTGAGAAAATTCAGTATGGATAGCATTGATGCAGCTCCAGACAGATTGCAGTCAGCAATGTCTGGTTTTTTATGGTCACAGAGGTTTATACATCGTTTATGTAGGATCGATTATTGCAATTTGAGGGGTGAATAATTGTTGCCACCTTTTCAAACTTTCTAGACGATTGATGATGTTTTCAACTACTCAGAAACCAATCGTCTGATGAGATGGTTAACATACGACCACTTGATCAACAAATCTATTTGACCTCTTCGCTCAATCGATTGATCTGTTCGACCGCTTCACCCGATTGCTTTGCTGGTCGTCATATGATCCAAACCACCAGCAATCACCAACGTACTTTACGTAAATCAAGAACTAGATGGATTCAAGACCAACTTTATTGCTGAAATTTTGTGGATTTAAAAAGTGCCCTCACAAGCACCCCTAAAAACCTTCTCGACGAAAACCCTCTCAGAACTGCACTAGAACTCTCTCAAAAGTCACACATTAGCCCTTAGCCTCCCTTGCTTTTTATAGGCTATAATATCCAAATCGTGTCCGCCTCAAACACGAACACCAAACCTTATCTTTTCCAAAAATCAAGGGACCCGAAACCTTTCTAAACATAGGTTTTAACCAATCTCTAAACTTTCCTGTTACAGACTCTTGCCATAACATTTCTAATCTCACCACATAACGAAGCCTCCAGGAACACACCTCCTGTATCTTCATCACATCATCAGCAACCTCCGTGTTAAAGACTCCTGGATCGCACCGCCCGTAGCTTGATCTGCATATGCTTCAGCATGAGTCCAACCACCTCGCATGGCATCCTTGACCGCCTTGACCTCATACTTTTTCATCCTAGTTCCGGTTCTCCTCGTCATCGACCTTGATCGTCTCCACGCCCACCTGCACATGCAAAGACCAAAGAAAAATCTTTCGGTACAAGTTTTACACAACTTGACCAACATCAGCATACACACACTCGAAGCACACCCTCGCCTATCCATAGATAAGAACCAAACCTTCCACGACCATCAATCAAGTCATCCACGATCATACATCCTATCGCTATTCGGTAATCAACCTTAGACCACACATTACGACCGCTAGCCTGATGAGTACTCAAAAAACAACAAGTACTCAGGAATTACCATCACTCTGCTAAAAACACTCGAAAAAACATCCGCATTGCTACCGACCACAGAACCGCGGAGTACCGATCGCTATCGCTAAAGCACCAAATCTCTAAGTCCACGACTACCATTCTCCAACCATTTGTTGTACCATCGATCATCAAATACCGCACATACTACAGTACCAACGTACCAACCACAAATCTCCGACACCCGATCACTAACCATGATCGCGAAAATCACGTCTATTAAATACCGAGTCCTTCCAACTACCAAGTACTACGATCAACTACCCCAGCTAGTCATATCATTAGCCAAACACGAGTACTCGAGATACTCGAAGATAGTAAGAATTAAAAGCACTCATGCCGACCATGAAGTTTATGAGTACAGACTGTGAAGCCTACAAAATCGAGCATAAAGTCTTCGACTTCTGACTACAAAGTCCACGACTACCGATCACAAAGTCTAAGACCACTGACTAGTAAAGTCTACGACTATTGACCAGTAAAATTTACGACTATCGAGTACAACTAGTAAAGTTGACAACTATCGATTGATTACTGTAGCTACGACCATAAGCAAGGAACTATAGCTACGGCCATAGAAAAGTATTGTAGCTACGATCAGTTCACTGATCGAGATCAAAGCTTACTGATTACTTGATGTGGTCGAAAAGGCTGTAGTCGAAACTAGACGTGGTCATAGTCGGACATGGTTGAAGTCGTGGTCGAAGCTAGATCTGGTCAAAGTCTGCTGATCGGACAAAGGCCTTCGGATCACGCAGCACAAAGCCGTTCGATCCTCCGATGCTATTCAGACACTGTCCGATACATTCTCTAAATAAGTGCTAACCAAATATGTATCTACACATTGACTACATTCGAATGAGAACAAGAACGGATGAGACTATTACCATCGCACAAAGACATTTTCTTCTTATCAACAAGCATTCTTCGTTTTCCTCTTTAACCTTACAAGCTCCTCTCCTCTTCTTCTCCCAAGCTACTCTCCTCTTCTTCACTCCCTCTCCCCAAGCCCCTCTCCTCTCCTTCACTCCCTCTCCCAAGCTACTCTACGCCCCCTCCTTTCTTCTTCTCCCGAGCTTATTTGCAACCTTCTCCTCCTCTTCACTTCCCCTCTCCTTTTCTCCCTCCTTTTTCTCCTCTCTCAAGCTCCTCTCATTTTCTTGCAAGAGAAATGGTGGGAGTGCCCGTGAGGGGGTCAAGTAAAAGAGAAAAGGACGAGCTGGCAGCAAGAAGTTGCCTAACCATTGGGTGACTAGTACTAGTCGCCGCACGGTTGGGCGACTAGAGACAGTAGTTGCCGCACGGTTGGGCGACATGGACAAGTCGCACAACCGTTGGGCAACATGGCCCCGTGTCGCTCAACGGTTGGGCGACTTGCCTAGGTCACCCAACCGTGGGGCAACAGATGGCCATTTCTACAAAATAAAAAAAACACAGGTATAATAATGTCATTGGAATTAAAAACTAACTATTCAAAAAAAACTCTCAGCCCAAGAGTGCCTCATCTTGGAGTTTGAGCCAAAGTTGTCAATACCATACCAGAGGTCATATCGGTTTGGTTCTTGGAATGGTACATTCCGGTACGGGCCCATACCAACGTACCGTATTCGAAGGGCCATAGTCAAAGGGACAGTAGTTTACGTCGAATGGCCGTGGTCGAAGGGGACAGTGGTCGAAGGAGACGGTGGTCAAAGGGGGAAGTGGTCGACGTTGAAGGGCTATGGTTGTCGAAGTGTTGTGGTCGAAGTGGACAGTGGTCGAATGAGGCAATGGTCGAAGTTGAAGATCCATGGTCGAAGATGAAGCCGTGGTCGACGTCAAAGGGCCATGGTCGAAGGGGAAGTGGTCGATGTCGAAGGGTTGTGGTCGAAGGGGGCCATGGTCAAAGGGGGAAGTGGTCAATGTTGAAGGGTCGTGGTCAAAGTCTCAAAGGGGACAGTGGTCGAAGTCGAAAATCTGTGGTCGAAGTCAAAGATCCTTGGTAGAAGTCAAAGCCGTGGTCGAAGGAGGAAGTGGTCGGCGTCGAAGGGCCATGGTCATCGAAGGGCCATGGTTGAAGGAGATAGTGGTCGAGGGGGGCAATTGTCGAAGTTGAAGGGGGGCACAAGGTTGACGGCAAGATCCACAAGGTCTCGTACTCTTCATGGATTGTAATATGCTTTGACCACAAGGTGTGATCGACGGTTTCCGATTTATGACCACGAGCATTAGTCGATGTGTTCTGACTTATGACCACGAGCGTTGGTTGAAGTCGAATATCAGTGGTCAAAGTCGAAGCCATGATCAAAAGGGGCCATGGTCGAAGGGGGAAGTGGTCGACATCGAAGAGTCATAGTCGAAGGGGACAGTGATTGAAGGGGGCAGTGGTCAAAGTCGAAGGGGGCAGTGGTCGAAGTTGAAGGGGGCAGTGAAAGTCGGGGTCGTGGTCGAAGTCAGGACCGAGCAGGCTGGCGTTGGCAGTCATGCAACAGGGCACAAGCGCACTGGAGGCCTACCAATGTACAACCACCAGCGATGGTTGACCGCTCCCGACCTATGATCACGTGCGATGGTCGACGGCTTCTAACTTACGACCACGAGGTGTGATCGATGGCTTCTAATTTACGACCATGAGCACTAGTCGATGTGTTTTGAATTACGACCACGAGGTGTGGTTGATGTCTTCCAACTTATGACCACGAGTGCTGGTTGATGTGTTCCAACTTACGACCACGAGGTATCCTTGATAACTTCCAACTTACGACCACGAACGATAGTCATCGGCTTCTGATGTACGACATGAGCCATTGTTGAAGGCTCCTAATTTAGGACCACGGTCGATTTTCGACCGCTGCCTACTTACGACCACCAGCAATGGTCGACCGCTCCCACCCTACGATCATGTGCGATGGTCGACGGCTTCCGATTTACAACGACGAGGTGTGCTCGAGGGCTCCCGGCCTACGACCGTGAGGTGTGGTTGATGTCTTCCGACCTATGACCACTAGGTGTGATCGACAGTTTTCGACTTACTTGACGGATTTAAAAACTTTTAGAACATGTTTGTATGCATATTCTAATAAATTTTACCAACCATGAGTTTTAAAACATGTAGTATGATAAATTTTAAAAATCCGTAGCAACACACGGACATTCAACTATATATGTATAAGTATATGTTCGTTTAATTATACACACATCAAATATCACTTGTAATATTATTTCAAATATATAGTAGTACTATCAAATATAACATATAGTTTAATAAACAATATTATCAATTCCGCTAGTACTGGCCGATATTTGGCTGGTATCAAAGCCGGTATAGCCGGTGTTGGCCAGTATCAAGCTGATATGATCGGTATTTGGACCGATACGGTATTAGGTTTAGTTTATACCGGTTCAGGTGACAGTACGGTACGTCCCAGCTGGTACGCTTGGCATCGAAACGGTATTGGCAAGATTGGTTTGCGCAGTACTGCTATTCTGCCTACACGAGTGACTGGCCAGATAGGCCTCACCTGTGGGCCGATCTGCTACGTGCACCTAGTATGCATGGAACTCGGTTACAGGTGAGGCTCATGGGAAGAATAATCATGCAGGGCCCACCTGTAAGAAAATGTTAGCAGGTTGATGATCATTGGACCTAATCGATAGTTGTTAGGATGAATCGGACGTGACAGAGATATGCAATCTCCAAGTAGACGTAAATCCCTTGCTTTGTCATTCTCTCCAGAATAGGATTTTGCTTAATAACATTTGGATGGACTCGGGTACTTTTAGTTTTATGTAGGAGTCTCTTTGGTGGGCTTTGAATTTGGATATATCCAGCAGCTCTTTCTTAAGCATATACACGTCTAGCATCCCATTCATTCAGCGATATTTTTATCGCTTCGTTCTTCCTATTGTCGTTCAGGAGAGCGCTTTGAGGAGCGGATTTTCTCAGATATGCTGGGGATTCCAACGAAGAATCGACCATCCAAAATCCATAATAGACTAGTTCAACACCTGAGGCAATAGATTCCAGGTTGCACTTCCTAAGTTCAAAGATCGCTTGCAATGACAAATCTACAGAAGACCCGCTAGAGGAGCCAGAAAGAACTGACTTAATTACGCCCCGCTCATTTCGAATTAAATTTCTGATTTATTTTTTGCTATTAATAAATTTCGCCTTTTTCGGCTTTTTTGTTGGTCCTTTTTTCCCTGTATTCGTTTGCATTGTCCGTGATTGGCTAACCTGTTTTTCTATTTTTAATTTTTTAATTTAATTACGTAAAATAAGTCACTATCAGCTACAGTGTAATTTCAGTAGTACAATTTTGGTGGAATAGCATATAGATAGAGTGAAATGGAGGCGGTGCTTCTCTACTACCAAAGGGGAACGTAGCCCCCTTACCCTAGAAATATTGCTAAAGAAGTTCTTAGTTGTAATACTTAAATGGTAAAGTGGTATTAAATTAGGATTTTTGTGTACAGATAATCATTTTTTTATTCGAAATTACAGAAATATACCCACGGGAAATTTTTTTTACAAAAATAGGCTCCAGTCGCCCAATGGTTGGGCGACTGGAGCCTTTCGCCCAACCAGGCGGCGACCCAACGACTATATGCGAACCGTTGGGCGATTAAATGCAGTCGCCCAACGGTGGAGCGATTGGAATCCAGTCGCCTCACGGTTGGGCGACTGCAATCCTGTCGCCCAACCGTGTGGCGACTGTGGGGGGTTAAAAGGCCGCGCTCGGCCGCCGTCGGGCACTGTTCTGCGACCGCGAGAGACCGAGCGAGAGAAGAGAAAAGAGAGGAGAAGAGGAGAGGAAGAAAGGGGAAAGGAGAAGAGGAGAAGAAGAGGAGAGGGAGACGGGGAGACGAGGAGAGGGAAAGCGCGATTTCCAGGTATTTTTTGTTATTGTTAGAAATTTAGTTTAGAAATTAGTTTACAAATTTAGCTTAGTTTAGATAATTTAGTTTAGAAATTTAGATGTAGAAAATATAGTTTAGAAATTTAGATATAGAAAATTTAGTTTAGAAAATTAGTTTAGAAAATTAGTTTAGAAAATTTAGTGTAGAAGAGTTAGTGTAGAAAATTTAGTTTAGAAATTTATTTTAGAAAATTTAGTTTCGAAAATTTAGTTTAGAAATTTAGTATAGAAAATTTAGTTTAGAAATTTAGTTTAGAAAATTTAGTTTACAAATTTAGTTTAGAAATTTAGTTTAGAAATTTAGTTTACAAAATTTAGTTTAGAAATATATATATAGAAAATTTAGTGTCGAAATTTTGTATTGTAATTTTATGTATTACTATACAAAATTTAGTTTAGAAAATTTAGATGTAGAAAATTTAGATGTAGAAATTTTTTTATGTATTATTGTACAAAATGTAGTGTACAAATTATGTATAGTATTTTTGATGTATTACTATAAAAAATTTAGTGTAGAAATTTAGATGTACAAAATTTAATGTCGAAATTGTTTTAAAAAATTTTAGTGGACATATTTACATGTAGAAAATTTACTATCCAAATTTTGCAGGTATGACTCGTGATGGACGTGACTCCGAGTGGCGGTACCCACTGTTGGACAAGCACGTGGACCGCGCTTCCCGTCGTGTGCCGCCACCGGGGAACACGGACGAGCCGCCTGAGCTGGGAGTGGTCCGGACACGCACACCTCGCGTGGCCTGGGAACTCGACCCCCGTTGGACTGCCAGGTTTGCACTACGCCAGCGTTTTAGTGCTGCCATAAGAACGTACCGTGCTGACCTTCACTTTGTTTGCAGGCTGCGGGATGCCAGGCTACTCCCTCTTGCCCGGATGGTGCAGGCGACGGAGGAGGATGGAGCCGCCTTGGCCGCGGGCGGGGACGAGGCGGGCGTGGAGCGATCACGACGCTTCCCGTTCGACCGTTCCCTGCTGACGGCTTTGGTGGACCGTTGGCGGCCCTAGACGCACACTTTTCACCTCCCATTCGGGGAGATGACGCTGACCCTACAGGATGTGTCCCTGCTCCTTGGCCTTCCGATCACGGGAGACGCTGCCTTCCTACCGGAGGCCCCGGCCGAGTGGCGCGCTGACCTGCTCGCCAAATTCGAGGGAGTCGTTCCACCGGCCGATGACCACCACATCTTCGGAGAGGATCAGACCCATGGGCCGACGCTGAGGTGGCTCGCACAGCACCGGGTACGTGATTTTTAAAATCGATCATGTCTTCGAAGCTCTTATTTGTGCTATTACATACTAATAACAACTTGTTTGCATTCAGGTGGAGCGCATGGTTCCACAGACAGACGATTAGCAGGTCTCGCGCCACTTGGAGGCGTACGTGCTGTGGCTGTTTGGTTGGGTGCTCTTCACCACCAGCCACGGCAACTCCGTGGATGCACGCCTTATCGCTTATGCGAGGGCGATCGCGGACGGCGAGCCCCACCAGATCAGCTGGGGATCGGACGTACTTGCCACGACGTACCACGCCCTGTGCGATGCGTGCACGAGGATCAAGGCAAACTCGATCCTCACGGGCTGTCCCCTGTTACTGCAGTTGTGGTTGTTCGAGCGCTTCAGCCTCGGACGACCTATGCTAGACGACATGGGTCCGTATAGGTCCGAGATGTATCCAGGGGGAGACGTCGACCGGTCGACGATGGGTTCTCTCTAGTGCTGTCGACGAGTAAGTATTATCACAGTCAACTATTTCTTTCTTATTGACGATCGTTATACTAAACAACTTGTCTTTCTTGCAGGTACAGTTCGCGCACGTGCAGGTCACGTGGGCGTACCTGCCCTTTGTGGAGCAGTTCGACCGCCTCACAGCCGACGACGTGCGCTGGGAGCCTTACGCAGATACGACAGTGCAGGCCCGCGCTCCTGACGGGCTGTCCGCACTTTGCTGGCGTGACCGGGCTTTCTGGCTCACCCACCATTACATGTAATTGCAAAGATTCCCAAATGGCAATGTCGTTTCGATGATCGACCATTTTATGTCTTTGTGTCCAGGCTGACGTCGGTGCTGTCCTATGGACTGAGTCCGCCTCACTACTGAAGAGGGTCGCCACTGGTGCGGAGCTGACCCACGAGGAGGGCGTCAGCTTTGTGCGTCGGGTGGAGGCCGGGTGTAGACGTATTGTTAGCCTGCTGTCCTGCACGAGGCTATCGGCGGTCTCCACACCCACACCAACGCTTCGACTGGTCGTCCACCAGTACCACCCCGACCAGTGTGGCACTACTCCGGAGGTAGTACGTGGACACGTCCTACACCACCTCACCCGGAGCAGCTCGGAGGTAGTACGTGGACACGGCCTCTTACACCACCTCACCCGGAGCAGCTCGGAGGTAGTACGTGGACACGGCCTCTTACACCACCTCACTTCACGCCTCCTCCGCACATCCCCAGCTTCCACACGCAGGGGGTGTACACCCCTCCTCCTACCTCGATGGCGCCAGCTACGGGTACGCATCGTCCGATCTCGTTTTTATCCCAAGACGACATGCAACGAACTAACGATGTTACTATTGCAGGTACTTACCAGCAGCACGACGTCTCCCCAGCCCACGACGATGTGGACCAGTTTTTTGCGGACTGGCCCGGGCAGTTCTCCGACGCTGCCCTGGAGGTTCTCTCTGGTAGTGCCCTCCTCGGTGCACCCGAGGGCACACAGCCAGAGGTGCAGCTGACTCCACCAGCGCAGGGGAGGGTGCAACACCCTCCTGCTCGTTTTACTTTTTCAGAGCATCGTAACCCGTTGCACCGGAGGACGGCCAAGCGGGGCCGTATGGGAGGACGAGGCCGCGGTGACGGGGCACATTAGGGTGGCGAGTGAGGGGTGCTGCCGATGCTATATATTATGCATGTAATGAGAAAATACGTGGCATGTTACTCATAGCTATATTATGAAGTTTATTTAAATTCAAACAAGTCTATCATCTCTTCTTTTCGGATGCAATTATTCATATATCAAGTTATCTAAAAATATTAACATACCGGTTCTCCGCAAAGGAATTATCATCGTATGTCACTTAACAGTGTATGTACCGATCCATTTATAGTCAATCGTTCATAAATTTGTTTTACATAAACGGTTTTCATGCAGTCACCTAGGGGGGCGACTGCATGCAAGTCACCTAATGGGAGGGCGACTGCATGAAAGTCGCCACACGGAAGAGCGACTGGATGCAGTCGCTCTAGCGTGCAGCGACACATATTGTGTCGCGAGCGGGTTGGGCGAAAGGCGCGGGTATATTTCTGTAATTTTGAATAAAAAAGAATTATCCGTACAAAAAATTAATTAAATTAGACTCATCTTCCATGCGGTCGATGCACATGCACATCAGCTGCAGAAATTTTAGAAAAGAAGCGGTTGGAGATGCGGGGTATCGATCCCCGTACCTCTCGCATGCTAAGCGAGCGCTCTACCATCTGAGCTACATCCCCTTTATGCTCCGCTGCGACTATAAACATTATCAGAGTCCGGAACTTGAACCATGTCGTCATCGGCATTCATGGTGGAAATAACCGGATCCTGCCCGCTCCCATCCAGCAGCGACATCAAAGAAGTAGACAGTTAAACGCGCGCGCACAGGACAACTGGACAAGCAAACAAACTGTTTTGACGTGGCCCAATGACACCGTCGGAAAGCCTATCCAACGACAAGCCCCGAATCAGGTTTCGATCCACGCTGCATCCACCGCCCCACGCTGATGGATGGACACGAGGACATCATTCATGTCCTCTCCTCTCAAATTAAGCCGTTTCCAAAGACAGATTGTGCTGCTGGCTGTTGCCTCAACGAGAGAAAGAAAACTTGCCCATCTAAATTTCTTCTTAAAACATCGTGTTTGATCACGTAATCTCATCGCTTGCATCATGCAAAGCAGCTTTAGCTATTAGATAATAAAAGGTGGGCTAACCACAGAAAAACCATGCAATGTAGTGCATATGTTACGTTGCATATATAGTTATATACCGTTGTCTCTCCCTCACCAAGCACCACTCCTTACACAACCAATCTGACCTATGCTAGCTTTGGGTGGCCAACAATCGATGGCCGCCAACTAAAGTTCAACTCATGGACTACAAAGTGCCATGCATGCCCCCATTCTTGGCATCACAAATGCAGCGCTGCGACAGCTATATATATAGCAGCTTAGCTTCTTATACATGCATCAAGGACCCCCAGTCCACCATAGCTAGTGGTATAATTAATTAACCAAGCACACGGGGAACTCACGCTCGCGCACATGGCTTCCACTTCGAGCTTCTTGGCCATGGCACTCGTCATGGCCGTCATGTTCCTAGGCGGAAGCACGTGCCGCGCGGCGCGCCTCCTCGCCGACTCCGAGAACCCAGCCGCCGTCGTACCGGGCATTCCGGCCTTGCCGAACCCGACGCTGCCCACGCTTCCAACCTTACCCCCGGTGCCCGGGGTCACCGTGCCAACGATCCCCACGGTGCCCACCGTGCCGGCCGCCGCGCTGCCTTCCGTGCCCGGCGCCGTCGTGCCGAAGTTGCCGCTGCCGTCCATCCCGGGCTTGCCCAAGGTGCCAGTGCCACTGCCCAACGTGCCAGGCGTGCCGAAGTTGCCGCTGCCGTCCATCCCGGGCTTGCCCAAGGTGCCAGTGCCACTGCCCAACGTGCCAGGCGTGCCGAAGTTGCCGCCGCTGCCGTCCATCCCGGGCTTGCCCTAGGTGCCAGTGTCAATTCGTGGCGTGCCTAAGGTGACGTCATTGCCGCCGATGCCGTCCGGTCCCGGCGTGTCGCCGTTCCATGCACCGCCTCCGTCCGCCTAGACGTGACGTGCCAGTGACCGTGCATGCATGGTTGCTCGCATTTGTCTGTCCGATTCGCGTGTGTTATTATGTAAGATTTACATGTTTGGTTACTGTGGTATATATACGTAGCCTTTTGTTTGGGCAGTACGGGTGTACGTGTGGTCTATTTTCGGTGGGCCGTGTATAGTGTGCATGTGTTGTACAAGTATGCATGTGGTGTGGGTCATTTCTTGTGTATGAAATTATGGCCCCGTTTGGCATAGCTCAGCTTCACTAGTGAAGCTGTTTTTTTTGTTTCAGCTTCATCGATGAAGCTAAATCTGTTTTGGAAAACTGTTTGGCAAAACAGCTTCACCAACAGCTTCATACATGGCTAAGAGAGGGCAATTGTCCAAGATGCCCCTGTCTACCTGACTTGTTCTAACATTTGGAGTTGTATGTTTGTATATGGTCATATGAATTAAAAAATAATATATTTGAATGAGTATGAATTAAAACATTAAAATAAAAAATAATAAAAAACTAAAATCATTAGGAAGCAATATTAGTGCCTTGTTTATGTTTCGTGAACGGGATGGACTAGTGACAAATGCGTGTAATTTTGGTGAACCAGAGGGGTAGTGGATTCCTAGGACTGCGGGCCTGAGGGAGAGAGCTGTGAAAAGCTACTTTTTTCAGTTTCACCTCTCTCCATTCCTTTGTGAGAGCAGAAAAAAAGGAGCTTCACCCATGAAGCTGTTTGCAAAAAGGGTGTTTCGCAAAAAACAGCTCACAACAGCTCATGAAGCTGTTGGTGAAGCTGTGCCAAACAGGGCCTATGTAAGGGCTGGGTACTGCTCGATTTATATGTGGCATTGTATGAGTTTTTTTATCAATGTTGTACGCTCGTGTTTTTATCATTATACAAAAAGGCCTGATATATGTACGACATATTGTTGAACAAATAATTTTATTTGACTTACAGTCAGTCCTAGAGACCGGTTCCGACACACTAGTGTGTATGGATCAGTAACAACTGATGCATATATATTAGGACATAAATTTGCTTTAAGAGTGAAGAAACTATCTATCTGGCGATGAGTGAATACTTGAAATATTTTTCTGCCCCAAAATTACCCTTGGAGCCTTGGAGAACCTTAGCTAGCCTTGGGTTTCAGCGAGCACTCGATCTTATCTACCCTACTCTATAATACACCAAAATTCTCTTTACTAAATTCACCCCTTCAACTACCCCCACAGTCATGCCTAATCTAAGTCCACCCAGATTTGTGTACCAAAGTAATCCAACTTCATACAAATGAATGGCCTGGATCTCTCCTCAAGCCTTCTTCTCTTACTCATTGAAGATCCTAAGGCTAAAATCATTTGGATCATGCACATCATTGAACCCAGAACACACCCCGCGCCCGCGCACACCGGCACACGCCCCCGACGCCCGCACTGCGTGCGGCTCTGCCTCCACCCCCCGGAATCTTCCGCCGACGCCTCCCTCCCACCCCGCGCCGCCGCGTCCTCCCCCGCTCCCACCTCGCCCCGCCGCCTCCTCCCCACCCCGCGCCGCCGCCTCCTCCCCACCCCACCCCGCGCCGCCGCCTCCTCCCCCCACCCCGCGCCGTCGCTTCCTCCCATCCCTCCCACCCCGCGCCGTCGCCTCCTCCTCCCTCCCACCTTTAGCTGCTAGATCCACACCGCCTCCTCCTCCCCACCTCGCGCCGCCGCCTACTCCTCCTCACTTGCCCCCACTGCCTCCCTTTAGCCGCTAGATCTGCGCCGCCACCGCCTCCCCCACACACCGTCTCCGCAAGCTCCACCCCCACCCCCACCATTCCCCTCCGCCTCAAACCCCGCAAATGCTCCCCTCCGCTACCCATCTCCGCCTCCCAAAACCCTAGCCCCTCGCCTCGCCGCCCCCAATGTCGCCTCCGCAGCCGCCGGTGGCCAGTACGCCGGATCCCCCCGTGTGGCCCCACAGAGTCGGAGTTCGCCGACCCCATCACGTTCCTCTCCCGCGTGGAGCGGGAGGCGGCGGCCTACGGCATCTGCAAGATCATCCTGCCCTACCCCCGCCCCTCCCGCCGCTTCGTGTTCGCCCACCTCAACCGCTCCCTCGTCACCTCCTCCGACGGGCCCAATCCTACCACCTCCGATGCCTCCAACCCTACCTCGTCGCCGCCAGCCTCCGTCGCCGTGTTCATGACCCGTCCGCGAACTCGCAACTACGGCCATGTCGGTGAGTCCCCAAACACCCCGCGCCCCAAACCTTCCCCTCGCCTCAAATCTCAATTTTCTGATGGTTTGACCGGCGCGGCTCGCAGATCTTCAGGTACAATGGTGCCGCCGTGGTGGCGATGGTGGGGAAGAACTGCTTCGCTATTGCCAGCGACCGGAGGCTGGGCGTGCAGCTGCAGACCGTCGCGACCGATTTCCAGAGGGTGTTCAAGATTCACGACAAGCTCTACATCGGCCTCGCCACCGACGCCCAGACTCTGTGGGTCGCAGTCAGATCCCCCCTTTTGGTTGTTTATTGGTTTGGTGACCGCTGATTCGGTGGCTTAGGGTTTGGGTTTTTGTGTAGGTACCAGCGCTTGGTGTTTAGGCACAAGCTGTATCAGCTGCGGGAGGAGAGGAACATGAAGACGCAGACCTTCGCCAGCCTCGTCTCCGCGCTCCTCTACGAGAAGAGGTAAGGATTTCACTAGCGCAAAACGATTAAGTGGGGTGATGCGTGTATATAAATTTAAACACTAATCTTGAATTGTCCAAAAAGATGCAAAATTTGGATATGTGAACTGTTTAGTGTTATATAGGGCATAACAATGTATTTATACGATGTTGCGTAAGAGCTTCATTATACAAAGGTAGAGTTATTGGAGCAGGCAGCTACTCTGACTCTGGTTTAGATATGTGCTGTGTTTTTTGGAGTAGATGGGAAAAAGTATTATGACCATACAAATTATAGTTAAACATTTACTGCTTGTATAACCGTATTGCACTATTTGTGCTAAATGGGCATCCTAAGAAGTAATAACCATACCAGCAAAGTTGTTACATTGCCTTGATTATTGATTTGGTCATTTAGAGCCAGAAATAAGCACATATTACTATTTAGGCAGGATTACTAGCTCGCTAATTGTTCAGTCTATTTCTTTTTTGAATATATAATGGAGGAATTCTCAGTGATCATCATTTTTTTTGTCTTTTTGAATAATGAGTTAATTCCCTTTTCACCTAAATTCAAAGATAGCTTTTATTTGGTGTCGTACTAACATGAAAGCAAATCTCTGGCTAGCCACATATCAACTCAGCTGTTTACCCTATAGATATGTAGTAGCACATATTATTTTCAGAAATGAACAAATGCCAAAGTTACAGCCCCAAAACATCACCACCCATGGCTTGTTATATATTGACGATGAAGTTCAACATTAATCTTTCTAGGTCAGTATTCCCAACTTCCCATGATTCTTGGCACTCCAAAAAAAAAAACTCTTGATTAACTCGGACTTATGACTTATCATTGGCTCAAAGGAAATATGACACACCCTTCCTTTCGCTTGTTTATCTTTACGCTATGCTACACATCATTTTCTGTTCCGATAAGGTGTCGCCTGCCGAACTCTTTTAGACTACACTTT
Source organism: Dendrocalamus latiflorus (assembly GCA_017311315.1). Classification (NCBI taxonomy): domain Eukaryota; kingdom Viridiplantae; phylum Streptophyta; class Magnoliopsida; order Poales; family Poaceae; genus Dendrocalamus; species Dendrocalamus latiflorus. The sequence continues at coordinate 4,160,230 of CM029611.1, forward strand.
TCATTGTTGGATATCATCTTTTTTGTCGTGTCAACACTCCATAGTAACTTTGTTGAAGTTTTTTTTGGTGAATTTCACATATTTCAATCTTATAATAACAAAAGGCAGCAGCAAATATAGCATTCCCAACATATCTGTCTCTCCATCGGCACCCAACCATGAGAACAATGGAAAAATTTAGCTGCTATGCTTCCCTTAAGTGATTCCCTGTCCTTCTGATTCTGTAATAAAGCCCGATGCTAAGTGCACCCAGACATAGTAAATCACATTAGTTGGGCCCCGCTGCAGTACATGCTCATCCGAGACATAGTAAATCGCATTAGTTGGGCCCAGCTGCAGTACATGCTCATTTTTCATTGCAGATTTTCCAAATGGTCCAACAGATCAAAGCAATCCCAATTGTTTCATTAATAGCATCCCAGCCAATTGAATAAGAAAGTTGCTATGGTAACAACCTTCAAGATAGATGATATCATTGTAGTGGTTGGGAACTTGCAATCTGTCACACCCACATCATGGTGTTCAGAGGATAATTCATTGATTATGACAGACACTCTTGCACAAATATCAGCCCGTTTAGCCGAGCTTAGCTGTAGCTTATTCCAATACAAACAGGTAAGCTCTACCAAATGACATGCTTATTTGCAGCTTAAATGACAGTTTATCTTTGGCAATAAGCAATAGCCGCTCAACCCAGCTTCTTGAGCATTTTAACAAGACGATCCCCAAATGGCTCTCACCTGTTCTTATCTGCCCTACTTCCTGTCACTCTCTCACCGTGTGTGTCATCCGGCATGTTGTCACACCCACCAAAGCCAATGCACTATCGCCATCGCACCCGCAGGAGCCCACGCACTGTGCACCCATGAGAGCCACCACGCTTGTTGCTGAGGCCTACTGTCCACTGGCGAATCCAGAAACTTTACCCTGCTGGGTCAATTATTATTATGACATATTTTAGTGGGGCCATTACTCATTTTTACATAATATGAAAATATTTTAGATAAGGTATTTTGCTAAAAGCTGTGGGGTCCATTGATGACCCCAAAACTATTACATGGTTCCGCCACTGCCGCCGTCACACCATCGCCACACCCGCCGTACCAAGGAGCGTCTAGATCGTTTGCAATCTTGAGCCATGGTCAACGCCGGTCCACTCACTGGCATAGGATGAGCTCCGGAAAATGCAGTGAGCCTGTGACACAACTGCCCAACTGGTTGCTGGACTATACCTACATTGCAGTCACATCTGTCTCCATAGTTTTCCCAATGTGCCTCCTAAATAACATGAATGGAATAGTAACATCAAGATTAAGACGGGTTAAACTTCCAAACATTTGTCCTAGAAACTGCTAAATAAGAAAAAAGTTCCCCAAGTAGAATTTTGAGCTTATCATATAAATCTTGTCTTTTTAGCTTATAAGTGATAAGGCTGCATAGCATAGCTGTCTTATTTGATAAGCCTAAGCTTGGCCAAAGAGACACAATGACACTGGTTTTGATTGATAGTGAGGTCTGCTACATTCTACAAGGAGGATGAGCCCTTCCAGCTATAATAAGTTTTTTTTTCTTGAAAGGGGTAGATATTATGATGTAATTTTTTGAAGTTGGCAGTACAGTCTGAGTGGACATAACCATACTTTATTTTAGCTATTTGAGGCATCTTTCGGCTTTCTTTCTTTTGCTTAATCGTGATTCTTATTTATTCAGTATCTGTGAGACATCTTATGTCCACAAACCACAATGATGTTGAATGAGTATCTTCTAATATTTGATACTTATCTGTACATTGCAGCATCTGCTGTGGATCCACTGCACCTGAAATACTTCATTTTTTCGGGACGAGTAATTGGATTAGCGTTGATGCATAGAGTGCAAGTAGGGATAGTGTTGGATCGCACATTATTCTTGCATCTTGCTGTTAGAAGTATTACATTGGAAGATATTGCTGTTGCAGACCCTGTCATGTATGCGAGCTGTAAAAGAATTCTAGAGATGGGTGTCGCGGAAATTGATGAGCTAACACTAACATTTTCCCAAGAAGTTCATGAATTAGGGTCTCGAAGGACTATTGAGTTTTACCCAGGAGGGCAGGATATCTTTGTGAATACCACGAACAGAGAGCATTACATTGATCTTCTTATTAAGAATATCTTCATGGACTCTATTTCAATTCAGCTAGCCCATTTTGCACAAGGATTTAGTGACATACTACTTAATCCAGAACTTCAGAAAGTATTTTTTGAGTGTTTGGATCTAGAAGACTTCGACCGAATGCTAGGGGGAAGCAACAACACTATAAATCTGAAAGATTGGAAATCACATACTCAATATAATGGCTACGAAGAAGAAGACTGCCACATTATCTGGTTCTGGAAGGTATGCTGTATTGCTGTGTAACATTGTCTTGATGATTAGAATGAGAGACAGTAGCATGGAATTACGTTTAAATGTTATCTTTTATGCTTCGTGCAGTCATATAAAAGTTTCTTATAATTTGAACGAATTAGCAATGTGGAACTTTCCTATGACCGGTGCTTCTTTCATGTTTGTTCTGTCTGCTTCGATCTAGCTATCTGGCATTTTAGATACCCATTGTAAGAAATACTGCGATTCATTTTACAGAAAAGCTTGGTTAAATAATAAGGTCATTTTATGGAAATAATAAGCTCCTTTATTATCTTTTTAAGCACCAATATTATGGAGTTTAAATGTTTGACTAATCATGTGAGAAGCGCTCGTCAAATATCTGACTTGCTTTCCTCATTTAGCAGTACGCACTTTAGATTGAAACCAAAAGGCTACACACTTGGGTCTGTTCTTTCATGAATCATGACGGTTTAGCATTATGTCATCTACTTTCACCTTAGCTTCTTCTTCTTTGTCTATAGTCCTGTTCTTTCTGCTATGAGTAAGTAGAAGCATATATAACCTAAGCTAGGTATACAGTAAGCAGTTACATCATGCTGGAATTGTGCTGTAGAGGACCTTTTTTGCAACAGCCTAATCTAGCTTATGCTGCCTGTCTTTCAAGCTACTGAGATTTCATTTAGCCTGACCCGGTAAAATTGAGCTTCCTACATTTGTAGTGTAGTTTCTGGGCTGCTATTTCAGTTTAGCTTGGCTACGATATTCTCTTTTGGTAACATTTTTCTATGTCAAGTTTTACTCTCTGTTCGGTCATCTTCATGGCTGGTGTTCTGGAATTATACTCCAGTTTGTTCTGTACACTGTTGCTTACATAGAAAATAAAATTTCTTTTGCCGGAGTATGCAATGTAAGAAAAATGTTGATAATGAAATTATTGCAAGTTGACGTAATATTCTAAGCACCCTAATGAAAAACTATTGTAGCCAAAATGAGTGTACTTATGTAGTATTACATAATTAATATCCATACATAGTTTTATTTCGCAATATATTAACAGTTTATCTAACAAAATTTTACTTCAGTATTTCCCCTGGTATGCTATTCCCTTATTTTTATTAGGGTACAAAGGAAATGTTGTTTATTTGTTCATTTCTCTGCAAGTAGTTATTTGCCAACTACGGGCTGTCATGCCTTTTATTCCTCAGTTCTTTTGGGGGTGTGAAAGTGCAGAAAATGTTTTTGTCCGCTGTTAAATGTAGTAGGGCAACAACGCAGATACATCCTTTAAATAATCCAATAGATTGTAATCTCATACATTTTGTTATGTTTCCGTCGCAACCTGCTATAGCTATATACTAACTACAACTTGCAGGCTGTCGAGAGGAAAAGTCGCCTAAGAGATGCTGCCGCTCGGCAGCAGATCCAATGGACGGAAGATTCTTCACAATCTGTGGATCCAACAACTCCAGTACAAACAGAACAGGGTATTCCTCAAAGCACACCACCAACTCAGGAAACCCTGACTGTTGTTGCCTCTGGCCCTGGCTCAGCTCAAGTTGTTGCAAGCACAACAACTTGTTTGGTCGAGGGCAAGCTGAAGGCATCTTCCTCTCCATCCGATTGCTCCTTGCAGACTCCATCAAAACCAAACGATCCAGCTCTTGCTGATGTCGTGGGGAAGAAACTTTCCAGTTCGTTTTATTTTTTACAAATTTTATCTTGTTTTGTATTTTACCGTAGCGTTAGCACGGGCACACTACTAGTTTGTGTTAATGTTTCTTGAAATACCAAGCAGACATGTTGTGGAGTAGTAAAATTGACTAATGCTATAAACAATGGTATGATATTAGCCGTTTGTAAGTTTTGCCATGTCGGACACAAGATGACGTGGAGAAGATAGAGAGAGCATAAATAATTGGGTCATCGCTCATGCAAACAGTGGATTGTAACACGAGACAGTAGAGTGTAACACGAGAAATAAGGCATATTGTATCATGGAGAATCTGTTTATAGAGATATGTAAAAAGATAATACATTATATAAGCTATCTTTAATATCGACTATAAATAATATGGAAGATATTATAAACAACAGTTATTTATATATACCATTGTACATAACTATATTGTCTTAGTGTAAGCAAATCGTAGCGCAGGATCATTACTACAAAATAAGCTATACTGGACGCCTTGTCACATACGGTTCATGCGGAACCATCTGTACTGTTATTATCATAGACGGTTTTACAATTGTGACCGTGTACCGTCTATGATATGCAACTATCTCAGACGGTCTTGTTAATAACCATCTGTGATAATTCACAGACGGTACGGTTATTAATACCAACTATCTGTGATAATTGCATACATCATAGACGATTTTTAATTAGAACCATATATGGTAGTTCACAGACGATTATTAACATAAACCGTTCGTGATAATTGCATATATCACAGACGGTTTTTAATTAGAATCATTTATGAATTATCACAAACGGTTATTAAGGAGAACAGCCTATAATAATTATGTATCACAGACGGTTCGCGGTTGGACGTATTTGGGAAACACCGCGTTATTAAATATGGTCCCGATAGAGCTATCTTCATTGCATTGCATTGAAGGAGGCGACCGACTTTGGGTAGTTTGGTGAAAGCATACGCTTGTAGATCTATTTGTTCTTAGTGATTAGAGGTTAGTATTTACTTATAATTATATGCCTTGTAATAAAGAGAGATGATAGCTAGATTTAAATTTAGCTTAATTAGAAGTTTGCTCTAATTTAAGAATGGGTCAATACTCCTAGTTTACTTTAATATATTCTTACTTGAGATATATATTGCTTCATAAATAGTACGTAGCTAGCTACTTAATTTAGATATGAAAAATTTATTATGAGGTGAATGACAATCATGTGTAAATATTAGGTTGGCTAGCTATAGTAGCATTAATAATCTAATTTGACACTAATTTATTACATGCGTAGTGTAGATAGAATGAAGCTGAATGTATGTTGAAAACCGTGTGAGTGAAGAGTACATTAATAGGGTGTATGCTTTTAGAAGAGCGACCGAGCAGGATATGTTGAAAACAACAATGGAATATATGTACTGTCCATGCATTGATTGCAATAATATGAAGATGTTTACCAACTCAGCATAGATCGAAACTCACTTGATTCAAAGGGATTTTAAAAAAGAGGTATACATGTTGGACCAGTCACGGTGAAGAGAAGGTTGTGCATGAAGGTAGTTGTAACATCGTCGAGAGAAACAACGATATGCCGGTTATGGACTGTACTTTCGATGAGGATAGATCACATGATGACAATCTAGATCAATAACTACGCGATGCAAAAGGGAAGTGTAGTGAGAGAGAGTTTGGTAAATTCTAGGGCTTGATGGAGGACTCGGAGAAACCTTTGTTCCCAGGCTACAAGCCACAATACACAAGGTTGTCATCTGTTCTTGAACTACTAAAATTAAAGGCAAGCAATGATTGGTTGATAAGAGTTTCATAGCATTGTTAGATCTCCTAGTGAACATCCTTCCAGAGAAAAATATGTTACCGAGAACCACCTACCAAGCCAAAAAGGTTCTTTGTCCATTGAGAATAGAAGTAGAAAGAATATATGTATGTCCAAATGATTGTATCTTTTAATGTAAAGAGTATGCAAAATTGCATGTTCGTCCGGTGTGCAAAGCATTCCGATACAAGTGTAAGAATGACTTTCGATGACGGTGAGGGCATCAAGGTGAAGTAAGGACCTCATGCTAAGATGTTATGGTATCTGCATGTAATTCTCCATTTGAAGTGTTTATTTATGAACCGAAAGTATGCAAGATTGCTGCGTTGGCATTCAAAGGAGCGTAAGAAAGATGGAATGATAAGACACGCTACTGATTCTGCTCAATGGAGAAACATCTATAGGATGTTTGTAGACTTTGGTGAGGAACAAAGGAATATAAGGTTAAGATTGAGTACAAATGGAATGAATCCATTCAGTAACATGAGTAGCCGACAATGACATAGCACCTGGTTCATAAATGTATGCATGTACAACCTTCCTCCTTGGCTATGTATGAAGCGAAAGTACATGTTGATGTCACTACTTATCTAAGGACTGAAGCAACCTAGGAACAATATTGATGTGTACCTACCAGCCATTGGTGGAAGATCTTGTAATATTGTGGAACGAAAGGGTACATGTATGGGATGCGGACAAACGAAAGAACTTTACTCTGTGTGCCATATTGTTCTGCACTATTAGTGATTTTCCTGCCCTTGATAACCTATTGGGGTTGAGTACAGAAAGAGCCAAATCTTGTCTGCACTATTTAGATTATACCGAGAGTATATGGTTAACAACTCGTGCAAAACTGTATATATGCGTCACTGTAATATCCTTCCAAGGTATCACCCATACCGCAAGATGAAGAAATAATTTGACAAAAAAAGAGGATGGCTCAGCACAAATGACTTTTTGCGGGAAAGTGGTCTACGATATAGTCAAGGATATCGATGTTGTGCTTGGAAAGAGACGTAAGTTGATGACCCGTCAGAAGAATATGCGGAAGAAGAGGTAAGTATTTTGGGACTTGCCTTATTGGGAGCACTTAGAAGTTTGTAATTGCATTGATGTCATGAACGTAGAGAAGAATATATGTGATAGTTTAATTGGTCTCTTACTGAACATCCGTGATAAAACAAAGGATGGTGTCAACGCATGGCGTGACCTGGTCGCTATGAATATCAGGACTGAGTTAGCACCGATAGAGACCGATAAAGGCCGAACGTACCTTACCCCAACTTGATATACTATGTCTAAGTTCAAGAGAACTGAACTGTGCCAGTGTTTGTATGGTGTGAAAGTTCTGTCCAGTCACTCCACCAGCACAAAGAAACTTGCTTCAAGGAAGATTTGGAATTAATTAGCATGAAGTCTTATGACTATCATGTGCTAATGACACAATTACTTCCTATTAGAATTAGAAGTTTTTTTTGCCAAACAAGGTTTTAATAACAATCATGAGGCTATGTTATTTTTTTAATAACAATCATGAGGTTGTATTATTTTTTAACACAATTGCTTAAAATGTCATCAATCCCGATGGACTAGATGCTCTGCAGATTGAGATGGTGATGGCTCTATGTCATCTTGAGATATATTTCCCTCTGTCATTTTTTGATGTCATGGTTCATCTCATTGTCCACCTTATGAAAGAGATAAAGATATACGACCACGTGTTTGTACGTCATATGTACCCATTCGAGAGATACATGGGAATTCTCAAGTCCTATGTATGCAATCGATCTTGGCCGGAGGGCAGCTTCATTAAAGGTTATGCAACCGAAGAGATTATTGGGTTCTACATCGATTACATGGTTCAGGTCGAACCGATAGGTGTACCTCTATCTCGTTATGAGGGGAGGCTAGAGGTTATGAGGACCATAGGAAGGGAAGCAATAACTCTCGATTTGGATACGTACACTCAAGCCCATTTCATGGTCTTACAACACATGACTGAAGTGTCCCTGTATATTGAAAAGTATTCGGTGTGTTCGAGTATTGTGTCGTTGTGTGTAGAGTACTCGGTGTGTTCGAGTACGTCGTAGTCAGCATTAAGTACTCGGTGTGTTCGAATACTATATAGTCATGTTGATTATTCAGTGTGTTCGACTACTCTGTAGTTAGTGTGTTCGAGTATTGTAGCAGTGGTGAGTCCGAGTGCTACAGTAGTCGTAAGTTAGAGAGAACTAGTCGTAGCTACAGGGAACCGGTCGTAAGTCAAAAGTGAACCGATCGTAGCTACAGTAAACTGGTCGTAGCAGTGGTCGTAGTTACAATGGTTGTAACTGCATAGTGATCGACGGTCGGTACTCGTAAGCTACAATATCCCGGTCGATACTCAAAGACCGGTACTACCGTTTGTGTAAGTGTAAGCGGTACTACCAGATATGATGGTCGAAGGCACCGTGGTCGAAGGTACTGTGGTCGAAGGCATAGTGGTCGAAGAAGCCGTGGCCGAAGACACTGTAGTCGAGAACCGTGGTCGAGAAGCCGTGGTCGTGATACGTGGCCGAGACACCATGGTCGACAAGACGTGGTTGAAGAAGGACTTGAAGGATTGTGTGCGGTCGTAGACCGGGCCAGGTAGCAGTTAGTCTGCATGTAACTGGTTATGTCCACTAATCTGAGTGAATTGGTTAGTGGAACGAGTTGTTCGGGTAGTGGAGAGAGTGCGAGTCGTGTGGATCGTGGCCGAAGACTCGGGAGTTTTTTTTGTGTGTAAGCTAGGACTATAAATACAACTAAAAAATGAAAAAATTGTACAACATTTTGTAGCACCAAAACTTTTATGTGTCTTGAGTTGATTGAAGAGTATTTGTGTGTGTTACGACCACCGTAAGCGTGTGTTTTGATTCGCCTTAGGCCAACGGTGCGCTACATTCGCCGTGTCAACAGCATGAGGTGTGGGCCGGTTGTGTCACGGCTAGATCACTCGGCTGCATTTAGCTTGCGTGTTGGTACACGCGTTATATATGTGCTAGATGCGATGTCTCTAGTAAAAAATGTATGTGTTATTGGTGTCAGAGGGTGCATTCTTTTCGGTTACAACTTATGGTTTATAGCTACATTGATAACTTCTTATTTTAATGTGAATATACGAACGAGCTAAATATCAAAAAATTGTTTTAAAATGATAACAGAAAAATCGTTTCGTTTGATTGTTCCAGCAGCCGTAAGCTGAAAAGTATTGAGCGTTATACTATTGTACGTATGTATGTACCGTTTCCGTGCACGTGAATATCTGTATGTTATTCTCCATCATCTACGACGTTCCGTGCATGTGCTGTGGTGCTATTGTACGTACGTGTGTTATTCTCTTACGTCATGCTCTGAATTGCGTCTTTGAAGTTTTCGATTCATCTCTGACATTGCAGTCTGACAACCGAAAGGGTTGGGCCCAGGCCTAACCTAACGGGCGTGGTTGCAGCCTGTCCTTTTACTTGCCTAGTCCAATCACGTCGTCCCAGTCTGGCCCGTCCACCAAATGCTCAGGTCTTAGCCCGCCACTCTCTCTCGCTCTCCAAATTCTATCGTGCATTTACCAAACTTTTTTTGGACCGGAGTAACATCCATGACGCGGTGTTGCCGTCGGCAAAGAGCTCAACGCCTCGTTTATTTAGACTTAGGGCCTGTTTGGAACAGATGAATTTTGCAGGAAACAGTTCAATTCCCGCAGGAATCGGGAAAAATTCCCGCATTCCAAACATGGCCTTAAACTTCTAGGGCCTGTTTGGAACAGAGGAATTTCACAGGAATTTTGTAGGAATTTTGCAGGAAACAGTTCAATTCCCGCAGGAATCGGGAAAAATTCCCGCATTCCAAACAGGGCCCTAGTTTTTTAATTTATTTTTTTATTATTTTTAAATTTTATTTTTCTAACTTTTGGTTTTTAGATTTTTTACCGGTTCTTTTTCCCATATTTATTTGTATTGTTTATGATAGGTTAATTTATTTTTTCTATTTTTAAAATTTTATTACGCCGAATAAGTTACTATTTAAATAGCTATAGTATAATTTCAATCATAAATTAACTTATTTCAATCTAATCAGACGGCGTGCAAGTTTCCGAGTTCTTTGTCCGTGTTAGGAGGGCGGCCACTGCATAACAAAGCGGACGAGAAGACGCTGCTCTGTAATCTACATCTGAGCTCCCATTGGTGCGAACTCACCTGGCTCAAGATCATAAACAAAAGCTGCAGAAACGTTTTCCTCGTAAAACAACGGCGGAAAGGAACAGAAAATGAAAACGTCAGAATAGAATGATCGAGAGGAGCTAGAGGCCGGGGCTAGCTAGCTCTCATCCAAATCCCACAGTTGCTTTCGGCTGCTTGGTTTTTTGGTTTTTAACATAACCTAAAAGAAAGTTATTAATTCAGCTATTTAGTTTTTTGGTTTGTTATTAGGCTAGGCTATTACACATGAAATTGTCCTTAATGGCATGTCCTCACAAACCAGTAGAATGGAAAAATATTTAACCAGCTCGTGATTTGAATTGTGATGACAAGTTTTATTCATTCGTAAACAAAACCATCAGCCACTGTTGGTGACTCAGTCTTGCATAATGAAATACTCGGAATTGCACAGGGAGAATCATTCATGGGAATCTCCCCCACAGAGAGAATTTCGTGCATCAGCGCTAGCTGTGTGCAATATTTGGCATGGTAGCCATCAGGCACCAAATATCATCATTTTCATGCTACCTATTGCTCAACTTATTCAACTTCCATTTTTTTTTAAAAAAAAATCCATAACTTTATTCTGCTCTGACTCTTCAAAGATTCCCAAGAACGACCGATCACCCTGGACATCTATTCGAGAATTAATCTTATACTTCCCTGAAAGAAAACTGTACACATACTACAACACCTTAATCATGGTCGACGCAGATCACTCCTCAACCCTTCCTCTGCACCAAATTACGCCCAACTGAATCGTAGAAGCTACGCAAAGAGTCATAGGCTCCGTTATTTTCGGTTTTTTATCTACTTTTTGGTTTTCTTTTAGTAACTATTATTCGTTAAATTAATAAATCATAGTTAAAAACTATAAGTTACATACCAAAATAATGCCCCCATAGATGATTCCTACGCATTTTCAGACAAAGAGCTAGCTGATACTAGATTAGTAGGGAAGCTCAACTTTAATTCCCAGCGAATGCATGATACATACTCACAACACTAGTTGCATGGAAGAATCGTTAGTTTACACAATCCTAAGCAAGCAGGCAGCAGCAGAAGCATAGCGAGTTCCAATCCAGGCTGCCAGTTCCGAGGGCCGACATGTATCCCATGCCAAGGAGATCCGACAACGATGTCAAGATCTGCCCTCCTCCATAGAAACTGCAAAAATCGCGGTTTCGGTACTGTTCTAAACAGTTTTCGTCTTTTAGTTTTTACAATCCGGCTTTTAAACTAAGAGGGTTTTTATCGTGTTTTTTACAAATTTATAGAAGTTATTACAGGAGCAACTTTAAAATTTAAATAGAGTAACTACTTAATACAATTATTTTTTACTCACTTAGGCCCTGCTCGGTTGGGCTGAAAAGCTGTGGCTTATGGCTGAAATTGCACTGTAGCAACTGAAATTTCACTGTAGCTAAAGGTAGTTTATTTGGCGTAATTAAATTTAAAAAATTTAAAAATAGAAAAAATATACTAACTCATCATGGACAACACAAACGAATACGGAAAAAAAGAATGGGCAAAAAACCCAAAAAACAAAAAATTTAGAAAAAACGAAATTTATAAATAATAAAAAATAAATCAGAAGCATAAAACCAAAGCCGAAACGAGCAGGTCTTAGAGCATCTCCAAGAGATACTCTATATGGCTCTTAATATTTAAATTTTAGAGTTGAAGGGTAAGAAGTAGCTACAACAGATTCCCAAATAGACTTCCAAAAATAGAACATACCCAAAAAAATGGGCTCTCGCTCTCTACTTATAGAGGATGATCTAGGCTCCCAATACTGTTTTTCTGGTTTAGTGTATCTGTTGGAGGGAATGATTATTTTGGGACCTTATATCGTGGTTAGGATCTGTAAAAAGAGATTTAAGGTGTGAATTTATTGGATGCTCTTAGTACCTCCCACGATAAACCAAACCAAAAGTTACGCCCAAAACCAAAAAACTTTTGAACACAGAATCCGAGCGAAATAGCCCACGGGTTCTGATAAAGGGAAGTACACTTACGGGAGAGGCAGTGCACAGCTAGTTTATACACTTGCGTGCTGCGCCTGCTGGTAAAGCTGCTGCGTGCCTGCGTGGCTGCATTTGCTTGCTTCGGTTTGCGAAGGGAGGCAGAGAAGAGGAGACTTTGCAGTAGCAGCACGGGCTTTCTCTTGCTCGAGTGAAGTGGTATTGAGGTAAGAGGTCAGCTCAGTAGTCAGTAGTGCTAGTATTCTAGTAATTTGTGTGAAGTTATTTGCTTCGGTTTTCCATTTTTGCAATTGATGCTGTGGGTTATAGCTGTAGGTTTGGAGCTAGGAGAAGGGTAGCTTGCTTAGATTGTCTTGCTGGTTTCTTGCATCACTTTGCGGCTTGTCTTGTCTTGTTTGTTTTTTCTTGCATAGCTTTCCCTTCCTTTTCGCTTGGGGCCCCTGCTTCCATCGCAAAGTTTCTTGTCTTGGTTATGTTTGCTATTGTTCTCGCTTCTTCCCAACAACTTGTGATTAGGAAGTACGCTTCATCTTGCGTTTGTTTCCCTTCAATTTCTTTCTTGCTTTTTGCTTTTCCAGATGATGGACGAATGGACTATGAGATGTCTTGGTATGATTGTTCGTCTCTCTTGCAGCCCGTGAATTTCCCCAGGGCCAAGAATCGTGACATGGACGGCAACGCGAGATCGACGGCGAATCAGAAGAAGCCCATCGTGTAAAGATTTCCTCAGAAACCAAAAGAAAAAATAATACATTTTTATTGCTCAGTGATCCTGTGAAACTGATCCGTGCATGCTCCAATGGCCTCCTCAGCATGGACAACGATCTCGTGGAGCTGCTATGGCACAACGGGAGCGTCGTCGCGCAGTCCCAGACGCACCAGAGGCCCCCCTCCGACCGCGGCCAGAGCACGAGCGGCCTCACCGGCGAGGAGACCGCCGCGTGGTTCCCGGACACCCTCGACGACGCGCTGGAGAATGACCTGTACACGCAGCTGTGGCACAGCATTGCCAGTGCCGCCTCGGACGGAGGCATGTTCCCGGGGCCTAGCTCCCACCCTCCGCCGGACTTCGGGCACCCGGCGAGGCTGCCGATGAGGAGCGGCATCGGGTCAAATTGGACCGGCGACATCTGTTCGACCTTCTGCGGCAGCAACCAGGTCCCGGAGGTGCCTGCGGATGGCAGGGAGGGGAATGCGGCATTGCCGTCGGAGGGGGTGCGCGGGGCGAGCACGCACGACGGTGCTGGCACGTCGTCGTCCGGTGGGTCCGGGAGCAACTTTGGGGGCTCCAGGGTGCCAAGTGAGAGCGCCCAAGCCCACAAGGGGAAAGGGAGGGGTAGAGACGACTCAGTTAGTCGCAGTGAGGTGTTCCTTGGTCTAGTTTGTTCATGTTGTTTGGTTGTAACTTACTAACTTGCAAGGGATAGCAAGGACGCTTGAGTTGAATGGAATTGATGACGAAATTGCAGGATGCTGAGTGTGAGGCAACCGAAGAGACCAAATCATTGTCGAGGCGATATGCGTCGAAGCGGAGGAGCCGTGCAGCTGAAGTTCATAACCTGTCAGAGAGGGTGAGATCAAATACTACTAGTAATCTTATTTTGAGCAGGGTAGCTTGGTGGTGGATTGTTCTTACAGTGTTGTTTGTGACTTATGTAGAGAAGAAGGGACCGGATCAATGAAAAGATGCGTGCATTGCAAGAACTCATACCCCACTGCAACAAGGTAAGAAACAGTAGTATGCATCTTTTCTGATCAGGTGCAAGTCCCTGGATTGATTCAATTTTGTTGGTGAGCGGTGACATATCTAATTTATCCTGCCCATATGTTTCTCTCTCTTTTTTTTTCAATCTTTGTGGTTTACTTTAGTAAAAAAATTTCAGACCGATAAAGCATCAATATTAGATGAGGCAATTGAGTACTTGAAGTCCCTCCAAATGCAAGCTCAGGTTTGGGATTACTGTTTCGTCTACCTGAACTCACATAACCACATTGAGATCAATTACTGCTACCAATTGAGACTGTCAAATCTACCTCAGATTATGTGGATGACCACCGGGATGGTGCCGATGATGTTTCATGGTGCTCACCAGTTCATGCCACCGATGGCTGTGGGCATGAATTCAGCATGCATGCCTGCGGCACATGGCCTAAATCAGATGCCAAGAGTGCCATACATGAACCATTCCCTGCCAAATCACATCCCTGTGAACTCATCTCCAGCAATGAACCCTCTGAATGTTGCAAACCAGATGCAAAACATTCACCTGAGGGAGGCAAGTAATCACTTCCTCCACCCAAATGGCGGGCAAACAGCAGCACCTCAGGTACACACCAATCATAGTATGACTGTATGAGTGCTCCTATGTTCTCAATTTGTTCACCTAGCTTAGGTATCAATTCTTAGCAGGTATCAGGACCATATGCTTATGGACCTCAAGTGGCACAACAAGACCAGATACCGGTAGTTCCAGCTAGTACTGTTGTGCCAACCTATGGGGACGGACAACCGCCTACCTCTGAACGAATTTAGAATGATCAGCATCTTGTAAGGAGTTACGCTAATCAGCACATGTTTCTGTTTTCCTAATGAAATAATGTGTAGATAACTTGAGCTGCATATCTGTATTGAAGTATCAGCAGTGTTTGCAGTCATTCTTTGACAGCTTAAGCTCTTGGAGTAACTATGTTACACAGCAAGCCTACTGATTTACTCCTATCATTTTTCGTCCTGTATATGGAACTCGAGCTACATACAATTGCACAGTTTTTGTTCAAGAATGACTCTGGATGGGTAGTACATGAAGCCGTTCTCTTTCAGCTTAAGCTTTCACAGTAGCCAGTTAGTTCATGCAAGCTGACCAGTTATTTTCATCTGATCTGTCATCTGATGGACCAGATACCTATCTTTCTGGTTTTGACATCTTTTAGCACTGTCCATGAATTTTGACGGTTGTACATCTATTTCATCATTTCACTGTTACATTGAATAGACCATTCTGTACATAATAACAAAAAGGTGGATAATTTCGGAACCAATTTGTTTAACCATCCCTTTCTTGATATTTACAGGATAAGGAATGCAATGTTGACCTGCACAAGGGCCATATTTCTGGAACTCGCTGAAAATACTGACATGATGAGCAGATACCATCCATATTACTGTTATATATCCCGATGAATATCTGTCTGACATAAATGCTAGAAGTATTCGTAAATGCAGATATCATTTTTTTCTCCCCGGAGATGCTAACTCCAATTCCCACTGTATGTACTATTCCTAATATTATTCAATTTGCAGTCATTTACTAGGATGTTGTAAAGTACTGCTGGCAACCTTTACCCTGATCTTTTATTATCGTCTTTGAAATGTTTGGTTTATTTGAGTTAAAAAAGGTTGATATGCTTGTTATCAAATGACCAACATCCAACCAACCAGGTCCAAGGGGAAGGAACAAAAGAAGTCAAAACAACAGGTCCCGCAGACACTGTTTGGATAACAAACCGCACTGTTCTTTAAATCCAAAGTACAGATCGATCAAGATTGCCATTTTGGCCAGTACTTCTACTGGGCAACCAACATATACCACTGATCTTATCTATACATTACTCTAACACCACTTTGTGTTTGTGGAAAGATTTGGTCTACAAGAGAAGAACTTATTGTTGAACTTGAGGGCAATTTGGGGATTTTCCTATTTGTTTTTCGTATTAAATAAAAGGGAGAGAGGAGTCGGTCCCACTTGTCATTGAGAGAGAGAGGAAGAGGATAAGGAGCCTTTGGCTCATTCTGTTTCGCCAGAACGAGAACGAGATGGGGATCGATCCAATCCTTACCTCCCCAACTCCAGCGGCCTCAACGTTGGCCATTGGCGACGCAGCTCTCCTCCTTCCTTTTCTTATACCGGTTTGGGCTCTCCTCCCTGGATAGGTCTCAGATCCAATTGAGTTCTATCATCTCTCTTCTTCTTCCTCCTCCTTCACCGAGTGATTTCCCTAGGATTTGAGCTCCGGTGAGCGGCGGCGCTTACAACAATAGCTCGGTCCTCTCTCCAACAACCCGAGGCTGTCTTGGTGAGGGCGAGAGTCAAAGGGCTAGGTCTAGGCAGGGTCGACTCTGGTCTTGTACTGGATCAAGGCTGCAGCGGCGCCGTCTGTGCGCGATGTCCACATGCGGCACAGGCCTGTTGTTGCAGCGCCAGACCTTGTGCCAGTTATAAGCTCGCTCTGGTGCGGTGGTTTTCAGCACTGCCGTGACCGTAGTGGGTTTGCATGTGGTTTGTGTGGTGTTCTTGCTTGCCTAGCATTTGGTTGGTACTAGGTTCTTGGTCTTGTGCGGCGCTCTCTGACCCTCGACCTCACTACTATAGTGCTAGCTAGTTTGTATGGGTGGCTTTGTATCTCTAATAACCATGTCGTGATGCAAACGTAAGCGATAGGTTTTCTGGGACAACGTACACATCGACGTGCCTAGCCTTGTGTTGTTGCCTTCTGGACAGCTTTGAGTGCTGTCTCCTCATGAGTTGCTTCGGTTCTTGTTATTATTGTGCAATTGTGAGCCATTCCAATGTGCTGTTGTATTTGATAATCTTGTTCACTAGTTCTGGGAGACATTGCATAATAATCTGCAGGATAATTGATTGCTCAATGAGGATTCACGGTCTATATGAGATTAAGATGATATTTTAGGATATTCTGCTAGTTAATGAGTATTGTGTAGCAACTATAGTTGCTATTCTATTCTTGCCGAAGCTATAATTTGCTACTATTGTTACACACACACATACATATATATACATACACAGATACATACATACATACATATACATACATATACATATACATACATATATACATACATTTATACACACATATAATACATACACACATATACATATAGTGTATACACACGCATATGTATGCATGTACGTACGTATGTACATACGTATGTATGTTGTTTTAGTGGTTTAATTGTTATCTTGAATTGCAATTAATTATCGTGGTAAGAAATTTAACTCAAGACTAGCAGAATATCTAAAGATTGTGATTGTAATAATTGATTAGACTTAAATAAACTGTGGCGAGGAATCCTTGTTTGTTTTAAACAAGAGCAGCCCGACATCTGAGAGCAAAACATCTAAATAATAGTTTGAGTACTATACTAATTGTTCATTTAGCTTGAGTAGCCATGTTAAGCATGATTTCATATTTAAATGACTTGGGATTGAATTATGTTCTTTCAATTATTTTAATATTTCTCTTGTCATCTAAATACTGCTAGAAATATGCTTTATCGCTTATTTATAATTCTGGAATTTTATTTAAACTCTTGCTTAAACCACATTTTGTTCAACACTTGTCAGGCCATCACAATGTCTGTTTGATTGTGTCTGCCTGTTGCGCATCGGTCCAACATGCTTGTTAGAAAAGTTTTCAGCATCCTGGCTCTTGTGGCTCACAGCAACTGGGAGAACCTGATAATACTGTGTGGAGCCCTACATTTGCAAATGCCAGCCTCTCAGCTGCAGGTGACGAGTGGCAGTTTTCTTCTTCTTTTGCCTGATGTTACACTACTCAAGTGCATGTTACATGGTCCTACCTGCACATGCTACCGGGGCCTGCTCACTACAACTGGTCATGGGATCATATCTCCCGAGCTTTCCTGTCTACCACAAATGGATCCCCTGGTACTCCTTGCTCCTCTGTTGCTTTCGCCTTTCTGTTATTCTTCGGGATTATACGGTTTTGCCACTTGTGTCGGTAGAGAGTAGGAGAATGCAGCCAGAGCACTTGCTGTATCTGGACAGTGATGTCCATGTAACCTGTCGCTTGTATTGCCGGAACATCTACAGTATAAGTGGTTTAAGCACTCGTCGTGGTATTTTACTGTTTAGTTGCTTTCTCCCAAGTTAACGACGGGAGTGATAACTGATGAGCATATGCTAAACTTCCCTAAAAGGTGAATGATGTTCATGTCTGCATCTTGTGTTTATTAGGGCTCACTTCAGTCACCATCTGTGGGCACTGGAATCTGGGATCATATCCTTTTTCACATTTATAGGTGGAGATTTCGAGTTCATGCTCAAGTTGGCTGCATCTTTTGTCTCTTGTTGAGAGTCGAGACCGAGTCATGTGACAGAGTTGTTCCATGCTTCAACGCATGGGGACTGTTTGATCTTTCCTCTGTTGTCGTGAAATATCTGTTCTTCATGTACATCAAACAGATCAAAATGATAAGATGATTCACATACAAAAAAAGAAGCTGATGAATCAAAATAAAATGTGAGCAGCGATGCTTCATTGCTCTTCAACTCTGTTTTCTGTTGCTTTAGGAAATGAGCAAATTCTTTTTTGGACGATAGAAAATATGAATCTGAATGTGCTGATGTGAGAGGCACTCAATATCAGTGACAGTAAAATTAGAGTCCGGCTCGTGGTTTACCGTGTACGAATGCTACTTTGTTTGAAAAACAAAAATAAATAAAATAAATGAGACTTTGTTTCGGCACTGGTAAGTTTAAAATTCAGTTTGTTTCAGAACAGAATATTTGCTGAGATGCACCAAGTTTCATTACATCTGGCCTAGTTTCAACATCGCTCGGTGAACTTTGTTACAGGCGATAGATTCAAAGGGGAAAAAACCTACAATGGCTTCGCCCGGACTCGAATCGGAGACCTTCAGGATGTTAAGACTGACGTGATAACCAACTACACAAAACGATTGTGACCGCATTTGACTGAGATAAGCTTCCTCTTTGACTCAAACCCCACGTGCGCGCACGGCAAAAGAGAAAAAAAGTCCACGTCCCGTTGATCTGGGCTCTCCCTGTGAGATGTTCACCGTATTGCCATGCCAACAATTGACATCGCTGACTGAATATATTAAGGAAGCAATAATGACAGCTCGCGAATGAACACTGTTGGGAAACATGGCCTGGGCTGTAGGGTTTAGTCCATGGTGGACATCTCACCATTTAATCTATAAATAGAATCTCGATGATTATAACTTGTACCTTTTAGAGAAAAAAAAGTAATACAGAAAGGAGTTTCTCATCTCTCTGTATTCAACATACTATTTGTTCTTACATTATTCTGTGTTTGATCCATCTTCTGTCTAGGAGGTAATCGCTCGGACTGGACTCATCAGTGATGGCTCCGCAATACGTTATTAGCATGAATCGCTCTGGTGAATCGAAAGGTAATCATCGAAGCACTTGTAGATTGAATTGCCTATCTAGAATCGCTTTAAATTTCGCAAATTTTGCTTTCTAGTTTATTTTCTACGGTGCAAATCCTCTTTAATCTACCGCGAATTGACTTGTAGTCGCCGGCCAAGCCAATAGGTAGATTTGCATAAATAGTAGATGTTGATTGCACTGTAGATTGAAAAAAAGAAAGAAAAAACGCAAGTGCCTTCCGCATATGGCCGTGCGTCGCCGTCTCTCGTATAAGGTGCACCGGCCGCCGCTCGGCCCCCGCACGTGGTGCATCGCTGCCTCCCCTATGAGGCGCGCCGGCCGCCGCCTGGCCCCGCACGCAGTGTGCCGCCGCCTCCTGAATGAGGTGCATTGTATGTGCCATCGCCGCTCGCCCTACACAGCGCACCGCTATCGCTCGCCCTGCACCGGCCACCACTCGGTCCCGCACGCGTCGCCGTCGCTCACCTCGCACGATGCACCGCCACCGCTCGGTCTGAACACCACCGCTGCCACATGGCCCAGGGCGGAGCCATCAAGCGCCGACGCGGCCCGAACGCTGCCACCACCGCATGGCCCCGAACGGTGCCACCGAGTGCCGCTGCCGACCCGAACGCCGCCACCGCTCGAGTATGGGTAGGGAAAACTCTACCCCAATCACCTTCATACGGTCGGAACGGGCCAAGAAAATGGAAAAGGGGAGGCTGATGCCCCAAAATTTGCAAATAGGCCCTCTGATTCCTAGAAAATCACAGGAAGTGCCTTTGAAATTTACGGATAGGCACTAACCTTTCTGAAAATTGCACGACCAGTTTCTTAGAATTGAAATTTAGCAGATTAGCCTTCAGAAATTGCTGAATTCACTGAAAATTCATATTCCAACATAAAAGGGTCTCATAAATTCAAATTTTGAATTGTTTTTAGCATTTGAAACATGTTTGGCAATATTATTACTATTTTCTGTGTTTTCTGTATTTATTTACTATTTTAATTAATTGTAATTGCTTAAATTGCCTTTAATCACTGAAATTAGCAGTAAAATTATAAAAATGCACAAAAAATTTTGGAACATTACAAGAGTCTTTTGAACCATCATCCAATTTATTTCTTGCATATGCAGAAGGATCATTCCTTTGTTCATTTAATGACCCCCACTTATTATCCTGCAAGGAATACATAGCTTCAATCAAACCAAACCATAGCTGTATCCAAAACTGTAAGCACTAGGCACGCCAGAGTATCACTTTGTTATGCTCTTAAGATGGGAGAAAACGGGAAGAAATTGTAGCCATGTAAGCACCTCTGTAACATCATGAAAATGGTTTTGACCTTTGTAAAAAGAAAAATGTTATGATTCATGCATGTGAATATGTAATGATTCTGCAGATTTGAAGCACTGGTATACATATCCAACAAAATATTTTCTTGTTATGTGGAAAAAGGGAAAAGGCCAAATTTATCTAGTCACGCAGAAAAAAAATCTAACAGAAAATCATGGTAGCTCATGACAGTTCATCTCAAACCTCTTTCCTTGATTACAAAGAAAAAAAGGAGCATTGAGTGGCATCACTTCATTCATGCACCTTTTGTTCTATGAGCTTTACCAACTTCAAAGTTCAAGCTCATACCATGAAATGCAATTTAGAATACAGTAAACGGCAAGCAAGTAAACCTATAACACAAACATACCGAGTCCTTGTCTTTCTTGGCTCCGTACGCCCGGGTAAGATCTTGTATCTTCAATTCAGCACCTGTTGCAGATGAACCCGCTTCTGCTCCTGCCTCAGAATGCTGTGAATGTGCCGGTTGCTGCACTTCAAAATGTGGCTCTAGCCTCAGAATCTGTTTGCAAATACAAACGTCCAGAACAATGTTACATATTCTTCAATGCAAATGTTATTTGAACTAACAAAAATCTACAACAAGAGCTCGCAGCTTCACAGCCACTGTGCTAATAACATAACACACTTATTGTTCCTTTGAGCCAGTATATTTGTACTTAGAAACAAGAATTGCTTTACAAACAACTAGAATTACTTAAACACCGCGTGGTAATACCCATTTCGATTCAACTAACAACCAAAAAGATGGAAACTTTTGGTGGCATTGGATGGGACGCTCACCTTGTTAGCGGCGATGGGGACGACCTTGAGGGTGCCGGAGGCCTTGTCGAGGACGCCGAGGGCGTAGCCGCAGAGCTGCGGCACTGCGGCTTCGCCGGCGTAGCTCGGCTGGGGTACTTCTCGTGGCGGAACAGCCGCGCGCGAGGGGGTCGTAGCCGGTGGGGAAGTAGGCGACGACGGGGGCGGCGGCGCCGGTGAGGGAGGCGTCGACGGTGACGTCGATGGCCTTGCGCTTCTTGGAGAAAGCGGAGGGGGACAGGGCTAGGGTTTTGTGGTCGGCCATTGGAGACGGCTCTAGGGTTTTGGAGGTCGTCAATGTCTAGGGTTTTTTTTCCCAAGGCTTAAGAGGGAGAAGGAGATTGGAATTTGTGTGCAAGTCCTAGAAAACATTTGTCTTTTACATTTTGGATTATTGTTTCACATTGGTACTTGGAGAAATCAGGAATTGCAAGGACAGGCTGCTGCTGCTGCATTGGATTGCCAATTGCCATCACAAGTGATGATGGATTAACGGGAAAATCTATTCGCAAGAGGTAGTACACACAGAAAAATAGTAGTATACGATTTTGGCTGATATAGCTAAACTCAGTATACTTTTTACTACAATCTTTCTATTGACTCCGTCTTAAAAAACGCACTATTTAAAAGCTAATAACTGTAAATAATACGAGCATAAGCCACAAATAAACTAAAAAGAACCTGCCTATTGTCAAAAAATCCATTTGAGCCACTGACAATCATATCACCCTCCATACTGCTCGTTTCAGCTTCAGCTTTTGGCTTCTGGCTTATTTTTCACTATTCATAAATTTCGTCTTTTTATGAATTTTTGACTTCTTTTGAGCTTTTTTGCCAGTTCTTTTTTGTCCCGTATTCGTTTGCGTTGTCCGTGATGACCTAGCATATTTTTTCTATTTTTATTTTTTTAAATTTAATTACACCAAATAAGCCATCTTCAGCTACAGTGAAATTTTAGCCGCTACAGTGTAATTTCAGCCATAAACCATAGCTTTTCAACCTAACCGAGCGGGGCCTTACAGTGCAAACCTGATAGATAAAACAAAGGGGATCAACATCGGAAAGCAAAATTAGATAAAACTTGATAGATGGAGCAGGAGCATCCGCCACTATGGGTCACCAATAGGGAGAGGGGATTGCTGGATCTACTAAGCCAATTGTTAGGTTAAGGCTTCTTCACTTGGTCTTGGCCGCTTCTGCCCTCTTGGTCTTAGGGTTTGTCGACTGCGGTCTCTGCCTGGGATCTGGGCCCTTGGGGGATTGGGGTGTCTTGGGGAGTTGGGGAGCGCCGTATGCCTGCACGCGCATAGGCCCAGCTGTGGTGAGAGGGAAATGGGAAAATCCGGTTTCTTCGATTTTCCCCGGTTTTTTTATAAACAAAAACTGATTTCTGCAAATCGTATCAAATACCGAATACCGATCAAACCGAGTTGATCGGGATGGTACGGTTTATTCGATACGATTTGTTTGGTTCAGTTTTAAAATGAACAGCCCTGCCTAATTGGGTAAACTCAGATACCTTATCAACTGCACTGCAACAAGAATGTCAAGGTTTAAACTCTAATTTCCTATCTGTGCATTCATTTGGGTGCCACAACAGTTGGACTAATTGAATTGTTAGCATTTCACGACGCAATTTCAAGAATAAGGTGGTGCTCGGTTGGGCTGAATTTTTGTGGCTTATAGTTGAATTTTCATTGTAGCTGACTAAAAGTACACTGTAGCTGATGGTGGCTTATTTGATATAATTAAATTTTAAAAATAGAAAAAACAAGTTAGCACAGCACGTATAATGCAAACGAATACAGGGCAAAAAACCTCAAAAAAGTTCAAAAAAATCCAAAAAATTAGAAAAAGATAAAATTTACAAATAGTGAAAAATAAATCAAAAATCAAACGAGCGGGACATTAAGATTCGTGCACTCATGACATTGATTAGAGAAATATTTTAGTAGCATCATTTGATTACCTCCCTTCCAAGGAGGAAAGAAAGCACTAAAGCCTACTCCTACTCTCATAGCCCATGAATTATTATTTCCATTTTCAAAATCGAAACGCCAAAAAGCTCAAAAAGGCAACGCAGGAGGAGGGGCGAAGGACAGGGGGGCCCGCCCGGTCAGTCGCCCTCCCACCCGCTGACTCGCGCAGAGGCACGCATGCAGCTCGCAAACTCCGCCCTCGTTTTCCCTCGCTTCCTCCTCCTCCGCTCCGATTTTAAATTTCGAAACCCCACCTCCTCTTAAACCTCGCCTCGTCTCTCCCCCTTCCTCTCTGGCTGGTGGCTGCCGCTACGCAAAAATCTCAGCCCCTCGTAGCCGATGAAATCTTGGCTTTACAGCTTGAAGATCTGGTGAAGAGGACGGGGAGGAGGAGGAGGGGATGTGGTGCTTGTTCGGCTGCTTCCGGGTGGCCGGCGACGGCGGCGAGCCGCGAGACAGGCACTCCCAGGCCCAGCTCGTATCTTCGTCCGTCGTTCCGGCGACTGATCCCAAGGTTTTGCGCCGTGCGAAACCCGTGTGCTGTTTCCGGATTCTTATTTCGCTATGGGATTGGGTTATGGCTAATCTAGCTGGCGTGGAAATGTGAGTGGTGGTTGATTTTTGTTGTTTTGTGTTGATCAGGTTGGTGAGAGGAGGCCGCCGCCGTCCAAGAACGCGCTCTCCGCTGTGTTCTTGCGAGAAGGTACGATTCCTCTCTTTTTTTTCCTTTTCCTTTTTTGTGTCTCTTTTCTCAAGCTGTTTAATTCTCGTGACTGTTTTCTGATGCTGTTAATTTCTTCCCGTTGTTTTTGGTTTTATGTTGTTGGTTAAAGATGAGGGATCGCGGGTGGAGCAAGCTACGATCTCGGGGGCGAACGAGAGCGCTGAGGTGAAGAGGATGGATCAGGAGCTCAAGCACGAGGTATGTCGATTCTGCAAATCTGGCTCAATGATGATTTCCCCCTCTATTTTTCACGCATTTGGTAATCTGAGCTATATCTTGTGACTTAGTCAGAATTTAGCTGATGACTAGTATCAGTATGTCCAGTATGGGATTCTTGGTTTAATCAAGGGCTCTTTTAATCCTATCTTTCTTCTTTCATATTTTCATTATATGATTCCTAAAAAAAAGCTTTATTATATGCAGCATGTTCGTTAAAAAATTATGCAGGATGTCTGTGGTGTTGGTGATAATGTGCTAGACTGACATGTTACTTTTTACCTGAACAAAAAACTAGCTTATCACTGCGAGTTGGCCATTGTTCATTTGTTTGAATTGTACTGATATAGGAGTTCAGGCCAATGTACCTGCCAATTGTGTTTATAATGACAATCTGCTGCTTTGCTGTTCTTAAATCTAGGATGCTGTTTGTAGTTAAGCTATCTATATGAGAATTTGTTCTTATACATTAGATAATCAAGTGACGCAAAGTGGACTCGTAACGATGAATTGTATCTGTTATTATTTGTTAACGCATATGATTTTGGCAACAGACTGACTTTCACCGGTGCTAACAGGCCAGTGTCCTCAAAAATTGTGGTGCATTGTTGGAAACTCCAAATGAAATCAGAAAAGGGCCTGAAAACACTTGTCAGAGTGCAACATATTTGGCACGGCTTCCTACCATGTCTGATGTGTTACATTTCATGGAAGGGCTGAAGGTTGAGGACTGCCAAACTCCTTCAGGGTCTCATCAGAGCTCCACTTTACCAGATGCTATGAGGTAAGCCAACCTTGTGCTATTTGCTGCTAATACTAATGCCTTTGTTGTCTCGTATTCTATTTTCTTCTGAGAAGGAGGCCGGGTTCTTTCCCGTCACTGTAACAACTGAATAAATTAATTTTTTTGAATTTTTGTGCTTTCCAATTACAGCTATACTTGGAAAGGGTGTGATGCATCAAGCCAGCATGATTCTGAAGCAGTGAGCATGAATGTAGATGTTGAAGGCGTAAACTACGAGTCTGTGATTGATTGTGGGGTCAAGTTAACCACCTTAGATTCATCTTCCTTCTTAAGTAAGGATGATATCTGTCTGGTTGTATCCAAATGTTCACCCTTTTCAACTCCTTCAAAAATGAATGACGAGATGCAGACTCCAGCCACTACTCATGCAACCAACTTGGAACAGTTGAGAAATGAGAACAATTCTAGGGCTTGTGCGCAGCATGTATACGAAGATCTGAATCCTGTTGAGAATTTTGAAAAATGCGGAGTATCAAGACAAGATTCCTGTCAGCGTGATACATCAGACCAGGATTTCAAGTGCACAAAGAATGGCAGTTTGGTTTCTGTTGAACTTTCAATATCTAATGAATGTTCCCTGTTCCAGAGCTCTGAGGATTCTGTATCATCCTGTAACAAGATAAGAGACAGCATGAACGCAGCCTCTGTGGAGAAATGCCTGACCACTGAGGCAACAGTTCATACCAACGGAAAGAAGGTGCTAAAAAACAATGATTCAAATGTGGAATTTCCAAGCTTGTCCCAGTGGTTGAAGCCTCCAAATCCTAAGAAGGCGTTCAGGGATGAAGCCTTTACAAGCGACAGATCTCATTCTGCTAAGAGTTCAGAAGAGGATAGGCCTATTATTGGAATGGTTGCGGCTCACTGGAAAGACAAAGAGCCAGACAATTTTACTCCTAAATGGTGGGATGGAAATGGCATTCCCAACTCAACTAATAAGTACAAAGAAGTAAAGTCTGCTTCTGCTTCTCTTACTTTCTAACACTTATGTAAAAATGACTTGTCTAGGAATAATGCATTACATGGACAGGATCAAAAGGTGAGCTGGCACGCAACGCCATTTGAGGAGAGGCTTGAGAAGGCTTTATCTGACGAGAAGTTGCTTTCTCAAAGGTTTTGGATTTTCTTGCACTCCATCATCAAACCATATTTTGATCTGGCTCCATTAATTTGTTTGAAAGCTTTAAGTGCATAATCTTGCAATTTTTGCCCACGCTGAATTGTTCTTTCTCGTTTGGTTTTTGGTAGGAAATGCTCCAGTGGAAACAAATCCCAGTTTTCAGGGGTGGAAGGTGAGGAAAGTGACACTGCTGCATCTAACCGTCTATATGTTGCTGCTTTTACATGATATTTTCGTCTGCCAAGAGTTACTGAAGCATCCGTATAATATGGTTTGCACAGTCTTGTTTCCTCTACTGTCCAGTAGGTAGCCTACAGAAGTGATATTCTGCCGATTGCTTTGTATTAAAAGACCAATGTTGTAAGACAAATCAACATTGTTAATTTCAAATATAGTTGGCGCGCAAGATTCTCAACTATTGTTGCTAGCTCCTACTGTTCTGTTTTTTGGGCAGTAGTTTCTTTTACGGCCCTGTTCGGTTGGGCTGAAAAGTTGTGGTTTATGGTTGAAAGTGTACTATAGCGGCAGAAATTTCACTGTACCTGAAGGTGACTTATTTGACGTAATTAAATTTAAAAAAATTTAAAAATAGAAAAAAATATGCTAGCTTATCACGGACAACGCAAACGAACACGGAAAAAAAGAACCGGGAAAAAGCTCAAAAAAGTTAAAAGTTCAAAAAAGACAAAATTTATAAATAGTGAAAAATAAGTCAGAAGCTAGAAGCTGAAACTGAAATGAGTGGGGTATGTCTTGTCTGATATGCATGCATGTTTAATTCTAGCTTACTAGTTGTCAGTACCGCGTGGTTGATGTGACGACCTATACCATCATTACATTAGTTAATGGTTAGTCTGTAATTATTACCTAACAAAACATAATAAATTTACATTTTATCAAATAATAAGTCGCATCAGAGATGGTACAATATTATTATAATACTATAGTCATGTAGGGTTATAGTTTGTCATAGGATTATATAATTTTGCCCAAATATTACAAGTCTTGAAAATAGTAGTGATACCAACTAATAATTATACATGTATGGAAGCCAATAGATAGCGATACGCTAATATACTCGAGATCACATAAACAACTATTGGTTGCCGTCTACTCATCCTAGCCTCCATATAGACTATTCATTTCGTATGTGTCGTACTCCGGGCTAATCTTGTACACTAATATTCATGTTTAGTTGGTAGGAATCAAAGTCACTTTTGGCACTGTTTCGCATCGTATTTACAAAAATAGCAGTATACCGATCGTATTGACAAAAATATCGTTTTTGTCATCGGGGGGCCGGGCGGTAGCGCCTACGAGGCGACGCGTAGCGCAGCCGCCGGTGGTAGGCGCCTGCCGCACCCTCACTGGATGGCAGGCAGCCTACCGCCCAGGGAGCAAGCGGCAGGCAAGCCTGCCGTCCAGTCTGCAAGCGGCAGGTAATTAGGCTGGCTAATTAACCGGGTATAATTTTCTTCTGTTTAGTGTTTGTTCGAATTTTTAAATATATCAAATGAGCTCAAAAATTACGAAAATTTATGTACAGTCTTCTGACACAACGTTCCTCGTAGTGTAATTTTTGGGGAATTTTATCCATGGCGAATGTCGCTCAAAAATTCATACAATTTTGATAATTTTACGAGTTTTTACATATAGTAAATGAGCTCAAAAAATTACGAATTTTTATGTGAAGCCTCCCGATGCAGTAATATTTTTTGGAAATTTTATGCGGTCTGAATTAGCCACGTTTGTTTGGATTAACTTAACCATGAATTTAACGAATATTTCACTTTTTTTACAATTTGATACATTATGAATTTGTATAAATAAAAGTAATTACAGTACTACAAAAAATGCATTACAAGATACGATATGGTTCACTCTTCTGAGCCATTACTATGTTCTCGCCGCGCTTGCCTACTCGTACATGGTCTTGTCTTCTGTCGCGCATGAGCATGCCCCGTTGAGTAAGTCAGTCGGTCTGGAGGTCGTGTATCGGGTCAGAGGAGGTATGGAGACTGTTCTGTTTGCTCAGTGGCTTGCGGTGGTCCAGTAGGCTGTGGTACAATACGCTGGGTCCGGTAAGGGTCGAAGTTGTCCAACTGAGACGTGCCGAACTGTGAGCCGCCTGCAATAATATCGTGTACAAAGGACTCTTGAAATCCCCCCTTGTGGTGCGAATGAGCTCTCGCCCTAATTGTATGACGTGGCAGCGAAGTCGGAGGAGCTCTGCCCACCAAAGTGTTCAAACCGTAGAGTTGCCCGGGACAGCTGTGTTCCCAGCGCTTTATACTCTGCAGAGTACACCAACGCGCGAGTCTGTCCTGCAACTTTTTTATACTCTGTAGAGTTGCCCAGGACAGCTGTGTTCCTATTGCTTTATACTCCGCAGAGTACGCCGAGGCACGAGGTCATCGTGCAATTTTTTTATACTCCGTAGAGTTGCCTGGGACAGCTGTGTTCCCGACGCTTTATACTTCGTAGAGTACGCCAACACACGAGGCCGTCGTGCGAATTTTTTATACTTCGTAGAGTTGCTCGGGACGGTTATGTTCGTAGCACTTTATACTCCGTAGAGTACAACGAGGCGCGAGGCTATGGTGTGATTTTTTATAAAATTATGGCCCCATGAAGGTTGGGCGAAGTTGCGACCACGAGGAGGTTAGATGGAGCCACGACCGCGATGTGGGCAGACGATGCAATGACCATGAGATGGTTAGGCGTGGTCACGACTAGGACGTGGTCGGACGCTGCTGACGACTCAGCATGGAGACCTCATGATGTTGTGCCTTGGCGCGGCGACTCGATGCGAAGACCTCTCGACGTGGAAGCTTGGTAGGGAGGTTGGGCGTGGAGACCTCTCGACGTGGATGGTCGGCGCAGAGACTCAGCATGGAGACCTCGCGACATGGAGCCTTGACATGGAGACTTGGCGTGCATACCTTGTGAAGTGGAGCCTCAACGCGAAGACTCGATGTGAAGACCTCGCGACGTGGAGTCTGGGTGCGGAGACTCAGCATGGAGACCTCACAAAGTCCTAGGTACGCCTGTGAAAGAGCGCAAGGGGAGCCTGCGGAGGCCACACGACGTCAGATGTGGGTGTGCAGGTGGGCTCGGAGCCCAGAGGCGTAGGCTCAAAAGGTTCAGAGGTCAACGCTTGGCAGCGTGGACAAGGCCTCACCCTCCACACATAGGCAGTGGCCGGTGACACTGGAGCCATCGTGTAGCCCGAGCGAAGGCCAGTCTCGGCACATACATGCATGCACTTGGTGCGCGCATGCTGATCAATGCACACAGTGGACTAGCGACTTGTTGACTGACGCATGCATGCATGTGCTGAGTAATCGCACTAATGACGTGCATGCATACATGTGGTCGACAACCGTACTCGTACATGCGGGGGTCAGCATGTTGCAGTGGAGACTCGGCCGGAACCAGACCGAGACCAACGCCGCGGAGCCCACATCGACTTCGTGGTGAAGGCCAGCACATTGCGGGGGAGGAAACACCAAAGAATCACGTCGGCGCTCAACCCCACAAAGAGTACGAGTAGTTACCTATGATGTTGGCTTAGACTTGCAGTAGCACACGCGCACCTGCACGGCTGATAGGTTCGTTGTGGTGGTCTCTAGCATCCTTCCTGGCGCAGCTTCTTACGCGATCCCCCAGAATGGCGCCAACTGTTATGGCTACCGACCAAACAGTAGAGAGAGGGATTAGAAGAGGAGAGCTAACAGAGAGGGATGATATGTGGGAAATGAGTCCTCTTCTCCCCCTCACGCCCCTCTTAGGGGTTTATGTACATGAGTGAGGTAGAATGAAAAATTACTATCCTACCTTTAATAATTACATATGTAGGGGTACATTAGTACATTCCTTTATATTATTGAGCCTATTACATATTGGACCAGTTGCGAGGCCCAGTCACGGAGGGTTGGGCCACCCCAACGACAGTAGTTGAGAGGTTTCTCAGTGTTATTCATGTTGAAAACACTACGACTTTGACACTTAAGAAAGCAATTGAGTCTTTACTAATGGAGCATTCATTGAGCTTGACTATGGTCCATAGACAATGTTATGAGGGGGCTAGTAACATGAAGGGTCAAGTTAATGGTCTAAAGAAACTAATTATGGATGAGTCTCATTTTGCTTGTTATGTTCATTGCTTTGCCCATCAACTTCAGTTGGCACTTGTTGCTATTGCTAAGGAGAATAGTGATTGTGTTTGGTTTCTTTCAACAACTAACATATTTGTTGAATGTTCTTAGTATGTCTTGAAAAAAGATACAAATGCTTAGAGTAGCTCAAGCTCAACGAATTGTAGAAGAATTAGAATGGGTAACATTGAAACTGGCTGTGGATTGAATCAAGAGATGGGTTTGGGTAGGCCGGGTGACACTTGTTGGGGATCTCACTATATAATTGTCATGCATGTCATTTCTTTGTATCCTTCGATCCGACAAGTTCTTATAAAGATTGGAGAAGACCACTCTTTAAGCATGGAGGCTATATTAGCTCAAACTATGTTGGACTCATTTGACTCATTTGAGTTTGTTTTCATGGCGCAATTATTACTGACTATATTTGGCTACACAGATGACTTAAGTAATGCTTTGCAAAAGAGGGATCAAGATATTGTTAATGCTATTGATCTCATTTACTTGACAAAGACTCAATTGCAGTTATTGTGGGAGGATGATGGATGGGAACTTTTTCTTAAAGATGTCACTTCCTTTTGTATGAAGCATGGCATCAAAGTTGCTAATATGGATGGTCTCTATAAACTGGTTGCCAGATCCAAGAGGATCTTCAAAAAAAAATCAATAATCTCCATCACCTTCATGTTGAAATGTTCTTAAGTGTCATTGACCGGCAACTTCGAGAGCTTAATGACAGATTTGATGAGGTAAACACAGATTTGCTTCTTTGCATGGCATCATTTAATCCTGCTGATTCATTTGTAGCTTATGACAAGGACAACTTGGTTAGGTTTACTCAATTTTATCCTAAAGATTTCTCAAGCATAGAATTGATGCATCTTCCCTTTCAACTCATACACTTTATTGTTGATATGCGAAGGGATGAAAGGTTTAGAAAAGTAACAAATCTTGTAGAGCTTTCCATTATACTTGTTCAAACAAAGAAGAACCTTCATTATCAAATTGTTTACGAGCTTCTCAAATTAGTGCTAATTCTTCTCGTGGCAACTGCACGTGTTGAGAGAATCTTTTCTTTAATGAATTATGCCAAAAATAAGCTAAGAAATAGAATGGGAGGGCAATACTTAAATGATTGCTTGGTTACCTTTCTTGAGCAAGATTTTTTCTTACAAGTTAAGAATGATGATATTATATCTCGTTTCCAAGCCATGAAGCATCGTCAAGTTAGATTGTAATTTTCTTAATTATTTTATAATTTCTCTATATTATTTGAGATATTGTCTCTACACACGTAATTTGTACTTTAATTTGTACTATCGTGGATCTTTATGTTTTCTATTGAACAAAAATTTTATAACTTTGAATGTTCATCTTGAAAATTCTAGGTCCGCCACTAGTTGTATCACAAATGGCCTTTTAGCCATTTGTTTCTCTCTCTTCTTCTTGAATGAATGGCAGAGTAACTGACCAAAATTTCAACAAAAAAAGCTAGTTGTCATATAAGGCACGTCAGCCACGATACAGATAAGCACTTGTTCCTTGTTTGCGTTGAAAAGTTGAAAACAAACTCTAGTAAACGTTTTTAACCAGTCCTAAAGTGTTGTGTTCAATGGCGCCTTGCTGCCTTCTTTGCCCAATTGAAACTTTCCTTGTTATCCTTGTCTGCGACGGATTCGAAAAGTTTTGGTTTGGAATGTTTCTGATCCAACAGTCTTAACACTACTAGCTCAACCATTTTATTAGCATTGCATCTGAGCAGTGGCGGAACCAGGAATTAAGGAAGACCTGGGATGGAACCAGCTAACGGGCGCCAGGCCGTCAATAATGTTTCACTCTAAAACACTGAATAAAGCATCCTAGTACTTTGAAACTAAACTCTCTCTCCGTCAATAATGTGGTGTCTCATTAGCACAATCTCTTTGACAAGATTCCTGTAAGTGAATGGCCGGACAGCAGCCCTCAGGAAGAGCCCTGGAGGCTGTAAGGATGATCTCAGGGCTTTGGCCCAACGGCCAAAGCCCACCCCTTGACCGCGCCCTGATCGGGGGCGCCCAGCCCGTTTGGCTGGTGGGCCCCTGTCGCCAGCGCTATAAATACAGAGGTGGGGGCCGGGCGGCACGCGTCACGAGGTTGACCGCGCCGCCGTCACCCCACCGACAAACCCTAGCCCGATCTGCGAGGGTGGCGCTCTAGCGACGGGAAGCACCACCGCCGTCCGTCTTCTCCACCGGATCTGCACCTCCGCCAGCATCGCCGCGCTCCGGGAGACGCCGTTCTTCCCCGACCGTCGTCGTGCCCGCACTTCCCCGAGATGGCAACCTCCTCCTCCAGTGCACCAGAAGGTCGGTACCCGAAACCCTAATGTCCTCTCCCTCTCCGAGTTTCTCAAGAACCCTAGAGAAAAGATGCACTCCTCTAGATCTACAACTAGATGATCCTAAGGACCTTTTAACAATGGTATCAGAGCCACCCTAGTTTTAGATCTAGACGGAGAAAAGAAAAGAGATCCCCCCTAGCCCTAGAACACCGACCGCAGTCGGTTGACCGACGTGCGGAAAAGAAAAGAAAGAAAGAACGGAGAAGGGGAAAGGGGCAAAACCCTAACCCTAGATCTGAAAAGAGGCTTACCTGGCCGTCGTCGCCGGGCCGTCGTCGTCGCTGGCGTGCGGGAGATCGGCTGAGCCTTGGGCTCGCCGGCGCTCCGCGTACGGGCCGCCGTCGACGCGCGGGACAGGGCGCCAACACGGAGCCGCTCGACGGCGGCGCGCTCCCTCTCAGGGGAGCGCGCACGCCGGCGAGAGGGCCCGCGGTGGCGCCGTCTTTTTCTTCTTCTCCGGCGGCGTGGAAGCGGTCGCCGCCGCCGCCGCTTCGCGGTCGCTCTCGGGTGCGAGGGTGAGAGAGGGGAGGCAGAAGTGATTAGGGTTTTCGGGGAACGTCCGCGTCGCGTGGTTTTGATCGGGCGAGATCAGCGCGCAGCCGTCGGATGGCATCCGATGGCTGAGATCGCGCCG
This sequence comes from Dendrocalamus latiflorus, assembly GCA_017311315.1. NCBI lineage: Eukaryota > Viridiplantae > Streptophyta > Magnoliopsida > Poales > Poaceae > Dendrocalamus > Dendrocalamus latiflorus. The sequence goes on from CM029611.1 coordinate 4,193,677, forward strand.
AGCCGCGCGGGCGAGATTCGGCCCAGGCGGGCGAAAGTAATCCCGGCCCAGGCCCAGGTTGCGCGCGAGATCGTGCTGCCGCGAGGAGCAAGAGCCGTCGGATGCGAATCCGACGGCTGACGGGGCGCGGGGCGACGCGGTGTCCGCGCGCGCGGGCGAGCGTGAGGCGCGCGAGCGGGCAGGCCGCGCGTGCGTGAGGCCGAGAGCGCGGGCGCGCACGAGAGACGGCCGAGCAGGCCGCCGTGGGCCGCGGGCGTGTTGCGTCCGCGCGCGGGAGAGCGCAGGCCAGGCGGGCTGGCTGGGCCGCGCACGCGAGGAGCAGGCCGAATGGCCGTTATGAACAGTAAAACCTGAATTTTGGATTTAATGTTTTTTCAGAAGTGTTTTTTTTGTTGAATTTCAATGAAATTTGAACTAAAATCTCTGTAAATTTTGCACCAACGTGTTAATTTTTCCAGAGATTGATGTGAACAGTTTAATGCTTCTGAATATTGAATTATTTTTAGAATAATTACAGTTTCCGCTGCAAAAGTTAATATTGATTGTTTTTCATTATTAAATTCGAACCAACGGGAGAATTTAATTTTGGAAAAATAGATTAAAATTCCCAGAGATTTATGATACTGTTATTTTCTGACCAACGTTGTTAATATCAGTATTATAAATTTTAATGTTGATTTCATGCATTATTTCTATCTCTGCCCAACGGTGATGTAGATTTAATGTATGATAAAATTGATTTAAATTGTATGTCGTATTTTTGACCAACGTTGGAAATAAGGCATATGATTTTGATGTTACGTTCTCACTGTATTTGAAACATTTTTCAGGAGGATACAACTTGATGAGTTGTATTAGAGAAATCCCCACTCTCAAAGGTGATAATTATGGAGAGTGGAAGAAAAAGCTAGATTTAGCTTTTATCTTGGCTGAGGTGGACTGGGTCCTCACTACAGCACGTCCCACTGAGCCTTTGGCGCCAGTGAGGGAACAGAATGAGGATGACACTGCATGGCAGAAAAGACAGAGGGATCATGCTCCCTTACAGATGTCTTATGACCTTGATCATAAGAAATGGACCACAGCCAACAAGAAATGTATGGCTGTGATAAAGAACACAATTGAGCCTGCTATTTTGGGCTCAATTGCAGAGTGTGACACTGTCACTGAATATCTCGATAAAATAAAGAGTCAGTTCACTGGCTCTTCAAAGACTTATGCTACACAGCTGATTAAGCAGCTGGTAACAGAGAGGTATTCTGGCGGTGGCAATGGCATAAGAGAGCACATTCTTAGAATGAGCAACTTGGCATCTAAACTGAAACCGATGGATTTGGGTCTCAAGGATGAGTTCCTTATTCATCTGGTTTTTGCTTCTTTGCCAAAAGAGTTTGACACTTTTGTTGTCAACTATAATATGCAGCCCGAAAAATGGGACATGGAAAAGTGCATAGCCATGTGCGTGCAAGAGGAGGAAAGAATCAAATCCTCACATGGTGGTGCTATAAACTTTGTGAGGGAAAACAAGAAAAAGAATTATAACAGTAACCCCTTCTCAAAGAACAAGGGCAAAGCCTCTGTACATCAGCCTCAACAGAACAAATTTGCTGTAGACAAAGACCAGTGCCTTCACTGCAAGAAGACGGGACACTACAAGAAGGATTGTCCTGACTATTTAAAGATGATAATGGCTAAGAAAGGTGAGAACATTATTACCTTTATTAATGAATGCCTGTATGTGAAATATTCGAAATCCACTTGGTGGATTGACTCAGGAGCAACTGTTCATGTTGCTAATTCTTTACAGGGATTCCGTTCGACGAGGACTACGCAAAGAAAAGAAAGATGCGTTAAAGTCGCAAATGGAGTCGAAGCTGAAGTTGAAGCCGTTGGCGATCTTTCATTAGAATTAGCTAATGGCTCCACTCTTCTACTTAGAGATGTCCTTTTTGTACCCTCTTTACAGAGGAATTTGATTAGTGTGTCAAATTTGGACAAAGATGGTTATGATTGCAATTTTGGAAATGGCAAGTGCGAAATAATGTTTAATAAAGAATGTGTTGGTATTGCCATATTACAGAATGAGCTTTATTTGTTATCATTATGTGATGATGTGAATGTCGTATGCGATAATGAGAACGTTGCGTGCGAGAAAGAGATTGAATCCTCGTCTACGAATGTAAACAGAAAACGAAAGAGAACTCTAGATGAGTCGTCGAAATTATGGCACTGTCGTTTAGGCCATATTTCGAGGGGGAGAATAGAAAGACTAGTAAAGAATGATATTCTTCCTCCATTAGAGTTCTCGGACTTAGAACAATGCAGAGAATGCATTAAAGGAAAATATGTAAAGAAAATTAAAAAGGACGCTAAAAGAAGCACAGGAGTTCTACAAATTATTCACACAGATATTTGTGGTCCTTTTCCTGTGAAAAGTGTGGATGGATATGACTCGTTCATAACATTCACAGATGATTACTCCCGTTATGGATATATTTATCCAATCAAAGAAAGAAATGAAGCCTTGGATAAATTCAAGATATTTAAGGCTGAAATTGAAAACCAACACGATTTAAAGATTAAGATAGTCCGATCTGATCGTGGTGGGGAGTACTACGGTCGACATACCCCTTATGGACAAGTTCCTGGACCTTTTGCGAGGTTTTTACAGGAAAATGGAATAGTAGCCCAGTATTCTATGCCGGGCGAACCTCAGCAAAATGGAGTAGCTGAAAGACGCAACCGTACCCTGATGGATATGGTGCGAAGTATGATGAGCTACTCCACACTCCCATTGAGTTTATGGATGGAGGCGTTGAAAACCGCCATTCATATTCTCAACAGAGTGCCTAGTAAGTCGGTGCCCAAAACACCGTACGAGTTGTGGACAGGAAGAGTTCCCTCACTAAAGCACTTACGTGTGTGGGGGAGTCCTGCTGAGGCTAAAGTATTTAACCCAAACCTTGGGAAACTTGATCCCAAAACAGTAAGTTGCCATTTCATTGGCTACCCTGAAAAGTCAAAAGGTTATCGTTTCTACTGTCCAGACAGATACACAAAGTTTGTAGAAACGAGACATGCTGTCTTCTTAGAGGATGAAATGATGAGGGGGAGCATGGTAGCTCGAGAGATTGACCTTGAAGAGAAGCGGGTGTTTGCGCCCACTCCGATGATTCAAGAGCCATTCTTCACACTACCTGCTGTCGCTGCACCGACGGTGCAAGACACTGTGGTGCCAGCACCTGTTATTGTTCCTTCCGTGGCACCAATGAATGAGAATGAAGAACCTGTTCTTCAGGATCATATAGAACCTATTGCCACAGATGAGGGGGAGCAACAGCAGCCTCAAATAGTAGATGTACCAAATGAGGAGGCCCCGAGGAGGTCTCAAAGAGTAAGAAGATCAGCTATTTCTGATGATTATCAGATTTATCATACAGAGGAATTTCAAATGGAGGATGATCCCACCTCATTTGAAGAAGCCATGAGAAGCGAAAATTCCTCAAAATGGCTTGAGGCCATGGAAGAGGAGATGAGGTCCATGAAGACTAATAAAGTCTGGGACTTGGAAATTATTCCTAAAGGAGCCAAAACAGTAGGCTGTAAATGGGTCTACAAGACAAAGCTTGACTCCCAAGGGAATATAGAAAGATACAAAGCGCGACTTGTGGCAAAAGGATTTACGCAAAGAGAAGGGATTGATTACAATGAGACATTTTCTCCAGTCTCATGTAAAGATTCCTTCAGAATCATAATGGCATTAGTAGCACATTATGATTTAGAGTTACATCAGATGGATGTAAAGACGGCATTTCTTAATGGGGATTTGGAGGAAAATGTTTACATGGCACAACCGAAAGGTTTTGTCGTGGAAGGAAATGAAAGAATGGGATGCCGCCTAAAGAAATCAATTTATGGGTTAAAGCAAGCTTCAAGACAATGGTACTTGAAGTTTGACAGTACAATAAGAAAATTTGGGTTTAAAGAGAATGTTGAGGACAACTGTGTTTATGCAAAGTTTAAAGATGGGAAGTTTATCTTCCTAATCCTGTATGTGGATGATATCCTACTAGCTAGTAGTGATGTTAGTCTGCTACTGGAAACAAAGAAGTTTTTGTCCTCAAACTTCGATATGAAAGATCTTGGTGAAGCTTCATTCGTTCTAGGGATCGAAATTCACCGAGATAGAAACAAAGGGGTATTGGGACTGTCACAAAAGGCATACATAGAGAAAATCTTAAAGAAATTTGGTATGCATAAATGTAGTCCATCACCTGCACCTATAGTCAAGGGCGACAGATATGGGGATTTTCAATGCCCCAGGAACCAGTATGAGATCGATCAAATGAAAGCGGTTCCATATGCTTCAGCTGTCGGAAGCTTACAGTATGCTCAAGTGTGCACACGCCCTGACTTAGCATTTGTTACCGGGTTACTTGGCAGATTCCAGAGCAATCCTGGAATAGAACATTGGAAATTGATAAAGAAAGTCTTGCGTTATTTGCAAGGAACAAAAGGCCTCATGATGACATACAGAAGATCAGATTCACTCCATATAGTGGGGTATACAGATTCTGATTTTGCGGGAGATGATAGAAAGTCTACATCCGGATATGTATTCACTCTCGCTGGAGGAGCTATATCGTGGAAAAGCTCAAAGCAAACCGTCACTACATCGTCCACAATGTATGCCGAGTTTGTAGCATGTTATGAGGCTACGGGGCAGGTGAACTGGCTAAAGAAGTTCATACCCGGTTTAAAAGTGGTTGACGACATCAATAGACCACTTAAGTTGTACTGCGATAATGAACCCGCAGTAACGTATGCCCACAACAATAAGTCAAGTGGTGCTGCCAAACACATTGACATAAAGTACTATGTTGTGAAAGATAAAGTTCGGGATCAAATTATAAGTTTAGAGCATATAAGTACCGCAAAGATGTTGGCGGATCCGCTTACCAAAGGCTTACCACCCAACGTGTTCAGAGAACATGTAGCCGGCATGGGTTTAAGGGAAAGCCTATGATTCCTGGACTAAAAGATGGCCCAAAGATTAAAGTAACTGTTTCAGAACAGGGAGGTGTATTGTAACTGTTGAATCTATCGGCGATTGACCGTGACGATGAGACATGTTCTATGCACTAATCTGTGATGGAATGTGTAAAGTTAAAAGTAATTAAAGATAAAGTATAGATTGAGATCAAGGGGGAGAATGTAAGGATGATCTCAGGGCTTTGGCCCAACGGCCAAAGCCCACCCCTTGACCGCGCCCTGATCGGGGGCGCCCAGCCCGTTTGGCTGGTGGGCCCCTGTCGCCAGCGCTATAAATACAGAGGTGGGGGCCGGGCGGCACGCGTCACGAGGTTGACCGCGCCGCCGTCACCCCACCGACAAACCCTAGCCCGATCTGCGAGGGTGGCGCTCTAGCGACGGGAAGCACCACCGCCGTCCGTCTTCTCCACCGGATCTGCACCTCCGCCAGCATCGCCGCGCTCCGGGAGACGCCGTTCTTCCCCGACCGTCGTCGTGCCCGCACTTCCCCGAGATGGCAACCTCCTCCTCCAGTGCACCAGAAGGTCGGTACCCGAAACCCTAATGTCCTCTCCCTCTCCGAGTTTCTCAAGAACCCTAGAGAAAAGATGCACTCCTCTAGATCTACAACTAGATGATCCTAAGGACCTTTTAACAGAGGCATCTCGCTCCTCCCTCAGTCGCTCGCGCTTCTGCCCCTTGCACTCTCCTGCTCCACCTCGTCCTCCTCAGTCTGCTCCTGCTCCATAACTACTGTATTCGAACTGCCCATTTTCCATTCCATCTCTTTCTCATGTTGCATCTGCTGCTTATTATACACATTTCATGCCTCGATGCTAGTCTTGACCAGCTTCTCCATTTTGTCAGAACTTTTTCATCGCCTTCTTCCATTGCTCATCCCAGTACTGCATCTGAGCATTGAACAATTATGTGGCTTCCTTGGTCAGAGAAGCCACAAAATCTGGTTGTCTATTTTCGTGATTATCCTGGCACATTGATGAAAACACATCAATATTATAATCCCAACATCTAATTCCCACAGGAAAAATGTTTCTTCTGTCTGGATTTTCGCTCATGTTGAATTTAAAGGTGGCAATTTCATCTTCTAGGAAGTCACATTCAAGCAAGATGTCTTCCGGGTTTGATTAGATGGATTGACATGCAAATTTTTATTCCCTGTCATGCTTCAAGTGATTCAGAAACAATGAATTGCAGCATACTTGGGAGCACTTAAACTGATCTCCTCAAGGGTGCTGGAAGTGTCAAATTAGGGGTCAGCAACTCAGCACAAGAAATTTTGAAATAGATCCATGGATTGTTTGAAATTTACCATCATAGGTGTTATGGGGGCGCCCAGCCCCTTAGGACGTCTGTATTACCTAGTGGGCTTTAGAGTAAACCTAAAAGCATAATATTGTATGTATAAGAAAATTTACCTGTATATCCTTATCTTGAGTAATTGTTGAGGGGTAAAATAGGTATTCATCATCCTACTCCACTCATATATGAAGAGCCCCAAGAGGGAAAGGAGAGAGGGAGACTCTCATTTTCCCTCACTAGATTTCTCAATACACAAGTGGTGGTCTCTAGCTTTCACAATTCCATATGAACTACACACTGTTTGGCTCATTGTAATGCTCCGCATTTTTAGACTAAACCTAATTGCTAATCTCATGCTGACAGTAGTGTTTAGCCGCATAATTAGTTTCGTCATTGCATTCATTCCAAGCATCAAATTAATTAGCAAGTAAATGGATTATAAGGCGGCAAAGTAAATTAATACCAATTACAATATGCAATGAAAATCAATGTCATTTCATCTTTGCCGCTTACACAGTGAGTACAACAATTAAAATTTACAACAAAGAGCATTTCATACATAATCACAATTTATTTGAGAGCTACTAGATTCAATTACAATGCATTCATTTCATACATTAATTGTGCTGCATCAGTTTTACGAAAATTAAACGGTGATAGTATTGCGAGAAAAATAAAATGATCGATACTAAATAAAGATCAAACAAAAGAAGGAAAAGAATTAAAAGCAGTTGCTGTTAAAACCCTAATTTAGATATCGAAATGGGCATTTCACATATCGAGATACCAGATCGTCCGGGTCCAATCGGCACCTCTCGCAGTCGTAGGATTTCATCATCTGGCATTAAAAACAAACCTAATTCCATTCCAAAATTCTATTTCCTAGCCAAACCAGCCAAATATCCCGTACGAGCAGTACGAGGTGGATCCCCCATACGATAATTGGGACGACTAGGGAGTTAGTGGCAACGCAAGTATCTGTAAGACTGTAACGTTAATATGATGTATAAATATTTAGAACTCTTTGTATAATTAGAAGTTGAATTAGACGGTCTACATTTGGTATTGTATTATTTGAGCCCTAGAGGCTTTGTATCAAACTGTAGCCCTATAGCCCTGTGTGGCTATGTTTATGTAATAATATGAACTGTCATTTATCTAATTATTATTCTGGTGTATCACTCTAATGGGCCTATTATTTGTTGGAGCGGTGTTCTATCGAGCAGACGAATAATAATCTGTTGACTAGTGTTATTACTCCTCGGTAATGACCGGATCATCACACGTGCCATGGGGTGCCCAGCCCCTTAGACCGTCTAGATTGCCTAGTAGCCCTTAGAGTAAGTCTAAGAATATAGTGTTATACGTATAAAGAAATTTATATGTATATCCTCACCCTGTGTAATTGTTGAGGGGCCAGATGGGTATCTTGCCCCCACTCATATATAAAGAGCTCCAAGAGAATAAGGACGTACCCACTCGTTTTCCCCTTACTAGCCCTCTCTCAGATAAGCCGTGGAACTGGTCTCTAACTCCCTCAATTTCATATTTACAAAGGAGGAAGGATATAAACTACCAATTTTGTGGTTTGTGCTACAATAATAGGTAACATTTTTTAGTCATAATGTCTGATCAAATGTCTGGATTGCGCACGCAAGCGCAGATGGTCGTGTACCTATGCATCACGTGCGCAGCTTTTAATGACCTGTGGGCATGGATCAATCTGAGTGACAAAATGGATGTCCAGGGGGCCTGATTCTTAAGCTCACTTAACTTTGAAAATGACAAGGAATCTGAAAGAAAAAACTTGTAGGTTTTGATGTTCTTTAGAGAGCAGCACGGCTGCAATGCCTGATCTGTAATCTTTTTTATTGATTGCTGAACATTGCAGCATAGCTATAGCCCTGTTATTTAACCAACTTTGCTGAATATCAGGACGTTGCTTATGCATATATTCTGGTCAGCACACACACACACACCTCTCATACATTGTATCACAACACACATGGTGTATATATTACATCAGTAAATGAAAAGAGAAGGAAGAAAACTCTGCCGACCAAATCTAGCTGACTGCTGCGGCCTCTGTGGCACGGCCCCGCATGTCAGTCTCTCACACGACGGGGTCTGTTCTTGTCGGCGAATTCTGTATATCTAGCATCTAACCTGAACTCTGAAGACGAAGCTAGGCCCTTCCCTACTGCATAGTACTGAATACTGATCAAGCATATCTGCAGTCATACAATGCTGTTGGATCTGTGATCTCCATCATCCTGGCGATCTCGTCCCAGTACCCGTCCTTGTAGAAATCGTTTGCGGCGAGGCTATGATCATTCTGATGGAACGCAATGGTCATCGACGACGGATTCTGCGGTTTCTGCTCCGGCACCGGCACTGCGGGAAGAGAGTTCCATTGCCCCTGAAACTGCTGGTTGTGCATGGTCTCCTTGAAGAAGCAGCTACCGTTCACCATGCTCAACTGACTGACGTGCTGTTGCTGGGGGATGGCCGGAGCGGCGGCCGGCGCAAGGCAGTTCATGTACTCGTCCCCGCCGTCCGACTTGATGCTCCCCGTGTTGGAGCTCGAGTCGGCCGGTGGCAGCGCCTTGATGGCCGCCGGCGGCTTCCAGACCTGCGGCGGCTGCTTCTTGTAGGTTATGTTCCTCTTGAAGATCCTGCAGATGGTCCATACCTCCTGCATTTCCAGTCACACAAGTACTCATGTTAAGAGATCAATACTTGCACTACACGTCTACACGTGTCGCATTCACACATGTGGGAGGTTTACACTAGCAAGGACTTGATGGAAATGGAATATATGGTAGTACTTACAGCTTCTTGCATGCTTGGGGAGGTATTGGTGGCGGCGGGAGGCGGGAGGCGGAACTCGTGCATCATCCAGTTGGTCTTGGTGCCCTTACCGGCGCTGCCGCGGTAGTAGACGAGGGACTTCTTGAGCCCTATCGACTGGCCGGAGTTGGCGGCGGCGGCGGCGGCGGCGGAGTAGATCGGCCGGTCGATGCCCGTTGCCTTCCAGAACCCGGAGCCGGTCACCCGGTTGGGCCTGATGCTGTTCCGGTACTTTCTCCCTCTCAGGCAGAAGAAGTACCACTCCTCTCCACCAACCGTGCTCGCCTCTGAAAATTTGCACATATACATAAGCATCATGATGCTCTCAAATGAATTAAGCGCTTTCTAAGAATCTATATTCGAACAAAATGAGATGACACACACACACACACACACACACACACACACTAATAAGAACAATTCCTCAAAAAAAAATATTCCTACAAGAACTGATAAAACAAGGATGAATTGACATGAATGGGCACTTACTGGGGAGATCCCATGGGTCGTACTTGTAGATGTCCATCTCCTTGATGACCTCTATGGTGAGCGACTTCCTCGCCACCTTCCGCCGGAGGTAGAACGTGACGAGCTCCTCGTCGGTCGGGTGGAACCGGAACCCCGGGAGCACGACGTCTTCTTCCTCCTCGTCGCCGGCGAGCAGCACTTCTCCATCGCTCTTTATCTTGTCCATGCTTCCCCTTGTGAACTCCTTGGTCACCATATAGATCTCCTTGATATCAACTAGCTAATAATCAACCTCCTCGTCTCTGTTGCCTTCTTGTATATATTTGGCCTTACTTGAGAGATTTATGCTTGTTACCTCTCTATATGTATCTCCTTGATGCAATCTTCTGGTGTTAAGTAGTATATATAAAGTTAGCTCTTGATGCCCTTGGAAGGAGATGGAGGAGTTATAAGGTAGTTATATATAAGGAGTCCATGAAGCAAAACTTCCATGGCTTATAAATTAGCTAGGACAGGCTATGCGAGCTAAGGAACTAGGCGGCATAAATTTGGTCCAAGTCACTTGGTTTGAATTCCCTTGCCACCATCTTGACGAATCTTCAGAGCAGCAGCAGCAGCAGCAGCAGCAGCAGCAGCTTGTTACTGGTTTACAACTTTGCAACTGTCGCAAGAGTGCAACATGGCGTAGCCATGCTGTGCACTAGGGGCCTGTTTGGTTGGTGTCTAACCTTGCCATGCCTAAGCTTAGGCAATATGTGGCTGCCACAGAAAGTGTGGCTAACAAAATCGAAGCCACACTTGTGGCAAAGTTTGGCAAGAAACTGAGTTTATGACGTGTGGGGCCGGGTGCTAAGAAAGTGTGGCATGCCACAGTTACGTCAGTGAACCAAACAGCTTCCTAAAAACTGTGACATGCCTAACTTGTGGTTAGGCAACTTCTGGTCATGAACCAAACAGACCCTAGTTCTTGTGCCACGTCCAAGTCATTCGGTGTAAGGATGCTGAGAAACAAAAGGGGCTGAGCTCAGAGCTTTGACTTGGGTTCCTGTTACAAGAGAAAGGAATATTTACAAAGGTGTTATTCTTTTTTATTTGGTATAAGGGTTGAACATTTGTCACCTGTCCTTTTTAGGGTGGAGTTCCTAATGGACGGCTTCTCTGTAATGACGCATGCGATTATTGATTACCAGGTTAAGGACGGACCGTACTGTTTCTGACTTAGTTTAATCGTCAGAATATCGAGTTCGTGTTAACTGGAAACACAAGTTGCATGCGTGACGAAAGATCGGACCACAATAATTTAACTGGAAACAGAATAATTTATCAAGTTTTCCTTCGATCCAAACAGGGGAAGTTTGGTCGCGATAATTGACTTCTGGTGGACATGGTTTGTACAAAGAAAATATATAGAAATATGCTTGTATTGAATTGAATATTTTTAGAGGTGTCTGCATCGAAATCAATTAGTAAAGCTCTCCTTCCCTCGGAAGAAAAATATAGGCAAGTTTTCCTTTGCATATTTGCATTGCAGGAGGATTCATTTGAATGATTAACAGGATGGCCCCCACATGTCAGCAGCAGATAAGCAGGCTTTGTCTGCAACAGAACAAGAGACAAGCAGGGACCAAACAGCGCTGTGCTGAAGAATGTTGGAACTTTGAAAGTGGCTACTTCGAAATACGAATTCCAAACAACATGAACTGATGAACCTCGTCGATCTTCCATGGCCCACCGGACCAGGTCAGCCGCCGCTCTGTCCGCCTCCTCACGTTGGTGGGCCCCACAGCCACATCTGCAGTTCTTGAATTTTTTGTACGGATAATCCATTTTTTATTCGAAATTACAGAAATATACCTGCGGGAAATTTTTTTACAAAAATAGGCTCAAGTCGTCCAATGGTTAGGCGACTGGAGCCTTTCGCCCAACCCAACAGCGACAACTGGAAAATCGCCCAACCATTGGGCGATTAATTGCAGTCGCCCAATGGTTGAGCGACTTTCATGCAGTCGCCCAATGGTTGGGCGACTGCACTCAGGTCCCCCGTGAATGTTTTAAACTTTTACAATTTTGTAATTTTAAACTGGTAAAAAATCTGCTGGAGTTGTAATAAAAGTTTATGTTCATTGTATGTTGGAGGTATGTAAAAATTTTTGGGAAAATTACAGAGAAAAAAAAAGATAGAAAAAAGATAGGAAAGAGTCCATCTTTGCCGAAATTTGAAAAATGCATCAAACCTTCGCCAAAAATAGTAAAAATTGGTGGAGCTGTTTTTCATACATCCAAAAGCTTCTAGAAAAAAATTTGAGCAATTTCGGCCATGGGATCAAAAGTTATAGCAGTTTCAATTGAGGTCGAAACGAATTCGAGTCCGTTTCCGACACACCTTCAGTAAAACGGGCATAACTTTTGCATACGGTGTCCGTTTTCAATGTTCTTATACTCGTTAGAAAGCTAACGACGAGCCCAATCCAAAAACATGACCCGCTTGCACTAGTCGCCCTCCAAGACCTCGAAACTCTGTCATCTTTGGACCTAAACCCGCGTCGCAAGTTTTTGGTTTCTATTTTTGCCTTTTCTCTTGGTCTTACCTTTGGAATTTGGATTTTGCTTCAACTGAAAAGCTGTAGATCTCATCGAAACCTTTCAAATGAGTATCTATAAGCCATATAAAACTTTGCTATTTTATCTTTTGAGACTAGTTGTTTATATTGTATTGGTATATAAAACTTGTGATAGAGAGTATTACAGAGGTTTGTATGTACCGATCGTTCTACCGATTGTCTGACCGCTGGGCCCGTCGATTCTCCTCAACCCAATCCTAGCCCAAAGACATGAATTCTCAGTAACATCAAAATATCACTTACCATCGTATGTACCGATCGTTCTACGGTCAATCGTTCCTAAAAAAAATTTCAAATTTTTTACACACTTACAACATACAATGAACATAAACTTTTATTACAACTCCAGTAAATTTTTTACCAGTTTAAAACTACAAAATTGAAAAAATTTAAAACATTCACGGGGACCTGAGTGCAGTCGCCCAACCATTGGGCGACTGCATGAAAGTCGCCCAACCATTGGGCGACTGCATGAAAGTCGCCCAACCATTGGGCAACTGCAATTAATCGCCCAACGGTTGGGCGATTTTCCAGTTGTCGCTGCTGGGTTGGGCGAAAGGCTCCAGTCGCCCAACCATTGGGCGACTTGAGCCTATTTTTGTAAAAAATTTTCCCACGGGTATATTTCTGTAATTTCGAATAAAAAATGGATTATCCGTACAAAAAATTCTGCAGTTCTTCGTGGTTTCATCTGCCAATGCACGTGCAGAAGACTCTCCGCGTGCCGCCACATGCCTGCGAATCCCTAGCTGATGTAGCTCCTGGAAGTTAATCGCGGGATTAAGACGGTGTTTGTATTGATTTGTACTTCTAACCTTTGTTTAGAAAAAACAGAAGTTAATATGAATATCTACGTTCTTCACTTCTTTCGCTTCTGTATCATTCGGAGGATAAGACAGGTGGTCATGGTCGCATCACGCACCCTACTTCTCTCGCTCCTATCTTACGTACGCATCTTTCTCTCACTTTTCACACCATTCATCCCCTTTTTCTTAAAGTTATTTTTTTAGCCACTACTATTTATTTTTTAGCCAAACATTATCAGCCGTAGCCAATACGAACACCCTCTTAAAGCTAGTTGGGTTTTTCCTTGGTTTAAAAGCAAAAAAAAATCAAAATCAAAGTAAACGGTTGACTTTTCAACTAGGCTTTTAGAAAAGTCTAAAGTCTCCTATAACTATAAGCCACAAACCAACCCATGATACTTTTATTGGCATTTGCGGGATGTAAATAACTCTTTGCCACTAGAGAAATTACCCGTACATACCAAGGTATAAAAGCTCTCATCCCCACACTACTATAAAATAAGCTATACTAGACGTCTCATCACAGACGGTTCATGCTGTTATTATCACAGATAGTTTTACAAGAGTGACCGTTTGCCGTCTGTGATGAGCCACTATCACAGATGGTTCGTATTAAAAACCGTCTGTGATATTTCATAGACAGTTATTAGCATGAATTGTCTGTGATATTTGCACACATCACATACGTTAATTAATACGAACCATCTGTGATAGTTCACAGACGGTTATTAACATGTACCGTCTATGATAATTATGTATTATAGACGATTTGTGGTAGATACACCATGTTATTAATTAATACCAAGCCAGACCGGTCCCGATATATCTATATTCATCCTGTTCTTTGTGTTCTTCTGTTGAATTTGAATTGAAGGCAAGCAATGGTTTGTTCGACAAGAATTTCACAGCGTTGTTATGCCTCCTAGCGAACATCCTTCCAGAGGGAAATGTGTTACCGAGAACCACATACCAAGCCAAGAAGGTTATTTGTCCATTGGGAATGGAAGTAGAAAGAATACATGTATGTTTGAATGATTGTATCATCTATCGTAAAGAGTATGCAAAATTACATGTTCGTCCGGTGTGCAAACCATCCTGATACAAGCGTAAAAATGACTACGATGACGGCGAAGGCACCGAGGTGAAGCAAGGACCTCCTGCTAAGATGTTGTGGTACTTGCCTATAATTCTCTGTTTGAAACATTTATATGCGAACCAAAAGGATGCAAGATTACTGGGTTGGCACTCAGAGGAGTGTAAGAAAGATATAATGATAAGACACGTTGCAGATTCTGCCCAATGGAGGAACATCGACAGGATGTTTGTAGACTTCGCTGCAGACCCGAAGAATATAAGGTTTGGGTTGAGTATAGATGGAATGAATCATTTCGGTAATATGAGCAGCTTGCATAGCACATGGCCCATGAATGTATGTATGTACAACCTTCCTCTTTGGCTATGTATGAAGCAAAAGTACATATTGATGTCACTACTTATCCAAGGGTTGATGCAACCTGGGAATGATAGCACCATTGGTGGAAGATCTTGTGACACTGTGGAATGAAGGAATACAGGTATGGGATACGGACAAACGAGAAAACTTCACTCTGCGTGCTATGTTGTTCTGTACTATCAATTATTTTTATTCCCTTGGTAACCTGTCAGGATTGAGTACGAAAAGAGCCAAAACCTATCTGCACTGCTTAGATTATACCGAGAGTGTGTGGTTGAACAACTCACACAAAACTGTGTACATGCATCAGGTTTCTTCCACGATATCACCCATACCGCAAGATGAAAAAATAATTTAACAGAAAAAAAGAGAATGACTCAGTACCAAGGCCTTTTAGCAGAACAAGATCTATGATATGGTCAAGAATATCGATGTTATACTTGCAAAGGGATGTAAGTTGATGACCTATCAGAAGAACATGTGGAAAAAGAAGTCAGTATTTTGGGACTTGCCTTACTGGGAGCACTTAGAAGTTCACAATTGCATCAGTGTCATGCACGTAGAGAAGAATGTATGTGATAGCTTGATTGGTCTCTTACTAAACATTCATAATAAAACAAAGGATGATGTCAACGTATGGCATGACTTGGTCGCTATGAATATCAGGACCGAGTTAGCACCGATAGAGACTGATAAAGGCTGAATGTACCTTCCCCCAGCTTATTACACTCTGTCAAAGTCTGGGAGAACAGAACTGTGCCAGTGCTTGCATGGTGTGAAAGTTCCGTCCCGTTACTCCGCTAGAATGAAGAAACTTGTTTCCATGCAAGATTTGAAATTAATTGGTATGAAATCTCATGACTGTTATGTGCTAATGACACAATTGCTTCCTGTTACAATTAGAAATATTTTGCCGAACAAGGTTCAAGTAACAATCATGAGGCTATGTTATCTCTTTTAACGCAATTCCTCAGAAGGTCATCAATTCCAATAGACTAGATGCGCTACAGACCGAGGTGGTGATGACTCTATGCCATCTTGAGATGTATTTTCCTCCATCATTTTTTGATATCATGGTCCATCTCATTATCCACATTGTGAAAGAAATAAAGATATGCGGCCCCGTGTTTCTATATCATATGTACTCCAGGGACGTTGGTGCACGGTGCCCAGCTAGGGACCGTTTTTGCAAAGGTTCAGATGGACATGATTAATGATGTTTTTAGAGCCGTCCCATTGGAAAGGCTCCTAAACAGAGAAATCATGACACTAGGGGATGCCATCCACACATTCGTCCAGTAGCCCAAGAGGAACAACACCCTGGACTCTTTCGTGTCGCAATCTCCACATAACCATGCCTATCAAACAAAACACTCTATGAGTCCACCTTAAGTTCCTCTTCATAAGGCCAGCGCATTGGCTCCCGTGAAGGCGACATCGAAAATGTATCACAAGCGATGTGCTAAGGCCCAATCGAAGAAGATTAATGTGCCTCCTAGGGAATGGAAGTTCATGCTCGGAGTGTCGTTGATCCCCAAGTCACAATTACCCAGGTTTGGGCTGGTTTGCAATACTTTGCATACTTGGTACATGCAGAAGTCCAACATGAAACCAAACCGACACAATGGATTCACCGTGAGATACACAAAGACACATTTCCTCCATGACTCAGACTACTTTGTCATGACTTTCGATGAATTATTCTTACTATTCACCTCAACGAACTCAATGCCTCACTTTTATGATGCTGAACGCTATAAGTGTACTGTACAATCAAGTTCTATATTCACTTAATACCGATAAATATCATAACTCATTACTTATGTATAGATCTATGATCCAACAAGTCCAGCAACAACGAGAACCGGTGGGTTTCCTCAACCCACACCTGGTCTCTGAGCAATCCTTCATCAATAATAGACCCTTTGTCCAAGATTACATAACGAGGGGATTGCATACTTACAGTGACAAGGAATACATCATGGTACCCTTCAACCGGGGGTAAGTGTTTCACTAGTTGCCATACAAGTTTCACTTGTACTTTATATGCAACATGGACTTAGGATTAATCACTATGGCGATATACATGACTAGGGGTCACTGGATTCTGATTGATTGTACCAAAGTGGAGCAAGATAATATATTTTGATTGCCTACTTAGGAGCAACCATCACTTCACACGTGTGCAACAAACACTTGATAGGTAAGCTCATTTTCTCTTGATCCATATATAACTCTATTGTAGTCTTTCCTTTGTTTGCAATGGCCGAGGCTAATGTTTTGTAATCACGTAGGTCATTCAGCAGTTACATTGCCTAGGGAGGGAGATACAAGGAATCCAGTGCCACAGTGCGATACAGAATGCGATTTTTGGTACTCGCTACAACACAACAATCTTATATCACACTTCATAATAATGCCTCTGGAATTGACAATACCTATGTACGCAATTCTGTTTTTGTAGTGCTACCAACAGCTACAAGTAACATATGTGTGTAACATATGTGTATTCTATGTTTGCCGTCATATGGAGGACATCATGGCCACTAAGACAAATGATCCAGAGGTTTGTCAACTTGCCAATAATTATTTCATGATTATCAATTTATTTATATATATACATATATGCTAATGACTTTAACACCCCTAGCGACAGCGCGTGGAATTCAATATAAGTACATTCGATCTTGACAAACTCATCAAAATTCGAGGAAAGCTCTCCCAATTCTTGATAGCAGAGGTCATAAACAAGACTGAAGAGTTCTACCCCAGCGATAAAGATTAGATATTGAAAATTTTGATACAATTGTAATCACTTAATTGTGCTTAATCAAATAATTCATTGAAATGCACTTCATTTAGTTGTTTAATTCATTTGTGAGATCTGTGTAATAATTATCGTGTACTATATATGTAATATGTTTGCTTATTTTCAGACGGCATGGCTAGCATTTCCTGAGGCTAGTAAAAAAAATAGGAAATAATATAGATATTCAAATAGCTATCACAGACAGTTTGTATCAATAAACCGTTTGTGCTATATGAATATTATAGATAGTTTTTGGTATTAGTCGTCTATGATATGTAAGATATCACAGATGGCTATGTTTGAGAATCATCTGTGATATATGACATATCATAGATAGTTTTTGGCATTAACCTCTGTAATAATTAGCATATCATAGATGGCTATATTTAAGAACTATCTGTGATATCTGATATATCATAGACGGTTTTTTTAAAAAAACTGTATGTGTTTTATTTATCACAGACGATTTGAGAGCCATATGTGATAACTACCTATTATCACAAACACATAAATTTAGATGGTTTGATAACCGTCTGTGATGACAGTTGTAAACCGTCTGTGATGATCCTTTTTGTCATAGTGTCAGCCTTCCCTACTCCCATTCCTCCATTCCCCTCCTCTGACTCTAGCCTAATTGCCTATAGGATGATTAGGGCACGCAACCTCTGTCGACATCCTCCTCCCCTGACACCACTTGCCTCCGTGACCACAGCTGACGCTGTCCTCCTTCCCTCGTCGAGCCAACCGGCACTCCCAACATCAAGGTACAAGTTTTGCCCTACATCCCTAGATCCCTAAGTTGTTAGATTGTAGAAATCCCCTATTATGATTGTTGAGCACAAGTTGGTGTAGTTAATCTTGTGATTTTTCATTGAGCTTGATTTCTTTGATGGTACAAGTTTGTGTAGATCCAAATTTTGTTTGACTTCATTGTTGGCTTTGTAAGTAATTGTTCTAGTGGAATTTTTATTTTCATTGTTGTGTACTTATGCAATTTAGTTAAGTTGGGAAGAACATAGGTTACACAAAAATGGTTGTGTACTGCTACATTCTTTTTATTAAGGTGGAAAGAACATATGTTAAATTTTTGTTAAGGTGTACTGATGTTATCTTTCATTCCAATTCCATAATTGTCTAGAATAAAGAATTTATCTATGAAATACTTATAGTTTAATGAAAATTATCTAGATGGATCTAATTCCTATCTCAAAGGCAAACTGGGATGCATTCCACAACATGGCATTTTGCAAGGTGTGTAAGGAGGAAGTAGAGGTTGGTAATAGACTATTGAATTGTTTGAGTACCACTAGCTACAAGAACCTACAACATAAGTTCTTTCAATGGATAGGGAAAAAGCATGGCAAAAAGCAATTCAAGAATCATTGTGAAGCATTGAAAAAAGAATACAACTTGTTAAAAAAAATTGAAACTAAAAGCAACTAGGCTAGGCTGGGTCATC
The DNA here is from genome assembly GCA_017311315.1 of Dendrocalamus latiflorus. Lineage (NCBI taxonomy): Eukaryota > Viridiplantae > Streptophyta > Magnoliopsida > Poales > Poaceae > Dendrocalamus > Dendrocalamus latiflorus. The sequence continues at coordinate 4,212,494 of CM029611.1, forward strand.
AAAACAGAACTATAGCTTCATCCAATGCTTGGTGGGATGACCACATAAAGGTAGCCACTAGATAAATATCTATCTGTTTCAGTTCATAATACCATATTTAAATTTAAGCTAACTACAATCATTTTTATTTCTTTTAAAGAATCATCCAAAACATAAGAATTTTCATGACAAACCCCCTGATAAGCTAGCTAAGTTGGTGGTCATGTTTGAGAAAGCTTATGTCACGGGTGACACTTTAGCTATCTCGGGTGAGACTATGTGAAAGGGCCATAATGTTGTTGATGTTGATGGTTCGGAGGATGGCATCGAAGCTACAGCCATTGATGTGGATACCAATTAGGACAATGGCAAGAAACCAAAGGGCCCTACGCAGTGTAGGGGTGCTAGTATTAATTCTAGACCAAAGAAGAATAGGAAAAATCCCTTGGTTAGGTATTTCAAGCGTATGGTGGACATTATGGCTAGTGACCCTGCTCCAAGTGGTCCATCCATAGTAGAAGCCATGGATATAGTTGTCCAGGTTAGGGTAGTTGAAAGAAGTGATGAACACTTAATTGCAACAAGGCTCTTTACTAGACAAGAAAATAAAGAAGTGTTTGTCACTATAAAAACAGATGAAGGAAAGATTAATTGTCACTATTCAGTTATGTCCACGCTCGTATTGTTGATTAGTGATGGTTATGTAATGGAGTTAAAACTGTTGAGTCGTGTTATGTACCTGTAAGACATCATGCTTTATATTCTATGTATTATTTTTTCTTATCATGTAATGTTGTTACCTTCTCTTATGTGATCATGTGTTTCCAATTAAATCATGTCATGCTGTCATTTTCTATGTTACTAATTACTTTAATTGTTCATAGATGAGCTCATTAAGTGAAATTGATATTTCAACAACAGAGAGTGATTCTAGCGAAGGTAAAGTTCATAACACAAAAAAGAGGAAGCTACCATTTTAGGATGTTGTTGCAGCAACTGGTTACATTAGTATGCACCACTATGACACTTATCTAAACAAGGAGGGGAGACAACCACTCATGACTGGATATGAATGATTAGGGAGCAACTGAGCGATGAAAGAGATTGTTACAACATGTTTAGAATGAGTAGTGTTGTTTTTTATAGCTTGAATGAAACCTTGGTTACAAAGTATGGTTTGAAATCAACTAGGGATATAAGTTCTATAGAATCTTTGGATATGTTCTTGTGGACAGTTGGTAGCCCTCAGTCAATTAGCCAAGTTATGAATCGCTTCAAGAGGTCAAGTGAAACAGTCTATAGAAAGTTTCATGAAGTCTTGGAATGTTTGGATGGTTTATCTAAACATAATATTAAACCAAGAGATCTAGAGTAAAAAATAGTGCATCAAAGACTTCAAGATAATTGATTCTCTCCTTATTCCAACAATTACATAGGTACAATTGATGGCACGCATATACCTGTTGTTGTGCCAACGGATAAGCAAGTTGCCTACACCGGTCGCCATGGATATACATCTCAAAATGTGATAGCAATGTGTGACTTCGACATGAGATTCACCTTTATTGTTGCCGGATGGCCGGTTCAACGCATGACACAAGAATATTCGATAATACTTTGGATAAGCATTCAAATCGATTTCCACATCCTTCCTATGGTACTTTCCTTTTTTGAAAATATAATTAATTTATATGATGACATTCTCGGTTTGCATCATCAATACTTATCGAAAGGGTTATCTAGCTCCTTACAAGGGACAGAAGTATCATTTACCGGAATTTCGACAGGGCCGACAATCGAGTGGCAAATACAAGGTGTTCAATCATGCTCATTCCTCCCTTTGAAATGTGATTGAATGTTCCTTTGGTGTGCTGAAGATGAAATGGTGAATCTTGTTGGCTATGCCAATTTACGACATAGACAAGCAAACAAAAAAAAATATTATTACATGTATAGCGCTTCACAACTTCATCCGAGATAGTGTTTTACGTGATGAACATTTTGAGAGATACGATGATGATAAAGACTATGATTCAAACACTACACAAGCTAGAGGGAATAGTGGCAATGGATCAGCGGTAGATGATAGCGATGTGTGTGTCTTTCGCAAGAGTATGGCTAATTCCTTGATGGTTGCAAGAGTATAGATATATAGGTTAATGCGCAGTTATATGCACTATATATGATGGGTACATGTAACTGTGACTATAAATTACAATGTATGATGGGTACAGCTACCGTTTCCTACTACTTTCTTTGATCAATACATGTCAGGAAGCATCCAATGGATGTCGTTTTGTAATATTTTATTTGATCATACACGTCGCTTTCAATTTTTCAAGTCTATGCACTTCTAGAAGGCAAGAAACGTGTGACAAATTAACTAGCATCCATCTCATATAAGGCAATAGAAGAGAAACGCATCAATTCTGTGAAAAAACTATAAAACATTTGTATTAGATAAATCAGTACATAAAAAAGATCCTCACAACCCCAAAGGGTATTTCAAATTTTCCAACAATAAACTACACCCTCTAACCCATCGAAAATTTAGGATGTCAAATAGCCTTACTTGGCTTAAAAGTGAGCTGCTTATAAACTGCTTACGCCTAAAAGTTTGCTTTAAGCTGTAAACTCAAAAGACTAAGCCTAAAGAGATCCTAAGAAAGATCGGCTTGTAGCTAGAAATGTTTCTTACTTCAATTTTTACTATCCTGTGGGATAATTAATCCACGACATATATAAATAGTATATTTACTAATTTTCTAGCTAAATTATGTTGCAACTGTCACAGCCGTAGAAATAGGAAAAAAGACTCACGCCACACAAATCTAGATTAAACTTTATTCACTTCAAGTCACTGATTTTGGAACAGTAGTATTTTTTAGGGGTGCAAACGAAGCGGATAATTTCCGTCCGTCCGACCAACTGAAGGCATGTGAAACGGATATGGAAAGGGTAGATGGGTATCCGGCACTATCCGTGTCCGACTCCGACTCCGAAGAAAAAATATGGAATAGGATACGGGATAAATGAGATCCGTCTATATATATCCGTATGTCAAATGATATGAGGAAGTCTGTTGTGACTTCACATAAGAACAAAATAACATATAGACAGATTTTCATATCTAAACAAGCGGGAGTATTAAGTGTTCTTTCTTCAACATCTCAGTAATTAGTCTCTCCATGTTTGCTCTGATTGTACCATACTATCCAATATCCTGTGTAAAGAAGCAGATAATTTTTGTCCGACCAACCGTCCGAAAGATTATGAACGGATACGGAATGGAGAAATAGATATCCGATATTATCCGTGTCTGACTCCAACTCCGAAGAAAAAATATGGAATAGGATACAGGATAAGCGATATCCGTCCGTATCCGCTCCGATTGCACCCCTAGTATTTTTCAGTAATTTTACTATAGTTTTCTTCGTATGCTTAATTAGAAACCATTCTTTGATTTACAGGTTGCCTTACTATTCATATACACTTTGTACAGCAAAAAATTGGAAATATCAACTTCTTGTTCACACCCTCATAAATTCTATATAGAATATTTATTGACTTCTGAACTACAAATCTGACCTTGCAACAATGTTCTTGATTACATTGTACTACCAGTTGCAAATAAATGCTTGGCTGCTAGCTTGGGAATATCTTTGCACGTCTCTTGCGAATAATGCCATACCATGCCCTTTTTACCTTACCACCGTCTAGTTCTTACACTACTCTTCAGATATAAGGAGAAGAGTAAAAATATGGAGATATCACCTTTAACAATTAATAATTTTTACTGTCATTAGTATGCAATGTAGGGTGCTGACACGTGAAACGGTGCAATATGAAATCACACGGTGTGCTGTAGCTTGTTACTAGCCGACAATTGCATGATATCCATTTGCTTTTGGCAAAGTGCAACCGGTTGGAAACTTTGGAATCTCTACCGTTATGTTCCCATGGACACTAGCCAGTAGCCATGCAAGATGGTTTCATGTCCTTATCACCATGCCACTGCTAGTAATATTGCACCAAGAATAAAAAGATCACATCACTTTGCCACAAGACTGAAGCCTTTCTGCATCAGATCGTTCAGTTTTCTGTCTTCAGAAGCCTCATCCTTTGAATCTTCCGAGAAAATATGGTGCCCAGCTACATGCTACATGTGACTTTGAATGGCTCCTGTTCTGTATAGTCAAGATTCAAGAAAGGACGTTGGAAGTTCTACTTATCAAGGGAAAATTAGCACCGGAGAAAAGGCAGGCTAGTATTGGTGATATTTATTTTTTGAGTGGACAAAATCACAGAAGTCACAGGATTATGGTTGTAAATCTGTGAGTACGATTTATGTTTAGGCTGACAACAGTTGTCAAATAATCGAACTCGAACCACTTATTATTGATTTCATTCTATCTTGCTATTGTAAATGTTCGCAGCATGAAGTTTCGCTCATCACCTTGTGCCTTCGTAAGGCAAAAGGGATAAAAAGAAATAGAATATATCGAATGAACACCCTTGTTAAAGAAAAGTTGGCCTGGTTAATTTGTCTTTGACTGATGCTAGTATTAGTGTAAAATGAAAGTAGCATACTCCCACTTCATTTTCTTAAGGTAAGCAATAAATGTGATGTTTCTTAACCATGTTTAAAGACAAATGGTGGATATATGCGAGGTTTTCAATATTGTATACTACTTTGTAGAAAGAGTCATTTCAAAATTGCCAACCTTGGCTGCCAAATACAGTCTTAAGACTCTTAAGTCAGCTTTACTGCTTAACACTCTTCTGTTTTCTACCCAATTATTTAGGACTACCAATACGATTATACTTGAGAAACGTATTAGAGCTCGATTCCAGGTGGAAAAAAGGAAGTCAGGTTAGAAGCCTTTCTTGTTTGTTTTACTGACTAACTAGCAAGTGTCAGCTACTTTATTTTTGGACTGTGATATTGAGGTTCTGGAATTTTCATAGGCTGCAGACTAAATCCCCAACAAGAAATCAAGTGATCCAAAATGGAGGCAAGGAAAAAAAAATTAGCACGTTGGATTATTAGCCACCCTTTTGTCATCAACAAGTGTTTGGTAAACTTTGAAATTTGTAGTTCAGAGGTTTAGAGAGAAGATCTGCCGGGACAAAATGACATATAGAATTTCAATACTTCCTTGTAAGAAAAGAATACCCTAGGCTAGTACTTTCAAAAGCCAATTGAGTAGTAAATTCACCAATCAATTAGATCTGGCACATGTCTTTGATAGAGTTAGTTAGAGTTTGCAAATATTCCGATACTTGTGGAATTCCATGGAACCTATCTTGCATTTTGCAAATATTCCGATACTATTGGAATTCCATGGAGCCTATCTTGTAGAAAGATCAGCATATTATCTGAACTCAGAACCATACAGCAGTAGAAGTTGAATTGTTCACTTCTTTCAGCTCGGCAGTTCCCGGTATTCTTGTCCTGAAGAACTACAGTGTATCATCCTTTAAGACCTTTCTGTCCAACAAACATATAACAAACGAGCTAAAAGCAGGGCCACAAAACTCAACACAGACACAAACAAAAACCGACTGTTGTGCCTAAGAATTCATGGAAGATTGTAGTATTAGCAAATGTTAGAGCACATGGATAGGTTGTGAGTCTAGTGATGATGAATAATTGACATTTGGGTTGCACTGAAATTTGCGTTTGTGAAAGTTTCGGCCAATGCACTATTGTAAAACTGGAATTGCTGGAATAATCAGGCTAAGCGGTCTGACCGCCTTGTATTGGGTAGTCTGACCGGCAGACTTTGACCGCTCGGCAGTAGGAGGCGTCGACCACAGTCGGTAGTCATAGGCTTTGAACTCAATCAGTAGTCGGTAGTCGTAGGCTTTGACTTCGACCAGTAGTCGGTAGTCGTAGGCTTCGACCGGGATGGTCGGTAGCTATAGTATCTGGTCGATGGTCGGTAGCTACAGTACTTGGTCGATGGTTGGTAGCTACAGAACCTGATCGATGGTAGTAGCTACAGTGCTCGATCGGTAGTCGGTAGCCGCAGGCTTTGAGTGCTATAATTCTTGTGACCTTCGAGTACCCCGAGTACTCGTAATTTTTGAGTTCTCATGTTAGGCCAACGGTCTGAACGGCCTGTGCATGGCGGTCAGACCAATCTTTTTGGGTAGTTTGAGGTTGATTTTTGGAAAGTGTGGAAATTGAGTTCATGGTCGATTTGGTTCATGCTTATTATTGGTTTGGCGAGCGATATGCGTGTGTGGACTGATGTTGGTCAAGTGAGAGAAAACTTGTAACGGAGAAAAAGTTCTTTGGCTTTGCATGTGCAGGTTGGGCGTGGAGGCGGTCGTGATCGATGACAAGGAAGACCGGGATTAGGATGGAGAAATCAGAGGTTCAGATGGTCAAAGATGTCATGAGGTGGTCGGGCTCACGCTGGAGCACGTGAAGATCAAAGGTGGATGATGCGTGGAGAAGCTACAAGAGGCATGGTCCTGGAGGCTTCGACACATGATGAGTTGGAAGGAGTTATGGAA